>JBBBDQ010001625.1:0-1200000 GCA_037127315.1 Ascarosepion bandense | reverse complement strand
AAAAAGAAAATCAATTTAGAATCTCATGGACAATTCTCATAAATATTGTACTCCTAAAACCGTTTTTTTATTAAATCTTACTTTTTTTATTCATATTATAAACGGATAGTCATTTCAGTGTAATACAATTATTAAACTTGTTCTGTGAAGTTATTTTCGCGATAGAAAACCAGTTTTATGCTTGATGTTTTATATCGAAGGCGTGAATTTTCAATGGGAAAGGTACGATTTTCTAATTTTGGCAAAAATGTATTTTTCCTGCATCACTGATAAAAGCAGACGTCAGAATATGAGAGACTTGAAATTAGGCTATTTTAAAATGTTTGCATTGTTTTCTTAATGCCGTGGAAATTACAAATCTACTAGCAAAATATTTCTGAAATTGTTTTCGAATTACCAAATAAAAATTCTATTCACGAATTTTTAAAAGCAAAGATGAAAAATTTAAATAAATTATTTATTGTCATTAATGTAACTCATTATTGAATTATGAAATCTCCTTTTGGTAAACAGTATGATTGCTGTCATTAATTAGGTGCTTTGTTTTTAATGCTTCTTTTATTCTGGTGTGAGTGATTTTGGTAGTTCATAACGATATAACGACTGCAAAAAGATTCGGTTATTAATTTCTTGACAGTTTAAACTATTGATTAAACATTCTAAAAAAATTCATATTTAAAAATTTTTTTTTGAGTTGAGTCTGCTTATTTGTAGCCTGCTTTGTTCTCACTTGAGTAATTGACACGCAACCCTTAACATTAGCAGGAGTCGTTAACAGCAATATCCAGTCGATCAAAACTAATAATAGCTGCCAAATATAGCAGATATTTTCCATGTGGCGACTGAATATTTCCAATCATATTTTCAACAAAATGTTAGGGAATTAAGCGTGTTACCATTGGATGATTGATTTTATAAATAAATAAGCGTTTCATGGTCGAACTGAACACAATGCGACCAACCTGAGCACTGAATTAAAAACAACTATTTTTATTGTAACAAACAAGTACAGATTTATATTACTTGAATACCTTTTGTTTTAAAAATGGCATACAGGGAGCAGTTCCGATGCGCAAAGTTTCTTATAGATTTAATAATTAATCTTATTTGTAGGCACAAAGCTTATTATCAGTTATCTCCCTATTAGGACACAAATTTCTGTTATAAAGATGGATATCAACTATCAGCCTTTTGCTGATCTCAACATTCGATATTGATATGGAATATCGTAAACAATAAACGTTTGGTGAGTACAAAATAAAATTAACTTTTGTTTTCTACACTGTTTGCAAATTCGCGAACCACCTTGAAGATATTAATTAACCAATAAAAAGAGAGCGATTTGCAGAAAGCAACAAATTCAAATTTCAATTGTGTTTCTTCTCGCCTGATACCAGAATCAAAAAGGTACATACTATACCGACACCAAATATTTTCCTAACATTTACCTAACATTTTCCTAAAATTTACCTAACATTTTTGCAAGAATTTCTGACTTGATAAAATAATCACACTTGATAAAATAATCACAGCAATATAAGATGTTTAAACGCTTTTTTTATTTCTTGAAATTGATTTATATTTCTCCCTATGACCTTTGAATGGGGCACCAAAATTTAAATATAGAAATATAGGCATATTTCAATAATGATTTTAAGATAGAACCTTCAAGGTGAGCTTAAAACTGTAGAAATGTGTATCGCTTGCTCATTTGTCAAAGGAAGAAAAACGATTTCATCTGCGAATTAAATATTTTGAGGTTGCTTTATTTTATTTTTGGTTTTAATAGTAAAAGTACATTATTTATTACTAAACGTTGAAAATATAGCTTATGAGATAGTTTCAATTGCCTTTCCTATTAATTTTAACCTTAATTACTTTTTCAAACATATGCTGAAAGTATATTTTAAATTAAAAGATACAGTTACAAGTTGAGAATGTATAATTATTATGGATCTCATAAATATAGTTTTCTACGTAATAAAAAATAATAAAATTTACAATTAGACTCATCAATAACGGAAATCTACCAACTGGAATTAAAGCAATAACAGACATTCAAATTTTCAAATTTTCATATTCAATAACTTTGATCTAAGAAGATTACTGTTATTGTTTCAAATTTCGGTTAAAAGATTTAACATTGTAAAATTTAAAAATATAAAACTCAAATATTTTCGATAATTAATTGGAATTTTAAAGCAACTTAAAAAAGAGACTTTAGACAACATAGATATAGCTTCACAGAGAAATGGGGAAAATACAATGGACGGAGCTTGTGAACCACGAGGAGAACGTGTTAAGGAAAATAAGGATAAAAATGACACTAAGAAACAGTTAAAATTTCTGTGACAGATGAGGAAAAAGATTTTGATTCTGACAAGAATCAGGAGAGATAGTAAAGAGATAAACATTACTTAGAGCTAAAAAGGATTTGAAGTTGGGGAGAACTATGATCATTCTGAAAGGACAAAGCACATAAAAGAACATCCGAGGCAAGGAACTAAAAATTGGCCTATACAAAAGATAAATTATATGATCCATATTAACTCGACAATTGTGACTGATTATTTTACGAATTATCAACCCTTTCTTGGTTATTTCAAGCCGAAAACATTTTGGATTGTAAGAATAATTATTTCTTTGTTGAGTGAATATTTTGTTAATATTTTTTAGAGATAGCAATGTTTTTTTTCAGATACAAATTCTACTATATAAATGATACTTAAGAAAAGAAAAGATAGATTCATACTTTTTGCAGAATTATTATTTTAAAAAAGTATTTTATTTGCAGTTCTTGGAAATTTTAGCAGTCAGTTAAGTGCCATACATGATGGGTAATTACGCATGGGTAATTATGTCCTCATTCATGAATGCCTAGGCAGAAGATTTTTGTCGTATCTTTCTACGGTAAACTGGTGGCCAATCAAGGCTATATGACCCAATCCGCCCTGCTAATTAACTTTTTGCTGGTGAGATAAAGCATAGATTCATACCTTTCCCAAAGGTATTTGTGTGTAACTTGATATAGCTAACATGACTGGAATTCAAGCACCGCTTTCTGATTTCTTGTTCCAAGCCGTTATCCATTTCACCACTATCGGTTATTTAGGAAATCATAATTCAAATATCCAAAACACTTATTGTAAAAACACTTTTGAATTTTTATTTCAACTTGCCTTACTTGGAATCAAAATATCATTTAACTTTTCCAATATGGAGAGAGTCGGAAAGACTCAGGGATTAAAATTGCATCTTATTTTTATAAATCCAATGATATAAGTCTTTATTGGACAGAAAATGATCAGATAAAGGTTCAAGACTAAATGCAATAAAGTTGTCAATCTTCATAAAATAATATTGCGATTATGAAAAATGTTTGCGATAAGCATCACTAATCAGTCTCGCAATCGAGATTTGTTAAGTTTTATTCAGTACAAGATCAAATAGGGGATAGAAAAAAGGGTAAGAAAATTGTGTTGTGTCAATATGTTAATATGTCAATGGAGAGAATCTACCCTCAATCAATACTTGATTAAAAAATGTGAAACACTTTTGAAACTTTACATCAACATCTGTCGAAATTATTTATTTCAGACTTATAGTAAGCAAAAAAAACAACAAAAAACAAAAAACAAAAAAACAAAAAACAAAAAAACAAAAACCAAAAACAAACAAACAAAAACAAAAACATCAGTAAAATTTTGTTCGAATCTTGAATAAATGAAACTAAATTGAAGCTGAATTGGATTTCGCTTCAACAAAAACAAATACAATTATTAGAATACATTCTCATGGATTCAAATCAAATAATTGTATTTGTACACTAACTGATAAATACTTAAAAACTTAAAGTAACAGTGTTAAGTTTTATTCTTAATATCTGTCTTTAGAAATATTTCACAGAATTTTTAAATATTTATTAAAAAGTGCAAAAGATGATGTGTACAAAGAAAATTAAAAAGATAGACTGAGAAATTTACTTGATGAAAATATTCTGCTTTGAAAGCATTTATGAAAGATTTTTTAAAACTCAATGAGGAAACACCTTATAGTTTTTTTTATTGAGCTAAACCTTCTTTTATAATTAGATTTACTGAGAGCAAAATTTCTCAACTTCCGCTTTTCTGAAATCTAGAGACTGAATACAAAGTCAGTTGTGAGTGTTTGATATTCAGCGTTAATTCATGCCGTGTCAAGAAAAAAAAAAGAAAAGAAAAGGTCGACAGACTAGATGCATTGTGTGACATTGCGTGCCATTACGGCAAATCATTATCATGATAGTCATCATCGAAATGTGAGTGTTTCAACTGAAGAAAAAAGCCATTTTCAGAACAGGGGAGTTGCAATGTAATATCATTCCATGAAAACAATCATCCATACTTGGCTTTGTCGATTCCGAAAGATATAATGGAGTTAGGATGGAAACTTCTCCCCTAATATTCATCCGATTTGGTGTCATTAGATTATAATTTCTTTCGATTTATATTTTATCTCAGTACAATTATTATCGATGTTCAAAATTTCATCAGCTAGATTACTGCGTCAAAACCAGAATCATTTATATCAAAATGGAATTTGAAAACTTCACAAACTTTGGCGTAAAGCCATAGAAAGTAATGCATTTTAATGATGAATAGAACTGAATATTCCATAATGTCAGACGTTATTCTACAAATCAATGTATTAAGAAATTCAGATTGAGTAAAGTTTTAGGATATACTTATAATTATATTAATATCTCATGTGAATTTCAGGTTATAAAATCGTTTTTATTAGAAATATTCACGATAAACTCTTTTGTTAGTGTGAAAGTTTATTACTCGGTTATTGTTCGTCATATTCTAAAATAGAAAATACCAAAGTTATTGGTATTAATATTTTAATTTCGGGTAAATAAAGATTCTCATGGGTCCTAAGAAAGGTATACGCCCACAAAGAAACAGGTTTTTGAGAAATACATATACAACATTGGTTATTGAGAAAGATAATATAGCAATTAAAAAGTAAATTGAAATTAGCAATTTAAAAACAAGAAAAACAGTTGGTCAAACGAATAAATTTCTGTAAACCTTAAAATTTAATAAGAAAGAAAAGTGATTTGATCCGTAAAAAATATTTGAATAAACTGGTGTTGGGAATGTATGGCTGGCGGACCGTATCCAAGTATGCCTATTTAGCTAATCCCCCTTGCATACGCCTGCTGTGGTTCATCTGTGGTTTATACCTCAAGTACATTAAACTGACCTGGGTTACAGTTTTTAGGAGAGAGTGCATAATCTGGTGTTGCTACGCACAAAGTTTCATCTACCTAATTTTACTCAAAAGGCTTGGATCAACCCATTTTGTGGTTTTCAGGGACTTGCAACAGTACCGCACGCTGGTTTGTCTTCCCGGTCCGATATTATCAACGAGCCATTATATTGACAAATTGACCATAGTGAGATTCGAACTCGGGTCTTAAGGTTAGAAAGCTAAACGTTCTAACCATTCGATCATGCGTCCACTATGTTGCGAATATAAACTGAGTAAAAAGATGCCGAATTTTAAGACTATCGGCTAAAAACTTGAAAACAAACAAATCAATTCTCTGAAAAAACAGCATAGTATGAAGAAAATGTCCCTAAACTTTATAAAAACGATTTTTTAAATAAAAATATCTAAGAAAATTAAAAAAGGAGGAAAATCCAAATATTTTAAAATTATTTTTTTAAAGTGTTACAATCCTTTCTAACACGTTTGATGTTTCGATAAAAAATTTTGTTTTGTTTTTCGTCAGCGGGTAACCAAATTGTTACCAGAATATAGAATGGATAATGTATATTCCGTAACTCAGTTTTTTTCCGTGAAAAAATCATTAATTTAGAAATTCTTACAAAAATTAAATAATTGTCGGATATTAATGAAACTTTTAGGACTTATTCACAAATGAATTAAATTATGTTTTAAATTATTATTTATGGAAAATCTTGGAAAAATATTTTTTTGTTTGAGACAAAGTTATCAATAATAAAAAATAACAAAAACATAAAACAAAAATAATATGTAAAAAAAACTATACAAATAATTAAAATTGCATTTTATATTCAAGATTTAGACTTGATTTCAACTTCTAAAAATGTATATCTTCATTTTATTTCAAAGTCACTTCCAATTATGAACAGATAATCATAAGACCGTGGGTGAGTGAGCAGACTATCAGTTGGTTATAATTTGCTTGGCGGAAAAAGGAAAATTAATTTTAAGTCGGGACTAATAATGTAGGAATGCATGCACGTTTTTATTGGTGATGCTTCAATTCACAGACATTGTTTCAATTAGCTAATGTACATAGACTCTTGGAGTGTGAGTCATTCTGGCTTTAAAAATAGACATTTTCATTTTTCACACATAATAACGATATTTACAATATATGATCGCTTAAGAAAGAAATATCTACTGGTTTTATCGTAAGGCATTAAACACTTGACATGGTTTTCTATTTTCTTTGAAAAATTACTATCTCGGGGTATTTGTCTCATCTTCATTTCGTCTTTAAATCAGGCGGCATTACATTGTGATTTATCAAGTAATTAATTTATCTTGCATCAAGTATTTCTTAAGCCACTTAAGTGCCCCAGTAATACGTTTTATGATTATAAATGTGTCATCAGAATTATAATAATTATATCATTTGTTTATGTAATCAAGAAATTTCTAAATTAATATTAACAGTAATTGTAGTTCTCGGATTTTGTGAGCCACACGATGATCACTGAAAGAAATTGACATTTCTTTTCCTAAATTAAAGGTATTCCAACAATAATTACTCCACAGAATACAGAAAAAAGACTTATAATTCTAGCATAATATCGTAAATCCATGTTAAACTTTTAGAGTATTGTTATGTACTCTCCGAAAGTCGGAATATATATAGGAAATTCCTGAAAAATGTTTTATATAACAGTAGCCTTCTAGCAATTAATGAAAGATATCAAAATATTGCAGTTTGAATGAGTTTAATACCTTTATAATGTTTTGCTTCTTTTTAATATTTTCAAAGCCTTAATTTTTTCAGTCATTGTTAAATTCTATGATTAATTCATAAATCTATATTACCAAAACATATTTGCAAAGTTTTAATTAAAAATCCCATTTGAACCAAATTTTAACCAAACCCAAAAGCTGTTTTTCATCTGCTCGAAGTTTTTGGTATAGGCAATAGAAAAACTTCCTTAAAAACATTACAGAGTTTAAGAACTAAAATAACATTCAGCTGCTTATATTAAAAACGCTCGTTTTTGCAAGAAAAAAATGAAAACAAAATGCTATTGTTCAGTCGAAAAAATAAACAATGAACTGGGATAATATATCTGCCTTGATCTACGTCTCCAGTGCAAACTTTAAAACTAATGAATGCACTGAATCAATCATAATCCTATTTAATATAAACTTGTACAGTGATTACCAAAAATATACATATATTATTGTACTTGTATATTGGTGAATACAAACCAGTATTTTTATTGTAGTTAGATTGTAGTTTTGTAATTTCTTACTCATTAATCACTAGAAAATAGAATTTGATTTTTTTATTATTCTTTTATTATTCTATTATTATCAAATGGCAATTCAAACAAATTGGCTTCCATGCAATTCTTAAATTTATATTCAACACGAGGTCAAGAGAAGTAATTATAAATCTATTCTAAAAATGTAAAAAACGAATTTGTCTTGAATTAAAAATAACTACAGGGATTCTTTAGAACTGAAAACAATACTTTTTTATATCGTTAAAAAAAGAAAAGGAAAGACAATTTTTTCTTTCATTTCTGTTATTGAGAATGAATCATTATCAAGATTGTGAGATGTAAAGTGTCCAGATTCACTGATGAATATGAGATTATGATAATTACATTAAATTGAGCTAATCTCCGTCGCTAGAATTCTATAAAACTTACTCAGTGGCAGACAATTTAAGTAAAATTTAGCAGTTCAGAGAAACTATTGTCATTTCGAGTCGAGTAGATTAATTATCAATGCATAAGATAACTAATCTCCGTACCAGAAAAATAGTCCCCATCCTGAAGAAACTAATCGAAAAAATATTTGTAATTGAAAACTGCAGAAAATAAGTTCCTTTCTTGGCGTGTGTATATTTAAATCATGAATTCATCGACATTTAATTACAACACATAGCAAAAATTAACAAAATCAGACACTACTCACATGTTCAAGATATGGTATGATAGTGCAGCATGGAAACATCCCATAATATAGATAAAAAACACTCCTCACACATTGAGTAGCTGCTTCCGCTTAATAGATCACCAGTATTTGAAGACCTTGATTCTTAATTGTAGCATTGTGCTACATTTGGAATCTTTTAAAAGTCAACAAGTCTGACATTAAAGATGTCTCCTTTAGATGATGCACTATATGCATCAGTGACTTATACTGTCAATTATGATAAAGGAAAGTAAAAAGCACAAAAATGAACATTTTTTAATCTATACTTAAGTTTTTGTAGGATGTTTGCTTTGCTGTTTGTCTAGAATTGATTAAGAACAATTATGAGATACTTTATTAAATTTATATTCAGTTTACCATAACCTGTATATTGGTTGATTTGTTAGATTTTATAAATAAAATAATTGTCATTGATGTTACATCACAATAAATAACAGTACAGTAAAACTATCGAATATGTCTGCTCTGGATACATGGAAAATCCAAATCATCTTAACGGAAATGTTGCAGATTATAAATCATATAGTTCTCTTCTTGTTAATAGCATCTTATGAAATTGACCTTATTGTGAATACAAGATTTCTACTCGGGGCGACGCAGGCAAATCAGAAAACGTGTTATAATTCAGCAGCCTCTATATTGTGGAGTATATAAAACAACGGTATATTGTTTTGTTTAGGTTTAAAATCTGTTTTTTTATTACACCGCAATAAAGAATATTATTGATTCTGCAATGGATATAGGACCAAATATCTAGTAGTTAATCATCCAAAAGCATATAAAAGTTTTTTACCAAAACTTACTTTTGAATAATATCACTGAAATCTGTAACTATTTAAAAGTGCTCGTAAAGAGTGGAATATGTATTATTAAGAAACTTCTGATATAAAATTTCCACTGTTCAATCGATGCGCATCGAAAATGGAACGGATTATGTTAATACAGATTATATTTTGGTAAAAGAAATGTCATCATTAGGCTATGGACATATTGATGTACCTACGGCAAAGGATTTGCCTGATGTACGTGGCAGTTGTAAGGCATTGCAATAAAATATTATTGCTTAAAACATTGCAGCAAATTTCGTTCAATAGTTTTAATAATATTATCTAAATATAAGATATCATAGTTTCCACCGAAGAAATGTTGACAATTTTTCATGAATTATTTAAAATACACGTAGGTTTATTGTGCTTATAAATAAAATGTTTATTTGATAAAAGAAAAAAAAAGAATTTGGGATTAGATCAAGATGATTATTGCACACAAAAGCTTCTGATTTGAGTTGCACAATAAAAATCGGATGTTTTATAAATTTGCTCTAAGAAGAATACAATGTGGAATTCAAATGGAACAGTGTAAATTCAGTTTGAAGCATTAGCCATCTTGTTAAGGAATTATTTTCTTTTGGAAATGATGTATTCTGTCCACGCAAGAAGTGATGGTTGATAATATGCTTATTAAGAATTTATTAAAATAAAATCTGTTTGCATTGATCACAAAATACAAAAGTCTACATACTCAGATCCTGCTTTAAGCTTAAGTTGTTTGGTTAAAGTATGAATGAATTTACGTGGTATAAAGGTTGCATTTTAAACATATTTAACTATGTATAATGTAAGCGAAACGAATACTAGTTGTGCTTTCTTATGAAATAAAAAAGTAGATTTTACGTTTAAGACATGCAGAATACACAAAGGCAGAGACTAGGCAGCCTATCTATTTCCATCGTTTGTAGAATTGCAAACATTACAATTCAATAATATTATCTGGTACAAAGAACAGAGAAATGTAACACTCTATTTCCTGAATTTCGATGTAATGATGAATAGAGAAAAAGACAAATTATTGCTCCTACGCATATACATACAGTGCAGTGTATTGAATACATTCTCTGTTATGAGAATAGATAATCTTATTACTGCCTATTCGACCATCTTGATCCTAAGCATAAACACAATCAGTAAAATATTGTAACAATAAAACAGATTTTTCTTTTTCTTTCTTTCTTTCTTTCTTTCTTTCTGTTTATATATATATATATATATATATATATAGATATATAAATACACACACACATATACACACACACATTCTATATAAATAGAAAAATCGTTAGTATGTGATATTTTTCAGCCGTTTATATATGATATAATTGATATTGCATCAAATATAATCTTTTTGTTAATGTTTTGTTAATGTTAAGCTTCCTTTATTCTCATTCTAACCACATTTCCATGTTCATGCATATCTGTCTCGGGGCTTGCGCACACGCGTGTGTATCCTCATAAAATGAACCCTATTTAGAAGTATAAACTTCAATATAATATATATTTATGAAATCTGAATCGTGACAGTCTGTTTCACGATTAAACACACTTTTTAGAACATGGCCCGAACATTACGTGTAAGCATGAGAGTGATTTTAGCCACTCAGTGTTGAGCTCAGTGTTTACTCTTATATTTATAGACAGTCAATAACGGATACTCAGCACTGTTACCCAAAAATATCAGTCTCTTAAGTGCCATACGTGATACCCGTTTGGGCGATCCTGTCTCAAAGGAGACGTAACTGACTCGGCAGAAGATTTTCCTACATTAGGTTGCCCATACTTACTGCGGTAGACTGGTTGGTAACCAAGATTATAGAACCCAATCTGCCCTGCTATTTAGTCCATAGCTGGAGGGAGAACAAACGGATTAATACCTTTCCCGAGTGTATTTGCAAGTATGTAAATGCAACGAATTTAACTGGAATTCGAACTCGGCTCTCCGATTTCTCAATATCCGATTTCTTGATATCCACTGCACCACACGTACACTCATGAATATAGAATTCCTTGAAACCATATTTTATAATATTTATGAAATCCTAAATTTAAGCAAAAAAGTAATTATTAATATAGATACAATTTTAAAATATTTACAAAAATCAATGTGATAGTTGTCAAGAACCACAAAAATATAGGAAGAACCACCATAATGTGTTGTAGGAAGAAAACCAGTTCAGTTCAGGGACCTATTATATCACAAAGACAAATGATGTAAACCTTTAGAAACTGAGCTTCGTGCACCTCATTGCCACAGTAGACTTGTAACGATTTGAGAAATTAGTTTGTTAACTATTTGCTCAGCCACAGAGCCTTGAATTTTTAGTTTAAATGTTTATAGTTATTAGTGCACATGGGACGAAAGAGTGAATAACATTTATCTAAAATATATGTGAACAGTTTAGCATATATTTTCCATCAAGTTGATTAAAAGAACAAATTTCGGAATGCTGCAGTAAATTGATACGTTGTTAACAATATCGATACATTTTATTATTGAATTGCCATAAGGTTAGTATGAAACTCTTTTTAGTATTTAATGTCATAAGGTTAGAATAAAACTTTTAATACCAGTTTATTTATGAGGCAAAAAAAAAAAGTAACACAAAGTAGTTACTAAAACTGGAATGAAATTTAACTTTTCGTGACTTTTAAAAAAGACCTTTGCCTATCATTACGATATTCCGTATTAACTCTTATTGATTGAATTCCCATGAAGCTTATCAAGTTCTTAAGAATATGATGCTACGGTTTTAGTTGTTTTATTGTCTCTTATTTTTTCGTGCCAATTTGCTGTTAAAAACTGAAAGTAAAATTAATTCGCTATTCAGTGATTAATCAGATAAAACTAAAAAGTCATTTCTTGAATTTCGGCTTTTATAAATAAAAATGTAATGAATATTTGTCAAGAACAGTAAAATTAACTTTCTGAAAGTATTTTCCTAACTTCAAATATTTTGAAAAATAGAATGCACAAAATAATAATGTAATATAACAGGAAATACGAGAATAATCACAAACAAAAATAGCAGACGTAAAGACCGTCCTTCAGAAATTTTAATGGAAGTTTATTATATTCAACTAAAATGGGATGTAACTGTTAAAATACAGAAGTCCAATAAAATTTATGTTAAAGTTGAAACATAATGCAGGGCACATATAAATTATTAACAGTCATAGATTACATGGTCCAACATAAAATTCTTGTTTCAGTTAGTGTGTATGCATTTATAACATTGCATTGTAAACGTTTTAGGTAAATAGAGTAATTTTATTTATGCCATGAAAGAACATATTCAGTAGGTTACAATAAACAATCTAAATCTGCAAGATATAGATATCTTTATTATTGCGATAGGTTTTAATCTTTTGAAAACTGCCTGAGAATTCTATAATAAATGCTTTAATACTATTCAAAATATTATCTCACTTAAATGTATAATTTTATAAACCGAATAAAGTCGTAAAACATCAATTTCTATGTCGTCTGATTTACTTAAACTAAAGGTTTCATGAATTGAATAAAATAGTTATAAATTTTGAATCTTAAAATATTTCCCTCACTTCATGCAAGGATTTCTGAATAAAATCGCAGTCTATATTTCTATTAAAAATGTTTTCTGTTCATTTCTAATTGCATTTTTAATACACTGAGAAAACATAGTACTATTAATGATTCGTTTCATACTAAATTTGAATTCTGAATCTAGCATCTCATTTACGATTAATAATAAAAAATATAATCATTTGTTCTGACGAATGTAAATTCAAGTTTAATCATGAAGACAATTTTGAAAAAAAGTAAAAAGAAGAAACCTGATTAGTCTCAATAAACTCAACCACGTATTTTAATGATTTAGTTTTAATTTTCAGTATTATAATAATAAATGGTTTTCCTATTCGTCTCTATTCAAATCAGCGCGTTAATATTCGAACATATAATGTTTACATCACATTTGACAACAAATTATATTCGTAAGTATAATAAAACATATTTTTCTGTAAGAAAATGCACTAAAAATTTACGAACTTTATTTTCGGCACTCAAGACAAATAGTTAAGACAGGAAAATAACTTCAGCTTTTCTGAACTATATTAATTCTACCACCCCTTTTAAAGTCGTTCGTTTTTCTTTCGTTTAATTAAATTTTTACTGGTGTACAAATTCAATTTCAATTATAGCAAGATGATCATGGAGAAAACATCTTGATATTTGTTCTAAGACTCTGAAATAATCACGTGGCGAATGATAGTATGTAGGAGTAATAGCAACTACTAAGAAGTCACTTGATTTGAAAAAGGTACAAGCATGCAAAGATACAAACACGTATACAAAATAACTGATTCTTCCTCTATTAATAAGAATGAAACCATATTTTCCACTTAAGCACAATTCTTACAGTACTTGGTAATTTTCTTCAAACAATTCTAACAATAGCAGGCTACCTGTGAACTTTGACAAGGATCTAACTCACAAGCTGTGCTCAGTAAAACACTTGAATCTCTATATTAGAGACACCGAACCACCATAAATAAGAACATTTGTATTATGAAGGCTTTGTTTTTAAGATCATTTTATCGTACATAATCTTTCTTTACTTTTCGAACTGAATTACTTGCGGAGATTTGAAAAGGAAGTTAAAAGAAAATATTCTGTCATCACTGCGCGTAGACTGTTCAGAGTAACTTTCAGTATTGGAAAAGTCTCCTCTTTTTTAGCTTCTGGCTTGTTTAGGTTGACACAATTTTACATATTTCCTTGTTAAGCAATCACTATCATTGATTCAAAAGGTTTTAAAGGATTAAAAACTTAGAAATGAATAACATGAAATTTGTACACTTACATTCTTTTGTTCTTTTTTTTCCTTCGTGATTTGTCATTTAGTCGCCTCTTTATATGTAATCCTTACTTGCATTTTGCACGCATATCGATAGTCATGAAAACGAATGTAGAGTTGTGATATCCGCTGTTAAAATCGAACACAGCAGATCATTTATTCTATAAACGAATCAAAGAACGACCACAACTTGTCTATAAAAAGACAGTCATAACTAAGTGTGGCTTTTTTTAAGGGATTTTAGTACCCTACAGTGTTTCTCGTCTCATCATCGAAATTAAGTAACGTTATGTTTGCCAGTTTCAGCTTAACATGAATCAGTTATTGAGTCTTGCGGCATTATTAGAAAAATACCCAAGGACTTTTGCTTTTTACAAATTTCCCGTAACTTGATTGTATTTATGCTGTTCAAATATATAACTTAATCAATTAATATGCGGGTTGATATTTCGAAATTACAGTCAGGCTATACTATTACGTATTTAGTATCGTTATCATTAATGCTAAGTGTATGCTTCAATCTACCGACCATGATGCATTGGTGTGTCTTTAATTTTCACGGCCGTCCTATGTTCTGTGCTCTGTGTTAATTCAATTATATGTTAGCATCTTTTAAGATATATTTACATTATTTATTACGTGAATTTCTTTTCAAGCGGGATAAAAGATTGAAAAAGAATTATATCTGCATAAAAAATTATAATAACTGGTTTAGAGATTATATAAAAATCATTTAGTTTCTATGTAATAATAATCTTTGTAATTTGTGTAGTCGGAACATGTATATGAACAGAGTAGAAAAACATTTCTTTACTGGAATCAGTCAGCTTACGTTCATTGTTAGATTCACTGAAATAATATTTTCAGTTCATAATGTCCGGTATAACTCCATGTTAAAATGTAAATTTATTGACACTTTCATTCGTAGATCAAAAGTATTTTTGTTTACTGCCTAACTTGTAAAAAAATTAAAAATAATAACTCAAAGATATATTTTCACTGATTCTTCTTTTTTCAACTAAAAAGATTTTTAATTCATAATTATTTAAAATAAAAAATAGAAGCTGAGTAAATCAAGAGATATTAAAGATGCAAGTAGATTCAGATTTGCTTACGAAACTTCGTTTTCTTGATTCACTTTGTAAAATCAAGAAAAATGAAGTGTAACAGCCCCCGAACATCGAATGCATATATATATATATATATATATATATATATATATATATATATACTTAATAGCTTTATTGCATTACATCGGGAACTGCTTTATTATGGCCGGTACTATACATACATACATAAATGCGTACATACATAACGTTTGTAAAAATCTCTGTTGTACGTTTGAAAATGTTGGGAAATCAGTGATTATAAATCGTCTGAAAATACCGAAAGATTGGAAACAAGGTTGCGTAAATAACCGGTTTTCAAATGCAAAATATTCAAAAGCTCTACATTATATATGTATTGAGCACTTTTTAATACAACTGTATACTGTTCTGAATCAATTATGACCAAAAACTGATTAACAACAATTATATATATATGTGTGTATGTGTGTGTGTATGTGTGTGTGTGTGTGTGTGTGTGTGTGTGTGTGTGTGTGTGTGTGTGTGTGTGTGTCTGTGTGTGTATCTCTGTGAGTGTTTCTCTCTGTGTGTACGTGTACGTGTGTCTGTGTCTGTGTGTGTGTCTGTGTGTTTGGATGTATCAATGAGATATTGTTTATATGTTATGCACGTGTCGGAAATTTGACCTCATGATACCATATGTTCATTTCATTGACCTCTTGCAAGTACATTCTAGTTGCATGCACACCTGTGTCAAGGAAGAGTGTGTTTTGAATTAGAAGCAGAGAAAAATCCACTGCTTCTCAAATAATTGTTGATTTTGGCTGTAAATACCTGTAGTAAGAGAAATGGAAGTGAATTGGGCCTAATAAATCTAATGATTTCAAATAAAGTTGAATTCTAGGACCGATACGGAATTCTCTTTGCTCATTTAGAAACAATATGAAGATAAATCGAAAAAAATAATTCGTGAGAGTGTACTTAAAAGTTGCAACATAAATTAAGATAATAAACCTGCAAAAGAAATTCGTTAAAATCGAAATATGGAGCCCTTGTATCCAGACAGATCGATGGAACGGGACTACAAAGTAATAGAGTAGACGGATACATAGAACTTGATTTTATTATATTTAATTTCTTTTAAAGATATATAGAAAGAAAAAGAAATTAATGTAAAATAATGAATTTTTATTTAAAAGATAATAAGTCAGAAGGATGTGCGCTGTGCAGTGGATATCGACCCGGAACGGAGAGCCAAGTTCGAATTCCAGTTGCATTCCCTTACATTTAAATACCCCCGGGAAAGGTATTAAAAGGGAAAACCCTGGGAAAGATATTAATCTGTCTCTTTTACCCCTGGGAAATGTATTAACCCACCGCTTCTCCCTCCAGTTATGGGTTAAATACAGGACATATTGAGATTCTATAGTAAGCAGCAACCACGAAACTAATGGGAACCTACTGCGGGAAAATCTTCTGCCAGTCACCTTCGAGACATGATCACCAAAGCGTGTATCACGTATGGCACTATGACTGATTGACTGACTGACTGAAGTAACAAGTAGAAAACATTATGAGTGATGATCAGGTCGTTCATTGCTCAGTATTTGTTTGAATGTAATTTCTTGCTGTTGTCAAAATAGATTAATACAAATACACAAATTTATACACATAGCAAGCATATTTATGACAAAGATAATATAGGTAAGTTGATAAACATTCACTAACACACACACACACACACACACACACACACACACACACACACACACTCTCTCTCTCTCTCTCTCTCTCTCTCTATATATATATATATATATATATATATATATACATCTAAATAGATAGATAGATGATTAATAGAAATGATTAAATAATCGGGTTATATATATAGAAAAACCCTAGTGGAACAAGGCAAATAATTACGCTAAAAGAAAAATAGGTTGATTGATTGATGGATGAAGAGAAAGAGTGATCAGTCAATTATAATAACAGAATTGGTCATAATCAATGGTGAATAAATAAGTGAATTAACACATATGCATTGAAAATGTTTCGCATTCTCATTGAATTTGTGCTGTCAGCCACTAAAAGAATGCGATGTAAATTATTGTACATTAGATTGATATAGAAATTACTTCGTTGGATTATGGGAATATTTGAGAAGACACAGTTGCTTTCCAAAGATGAAGTTAAAAAAGATTGATTACCAGGTTTTACAGCATTCGAATCACAAAGCATAGTTATGGCTTGCAACATTAAAAATATAATTCAAAATTAGATTTATAAATGTTTTAGCTGTAGCTAAAAAATTATAAATCTATTATTGTTCAGATTTTACTGTAGCATTTGCCTACGCGAAAATCATGTATGAAATTAATAAGCCCACATTTTGCTCGGAAAAATTTTGAATTATATTTTTAATATATATATATATATTACCTATACACATATATACATGTGTGTTTGTGTGTGTGATATAGATAAATGTGTATGTGTGTGTTTGCGCATTTATATTTACGCATTATTTTGCTATTTACACGAGTGCATTAACAAGTCTGCAGCCTAACACTGTTATTTGCTAGATTGTGATTTGAAAGTTTCACTGTACAATGTTAAATCCGTGTGATTAATAGAAAGTGTTGGTTTAAGTGCCTGGACATTGAAGTAGATTATGTTGAAAAATCAATTCTTGTTGTGCCAAATAAATGTTTCTTTTATTATTAGGCTGCAGACTTATTGATTTACTTACACGAAATAGGAATGTATGTGTGAGATTCTTACATTCACGCCTATATGTTACGTGTACAATAGTGTTCTTTGAAATTGGACGAGTATTTTAATTTAGAAATATTAATTCTTAAATAGATAAATGGTTCCAAATATATTTTTTCTATATATTATTTTGATTCATACGTTTATTGCAGAAATTAATTCAAAATGTTACTTAGCTATTTCTCTATTTCTATTTATATAAGCATCTCTGAATGTTTATGTGCTCATATGTATATATTTACAGCTAAACACATTATACATATGTACATTACTAATATTAATGATAAAAAGTATACGTAGACATAATTAACAACACACATAAAAAAGCTGTAGCTTTAATGTTGGACTTGCTTGTATTTTTCTTCTTTCGTGTTCTGAGTTAAAAAAAGGGATTGTTATTAAAGAGAAAGAAGACAGCGTTGGCCTTACCATGTCGGCGATTTGTGTCAAGGTGAATCCAAATTTGACAACGACAGCATGTGAAGCATTGTAGACGGGTCTTGAGGCTGTGTCATAGTTGGCCAAAAGTCGACTCAACAGACGTTGTTCATCAGGGGTGCGTCTGTGTTCCGGGTGGTGTCTGCGGTGTCTTCTGCCTGGACACCCGATCATAGATACAGAGATTGATGAAACAAGAGTTAAAAGATTTTATCCCTCGCGTGAATCAATCTTTGTAGAATTTTATGGGCAGTAGTGAAGAAAAAAATAACAAAAACAACAACAAAAAGAAAAAAAAACAAGAGAAAGAAAAAGAGACCCAAAGAAAAAAGAAAAAAGTAAAACACTGTACAAGACATTTTCATCACTTACCTAGTAACATTTCATGCATATTCTACTTTCTATTGTAAATTCCTGACACGATGTATTTGGGTGTTCTGGTTGTTGTAAGATACGTTTAAATAATAATAATAATAATAATAATAATAATAATAATAATAAAACAACGCATAAACCTTTTTAGAATATTGTTTTCCATATATTTTCCGAAGGTAATATTGATCGCTTTTGTACTTACCATATCCGAAAGTTGGGTAAGAGTGATTCCAAATTTGACAACTACTGAATGCGATGCATTGTAGACAGGCCTTGAAGCCGGATCGTAGTCCGTAAGTAACTCCGTCATCAAGCGTTGTTCGTCGGTGGGAACGGCGACATTTTGCACCATCGTAGCAAGTGAAACGAGCAACAGAGTGACCCACCCGATGAACATATTTCGAAGTAAGCGCGCGGCTCTGCCGGCGACAATACAAAACCCAGGGACCTCGCCGCCGGGCGTTGTCGACGGTAAATATAGGGTCCCACTCAACCGCATCCCCGGCACGGTTGATGAGCGACAAGCTGCAACTGGATGCACTCCTCTCAAAACTGCTGTTTGTGGTTACCAACACAAAACTGGAAACACATTCAGGTATACGTTGGCAAATCCATGAGTGTGAAACGTTGATAACTAGTCGGGGAAAATGTTCTCCTTCCTTCATCTGATGGATACTGCCGATTTAGAAAAAGGGTTTTGTCTGCTTTTTCTGTAGATCTCGTTAAGTTTACCCGCTTTAATTAATCGTTTCATGAAAAATATCACGTAAAGTACAACGGAGGGTTGGAAAATCGAGGTAGATGATCGCACAAAGCGGGAGAGTTGTTTATTGCAGAGTGGAGCGCTGAGATCGTGGCCGTCGTGTTGGTAAAATGTGGCAATAGTTGGTGGGTGGGCGAGAAAGTGAAGAGGAGAGAAAGATGGATACGGAACAACAAAGAAGGGAAAGAAACGGTGGAAATAAAAGGTTGAATAGTTTACATATCAACCATGGAAAAAGATTGAAATGAAAACTAAGATTAAAACAAATAAACGAGCGCATCCAACAAACAAGGCACGAAGAAAAATAAATGTGTACATTCAAAGTGACAAAATAAAGATAGTTGACGATGAAATCAATAAAACAACTTAAAGCTTTTAGAGAGAGAGAGAGAGAGAGAGAGAGAGAGAGAGAGAGAGAGAGAGAGAGAGAGAGAGAGAGAATAAGAAGAAAAAAAGAAGAAACATAATGATGAAAGGCTCGAGAGAAAAATGAAGAAGTTGTAAGAATGAAATTGATAAATATATAAAAAATAAAGTATTTATTATTAAGCTATCTTCAGGCTACATCCCAGCTTTCTGACGCATCTTCAATAATAATATTTTTATTTACTAAATGTCATGCCATCTATAAGCATATATATATATATATATATATATATATATATATATATATATATATATATATATTATATATATGCTTATATTATTATAAGCATAAAGAGAGAGAGAAAGAGATCCTATTGAATATATTTTTGTGAGTGAATTTATGCTAGTTATTTGTTCTTGACAGTCTTTTCTTTTAAATGTCATAATAGTTTATTGGACTGCTTATTTTTTTCTCACCTAAAGTTTAGTATGAGTAGTATGAAAAAAGAGCAAGTTGAATAAAAACAGAGCAAAAGTAAAATATAGAGGAAAAGGGTGAGAAAAATGCTGGAAGAGAGGGGAACGAAGAGCAAGATGAAAGAAAGATGGAGTAGTGCATCTGAATGGAAGTTGAATAGCAGCAGCAAGAGTTTTTAAAAGAGCAAAAACTGGTGCGGTGAGTGAGTTAGAGAGAGGAAAAATGAGTGAGTTAGAGTAAAGCTACGAGGTGGTGAAGGCTAGCAGGATATCGAAAAGAATACATGGATCCTGGGAGAATATGTGTTGCTTCAAAGGAAGGGTTTTCAAGATTAAATACAACCTTTCTTTTTGGTAACTTATTATCCTTTTTGATCGTCTGTTCATTTTTGTGTTGTTTTCGAGCCGAATTCTATTACTGATATTACATCATTTGGGGAATTCTTATTCACTTACACTCTTCTTGTTCAATACCAGAATTCCGGTTTTCTATATTTTCAGCATTTTATTTTCTTTGAAGGATTTTAGTGTTTGAAAGGAGAAGTTGGGGAGGATCGTAAACATTGATAATGTTTATTTTCCTGTTCAACGAGAAATGCAAAAAAGATTTCATGATTCGAGAGAAAGAGAGAGAGAGAGAGAGAGAGAGAGTGAGAGAGAGAGAGAAATAGAAAGAGAAAATATAAAGTTAATAAAAAATGGAAAATAGACGAGAGAGAGAGAGAAAGAGAGGGAGAGATGAACACTTCATCTAAAATAGCAATGGGGAAAATGATATGAAACACGTAAAGAATTAAAAAGAATTTAAAAAGAGAGTCGATTTTAGACGACGTGCTTCTATTTTAATGTTTTCTACGCAAACAAAAATATTTTGAATCTTGAAAAAAAATTGTTTATAATCTGATTTTATTAGGTCGAACAAATTAAATGAATTACTACGCTTACAGCCCATTTTAAATGTAAGACTTAAATAAAGGAAAGCTTAATTGTTGTGTATGTGTGTCTACTACTCTTTTCTTCGTAATGGTAGTAGAACGGACACGTGCGTATCTTTTGTGGTGTCTTGTGTGCAAAGGATACTGAAAACACGCGCTGCAAATATCATGGTAGAAGATTTACAGTGAGAAATAACAGCGCACACCATGCGCGTGTACGCAAACGCGGGAGGAAAACAGAAGCGTTATATGGGCGTGTAGAAAGAAAGAGTGACTTAAGTGGCTGGAAGTTTCCATTAGAAATTAAAAAAAAATTGAACTGTTTGTATTTTCGTTGCTGTGTGGGAGTACAATAAGTGTGAGAGACCGCGAATCATGTTATGACAGTTGTACGACTGCTTTAGCTTATGATATATACCACATGTACCACCACCGCTGCTACTACAACTCTACCGTTGCAGGTAGCAAAGGAATCTATGCATATGAGAAAGATATTATAACCGAACTCTTCGTTGATTGTTCTAAAAGCTACCAAACGGATGCAATCACAACATCTATTATACTCAACAACGAGACGTCCCATTTGTAATCAGGGTCAGTGACGTGAAGAACAAGAAGAGGTTTATCGAATACGAAGCAAAACAATTCTGACCCAAACACAAAATCCACTATCCTTTTCTTCCTTTGTCCTCTCTCTCTCTCTCTCTCTCTCTCTCTTTTAATAAAGCGAAAGAAAGATCTATTGTTATAATTTTACGAATACTTGAAGAGATTCCCATTGTGAAGTAACAATTTATTTTCACCCATAGATCAACAACACATATGATTGCTCGGATGTATCAGTCTACAAGCCGCTTGCTTTGCTATCTAAGTTTATTCATTCTTATTTTAATACGGCATATATTTTTTGTTTTAGTTTCAAGAAACCTTTGAAATCTACAGCGTTTTAGCTCTTTGTCTTCAAGTTATCGTAAACATTTGGTTGAAAACAATTTTACTTTTGTTTTGTATTAATGCAGTTTAATTGTATTTTTCATTCTAAATAGCTCTTCATGAATATTTCATTCAACTACAAAGCATAATAAAATCAAGACAATGAACCGTGAGTGCTTTATGAAATAGAATATGATGCTAAAACGAAATAACAGCCAATTTAATTAGTTTGCTGCTAAAAATAATCATGAATGTTATATCAGTTAATCTTAGATTATACTGTAGTAAACAACCCAAAGAATTTATAAGTTTTATATCTAATCTTTCTTTTCAGTCAACGCATATATATATATATATATATATATATATATATATATATATATATCACAATTGTGTAATTTCTTACAAGAAGTCCGGAATATTTTAGAAAATACCATTTGAGTATTATCTCAATGTATATGTGAGTGTTAAAGTGTCTGAACACGGAAGGGTTAAAGACACTCACAAACATAGAGAAGTAATTCCATATGACAGATTATAGGTGATACCAGGAAGTGGGTAAGAGAAGAATGAGAATACTGATGAGAGTGAAGTGGAGAGAAAGAGAGAGAGAGAGAGAGAGAGAGAGAGAGAGAGAGAGGAGAGAGAGAGATGACAATTGATTTTACATTTAAATTCTTGGAGATTATAGCTGTCGGGAAAGCAAGTAAATGGAAGGGAATTCTACAAGCGGGAAGTGCGAGAAAAGAAGCTGATGGAGTAGAATTTGTGTTTACAAATCTAAACTTGGATTCTACCGAATCTTTGGGGCCATCATTAAAGATAATTAAAATCCAGAATTGAAATTCAGTTTTATAACAGGAAAAAATTCTACAAGTAATGCCCACCCGGTAATAACTTTCTCAAATTATAAAAACCTTCTGATTCCATGTAACATATCTATTGGGTGCGATGTGTAAATTATCGCCATTTTATCTTTTTTAACTTTGCGCATGCACGTTGTTTGTTTTATTTTGTCAACTTCACAGTATAGTAGGGTTAGTTGAGCACCGTCTGAGAAAAAGAGCTCCATGACACAATTCACTTGGCTAGAAATTTAGAAATGGCATGTTGTACAGCTTAGCATTTGCGTCGGAAGCTTCAATACTTCAGAGTGTTTGGGTGTCAACCTGAGGACAGTCAGAGGATTTGGAAAGAGTTGGATGAGTCTAATGGCGATTATGAAGGTGTTTAGAGTGATCACTAGTAATGACGACATTATACTTTTGGATGAATTGTCGTCCAAATAACACAAAAATGAAAATATCACTGCCATCTCATTTTAACAGATATATTTACCAAAATTATACACGAATATCTTGATATACTAAAAAGTAAATTAATTCAATAAAATCGTCATTGGCTTTAACCACGGCCTCGCAACGACATCAGTATCTTCTGTATCTCTTCTGGACAGTCTGCTTTAATGCGGTAAATGCTGTCATAATCCTTGCCTTCAGTTCATCTTGGGTGTTACAAAGGATTTTATTAGTCTCTTGCTCAACTGTGCCCGACACATAATAATCAAGGAGGTTGCAGTCTGGGGAGTTAGGTGACCGGATGCAAGAGGTAATAGGGTCGCAGAAATTGTCTAACACCCATGAGTGGGATCTCACTGTCTAACACCCATGAGATGATGCAGAGTCCTGTTGCCAGACAGCTTCTTGACCCAGGCAGCACTACCTCATCAAGGTAAATGATGTATACCTCCGTGTTGAGTCTGAAGCCATGTGGGTAGGTGAATGGACGCATAACGTCCCCACTATACACTTTCGTAATTAGCATTAGAATAATCTAATTCTTTCCGAATACCTTGCACGTCATTAGATTGACATCCAGACACTGAAATATTTGTATTGGAGCTTCCAACACGAATGCCAAGCAGTACAGCAAGCCATTTTCAAATTTCGGGCTGAGTGAATTATATCATGGTGCTTTTTTCTTACAGACGGTGCCCAACTGACTCTAGTATACTGTGCAGTCGATAAAATCATAAACAAACAACATGCATGTGCGAAATTCAAAATATAAAATGGCGGCTATTTACCCATCGCACTATATGTATATATATATATATATATATATATATATATATATATATATATATATGGTACAGTTACATGAAGTAAGAAATATCTTTTAAAATATTTGTTCAGTTCATAAAATGTAACTTTGCATCAGTCGGTATGAATCGTGTATCTAGTACAATTAGTAATAAATAATGATTATTTAGGGTATTGAAGATTTTATAAGTATACAAGTGAACTGCATACAGATGAGATTATAATGTATTTGGATTAAATCTTCAATACCGCATTTTTTATCGTTATTATTTTCAGTTAATAATTTTGGATATATTGGAGAAAAAATCCTAACAATAAAACCTCGATTTACAAATACCGAACTAGACTGATTGTTGAGTCGATGGGATCCAAGGGACTCACCCAAGTCTTAAAATCAGTTTCTAACCTCAGTTTAGTAAAAACAGTTCTATTAATAATAAAGAAAAGTGTTTTTCTATTTCCAAATTGTTGTGAATTTTTTAAGTACACAAATTAACTAATTGTAGGTAGTATAGAATTCATAAAATTAGCATCAACAGTTATCTTCAAACTCATTATTAAACTGTCCGTTACAGACTTCGGGTATATAAGACTTGCTCAAGGTCAAAAAGAGCGTAGATATGCGTTACATCTACTGCTGCTGCTGCATTTAAAGAAGAGGTCGAAGTCCAGCACTACTGCAGAAAGAAATTTTCAACGTAAGTACCTCAGCAGCGGGTTGAATGTTAATATCAATATTTGAAAGTCGGTAAAAATCAGTTTTTTGTTCTCATTTTACTTTCCATAGTTAGGAAAAGAAACAACGAAATGAGACATTCAAATTTCTGTCATAAATACCAATTTGCTAGAAAATCCAGCGAAAAAAAGTATTTTTAACTATAGACGTCGTAACCTTCTTTGACATGTGAAAGATTTTCAAAATATTACTTTTTTTTACATTATACCGAACGTTTTTTTTTTAACAAGAAACTGTTTCCATCAAAGTGAAAAAAAACTAAAACGCTATAAAAACAACTTGAATGGAATTTAGTAGGAGTTAAAGAATTGAACTTTAAATTATTTGGAGAAGAATTACAAAAGAAAAAGGTGCGATAATTCGTTTGAAAAGAAGCCTTTTTCCGTGAACTCGTTTTTTTGCGTCGATATGCACTAATAATAATTACATTGATATACACCCAATTCCTGCATACCTAAGATTATTGATAATATATTTTAACAATAGTCACTCTTTGATCTACTTCTACGATCTGTTTTATTTAATCTGGACTATTTAACTACTCCGCATTCCCCAAAAAACTTTTAAATTGTATCTTTATTCAAATGACAGTCAGATTCTGTGCCAGCGAGGTACATAAACAACGGTAGCATGGTACGAGATATAAGCATTTCTTCGAGTGGCTTTCTTACATCACATATTTTCAAGCAGCTTTCAGTTCCTTCCGTTGCAATGGTGTCAGTCATTTCTTTCGTTGTCAGACTAGATTCTGCATCTTCTACATATTTGTTTTGATATATTATCGCTATAATTTCTTCCAGGTGGTTGTTACTTAGTTCGTTCAAGTAGTAAAAAAATAAAATTCATAAGATGCTCTTACTGTAATTATCATTTTGAGTTTGCACGATATAATTTACTTTCAGACATGATAAAGAACTGGGCATTTTAAAATATTTTTTTAGATTTGTAACGTTTGAATGTCGAGTGCATGTGCTGAAAATATAACGAGGCGAGGCCCACTTCCCAAAATATGAATAAATGATTTACCAAACATCAACATTTTGAGTGGAATCTCTTTTTGGCCACACCGAGAACATTTTATCACACTTTGTAATTATATATATATATATATAGTCATCCGCCGACAGTCCTGTTTTGCTGTATCCAGCTCATCAGTACGATTATACATCCGATTTCTTCTAGCCAGGGTTGAAACCCGACCGAAATGACATCAGTCGGTGATTCTATCTTTGAGCTATAGGTGCTTGGTGGAGGAAGGCGGATATTAGCGTGTTATATACACAATGGAAATATACGCTAGTAGCAGAGAGTGTTTAAATTCGTTACTGAATGAACGATGCGTAAATGCGTAAGTAGCTTTTAAGTCCTGTTCTCCATAGTGCTTTAATAGACGTGCAAGAGCTTAATATATATATATATATATATATATATATATAGAGAGAGAGAGAGAGAGAGAGAGAGAGAGAGAGAGAAAGCGAGAGGGAGGGAGAGATAGGTGATTTGCCTCAAATGATGTGATGACATTATGCAAAAGTAATCGTATATATCTCGAGCTGATTTAAACGTAATGAAAATACCCAAACCTAGAATATGTTGTGCTTTGGCAATTAATGAATTATTTGGTGAACATCGGATTGGCTGGTCTTGTCAAGATGATGTAAATGATAGAAGCTTAAATGCGTCATGATAGTGGGAGATTTATTTCTGAAATTAGAGGGACATTTGACACCCTTGATAGTTGATGCCCCATGTGTTGCGGAAATTCCCGTTCAGAAGACTGTGCAGCTAACCGTGTAGAGTGCAATGGCTGATAGTAACCAAAGACGTCTATCTAGAATTGTTAAGTGACACCGACTAAAGTCTCAGTCACTTTCAGGAGGGTACCAAACACATATCCAGGAGGTTAGTCCAGCGTTCTTTAGCTCCTATTAGAAATGGGAGTTGTTTCAATTAGGCTCGAGTAGTCAATAATCCTCCTTGTCAATTAGTTATTGAGCTATGATCATTTAAGTTCATTCATAGATTCCATGTGCCCCGACACCGATGGTCTGTTGATTTAGGTGGCTTTCTTTTAATAACAGGATAAAAGATTCTTCACCACTGGGACCCAAACATTGCAACACCGATGGAAGAAGTATGTGGAGAGCAAGGGAGACTATGTTGAAAAATAAACCTCATTTGATTACATTCCATGAGAATATCTTGTAAAGCCAATGGACTTTTCTGCTAACCCTCGTATTGCAGTGAATGCGGGATAATTTCCTTAAAGATGATGAGAAGACTTGATATAACAGAGATGCGGTTCTATATAAAATACTGAGAGTATCACGAGTAGAACATGAGAGCAACAGAGAAGTTTTAAAGAAAATGGAAACAAAAACAACTCTAATACAGAATCAGAACGAGACAGTTGAAATTTATGGGAATCATAATGAAGAAAAAAATTTGAAGAATTTGACATTCACATCACATACAGAAGACAAGAAGGAAAGACTGAAACAGTGAGTAACCGAAGAACAGGGACAAGCAGTGTTGGTAAGAAGACAGACATTACTTACAACTAAGTTGTAGGGAACCACTTTTACCGACGTCCTGAAGGAAGACAACACATAAAATCAATCCATTTGTTGGCATATTTATTTATAAATAACTTTATAATACGATATCAGAGTTCAAGAATTTTTTTAAAACTCTTAGTTTTATTTTGATTAGGATGATAATTGACTAATTACAAGAAATGCACGCGTTGCTGTAGAGTATTTTTTCAGTATTTTCATAAATCTATAAGAGTTGCCTGAAAAGATATATTAAACGTTATTAATAAGAAATTGCATAGATATTATGTATGTCATACTCTATATAAGTCAACTGCAATGATATTCCTAAGAAAGACTTGATCCTATCAAAGAGTCATGCTTCGTATCCTGCGTTTCTTGAGTAAAATGTTCCCTTTGAAGATAGTGTCTTTTGTCTTCGCGTTGAGATGTAGCACGGTTGTTCCAAAGGCAAAGAAATCGGAGTATTTTGTATAACTTTATTGAAGTGTTTCAGTAGTTTTAGAAATCGTTACAGATAATTACTATTTGTGTCTGTTATAGTCTATTGTTTTCAAAAACCGGATTACGTTTTCGCAAATTTCTTTTAGATACATAAATTCCCAATAGGTATTTAATATATTCTGATTTTTTTCTGTGCAGAAGAACACATTTGAAACTTTTGGAAGTGATGTCTATTAAGAGAAAAGGAAAACCAAAAGGTTCCTTTCGTCGTAGTAGATTGTAACATATTGAGATGTTGAATCAAATAATTATGCTTCTGATTATTTGGAAAGCGTCTTGCTTCTTTTCTTCGTCATTATGGCAAGTGTAAGTTTCTTCAGTTTTAAAATTTTCACGTTCACTCTTAAAATCTTTAATGAGATGACTCGGCACAAACGATTCCACAGATTATTAAGTAGAAACGATTTAATGATGGAACATCTGGATATGTGATATAATTTCAGATTCTCGGTTTTTCTGAATATCAAAATTGCCGCCTAATTGGTTCTGTGATTATCGTCATATTCGGGATACAGAAAGTAAAACGTTGAATGGTAGTCGCATTCATTTGTTCAAATTTGATAGGTAGGGAGTCCATGATATGTCATAATCCGATTTTGTAAGGATTTTAATTCCATCTTTTACTTGCTTTGCTTAATGTAGAATTCATAAACATAACACCGTCAATCAATATAAGGGATGAATGCATTGGCAACTTACATAATGTTAAATTAACTTAGTATAGACCAATTTATAACACTCGAGACTATAATAATAATAATAATAATAATAATAATAATAATAATAATAATAATATCAGAAACTAAAAATTGCTGGAATATTTGTTTCTTGAAATCTGTACCAAAATTTAGTAAATTCAAGTCTCCCTAATATATACTATGAATATATTTTCATGAAAACTATCTTATAGAAATATAAATAAAGATGCTGATTAATTTATATTATATATAATAATTTATATATATTAATTTATTAATTTATATATATATATATATATATATATATATATATATATTGTATATATATTATATATTGTATGTATATAATATATTGTATATATATTATTGTATTCTACTTTATGATTCTAGTTTCATTCATTCTTAAATTAGGTTATGATGTAAAATAGGATTTGTTTTAATCCCAAAAAAATTGGAAGTAAACGTCTAGAAAAGTGAATTTAATTCAGAGCTACGCAAGCTTCTTAAATATACTTAAGATATTCTTAAAAGTATACAAACGTTCGCGCGTGAATCTTTTGCATTAACGTAGTTTATATTAAATTACAAAAATATATATTTCTTATACTTGAAATTGATAAGTCTTGCCACCGACTTCCAAGAAAGAAATTTCTTAAATGTATAATACTTGATTATATAAATAAGAGTATTATCAATGTAGTCACAGAGACATTATAAATCATCAGCGATATTTCAGTTGTGGTGTGCGTTGGAATGTGCGTTATGGTGCAATGGATATCGACGCGGAATAAAAAATCGGATAGCCGATTTTGAATTCTAGTTGAATTCGTTGCAATCACGTACACGGGAAAGGATCTCTTCCTCCTCCAGTTAGGGGTTGAATAGCAGCAAAAGGTGGGATCTATAGTCATGGTTGGCAACCAGTCTACCGGAGAAAATAATAGCAATCTACTGCGGGAAAATCTGCCTTGTCAGTCTTGTCTCTTTTAAGACAATCTCTCAAGTGTACATCACGTATAGCACTTAACTGACTCACAGAGACCTTATAAATATCAGCGTGTTACTCTCTTTATAAATGCGTTACTCTCTTTGATAAATTATTCTGAGAACCTAGCCATGTGTTTTGAGAACGATCTATTTAATGAAATGAAAATATCCCATCATACATTAAATTGTGTATAACTTGATTAGTTTTTTTCTAAATAAGGAATTAATGTATGTCATTTTGTTTAGATTATAAGAAGATATTTTAAACTCTGCTGAATATCAAACTGAATTCCCTGAATCTAAATCTTAATTAGGGAACCTATCTCACATAGCGCAGCGACGACTTTTGGTCATTTGCTTTTTGCTCGGTATCACCACACATTAAATATTCTTTATATCAAAATTCCAAGACAGCAAGCGTGAAAGAATCTATAGATTCTGTACCAATATAAAAAGAGACAATACTTTCCTCTGTATCTCTCAAGAAATGCATCCATATGAAAATGAGTATATAAAATCATTAGAATAAAATTATAGGTTTCAGCGCCGTTGATGCTTTCTTTCTCTTCATTGCATTCATTCGATGCAGAATACTGGTTTAATAAAGATGCTCATCACGCAACAAAGCCTTTTAGAGCAAAAGAAATTCAATGCCGGATCAATGGTGGCTTCTCTTTAACACTCAGTAGCGGATCACACTTTGCGAACTCAAACACTTCTATTACCGAAGACCTTGATCGCATTCTCCTCTCGAGTGCAGACATACTGTCTCTTTTCATCATATTCAACCAATATGCAATCCACTAACCTCTGCCTTATATGCATCGTTTATATATTTACTAGATTCAATTTGAATCATAAGATCTCTATATCTGTACAGTAAATGCAACAATAAAATTAGTAAAGTGTTTGAAAATCATAGGAAGATTCAGGCATTTTCGATTATTTAAAATTAGAGAAATTCTCAGTGGATTTTGTTCGCTTGTAAAAAAAGCAAAGAACAAGTTCATTTATAGTGAGTTGCTTATCTATTCTTTTCTGTTAGTTGTGGAGAGTCCGTTCTAGTGAAGGGTAGTTGTACACTGTTGCAGGTTAACGGAATTTGGCCTTGTTGTAGATAGCCCACTATAAGTCATAATGAAAGGTTATAAACCAAGAAAAGCAAATTGAGTTGAAAGATAACATTTTATATATAACACATATCAATTAATGTTTTCTTACAATTGCATTAATATATGAAGTATAGGTCCAACGGAGGTTAAAATGTTCATGGCAATAAAATGCTGAAAGAGAATTAATGCTCAGTAATTTGGAGCGTGTAAGTAAGGAATTTCTTTCATGTATTCGCTTCTTAGGTCAGTAAGTAGTTTTTGAGGCAGGAAAGAAGGAAAGAGGCGAGCGTAGTAAGCCGCTTGACTTGGTCAAGGGGAGATACTAATTACTCTCTTCTCCTCGAGTCGGTCTGCCTGTCGATGCTTTCTGTATCCGCTTTTTATATCTTCATTTTGGATCACAGTTGCTCATTTGGCATTTCACACTTGTATTTGGTTCTGGGCTTCCCAATGGCTGATAAATAAAATTCGCGTAGGCTCGCGAACTGGAAATTTAATATTTAATTAATTTTTAGTTTTCAACCGGAACATCTGCGCGGAGCCGGTGGCGCAGAGACTACTTTTGGTCATTTGCTTTTTGCTCGGTATCACCACACATTAAATATTCTTTATGAATAAAAATTACTTTTAGTGTTTATATGTATGTCAATAAATTTATTGTTATTGGATATTTTATTAACTAAAAATATTAATTTTTTCATATGAACATCATATATTAGTCGTTAAAATCAGAAGCAGAGGCAATATTCGATAGGTTATATGTCACTGCAGAAATACTCTATTTCTATGCAATTTATAACTCGACTGATTCAGATATAACAAAAGAAGATCATGTAATTTTTATTTAAGAAAGTTTTTAAATTTTAATTTTTAGAGGAATATTAGTTTGAATTTGTTCTTAGCTAATAACTTGGTTAGCAAATATTACCTTAAATTCATTATTAAAAAAGTTTCAATTTTTATTTGTAAATAACATATTTCTATTATCGGTAAAAGTTTGATAATTTGTAAGCTTCCTGGTCTGTTAAGGTCAGATGACTCCCTTCCTTTACTGGCCCAATTATGTTTCCTTCCTATTATAACCACTGACACTTTCAATTGCTGTCCGTCATTTAGATTTGACATTTCTCATTCATCTACTCTATTTTATATTCGTTCTGTAAACAAGTGTAATGTGCACATTGACACGGTTCATTAAGTATAGATATCGATAATATATATGTAGAAATTCTATATAATCCATCCACTTGAATACTATATACGATTATTTTCTGGCATAAAATGTATCAACCATTGTAAAGAAAATACTAACAGTTTATAAACATCAGTATTGATTTGTTGGAATGTAGGTTGATATGAAACGGATACCGGCTCGGAATAAGAAATCAGAGATCAAATTCTAGTCGAATACATTGCTTTTACTTACATGCAGATACCTTTGGGAATGTGCAGATACCTATGAGTTAAATAGCAGGACATAATGGCTGCCTTGGTTGGCAACAAATCAATGTGTATCACGTATGGCACTTGAGTGTATCACGTATGACACTTATTTGACTGACTGATTTGTCAACTTTTCTTTGTTACTTTATGGTATAATATAATATTAGAAATGTTATTTCAGGAAATATAATTCCATGAAAATAGTCAAACTGATTGATAAACTGAGATTTTGAGCATTTCCCTAATCATGAATTATTAGAAATCGTTTTCTTCTTATGAGAAAGACAACAGCGATTAAACATAACTACTTATGCCATATTATCGAGATTAAAGAAGAAACCAAGAAAATGAGAAAAGGGAAATGAAAAGCAGATGGGACGATCTAAAACATTTTTATTAAAAAGATCTTTGTCAAAATAAATCATTTTTACGATTTGCAAAATTCTAATTCATGTTGGTAAATTTATTAAAATTTAGTTTATATAACTTCGTTTAATAAGATAGTACATTGGATAATATATAAATATTTGGAAAGTTAAATTATTATGTTTGTTATATTGATGAATTCTGGAAGAAATGTAAAATGAACTGATTATCTTTCTGGACGTACGTTAGCTGAAAGCAAAAAGATATGGAGAAAGTATAATGGGCATAAAGAAAAAAACAAAGAAGGAATTACGCTTAATATCTGTGAAGGTGTAATAAGGCGAAATATAAAAATGAAGAAAAATTAATCATTTCTTGCCTTGACTGATAAATTTGTAAAGCAAACGCAAATAAAAAAAGGACATATAAGGAAATAATATTTTATGATGAACGTCAATGCGACATTGTGTTATTATTTTTAATGCGCATGTCTCTCGCTGTAGACGTAGCGCGTTCGATTAGTGTTTCTGATGTGACATTAGGGGATCTGCTTTTCAAGAATAAGATTTCAGTTGAAAGAGACAAATCTAATACAGAAATTGCTTTACTCTTTGGAATTTGTCGAAAAAATATAATAAAAAGATATTAAAAAAGCAATCATAAACGTATATTAAATCTTTATTAATAGTCATTCTGATCAGCTTTTATGGACGATTTGAAGATTCTTGTTTCCATTAAAATGACAAAGTGATATTTCAGATATTTCATCATTATTGTTCAAAATAGACAAAAGTTAATTTTCATTGACATTAGACGGCACAAGGTGTTGGAGAACACGTCTTTAGTGGGTCATATAAGAAAGACGAACTAACCTATGCTCAAAAGTTTTACATTATTTACATTTCTATTTCCTGGTGTACTGAAAGAATTAACATGGTAGCTTTCAATCCGATTGAAAAAATCACAGGGAGTCGGATAAAGCCATCCTCATGAAATTAGTCAGATCCTTCGTTTTCAAGGCTAGGAACGACTTAGAGGCCTTTGACAGAGACGTGTCATCTGTAAGCAGTCGTTAAAGAAACATTCCAATAGATCAATTGTCGAAAAGCTGGTTGTGTTTGTACAGCAGCCCGGAGACATCATTCACGATTCAGAAGGTTGATTACGATTATTGCTGAACAGTTCAAGATGGTGGCTTAGTCCACTATTAGAACCCTGATGCGCAAGGAAATCGGGTACAAAGCCCTATATGATGAGTTAAGGGAGAGAACTATGTGATTGGATCGATGTGTTTACTGAACATAATTTGGTTTTATTCAGTTAGATGGTGGATAAGAGAAATGTCCCAAGTGGAACAGAGAAAATCTACAAAATGATGCACATCGTCTGTGAGCAACAGGATCTACATCATGTCGCTCCACTGAGTCTTAGGGTCAATGTCACATACGCACTTGATAAGGTGGTCAAACTCCGTTATTCGTTATTATATTTTATGGCACAATCTATATATATATATATTACGGGTAATGACCGATTAAAAAGGGATTATAAAAATACATTCTGCTGTGAAATTTAAAAGATCAATATTAATAAATATATTATTTTACAATGATGTACCCAAGAGCCACTTCATTTAAAGAGTTGCAGAGTAAGAGGCACCACTCCAAGCAAGAAGACAATGCCACCGAGATGCAAGGAGTAACTAGAAGTGAAATAGAAAGAAAAAAATAGAATTGGAAACCCAGTCTTAAACGAGAAAGAATTTATAGACCTCTAAACTTATTCAAAGACCTGGAAGAAGCGTGAACTGAACGATAGGCAAATCTATTCTTATTGAGGAAAAATGTAAATAAATAGTAAATAAATGTCTTAGGTGGAGACGTTAGAAGTATAGAGTTTAAGTAGATTTTAGAAGGAGCCAGAAATTCAGTCCGAAAAAAGAAAACAAAGGACAAACCTGTATTCATGTTCAAAAGACACGAGAAGAGTATGACCCGGACAATAACACTATCTATTTCTATTTAAATAATGGGTGGGACCGTAGGTTATCAGCAATGAGGGAGGTTTTTACATGACCAATTAATTTAGGACGATTCCTCCTCTTTCCATTATAGTTACACCCCATCGTTTACAGAAGGAAAACCAACTGTATATTATCTACTTAGTTTTAATTTAATAGATGCAGAAATATTTCCTCCCAGAATAAATTTGGGCGTAGACTTTAGCCTACCGTTACCAGGTTCCCCATCAGGACTCTTCCAGTCAGTATAGTAAGTTACTTGAATAAGAGATCAGATAGCTTACATTTAAGATAGGCGAATTATTACATACGCATTCTTAGCAAAAAACAACAAAAAATTTTCTAATAAAAATATTATAATCTGTAATTCACATAATTTATTGATCATATTAGCATATCTTGAACATTTTCCAAACATCAATGATTAATAGCAGTTTTATTTAAAAAACATGAACTTGCATGAATTTTGTTTACTGTTTGACTCCTTGTCACAATTTCAATCACAAATTGAAAATCAGCAAATTATGATCTTAACTTCTATTAATGATAATAAGCGGAATCTTTAAGTGATACTCATGCCACAATCAATTCATAATTATGTTTCTTTCAATTTCATGTTTAGTTTGATAATTAGTATATCAGTCAGTTAAGTGCCATACGTGATACACACTTGGTCAATTATGTGTCGAAAGAGACATGGCTGAGTGGGCAGAAAATTATCCTGCAGTAGGTTGGCATTACTTTCTGCGGTAGACTGGTTGCCAATGAAGGCTATAGAACCCAATCCGTCCCGTTATTTTGCCCATAACTGGAGGGAAGAGTCGGATTAATATCTTTCCCAAGGGTATTTGCGCGTAAGTGAATGGAAGGAATTCAGCTGGAATTCGAACTCGGCTCCTCGATTTCTCGTACCGAGCCGATATCTACTGCACCACAACGCACATCACAATTAGTCTGTCATTATTGACAGTTATTGTTTAATCTCATTTTTCATAATCGTTGCATTTTAACACGTATTCTTCCTACAATAAATAGACATAATATTTTACTAGTAGTTTTGTATTTCAAATTTATAATATCGGATTGGGTAACGTTCATTCGTTTGTCATGAGATGACATCAGAAGCGTTTAATTTTAAATAATTCTGTTTAAAAAGCTTATTGCAACCGAATTGTGATAACTGATGTATTAATGAGAATTTAAATAATTAAAAATTGGCATACTTTTGTTGACGACAAAATAAATTAAGCCCCATTTCCGCTATATACATACTTTTAGGAAAATAAAAATGTGATCTATTCGTTTAAAAAAAACGACTTTCGCTGGTTATGAAGAAAATACTGTTTCATACTGGAAATTTATTGCTGAATGATGCTTGCCGGATCAACAAATTGAAGTTGATAATGATCAAATCAAGGTTGTACTTGAGGATTATCAACGTTATTTCGACTTTGGAGATAGCGAACAAACCGGAAAGATACCATTTGTATAAGTTTGGTTATGTTCGTTGCATTAATGTGTAGGTTCCACATAAGTTAGACGAAAGAAATCTACTGTCCGTCTTTTTGAGTGCGATTTTTAGACACTTTTTAGTCGGGCGATGGAAAGTGGATATTTTGCATAAGTATCAAATGCAAGAGATCGAAAATAAAAATGTCTTTGGCCACTGAATACTTCTCACCAACATATCAATAAATACACACCGAAACACAGAGGGATATATATATATATATATATATATATATATATATATATATATTTCTCCAATGCCTCCTTTAAAAATCAAACTGTCCTATCTAAGCAATATTGGAATATTAAAGACTTAAAGACGGAGGATTTACCCCACTGGCCAGATGGAAGATTGTGAAATACGCCAATACTCCCAACAGTTTCAGAGATATGTGCAATTTATGCCTGGAGAAGAAATTAATGATTATAAAATATAATAATCCTAAGAAACTACTAAATTAGCGGAACGAATTAATATTTAAATGCAGACACAAAAGTAGAGTTAAAATAGTATAGATAATCCTGATTGTGATTTGAATGAATGTAAATTATATTAATTTACATTAATTTAATTTTTTAAAAAGTGTTTATTTTGAAAAATTCTGGAATGTGCTGTTAATATCTTTTTACAGCAAAGGTTGTTTTGTTTTGGTAATTTTGAAATTTTAAATTTTAATTTTTGAAATTTTTTGTTACTATTGTGTTTTTTATTATTATTTTTATAATTATTATATTTATAAGTATTTTTTATGTTCCTTTTTTCCTCGTTTTTTTATAGAATGAATATTATTTTTATTACTATCATTATTATTTTTATTAAAGTTTGATAGAAATTTTGTTTTAAACACACACACACACACACAAACACACACTCACACACACACACATATGTGTGTGTGTTTATCAAACAAAATTATTATTATATTATTACGAATTTCTATTTTCTATTATTAAAATTTTTTTATAATTATTTTATTATTTTTATCTATTATGAGTATTATTATGAGTATTTAAAGGGTTTTTGTTTATATTTTAAAGTTTTATTTAGTTTTTCTTACTAGGAATTATTATTTTAACTTTATTTTAAATAAATTATTAGTAGTGGTTATATTGTAATTTAAATTAGGGTGTATGATTTATGATTTATTTTCCACCGCTAGGGTATATTACCCTAGAATACCCTAGAATCGGTATATTTTAATTTAAGGGGAAATCCCATATCACGTTTCTAAGAATGAATATTAATGTAATAGACGTTGGTTTGATATATGAAATTTATTTTAAGTTATTTTAATTTAAATTCTTTTCTATATCGTTCTAATTTTTATCTCTTTCTTTTTATTTTTCCCCCTCCCTCCTTTTCCTCCTCCCTCCTTTTATGTTTATCTTTCTAACGTTACATTTTTTAATGATTTAATTATTTTAACGAAATGTCTAAAAAAATTAATAGTGTATTTTGGGATTCTAGTAAGAATAGTTATTTTTTCAAAATGTATTGAAATTATGTTGCACAATTTAGTTTTGTACCGTAGATATATCCCATTATATTTTACATTAAATATCTATGTTAAATTTGACATCTAAATTTTCCACGTAAGGTTAATTTTAGTTTACAGCTACAGCTTATTATATTTGTATTTTTATTTTATTTTGATTTTGATTAGTTTATAATGATTATATTTATAGGTATTTTTGTAATTTCTTTTGTCTTCTTCTGTGACAGAATGAATATTATTATTATTATTATTATTATTATTATTATTATTATTATTAGTAGTAGTAGTAGTATTTTTATTATTTTTATTATAATTATCATTACGCCTAAGAGAAATTTTCTTTGATACATACATGTATATATAAATGCATATGTATATAAATACACACATATATATATATATATATATATATATATATATATGTGTGTGTGTGTGTGTGTGTGTGTGTATGTGTATATATGTATGTATACATATATTTGTTATCTCTTTATTGTTTTATTTGTTATTATTATTATTTTGTTAGATTATTATTATTATCTATTAAGGTATTGCTAGTATTTAATCTTTAAGATTCTATTTTAATAAATTATATTTTCTTATTGGGAGTTATTATTTTAACTATAGTTAGAATAAATTACTAGTGGTGGTTATAATGTAATTTATGTTAGAATATATAATTTATTTTTCACCATAAATATTCCCTTTAGTCGGTATATTTTAATTTAAGGGTAAAAATCCCTTGTAACGATTCTAAGAATTAATTATATACGTCGGTTTTGATCAGGCGTTTTTTTACTTTTATTTTTTAATTATTTTAAAATCCGTTCTATCGTGATTTCTTCTTTTTTCTTTCCTTCTTTTTGTGTATTTCCCCCTTCTGTTAAGTTTATCAAATTTTTCCTGTTTCTATATTTCTATTTTTAATTTTAGTATTTTCAATTATTTTAACAATATTTTTAAATTAGCATTAATTTTTAAATTAATAGTAAAAGTAGTTATTTTTTCAAATTGTATTAAAATTATGATGTAAAATATTTTTTGTACCGTAAATATATCCCGGTATATTCGAAATTAAATTTCATAGTTAAATTTTTCCAGGTTTTTCTAAGAAAACAGTTAGGTGGTTTGAAATGCTATTATGAGAAATGGTGTCAACATTTATTTCTCGTGATACGGTATTTCCTGTTATTGTATCTCTTTGTCCTTTCTTTTTCTCTTCTTGCTTTCCATTCTGTTTTTTCTGTTTCCCCTTTTTTCTTTTTTTCTTTTCCAAATTTTTCTCTTCTTTGCATTAATCAATCGTCTATCTTTTCTTTACCCTCGCTTTCCTCTTTCTTTAGGGTTCTTTTTCGAATGAGCGAGAAATTTTCGTAAATAATCGTTACAAATGTCTGTTCTAATATAGACATGTGAGCGTCTATGTAAAATCAAATAAAAGAAAAGGAATGTTTTAGGGGGATATTTTGATTACCAACTGTTGTGCCATTTGGGTCTGACGAGCCGCGACAATAACATCAAAACGCAGTGAAATATGTATTATCCATTGTAATAATCAAAAATCATTTAAAATGTATGCCTGGTCGTTGAAAGAGTTAAGTATTTCCATGCCTCATTAATGGTTGGTGTTCGATTCCAGATAAAAATAAAACAAAAAACAGGATTTTAAATGTTGATTTTAGAGGCTGTTAGAAGTATTTCCCACATAAACAACTTATGAAATACAATTTCTACTTTGCATGTAGCTCTGTGACAAATTTAAGTTTTGTTTATCGGGTGATAGGCAAACAATCGAGTAATTTGAACTGATAAATGACTTTACACTTGTTACCCAATATTTTGCGCATTTTCTCATTTGTTGTACCAGAAATTAAACTCTTCTTTTCTTAAATCTTCCTTTGTTGACGCCATTTCGTGCCTTAAATGCCCATAAATCTTAGGTTGTATTTCATACATAAGAATGAAAAGATTGGAAAGGTTTCATATATTTCGGATTTCTTTTAAACGTTTTGTACTACAGATAAGTTTAAATTTTATTATATTTTTTAATTGATGAATGCAACCGCTTGACTCCACGTCATTTACAAAATAGTAGAAAATCACTATTGGAACGCAGTTAAGCAGTTTTAAATATAATTATGATTTGAATACCATTTAAACAATTATATGTTTTTATAATATTATTTAAAAATATTTTCCTTTAGAAATATACATAGCATTATTTTCAACCAGCTTGTCATTCTTTACATCAATATTATTAAATATCACCCAAAACAAAACAAAGGTCAGGAATTCACAAAGCATCATTGATTATATATATATATATATATATATATATATATAAACATATAAATAAAAAATAAAATGCAATATCATTAATCAAGAACATAGAATTTCTTCAATTAAAAACCACGATTAAGTTGCATTTAACAATCACAAATATGATTTTGTTTGTTTTATTTATTGGTTTAATTAAATTATTTCACCAGGATTCAATGAAATTTACTAGAACAATTACAGTACTACACCTTAGGCTCTTCTTATGACATGCTCTTATAATAACTGCCTATGTGTAAATAACACTTGTAATATGATGTTTTAAAATGTTCAGATAACAATATATTGAATCTATCTATCTATCTATCTATCTATCTATCTATCTATCTATCAGATAGATATTTAAACACATTTCTGCTGAGACTAATTCATTCATAAAATCATCATTTATATAACATAATGTGTAACTATATATTTTTACGGATAATACACTTCAATGATTACAAAATTATTAACTATAATGCGAGAATCTACACACGAGTATTCAGCTTTGACGATGAGAGTATCACCGAATTTCCGTCTTTGATACACTGAGAAAAAGATGCCACAATTTTATTGAAGTTCCTTAATTAAGTTTACCTCATTGCAGGCCATAAACATAATATCGATGGCCCACTTCATATTAAGGAATGTAGAAAAGAAAAATAGAATGGCACTTTAATCCTAGGAAAACGCACAGATATTTTGATCCAGGAATATATACATGAAGAAAATGTCTTAGCTAACTTTTTTGTTTTATATATATATATCTAATTATGAATAAAAAGTACATTGCGACACGGAAATTTCTGTTTTGAGATTTCTATCTCGTCATCAGTCAATGTTGGATGTTGGTTGTAAAAATGATTTACATTTAAATACAAAAGCACTCGGTTTGCTATTTATGCATGTGGGAAGATATAAAATTTATGTTTTCTTTTTAACTAACTAGAATAAAGATTCACTTTAAAATTTGGCCAGCAGTTTCTATTTTTGGGGCAATACATACTCTCTTTTATTCTTTTTTTTTTTAAATCCCTAACGGTCAAAGTGTGTGAATTTATATATATATATATATATATATATATATATATATATATACGTGTGTGTGTGTGTGTGTGTGTGTATCTGGATGCAATGAATATAAATAATGTTAAAATGTAGAAAATTGAGCGTTTTCAACCATATTTATGGCTATTATCAAGAAAAATAAAACAAATTTTAAAATGATTATAGTAACATAAATAGTAATGAGAAGAAATTAAAAATCCAATATTGTAAGCCAAAATACAGTAGAATTAATTATAAGCTTAAAAAGTTATTAAGAGTTTCTACAAACAACGTATATTTAGTTGAATGCAATTTTAAAACATTTAAGATTATCATAATTGTTGCTTCCTAAAGCTTTTATTAAACAAATGCAACCTTTAATCAAACATTTTATTCGTATGCAATTGCCACCGTATTCGGTAGTGGAACTTGCTATTTGTCTGCTCAAAGTGTTATTCGTGAACATAGATGTCTATTTCTACTATATTCCGTATAGTAGTAAACAATGCTTGTCTGCTATTTAACATTAACCAAAAAAAAAAAATGGTTATGATTCTTGAAGCTTTTAGCATAGAATCGAGTCCAAAATTAATTAAGATATTCTTTAGTTTAGAAATTGAAATTATTCATGTATTTAAAAACTAATAGCCACATATATTCCAAATTAGAACTTTCGTTTGTAAGCTGAATAAACAGCAAACGCCAGAAAGCATTCAGAAATTCAAAAACAGATAATATTGACAGCTTTAACTTTATATTAGCTGTTAACATAAATGAAAGTGCTCGATCTCAATAATGTGTACAGTATTTCCATTTACTGAATGCAAGAGAAGGAAGAAAAGCTAACTAAAAAAATTAAAAGACAGTCCTGTCTGTTATCGGTTATCTCTCTCTCTCTCTCTCTCTCTCTATATATATATATATATATATATATATATATATATATAGTGGGCGACACTTTTTAAATGTATTTAGACATATATTTATTAGCTATTTTAAAATAAGGAAGTAGTAAGTGTATAAGAGCCTTGAAGAGATTAAAGTGTAGTATTATGCAAAGAAACATTTTTATATTGAAACTGGAATGTACATTCAAGTTGAACACTCTAAATAAAATATTTTCACCCATGAGGCACCTGATTTATTAATATCTAGAAAAAATAATTTCATTCTGCTTATTTAATTAAAAGCATCGGACTATTTTAATAAATAAATTTTCTGCATTAAAAGAAACAACCTCAGTTAAATTGTTAGTTTCGTTAATTCCTTTCGTATGCTTATATATATTAAAGATATGGACTTGATAGTTAATTTTGGCAGACTTTAACTTCAGATTTCTAAATTAGTTTTGGCTTAATTCATGATCTAGAAGTTTAACGGTCATTCAACAGTATATGACTATACAGTTTTCATTTATCGCATAAATTAAGTATCTATTATAGTTTATTATACATTCTTCAACGTCTTCATAGTCCTTTTGAGTAGCATTGTTGAATTATTTGGCTATTTGTCAATTGTTGTTGAGCCCTTAGCTGTCTGTGAAGTTGTGAACGAATTTTCGGCGCTCTACGCCCTCGCCAGTCATCAACTTGACGAGGGCGTAGAGCACCGAAAAATCGTTCACAACTTCACTGACAGTTAAGGATTCGTCAACAATCGACAAATAACAAAATAATTATACAATCTAATTTTCATAAAATAATTGATGAAGATTTAGCTTTAGAAAGCAAGTTTTCTCAGTCTAGTAAAATATAGACAATTTCCAATGTTTCTCATTCTATTTCCGCTTTTTCATGAGATCATTTGAATATTAGAATAGCATTTTAGTATTACTATATCCGCAATCAAAACGAATTCCAAATATAGTGAATACGCGTATAAATGCACCAAACAATCGTTGTTAAATTCTCGTTAAGAATTAATAGTTTGTCTCCTTTATTACAGAGACATCGAAAATATATACCGAAAAGAAACATCTGATATTTTTAAACATTTTTTCACATTAAATAACCGATGCATATAAATCACTTTAAAGAAAACTGTTTCTCATCTGTCATGCCAATTCTAATGTATTTAAAAATAATGCCAAAGTAATAAACTAATAAGAGGGATTGCTTATCAAAACATAACCCACTTAAGTAAATTCAAGGTGGTTAACTTCTTACAAAATAATATAGCGTTTAGCAGAGCCACGTCTTCTAGGAGTTGATATTATTCTAGTTTCTCTGGGGGCGAACTTAGTGATGATATCGTTTCTGCGAGACTTCATACTTAAAGCAAGAATTCAATTAAAAGTACTGATTGTAGATTGCCGAAGGAAAAACTTTTTAAAAATCGTTCTTCATTCATATGCACTTATATTTTCCGATTTAGTCTTGTTTCTTCAAATGAACACTCGACTCTGTTTTAACAATTAAATATGAATATAGCTTAATATATTCGATTTTTAAAAATAAATTCTATACAAAATTAAAATTGCAATTATATCTAATGATATGAAATGTAGAAATCTGTTTTACGTTCCTGGGATCAAGCTAGTATTATTTTACATTGCTGCTGTTAAGGAAGTTGCTAATAGAAACACCTTTTATTCCATCCCTTAATTCTATTAATGATGATTCTTTAGGATAGATAAATGATTACAATTACGGAAATAATTCATGACTTTATAAATTATAAACTTGTGAATGCATTAATTGCCCAAAATTCATTGCATTGAATTTTGGGTAATTAATGCATTCATCTTTTGATGTCAACTTTTGACTACACACACCTCTCCACATTCTAGAACTGACAATATGGCATAAACAAAACTATGAATATTGCTCATTTGTTTCTTTTGTAATTATTATTTCATGCTAGCTATTTCTTTAACAAAAGTTTTGTTACTTACGGCAAACAAAATAAAAACAACAAATAAACAAATGCTGTTTAATTTGGTTTTCTTAGCTAATGTAACCTTCTGAATGCTTCACCATTACAAAATGCTTTTTCTTTCAGATTCTTATATTTTATCTTGTGAGAAAACTGTTTTTATTTATACTTTATTTAGTTAATAGTAAATTAATTTCCTCTAGCAGATGTTGATAAAAAATTTCTAAATTAGATAATTATGATTTGGCTTTATTTTAAATATTTCAAAGTTCATTTTCTTGTGGACAAGAAAAATGATCTTAGTCACCATTTTTTCCAAGTTCTGCGCAATTTCAAGTTCTTTGGAACCGTTTATATAACTGCAATTTTCCTGAGTTGGTTAAAGTAAAAGGCATTGAATAATTTGTGAAACCCTATAAAATAAAATCGAAGTGTAAGTCAATTTAAAAATTCTTTGATTTGCTCGGTAAAGTTAATGATTTTTTTCTTTGACTTTCTTTTGGCTGCTATTTAAACGACTAAAATCTCCGACCAAGAAAGATTTGGTTTATATTTTTAGAAGCTTTCTTGCTTCACTATTTTTGTATTTTTATCGATTGTTTTTAAAAATTGATTATAACCATTGCTTCAGCTTTGAAAAAAATTTTCAAAGCTGAAGCAATGGTTATAATCAATTTTTCAGCTAGATTAGTGAATTTGTTTGGAAATATTCTTCATATTTCGTACATTTTGAAGTTTTCTTGGACACGAAAAACTAGTCTATTTTAAATTTCGGAAAATCTTGCTACACAGCGTCTCATATATTGCTCCTTCGTGTATAATCGATATATCAAATAATACTTATTGGAAACTAAAGGCTTTTTTGAATGTATCTCTACTTAGAATGAAAAGCCAATCATTCTGCACAGATCTAAACGCACGACAGTGATTTCTTTTAAAATATTTTGAATTTTAGAGTTTCAACTTAATGAAGATTTAAAATAGGTTGTAATGCTGATTTGACAGATAAAGAGAAATGTTTAATAACTTCATATCTTGCTAAGTAAGAAAAATAACATGTTAAATGCAAAAACATTTGCCAGGTACCATTAAATAAGTTTGTTGGAGATCCTGGACGATTTTGATCAAGATTTGATAAGGGTTGATCTGTGTCTCAAGTGACAGTTATCAAAATAAATATGCTTTTTTTAAAATCCAGCTTAGTATTTTAGGGGTTTTGAAAATGAGTAAGTCTCGAAAAACACATGATGTCGTGTTTTAAACCAAGTGGTAAAATCTGATTGAAATGAGCAACAAAATACATTAATACCGATTTTCCAAACTTTTTTCATTGACGAATGAACCGGATGTATGGAAAAACGGTTAAATGGCTACTGGCGCAAACCACCTTCATAGATTGAGACGTCAAGGCAGAGTTAGTGCTCTAGTTTAGGTAGCATGATAGGCGGCGTTGGGAATGGACTATGATGAATTCCAGATAATGTTAAGATGACAGCTCAGACATATACTGTTATTTTTGGTTCAAGAAAAAAACCAAACGTTTTTAAAAGTCAGGTAATTCTGCCTCCTGAAGAGGATGGTTTTCAAGGTGGAAAACAATTTATTAGCAAAGGTGAACTTTGAAATGCTATTCTGGATTACATGCAGTCACTTCCGTATAAAAGAAGTCAATAGTTAAAATATCAATGGATGAACGATTTCTGAAACAAGTTTCAGAACATTGAACACAAGTTTTATATTAATGTAGTCTTTGTAACTTTGTTATTATTAAAGTGACACGATATTCAACACATGTTCAAAATATTCCTTTGAAAACTTTATGCACAGTTTGTGATTATATTTTAGTGAATTTCTTCATTAGTTTTCTAAAAATTAGGAAAAATGAAAACTGGTTAATAATGTGTGACTTTGTGCATATACATTAAAAGTTATTTTCTACTGAAAAACAAAGTTTTTTAATTAAAAAAAAAACGAAACAGTCAAAATTAGTATTTGTAGCTTTCAGAGATATAATGCTTTTTTTTATAAATCAGGTGCCTTGTAAGTATCTATACATCATTGTTTATTCTTGAATGTATGTCAATACAAGTAGGATGGCAATGGAAACAAACATCTGAATTATTTATATGCATTTCATATATCAAGAGAAAATCGGTTTGTTTTCTAATCATTTTTTAAAAGTTATTTAATTAATAGTATTAGTCATTTGTTGTCAACTGATGCTTGGGTGCAGCGAAAAGAAGTGAGAATTTCTAAGGATTGCTTTTACCAGACATTATTTGATTACGTTAATTTTCCAAAATCGACATTTATAAATACATACACATGCAAGACAAATTAACTCTACAACCACAATATGTTTCTTTTATTTTATTACCATATTATTCTTTTATTTTAGCAATACAAGAATACAATGACGACATTTCATTCAAGATGATCAGAAAACAAACTGATAGAAATTCAGTAAAGAAAAGATAGAAATGAAAAATAGAATTTGTTCTGAAAAGCATTTAAAAATTTATCCTGAAATGAAAACAAATTATTTTATAAACGATATATTTTACAACTCAAAGTCATATTCCATTTTGATGGTGAGAATTTTTAAGAAGCATCATAGTAGTATATATCGTATTTTTCAGCACAGTTAATGGAATAATAAATTGAACCGTTAAATCAAACTCTATGCAATTCATTCGGTTAGAATATAAAAGTTATAATTTGAATAACGGTATAAATAGACTTTCAAATTAATACAGATTCCATACATGAGGAGAACAATTTTATTCTCACTTTAGCATTCTTGCTAAACTTATTCATTATCATATTCAGAAAACGAAAGAATAAAACACAGTTCATATAAATAGACACAAAGTACTTGCTTATGAATCGGATATAGAAAGATATTACAAGAAAAGAGCCCGAGATGAATGAGGATCTGAATCATCTACACAATGTTATGGCCTCCATTTGTTTGATAAATCGCAAGATCAAATCTCTCCGCTAGCCAAACGTGTCACTTGCCTACATTGAAAAATAGTAAATTTATAATGGAATATTAGCTTGGAATAAAAATAGCTTCTTATATTTAAGATAAGACTTTTGAATTTTGAATTTAATTTATTTGAAACGATAAAAATGATTCATGTAATTGTTAGAAATGAGCACGACTTTGCGTAACGAAGATTATTTAAATAAAAAATCAGAAATGATTCACTTCAGACGATATCTAACTGTGGAATATTAAGATGAAAATGAATATTTTATGAAATATGCAAATGGATTAATCATCCGAATATAATAAAATATAGAATATTGTACAAAATTATATCATGTTGTAAACAATTTCAAGCTAAAACTTGAATTAACTTAAACGCCTTATATTCATTGCTACTTGATCTACAGTAAATGTAGTAATACAGTAATATGTAATAGATTTAATGCTATACTTGAAAGAAATTTAGAGCTACTTTCATAAATGGATCATTATGACATAAAAAAATAATGCAGCTGTTAGTTTTACTAACTACGCATTTGTTGCACACACAAAAAATATTCCTCCATTAAAAACGTCCCATAACCACACATTGAAATCTGGAAAATTATTTCAAAACAGAGCAAGTAATTATTAATGGGTTGATACTGTTCGATAATTTGGGATAAAAGCAAAATCTTTAGGGGTATATACATGTACCTCCCCCCACTCCACACACACACACACACGCACGCGCGCGCACACACACACACACACACACACACACACACACACACACACACACACACACACACACAAGTTCTTAGGTATGTGAAAGAATTTACATTATTGTATAAGGGCACATTTATAAATATTTGAATATTTGTTTAAATGTTTATAACCTCTTTATTGCTCTACCATCTCAGGCTCGGCGCATGACAGCATCTATCCATGAGCGTAAAACAATGAAATATATATTTGTTTTTAGCCATTTCAAACATCTTAAAACAAATTCAAATATCGATTTGACTGTTTCCCGCTTAGTCATAAGGTGAAAACACGCTGAAAACACCAGTTCTCGTTTAATTTAAGCAGTGTCGAGCTCGGTCAGTACTTAGATGGGTGAACGCTTGGCCACATTAGCAACCTCCTACATTTCGAAATATATTTCATCATCAACCCACAAAGACTTGATAGGCCGTAAGAAAACAATCAATCCCCATTTGACAAATATATAGAAAAAGTTTTATTGACTTACATCAAACAATGGATAAATATCTTGAAATATACAATAAATATCTTGAAATATACAATAAATATCTTGAAATATACAATTACATAGATACAGCTATAGGTCCTTACTTCTTACTCCTACTCCTACCTTTTTCTATTTTTAGCATACTCGCCATTTTATACACCATAACAGAAGTTCCCCCTTTAGAACGGAGTGTACTAATAATAATAGTACTCGTTATATTTCTTCCAGGAAACTTTTCGACCTGAACGAGATTTTGTATTTATAATGGGAGAATCTTCTTTTTTATTTCTTGTATTTATTTCTTGTTCTGAATCACTAAGCGTTTTGTTTTTATTCATCTTTTCTTCTACTTGTTTCTCTACTATTTGTTTTTGTACTTCTATAAATGGTTTCAACCTGTCCACACAAACTTGAGTATCCATATCATTATTTATCTTAACCAGAAAATATTTAGGTGTTCGCTGAAGGACTGTGTAGGGACCTGAATAGGGTGGCTCCAATGGTCTTCGAACACGATCCACTCTAATCCAAACTTTATCACAAGTTTGAAGTTTTTCTGGGACATAAGATTTTGCGGACTTATTAACTCTTTTGGTGAAGTCTCTCATATCAATTGGTGACATGGTTTTATGTAAATCTCTTGTGAACTTTTGAGTTATAGCCTCTTTGCTTGTGCTATCTATTAGTAGCTGTGGTAGCAAACATTGTGTGCCTGTAACGGCATAAAAAGGAGAAAAATCAGAGCTATTGGGCATACTGCGAATCCCAAGAACTACTATTGGAAGAGCTGAGAACCAGAACTCTTTTCGTGCTATAATAGCAGTTTTAATGGTCCTGTGCATTCTCTCCATCAAACCATTACATTGAGGATGATAAGCTGCCGTACATAGTCTATAAAAACCAATTATTTTTGCTACTTCACTAAACAACTCATTTTCAAATTGTCGGCCCCTGTCGGCTATAACATGCAGCGGGACACCCCAACATGTGACCCATATGTTTATAAAGGCCTCAGCTACACTGGCTGCAGTGATTTCGCTGATGGGTTGTGCTTCTACCCAACGAGTTGTGCGGTCAATACATGTGAGGATACATCTATATGGGCTGGTGTAACTGCTATCTGGGAGTGGTCCTACTATATTTCTGTGTGAAATCTAGCTGATGGTATTTCTAATGTCTGTATAGGTGATTTTGTATGTTTGTAGACCTTTGCTTGTTGACAGGCTGTGCATGATGCACAAAAGTCTTTGATTGATTTATCCATGTTTGGTCAGTAATATCTAGCTTTAATCATCTTAATGGATGATTTAATGCCAGGGTGATTTATGGAATGGATACTATAGAATATGGACTCATGCAATTTAGATGGAACAAAAGGTCTGGGGTAAGACGTTGATAAGTCACACCATATATAAATTGGTTATCACCAGGTATGGTGAATTTTTTAAAGTCCTGAAAAGATTGAATTTCTGTATCAGATGCCTGTACTTCTGCAAGTGCAGGTAAATCACACGCATCCATTTGCACAGCAAGAGTTGTTCGGGATAGACAATCAGCAACTATATTCTGACTACCTTTTACATGTTCAATATCTTAAATAAATTCTGTCAGGATAGCTAATTGTCATTACTCTCTGTCTGATTTAGCGGGGTTTAAACTATAAAATGCACCACACAATGGCTTATGGTCAGTTAAAAGTAGCACTTGGCTACCTTCTATGAGGTGACGGAAGTGCAGCACTGACACATAAGCTGCTAACAGTTCGCGATTGAATGTAGAATATCTCATTTATGTTTGTGTTCATTTTTTAGAGAAAAATCCTATCGGTATTGGATTTCCTTCCACCATTTGGTGCAATGCCGCACCGACAGCATAATTACTACTGTCAGTGACTAATTGATAATTTGTACAGTTAGGATCAGGGTGAGCCAATGAGGATGTATCATTAAGTTCCTTAATTATAGAATTGAAAGATTGTCGTTCAGATTCATTTAATATGAACGAACCTCTAGGGGATAACCTCATTCTCTCAGATAGGGGTAAGACTATCTCTGAAAATTTTGGTATTAATTTTCTATAAAATCCTACCATTCCAAGAAATCTGCGTAGCCCTTTTGCGTCCTTAGGGTAAGGAAGAGATTTTAATTCTTCTATTTTACTAGTTGTAGGTTTAATGCCATCTACGCTAATATGAAAGCCTAAGAAATCTAGGGAAGTCACATTAAAAACAGATTTTGTGACTGAAATTTTAAAATTGTGTTCATTTAAAACATTAAAAACAGTTTCAATGTCTTTTTATGAGAAAACTCATCATTGCTGAAAATTAAAATGTCATCAATATATATAAAAACACAATCAATGTCTTCAAAAATTTTGTCCATATACCGTTGAAATGTAGCGGACGCATTTTTTAATCCAAACGGCATATAATTATATTCATAAAGACCAAATGGGGTGGTGAGAGCAGTTTTTGCTACATCGTCCAGATGCATTTTAATTTGGTGGTAGTCTGAAATCAAATCGATTTTGGAGAATCGTTGTTTGTTTGCAAGTTTTGCTGAAAAAGACTTTATATTTGGTATCGGATACCTGTCACTCTTGGTTATGCTATTGAGAGAACGATAGTCTCCACAACATATAAATCCTCCGCTTTGTTTAGATACTATATGTAGTGGGCTAGACCACTCGCTTTTGGAAAGGGAGATCACTCCGTCTTTTTGTAGGGTTTTAAATTCGCTTCGCGCAGCTTCCAGTTTTTCTACATTAAGCCGCCTGGGTTTTGCAAATACTGGCGTATGGCTTCCTGTGTCAATTCTGTGATAGAGTGTTTTTTGTTACTGTTCTTATGTGGTGTGATTAGATTCGGATATTTTTCTTTAATCATGTTCCGTATGAATGACGGGAGCTCTGTTTAATTTACGACTAGATTCACCGTTGATACAGATATTTTTAAACTCTTTCTCTGGGTTGTTATAGGATCGTAAATGGTTTTGTTACTGCAGTTTACTATTAGAACAAACTTGTTGAGGAAATCCAGTCCAAGGAGTGGGTTGGTGATATCAGCGATCACGAATGTTCAAGTAAAAGATCTCATTAAACTGGGTATTCCAATTTCCAAACTCGCTTGTCCGTAGCATTTTATTTTCTCCCTATTTGCAGTGGATAGTGATATGGGAGTTCGGTTTTAATGTAATACCATTTACTGCAGAAGTTGGTAATATTGAGATACTTGCGCCAGTATCTACAATAAATTTTAATTTGGTAGCCCCTAATTTTGCGGTAATTTCTAATAGCGGTGAACCTCGTGGGACTGAACTTGTTTACCCTATTAGTTTTCCGAATCACTTCCCGTAGGTGTTGCTGGTCTGGAACTAGGCAACATTTGTAGATTGTTCTTTTTGGGCCATTTACACCAAGGTTTACATGTTCTTGCTTCATTAGCGAGATGAATATGCGCTCTGCAAATTTTTGTTCGTTGCTTATTCCGATACGGCCTGACATTTAGTGGCACTGAAGTGTCTTGGCTCTATTTTCCTTTATAATTTGTTTGTGAGTTATTCTTAGCAGATAAGGGTCGCTGAACAACAAATGCCTTATCGTTATTCAATAATGGCATCAGTTCATCTGCTAACCTGCCAAGTTGGGTCTGGTTTAAATATTTTTGCGAGGCTATTACTGGAGCTATTGTTGACGGTAATGCCTGCAGGAATTTGTGTCTAACAATGTCGTCGCTAATACCTATTCGTTTAGCTACGGATAGCATTTCGTGCAAATATGTCGACGGTCGTCCTGAAATAGTCGTAGCCGACATTAATGTTTCTAGAAGCGCCGGTTTTGTTTGTTCGTGAGCTTCTATCAGGGTCCGTTTTAATTCCTCGTAGTCTTCTGATGCTAGGATAGCATTTGGTAGTTTACCCACTTCTTTGGCTGGTAACGACGATATCACAGTGTAAAATTTTGTTTTCGACGCTGTCACATTTTGCAAGTGAAACTGGGCTTCTAATATCGTAAACCATCCATTTACCGCAGTTTCCATGAATTCCGGTGCCTTGATATTGACTTGCTGCGTCGTTTCCTCTCCTGTCTGCTTCATTTATCCTTTTAAAAGTGTATATATTTTTTGTGTATGAGGTTGCTTTCTGTTCGTATCACGTCGGGGTCACCACTGTTGTGTTGCTTGGTTTTGTATAATTAGAAGATAACACCAACTTGAATTAATGACGTTTATTTTTTTATATAAAACTTTAAGTTTTTACATCAAGTTAACAACCGTTAATTTTCGTGTGTAGATACAGAAGCAGACTAGCTGAATTCTCTTCACTCTGGGAGGATAGTAGTGAACGCGTCTATCCCTTCTGGACTCTAGTTCTCAACTGACCGCGTCTTCTTCTTTTCATATATCCTACCAAAACTACTGTCCTTCACTCCTACTTCTTCCTCCTACTTCTTCCTCGTACTCCTACCAAAAGAAACCGTTAACTTGTTTAACGGTTTTGCCGCCGAATTTTGAATTCTTGGCGTCAGTGTGTCTACCTTTTTCTATTTTTAGCATACTTGCCATTTTATACACCATAACAGTATTAATAATCCTTGCTCAGTTAATGTTTTCACTGCAAAATATTCAATAATTATAATGAAACTACAAGACCAAGTGATCTCCGAAATTGAAAATGGGTAAATGATAATTTATAATTAATTTATAATTTGCCATATGTAAGCATTCCTTTGTTTTACTGCATCTTGAAGGTGATTTTTTCAATACTGCTAAAATACAAAAATCATTTTATTTAATAACTGTTCTTTCCTGTTATTATTTACATTCGGACTAATGTCCTCATATTTCGTTTTATGTGATCAAAGATTAATCCATAAGAGTAACCAGGTTTTAATGATATCCAATCCTTGCCTCTCATATTTATTATTGATAAAGCATTTTTGTTTCCGTGATATGAAGACGTTTACATCGTTAGAATATTGATTTTTAATTACAACTTAAAAATGCTTGAAGAAATTTGCACTAGTCATAACACAAGCAACATTTATTTAAATATTAGATCATTAAATTATTGTTCGTAAGTGGTATATGTCATGAATGTAGCTGAAGATCTAAAAATTAAATTAAATTTTAATTTAAAGTAAACTTCTGAATATTAAGTGTCCTAATAAGAGATGCTTTCTGTTAAAAGAAATCGAACGCTTTGGGAAGTATTGCTTTGACTTCAACGCAACAAGATACAACTGAAGTGTTTGCCGACACTACAAGATCACATTCACTAACTGGACCATCATTTCTAAGAACGCGATAATCCGGATGAAAGTGATGTCTTTGTAGATGCTAAGCCGTGGCTAGTTAGGAATTTCCTTGACCTGAACTTGTTAAGTGACACAAGGTGACCAACAAATAAAGCAGCTGAGTTGTATTAAGGGAAATATTCAAGCAAATTAATTCAGCCTATTCTTTACTAAACGCACAGTCGTTTATAGTTAAAATTTGAACCTGTCAAGTACTAAGTAGTTCAGAAGTAACGACCCTCGAATGTATTAGATTAAACGATGATGATTGGATTAAATCTTTTGAGTTTAAATAATGAAATGCTTTAAAATCCGATAATCATAAATTGTCGATAAAATTGATGGGCACAGCAATTCATAATCCGTAATAAATTCAATAGTTTCAAATACAGTGATTAGTTAAAATCTGCATTTGCCCGATTTAAGTTCATATAAAGAGACTTTCTTCTTAAGCAATTTACTATTTATTTAGTATTGAACAATTGGCAAATTTTAAATGAATAAAGGAGGAAAAAAGTCACGGTCAATATTAATTAGAAGTCTTAACCGAAAATTCAAAGTAAACTCTTTATATATGTCATATCAAAAATACCCTGAAGAAGTACAATTTCGTTGTTCACGCATTGTCATCTGAATATCTCCAACCTTCTAACCATTTAAAAGAAAAACCAATAATTATCAGCAACGCATTTAATTAACAGATAAACTTTATTTGTCATACTTTGTCACTTCGCACGTTGCACGGATGTCAGCATGACAGCATGACATCCGTGCGAAGTGACAAAGTATGACAAATAAAGTTTATCTGTTAATTAAATGCGTTGCTGATAATTATTGGTTTTTCTTTTAAATGGTTAGAAGGTTGGAGATATTCAGATGACAATGCGTGAACAACGAAATTGTACTTCTTCAGGGTATTTTTGATATGACATATATAAAGAGTTTACTTTCGAGGTAATCGTAATCGTGCGAGAGTGAATGCAACAAACTAAGTTGGAACCAACTCTTTTTATAGATTCTCGCTGGCCACACATAGTCAATATTTATAGAATGGCTTAAATTCTGTTGCTCTATTATAAAATATTTTAAATAATAATAAACAGCGTAAACCATGGAAATCAAGTCCAGAGGTACATTTTCATAAAAAAAAAAAAAAAAAAAAAAAATTAGCAGAAACAATAAACTAGGCGAATTAAACGAAGGGAATTATAAATTTCTTTTTAATTAAACGATCGACTTGGCTATGATAGCCATTATTTTGAGATTTAATTTAACTTTTAGAAAAAATAATTTATCGACGTGAGTATTAAAAAAACAATAATTGTGTCTATAATAATAACATGTATTTTTCATTTGTCTATATTTCATGAGATGAGATATTATTTACAGTATTTAGATTATTCGGACTATTGTCCTCATCTTTGTTGCCATTTCTATGACGTTTCGGCCGGTGTACGCTCCGGCCTTTTTCAGGTGCTAGGAATTTCGAACCGAACCCTTTATTACAAACACTGGGATATGTGATATTGCATAGAGCCTCTTCTGGTAGTTATGAGTTATCTCCCTCTAACCCTGTAAGTTACTTGTTTACAACTGCTGTACACTGGTATTGGTATGGGTCAAGTCACAGGAACTAACCAACGTCTATATCCACTGGGCCATGTGTTCTTAAGGACAAATACTGAGTGCCATCTATAATGAAATATGGTTTTTATATAGTTTTTGTTCATAAATATTTTAATATCCTCATTTATTAAGTGGTAGGATATTCGAGCATTTGTGAGAAACTCTGCGTCGCATTAAAATATGAAAAAATTAAATTGAATGATTTTTAAGTAGAAAAATATAATCAGTTAATCTTACAAGTTATTTCAATACGAGATAGAGAATTACTATGATTATCATTAGCTTTTAAAATATATAACTCATCGAAATAAATGAATATAAGATTTATGTATACATATATAAATATAGACTGACTCAAAAGACCCGAAAGGAATAAACCTTCTACATAAAAACAACAATACCATTAAGATAAGAAAGAGAAATACATGAAAACTGTAAAAATGCCATTGTCGTATCGAGTGGCCTTGACAACGAGGCTCGCATTCCTGACCATAAGAGTCACATCAAACAAATAATAAGGCCCACTTGTTAGCGAACTAATTTCTCAACAACTGTGTAGCATTTAAGTAAGGGTGGTTTGATATAAGAAATAGTTTATTGAGAGACACAATAGAAAATGTCAGAATGCCTAATTTGTTTCGCTACCTGACACCAGATATTTATAACTATACAGTTTATTTTTGAGAGCAAAATTGAAAACCTTTTCTAAAAGTCAGTAAACAATCTTGTATTATCATCATCAAATATTTCACTTGATAAAAAGTTAACTAAAGAATCAGGATAATTAACCATATATAGATGCGTGGTTGATACAATGACAAAGACAAAAACATATTAAACGATACTAAACGGAAGTGTGTGTAGATCAATCCTTAGTAACATGTATATATACTTCCAAATAATATGAAGACTTAGTTATCTTATATGCCATTTTTATGAACCATATCACCAAAACATTTCAATACTCATATCACATATAACCTTATGAGTATGCAGTCATTATTGCTAATTAGATTAGTTAGATGTCTTTAGAAATTCTTTGTTAACTTTTGATTGGATCAGAATTTGTAAAATGCAGAAGAACAGTTTATGCTCACTATTTGTGCAATATTTTTCTGTCGGTAGCTTTTGAGGAATACATCAACCTTGGCTTTTAGGGTAGAATATGAGATAACTTTGCCTTCACTTGGTTGAAGTAGTTTTTGAATTAACATTGTAAATGTGAACATTTCGTAATAATTTCAACTAAAGTGAATTTTCTGGAATACAAATTGCTTTATGCAATCTTATTGGCCTTCAACTGCATTGTAGAGAAGTAAAATTGTCAGGAATAGCATTGTTGATTATCAAGGCCAAGTTATTCAGGTTTACAATGCTTTAAACGATTTCAGATTTAAACGAATGAAAAGACATCGGTGAACAAATTGGTAATTACTTATTGTGACTATAAAAAATACCAGCCCCAAACTGGAAGCGTTTTGATCATTTTTTGTTCTCACTATTTGATATCCATAAAAGAGCATTTGAAAAAATGAACAGTATTCAAGGAAAATAACACATATCAAATAAATGACTAAATGCAGGAAATTATGAGAACTCATGGTATTTAGAAAAATTAAAATAAATAAGTTGAAAAAAGTTGAAATTTCGAATGAACAAAAAATAGAAAAGTAGCTAAAAAGACAATCGTCCTATTTATAGTGATTTCTTTTTAGACCTTAATAGAAAATGCAACAATCAATATACAGAGAAGTATATAAATTATGTGTTAAAAGGGTAGATCTATATTATTGTCTAATTTAAAAATGTATTGGAAATAATATGAAACTTGTTTCGCAAGGATCAAAACTGCATATTTTGAGAAAATATCTAATGAAATGAATTTAAATTCAGGGATAATTTAGCTTTAAGTAATATAAATATAGAGATAAAAAAGGATGTGTGTTATGATAATAAATAAATGTTGAACGTATCAAGTAGTGTCTTGTTCAATAAAATAACAGTGATTTCATGAAAGAATTACACTCATATCAATAAATATCAAAATTCAGAAAGCCATTCAGATGTTAACATATCAAAATGAACACACTAACCAGAATTAATTTAAGACATGAAATTTTGTTGGGCTCAGTAACATTTGTAAAATGTGCTTATATTTATAAACATGAATTACACAAATAGTTAAATCTGCTTAACATTTAGATAAACATTTTAAATTTAGATAAGCAAGTACGAATTCAAAATAATTGCATTTATCGTTATTAAACCAAGATCCAGAATACACACATTTTATTAACTGACAATTTCTTCCGTTGTTCCGTAATAGTCAAACTGGGGGAAATTGTTAGTGACTACGCACAAATGTCAAGAAGTGTACATTTAAAAAAAAGTTTCTTCAAAATAACAATGAAACTTCAACGTTTATTATATTTTATTCTCTCTTGTTCATTTTTCTCCATTTTCATCTGCTTGATCTAATTTTTCCGCCAGAATCATTTTTAATCTATAATAAAACGTCATATCAACAACAAAAAATGAGCATCTTGTTTAAGGACCAATATACTTCAGATATATATTAATATATGTGTTTTACTTCTTCTGTATGCTTGAGGCTAGCCTTTGGCAAGATTAACTCGCAATGGAAGAATTCGCCTTGAGGTTAAACCGGTAAGTAATCCGGAGGCTGCAGCATCCTACACTCGGCTTGGAGCACGACTTAGTTGAAATAAGTCTAATCTCTTCATCTCTCCAATCCACCCAAAGTTCATTTTATTAGTTTCGTTGTTGCTGTCATCATCATCATCATCATCATCATCATCATCATCATCATCATCATCAATAATGGTTTAAATTGAAGAGATTTACTTGCAAAAAGTATATACGCTGGATGTAGAATAACCGATTTAGGAATTTTGCTATTCTATCGTCGTTAACATTTTTCTGCTTTCTACCATTTAAAATAGTCTGCAACATCCTAACTATTGTGACTATTTTAGTAAGTAATCCAGTTCTTTTTATCTACCCATACTTATTACCTGTAATTGCTAGGTACTGATTGATTACTTTATTAGAAATAGTTATTACCTTATTTCAGCTTATACATAAATATATTTCCGGTTCGTATATCTTTAACAAAATTACCTTAATTTTTCCATTTGTCAATTTAAATTCATCAAATTTCAATAAAATTCTGCATTGATAAAGAATGATAAAATTTTCTTTTTTTTTTTGTTGCTCAATCTTGTCGTGGAAGAGATCACCAATATATTCATCCCATCTCTGTAATATTGTTTCTTGAGTGTACCGTCCTTTACTTTTATACATCCTATTTCTGAGCAGGTCTTTTTCATGTTAGTTCCTTTATTTTTTATGCCTATCACCATTATTTGTCGTGCTCAATCCCTCTACTTCGGCGCATTTGTCGTTGAGTCATCTTTGTTTAGCCTGTCTGTATTTGCTTCTTATTTTATTGTGTAGTTTCTTGTATTCTGTTCGTTATCTTCGATATCGATAGAGCATCGTTTTCCGTCTTTTTTTCCATCATGTCAAGAGTCTCTTCAGTGATCTACTCGTTTTTCTTCCGACATGCTTCTTCCTTGAGGTTGATGTTGTTCACTAATGTCCCTTGAGCTACTTTTAGTGCGTTTCTAATTTGTCCTTCGTATTTAGTTTTCACGCTCTCCGTATGGATTTTCTGTGGGTTCGGGTCATTCACAAGTTTATTGTACTGCAGTCTTAGGGCTGTGTTATGTTTCTTTAATCTCCTTAGTTTTAACCTTAGCTTGCATGGTAGGTTTTTAATTTCTCCTCTTGGACCTCTCCATGTCCATAATCCTCTTGGGTGTTCTTGGAACAAGACGTTGGTTATTATCTGATCATTATCTGTGTACCATTAGGCCCACTTCTCACCAAGGCCATTGACCGTTTCACCTTTTCTCCCTTGGCTAACTTTGGCATTCAAATCTCCCATGGTAATTCTGATATCTTGTGATTTCCACTGTACCTTGGCATAATCTAGCATGAGGTAGAAGGATTCTATTTTTATTCTGTACTTTGTGTTGTCGGTGCGATATATTGAGAAGCTTCCCTTTCAGTTTAACTACTAGTATTCTTTCAAATATCTGGCAGTAACCTATAACGCATTTTCTTGTCTTTATCCAGTATAACGCCGACTCCTTCCTGCGTATATAATTCTGTGGTCGTCACTAATGAAGTCTCTATTTTTTGGCCATCTCGTTTCCCACATGCCTAAAATGTTTGTTTAATCTAGTTATCTCCTGCTTTACGTTTTTCAGCTCTGCACAGTTGTTCATGGTTCTGACGTTCTACGACCCAAGAGTTACTTTTTGCTTGTTGCGAAGAGTCGCAGGATAACAACTCAGTGACACCTCTCGTTCATATCCTTCCATTCCGGACGAGGGATAAATTCTGAGGAAGTTTGTTCTCTTAACGTCATTAATGCTAACAGTCATAGGATGACGGTCCGGTGACACATGTTGCGCATGTAGCTCCTTACCGAGCGAAGAGTCAGTGTCATTATGCATAACCCCCTTTACTCCATTAGGCTTTATAATATTATTGTGCAAGTCTATGAATATTCGCGGAAGAAATAATGGAATGGTTTCCCATTGTCTTCTCCTCAGCGTTTTATCGATACACCACCTATAGTTAGCTGGCTGTTGACTCTTCAAGATTTCATCCGCCCATTGTAGACTTGATTTTTTTATTCTACCGGGTTGCTAATATCCAGTGAGACGGATATAAAACACACACACACACACACACACACACACACGCACGCACACGCACGCACGCACGCACACACACACACACACACACACACACACACACACACACACACACACACACACACAATAGCTATATTTTTTAAGTGGTAGGGACTGGAGAAAATTGAACAAAATGTAAATATTAAGTATATACTTAGTATAAGTTCGAATAACGACTCTTATAGAGGAAGTTAACGCAGATTACCAATATTAGTATTAGTTGCCAGTAGAGAAAGGCTTTTTTAATACGATGAATTATTTCGATTTTTCACGAACATTTGAAAGACAATACAATAAAAATCTACCTTTCTCTCGTTCATTATTTTACTTCAGTTTTTGTACTTAATTGAATTCAGTAAATTTTGTAAGTATAATGAAACATGTACATAATCAGAGCATCAAATTTGTTTTCAACGTTTTAAGTGGAATTGAAACAAGTTTCTTTCTTTATCTTTATATTTAATAACTTTATACTAATAAGCGATTAGTTTATGTCAACCTTATTTTTCTAATGTATGATAATATATCATATCGTGAAACCAATTAGCTACTGGTGAGATTCTTAGGTAGTAAAAATAAAAAAATCGATTTTTATGAAGTAATTTGTCTTGAATTTGTAGATGTAACTATTTTTCAACCAATGCACGCAAGTATTTCGGTTGTCCGATGAAAAAGAGTTATGAAAAGTGATCGTGCCGAAGAAGAACATTGCGGCATGATTAAAAATGTTTATTTTTGAAAAATCCCAAATCCCTCAAGATTAATTTTTCATTGTCTACCTTTGTTTTTTATGAAGTTAACAAAAAGCAAAAATTCTCCCAACTGATCTATCTCATCAAGTATTGATTATTGACTTCGTCTTTCGATTGTTTATGAACCGATTGTTATGATGCAATAACGGATCAGGTTCCCCTTGAGCTGAAACGTGTCGAATTGGGTTGCCACTTATTCTTCTTTCAAACGATTTAAAATCAACATTCTTTACACAAAGGATTAACAGCAGCCTTCATCGTTTTAAGTTAGTAAAATATGTGTTGCACACTTACGCGTTGAAAGCTTCAGCAATTTATTTTTTACACTTGGTATAAGACTTTAATCACCATTTAGTATATTTAAGTACATGCATATTGTGTTTAGAAATCATAAATTTTAAAATGTTAGTGCAATGAAATTTTGATATAATTTTATCAGAGTATAAAAACGAGAAGTACATTTGAGAAATTCGGAGAAATTTTAGAAATAACATTTATTATCAAACCGCTATAAAATACAATAAGATACTTTTTTCTAAAACACAAGAAATGAAGATATGTGTCAAAGTATTGAGACACTTTCCATGTTTTCAGCTGACGACACTTATTCTCATCTAAGCAAGGGAAATGTCTAATTAAAGAAATAGATTAGATGGAAATTATCGTTACTAGATTCAAAATATATCAGCGAATCTTCAAGTTAGAACAGATACATAAATATTGATAACTGAACATACCTAAATCAAATTATTTAATGTCAGTTTCATAAGTGAATTATCAAAATATTAAAAATCAAAAACTTAAGTTTATATTTCCATTCTGTTGCATCTTTATTCAATTGTTTAGAAAACAGTTACCCTCTTTCGAAGTTGAAAATGAAAAATGACGATAATGCTCAGTAAGTAACAACTGAATTGATGAAATGTCCCTTTTTCACTTGACGTTAATCAAAGATCAGCTTCTGTAATTTACGTTGTGATGTTAACATTTGTTCTGCTCGAAAACTATTGTCAGCTATCTGATATTGTCATTACTTGGTTCCAAAATATTGATTTTTATATGAATTATAAGTTTAAGGAAATAGTATAATTATGTCTTATTTTGGCTGCTGTTATCATTGGAAAATCATTTCTGTGCGTGAAAAGAATTGGAAGTTTCTTCATTTCCTTTGCGTTGTTCCTCTTATCTCCTTATTAGAATGGCGGGTGGTGGATTTGCGCGCGTCAAAAACAGAATGCGAGGGCCGATGTTTTTAGTTTATACTGAAATATATTAAATGATAATTCTTGGTAATTGTTTGCCTTCAGAGTAGCACACATTAGAAAACATGTTAGAAAATAAATTTATAAATGAAAACATTATCATTCACTTAACTTTTTATACCCAAAAGTTTATAGTGTTGAGCATCCCTTTGTTTGCTACTGGCAGCTTTGTTGATCAAACAAAGAGCAAGACGCGAAATTGCAAAAACAGCTTTAAAAAAGATTTTCGATTTTAAAGCTTATAATAATTAAATATTCAAACAAAAATGTGTTTAAAACGTTGTAAGAGATTCAAATGATTGAATAATTAGAAAAAAGGTGATACCTATTTTTAGGAAGTGAATATCTTTTATAAAGGAATATTTCGTTGAAGTGCGTCTAACATTACAGTTTGTACAGACTAGCTGATCGGAACACTCAAATTTAATAATTGTCATTCTATCTTTTATGGATGAGAATTTTAAAAAAATACGTAAAAGACAATTTTGCGGATATTAGGGATGCATTAAATAACGCTAAAGAAGTATTTGCTTATATTTGATATCATATTTAAGGAGAGGATGCAAAAAGATGAATACTACTCTTAACTAAACTCACAAGACGGGGGATAGGCTGAGAATTTATATATATATATATATATATATATATATATATCCGAGTGAGTACAGAACGAAGAAAGAATTTTTTTCACCGTCCAAAACATTAATTTAAAACAGTGCGATATATATAATGTATAGAGCTGTGGATATTTATTATAAATTATGTTTTAGAACATGTACATAATTTTTTCTATATATGTCCTCTACAATCATATGGCTGTTTCGACATTGGGCACCCAACGTCTCATCAGGAAGAATGGGCAAGAACTGAAATCATCCGCTGCCTATATGTGGTTCACTGTTGTTGTGGGGCTGGTTGGGGTTATTGATAATGAAGGGAATATGTCTTTCGTGTTGACCGTTAGACTTTTGAAGAACTTGGTGTGTAAATGCTAAAATGGTTGATTAATGGCATTATCTGTTAGAATGTACGTTTTTATTGGTCGGGTATATCTTTTGGTTAGAATTTCGAAGAACGTAGTGTGTGGGGGTTGGTTACTTGGTCGGTTTTGCGCGCGTGTGTGGGTTTTTTGTGATTAGGGAACCCATCTTGTTTGTTGACCTTAAGAATTTTTAGGACAGTGGCGTGGTTAGCTAGTGCTTGACAGATTTAATGTATTCTCTTTTATCTAGTGGCCAGGCTGTCTTCATTGGTGTTCCTTAGATGGAAGTGATAGGGGTGGGGTGTTTTTTCTTTTTTCTTTTTTCTTTTTCCAGTACGGAATATTTATGTATTTAAGTAAGGTTTTTATGGGTAGGTTTCTAATCTAATTCGGAATGTTAAACTTTGCTTTAGAATTTAGTAGTTTGATATTTTCTATAGAATTGTTTATTTTTATTTTTATTTTTATTTTGGCGGGATAGGTGTGTTCATTCAAGTGTGGAGTATTATTGTATTTAGGCGAAGTTATTTATAAAAAATCTAAACTTGCATTATTTTATATATATATATATATATATATATATATATATATATAGAGAGAGAGAGAGAGAGAGCGAGAAAGAGAGAGCGAGAGAGAGAAGAAAGTTTTAACAAAACGTTTGCTTTAAGTTGGCTGTTGTCGCAAAAAATGTTAAAAGGTAATGTGTAAGACAAAAATGGACAATGTTGATAATATTGTATAAAGACTAAGTTTACAGCGCCTCAAACTGATGTGAGTTGAAGAGACAGTGGTAAGCAAAGCAATAGGTTCACAGAAAATAAATCTGGATGTAAAAGATGAGGAGAGTAATGCCAGGACACACTAACTATAATTAGAACGTGTGTGGGTGGTTATGCTACACTGGAATTTGGTAAGTGCAATAATAATGAATAAACCGGTCCTGTACCAGAAGGGTGAGGCCATCAAGCTTCTTTTATGAGAAGCCCCGAAGGTATGCTGGCGAATGATTGACTCTTGGTACCTAGTAAAAGAGGATATGCAGAAATTGCAGTGAATGACTCCGCCAACATTGCACTGGCGAAATATTTTGAATTAGAAGCAGAAAGTCAATTGCCAAAGAAGAAGAGGAAATGTAAGCGGAGATGGAAGTATAAAAGATAAAAGTGATTAGAGAAATAAAGAATGAGTCTCAATGATGGAATCTTTTGATGGAATCTCAATTCCATCAAAAACCAATATCCCAAGAAATAAAATAAAACGAACAAAGATAATCAGTTTCGAAGAGGAAGACATTAATTGAAAAAGTGAGATATGTAAAATCGACAAAAACGAAATTTCTGAAGATGTATCCTTAAGAATTTGGATAAAAGAGCAGGTGAAAGCAATAGTGATTCAACCAGTAGAACGAACCAGAAAATGACTCTGTTTGTGGAAAAAGAAAAGACTGGAAATATATCTATACCATTACAGAAAAACAAATAGAGCAAGATAAAGCAAAATTGAACGAAACAAATAACAGAAAAGAAAACAGATAAGTTATATCGAATGGAAAAAAGAAAAGAGTATAGAATTTGTGAAACACAGATGAAGAGGAAAAATAAATTTCACCCAAAAAAACAAAACTGATTAAATCCAAGTCGTCAATAAATATTAAGACAACTTGCAATAAAAGTACTGGAAAGCTAATTTATCATGTCATGTGGTTAAAGATTATGGCCTATTTCAGAATGTTTCTTAAAATAATTTTAAAATTCTCAACAGAAACAATCATCTGCAAGAACATCACCTGATGAGACATTGTAATTTCAATGTCGAAACAAAATTTACAATTTGTAGTGGATATATAAAAAATTTGTACATGTTCTTTAAATTCGATATTGTCGATTTCTATTCCTCTATATCAAAGGACCTTCTTGAAAGTTGTTTAAATTTTGCTAAAAATTACGTGAACATTTCGGATAGGGACTATAGAATTATCTTAGCGACCAGAAAATCCATTCTCATCTTTGATGATTCCACATGGACAAAGGGGCCAACGGAGGGTTTTGATGTCTCTATGGGGGCGTATGATTCAGCCCAGGTGGCAGATCTTGTGGGAATTTACATTTTAAATGTTATAAGTAAATTTTTAGACCCAAAACAATTCGGCCTATATCGGGATGATGGATTAATAATTATCCCTAATTCCAATGGGCCCCACACAAATAGGATACACAAAAAATAATTAGAACCCTGCATTACCTCGGTTTTAAAGTCGAAGTCACTTCCAATCTTAAAACTATCTAGACATCACCCTTAACTTAAATGATGGATCCTACCAACCATTTCTCAAAGAAAATAGTTCCCCCACTTATATTATTATTTCATCCAACCACCCCAAAAATATTATAAAACAGATACCCAATATAGTGAATAATAGAATCAACCAATTATCATCCAACATTAAAACTTTCAACGCAAGTAAAAATTATTTACAATAAGGCCCTTCAGAAAAGCGGATATATGAACAAGTTGACATATAATAAACCTACATTAGACTCCGAATCATCCAAAAATAAAAGTAAAGGAAACTGTAGAAAAAGAAAGATAATTTGGTTTAACCCCCCTTATTGTAAACTAACATCAATATTGGCAAACATTTCCTCAAATTAATAGACAAAAATTTGAATAGCAGTAATCCTTTACGGAAGATTTTTAATAGGTACACCCTTAAAATCAGCTATTCTTGTACCCCGAATATGGACAGCCTTATTAGTTCCCATAATAGGAGTATTCTGGTGAACTTGCGCAGTGTTATATATCACTGTACAACGACAAACAACGAGAACACGCATATATAAAAATATAAGATTATATTTCTATTCCTGACGACGAGCCTGTGTGGAACAGAGAATGGAAGAGTGAGAGCGCACATAGAATGAGTCGACGGGAGTGTAAGTCTTGCCTGTGGTGTCTCTCTGCTTCCACTGGCCGTTCTCTGATGGCGAATCTGTGTGTCGATTTCTTTTTATAGTCTTCTAGAACCGGGACTTTTCCTTCCGGTTTTGTCTCGCCTACGCAACGCCCACGTAATTCCAAGAGACACCTGTTTTGTTTACTTCCGTAGTCATTTCCGCCGCTGTCGGAAATAAGGTCAAACGAGCCCGACTCATAACCCTGCGACATCCGCTCCAGACGCCGACAGGATGTATTTCTCAAACACCTGTCTTGTCGTTCGCTGACCCCTTCATCGACGGGAAATATCATCGATTGCATCAACCTTCTTCGGGTGGGGGCTAGATTGCTATATTACAGCAGTACTGAATTTAGGCCCGGAAATCTAAACGAATGCAGCTGTAACTCTGTGGACGCCTGCCCGGTTGAGGGAAAATGCAGATCCACCCAGGTAATTTATGAAGCCCGCATTTCTCCATCAAACAATAAAAATGACTTCCGGACCTATATTGGTATGTCCGCCGGTCCTTTCAAACAGAGACTGTATAACCACAGGTACTCTTTTTCGAACCCCGGTCAGAAGTACCAGACAGCCCTTTCACGAGTATTCTGGAAAATGAAAGAAGAAGGGCTGGATCCTGAAATTAGCTGGAAACTGGTAGGTTCAGCCCGTATTCCGAGGAATTTTCGTGATAGGTGCTGTCTATGTTTACTGGAAAAAATTTCAATACTGAAATACCCTCACCAGCACCGGCTCCTGAATCTTATCAGTAAGTGCCGCCACAAAGCAAATTTTTTGAATACTTAAATTTAGAATTTAAATCCCCGTTTTCTAGAGGTTAGAATATAAATACAAATTAAATGGTTTCGACTTAAATTTTAATCTTAATTTTATTTTTGACGTTAACCTTAAAAAAGTACTTTAACCCCTCTACCTTCATCTCCCAATCTTTAATTGTCTATCTTTATATAATATGGATTCCTTTACGAAAACCCCTTTTTCCTTGTTTAACACACACACACACACACACACACACACACACACACACACACACACACACACACATATATATATATTTCTTTAATAATTGTAAATTTATAACTTCCTGTAATTGTTATTTAGCTCGCATCTACCTAAAAGTATTAATTAGACAAACTTAATTAAAAAACGTTTAAGATCTTATATCTAAATCTATTCCTTCCCCCCTAAATATACCTTTTCAAACAGCCAAAAATTTTAACCGTAAAAAAAGTATTTTAACCCCTCTAACTCCCCCTCCCAATCTCCTTTAGTTGTCTATCTTTATAAAATATGGATTCCTTTACTAAACCCCTTTTTCCTTTGTTAGCACACACACACACATATATATATATATTTCTTTAATAATTTTAAATTTATGACTTCCTGTAATAGATAAACTTAAATAAAAATTTTAAGATCTTATATTTAAATCTATTCCTTATCCCCTAAATATATCTTTTCAGACAGCCCAAATCCCTTTAAACATTCACTTCGTCTTCCATTTGATATTTGATACTCCGTCTTTCTCTTATCTTGTCTGTATACATCCTCTAATCTCCGACCCTCCCAGTTCTGTCTTGTTCTGTTTGGTTTAACCTAATCATCAACTTAATAGCATCCAATCTCCCTAACCTTAAAAGAATTCTCAATACTTGACCGTTGCTTATTTTGCACCTCCTCCTTTGTCCCAGGCTTTTTTCATTTGGAACGATGTGATGTCGCTGAGGTGATGTGGAATCTGTATTAGAGATCTCATGTCGAAATGTGCATCCGACACCTTTGAATTTTGAAAAATTTCTCTAATTTATATATATATATATATTAATACAGGTTTCGTTGGATAATATAGACAAACTTTGTTTATTTATTTTGTGTAGGATCCTTTCGTATTGTCTGATAAGCTTGATGGTGCTATCGTTAAAAGACGACAGGAAATCAGTAATTGTTGATTTTTTTTATCACTCTCTTATATCGTAGCCAAATGCACTTCAACTACCAACTAGACGAAAATATCCTAAAAACTCATAAACACTAACATTTCTCCGATAGACCCTAACAAAGGAATTAAGTTTAGCATATATTACGCTAAATCCCCTACATCCAATTCATTCGTCCGCAACGACTCCTCCCCCACCGTTAGCGATTTGCAAAAAACCAATGTAGATTATAAATTCAAATGCACCTTTCGAGAATGTATCTCTAACAAACTAAATAATACCCACATGGGTCATACTACCAACTCGCTCTCACGTCGTCTTACGTTACACTTAAATGACAATTCAAACATATTCCGACACTTAAAACAACACAGTTATCAACGCACACTTCTCAGAAAAACACTCATTGAAAATACATGTATACTTAGACAAGAAAATAACAAACGAAAACTCAAAATCCTAGAAGCTATGTACATCGAACAGCTTAAACCTAGCTTAAATAAAATAAATTTTGATATCTTTACTAACATACTCTAATGCCTGTAATCGGACCAAGATCCACACCACCACCATTTTGTCACCGACTGCGGCCATCCGCCACGTTAAAAATGGACTTGTCTCTTTGATTTAATTCTCTTTGTTTAATTCTTTTTGTTTAATTCCACATTGTTATAAAACTTAAATGTTCTATGTTCACTATATGTTAATGTTCATTATTTGATAATGGCTTATGTAAGCCGAAAGCTCAGACCTGATAAAAAATCAACAATTACTGTGATTTCTTGTCTTCTTTTAACGATAGCACCATCAAGCTTATCAGACTATACGAAAGGATCCTACACAAAATAAATAGACAAAATTTGTCTATATTATTCAACGAAACCTGAATTAATGAAAAAATACTGACAAAATATATACTATTTAAATATATATATATATATATATATATATATATATATATATATTTTTTTTTTTTTTTTTCACCCCCACAAAATACTAGGAATTTGAATAAATATTTTTATTATTATAAAAGATAAAAAATGCTACGGAAAAATCGATGTAATAAATCCTTAAAATAAGATCTAATGCCCGCAAAAATATCTAAATAAAAAATATATAAATAATTAAAAGAAATACAAAACACTGATAAAGCGCTAATTCGCATTTACTTCCCCAAAAATACAAATTTAGATTTCTTGAAATTACTTCGCCTAAATACAATTATACTCCAAACTTGAATAAAAGGAAAAAGAAGAAAAGAAGAGGAAGGGAGAGGAAAAAGGAGAAAAAAAAGGGGAAAAAAAGGAAAAAGGGGGAAAGGGGAAAAGAAGGAGAAGAGAAAAAAAAGAAGGGAAAAAGAAGAGAAGAGGGGTATATGTGTATATATATATTTTTTTTTTTTACCCGAAAAAATCTAAATTGGAAAGAAAAAACACCCCACCCCTATCACGTCTATGAATACCTAGACACAGGATCAAAGTAAATGCATGAATTAGGTCCACTAACAGCAGACATCAACCAATTAAATGATAGCCGACCATAAAAATGACCACTCAACAGCGACTTCTTAGAAATCCTAACCAAAAGATATATCCAACTGATAAAAAGATAAAACATACATTCCAACAGATAATACCATTAATTAACAATTTCACACTTACACACCAAATTCCGCAAAAGTCAAACGATCAAAACGAGACATTCACTTAATTACCAATAACTATAACCAACCCCCACGACAACAACGAACCAAATATAAACAGAGAATGATTCCAAACCTTTATCCTTTATTTCCCCTGGAGAAGTGTTTAAATCCAAACACTGAAACAAACATATGATTGTAGGGAAGAGGACATATATAGAAGAAATTATGTACATGTTCTAAAACATAATATATATATATATATATATAATCATTTTTATATTACAGTGTATAGAAAGTCTACTTTTACGGGTTTATACATGCGTTGAGATTCTGTTCCCTAAAAAGCCCAAAATAAACGTCATAAAAAATTTAACGCATAGGACATTGATGAGTTGTTCTGAAGAAGTCCTCGATGGTGAAATTAGTTTTATAACAAGAACTTTAAGCAATAGTGGGTATCCACCCACTGTTGTCAATTCGGTGATTCGTAGCAAGATTGCTGACTTCATAAAGATTAAGCCAGTAGTTATTGCTAAATGTGCGGTGCATTTAGGATTTCCGTGAATTGGAGAGAAGGGTGAAAACCTAATTAGGCACATTTCTTCTGATGTGAAGAAGTGTTATTTTTCTGCAGAGATGCGTTTGGTACTAGATCTGTCCTAACTTCAAGTCGTAAGAACGTTCTCCCCCCTCATCAAATAAATTCTGTAGTTTATAAATGTGATTGTGGTTGCGGTGTCAGTTACATATGGAGAACCACTCAGCGGCTTGATACTAGAATCAAACAGCATGTTCCAATGAAAATCATGAACCATACCTGGCAAGAAAATGAACAGTTATTGATCCTCAATTTGTGAACATTTTTTAAAAAAATAGAAAGTGTGCCATGGAGTTCAATTTGTATTGGTTTTCCGTGTTGACCAATTCCCATTCACTTTTTCATTTGAAAGTCTTGGAGACTGTTTACATCAGATCTTGCAGACTCTGGCAGTGTAAACAGCGAGGGTATTTTCTGGGCCTTGGTGTGATCAGTCGCTATTAGTTCTCCTTTCCCATCATTGACCAATTCATTTCTCACACCTATTATATTCTACAGTAAGTTCTTCCAATTAAAACTTTGAGGAGCGAGAGTAGAATCGGTTGTTTTTTATTTTAAATCTTATCCTAATTATTATCCTTATTGTCCTGCAATATAAAAAGTATTACTTTTAATGCAATACTCAAGTTCTGTACCACAAAAAATATCTATCTATCTATCTATCTATCTATCTATCTATCTATCTATCTATCTATCTATCTATCAGTATGCGAAAGATTGTAAGTATTACAGGGATAATAAGGTAAGACTCAAGTGATATCATTCTAAAATGATTTAAAAATTAAGGTCTATTGAATTTTGCTTGTTTAAATAATTCAAAGTTAGGTCATCAAAAATAATATAAGTAGTAAGAAGTATTGAGAACTTGTGTGTGCCGACTAAAGTAAATCGAAGAGCTGTTTGGACTAAAAATGAAAAAAATGTGTTTTTTGTCTCATTAGCGGAAAGAAAAAAGTTAAATTTTGGGATGCAAGGCAGTAGGATATTGTTCACTTTCTCTTGCAATATATAAGGTTATTTTCTCTTTCTCTCTTTTTTTAATATAAATGTATCTAATGTCTTTTATTTTTTGTAATATATATTTTTCAACCAAAATTTATATTAAGATTCAAATTCTCATATTTATTCTTAATATTAGAACTAAACAGATTCGAGTTTTACAGAAGGAAATGAATCAACAGCTGACTATAAATAAATATTGGCCAAATGATTCTTTACTGTTTTATTTTTTCTTTGTTCTCTCTCTCTCACTCTCTCTCTCTCTCTCACACACACACTATTGGTGACTTGACAAAATCATAGGATAATTAATTTAAGCAATACAACATTTCTTATATGCTAAAATATCAAAAATATATTCTATATTCTCAATTTCAATAATTGTAGTCATTTTAACAAAATGGAGAATTGAAAATTTATGGAACATTGATATAAGGTTCATAGAAAGGAAAGGGAAATTGTAATATAGCAATCTAGCCCCCACCCGAAGAAGGTTGATGCAATCGATGATATTTCCCGTCGATGAAGGGGTCAGCGAACGACAAGACAAGTGTTTGAGAAATACATCCTGTCGGCGTCTGGAGCGGATGTCGCAGAGTTATGAGTCGGGCTCGTTTGACCTTATTTCCGACAGCGGCGGAAATGACTACGGAAGTAAACAAAACAGGTGTCTCTTGGAATTACGTGGGCGTTGCGTAGGCGAGACAAAACCGGAAGGAAAAGTCCCGGTTCTAGAAGACTATAAAAAGAAATCGACACACAGATTCGCCATCAGAGAACGGCCAGTGGAAGCAGAGAGACACCACAGGCAAGACTTACACTCCCGTCGACTCATTCTATGTGCGCTCTCACTCTTCCATCGTCAGGAATAGAAATATAATCTTATATTTTTATATATGCGTGTTCTCGTTGTTTGTCGTCGTACAGTGATATATAACATACACAATTTGGTGCATAGTGACTTGCTGTTTTTAAGACAACAACAACAACAAAACAGATAGATGCGAACTTGGTTACCACGGCGACAATTTGAAATTCTACGAAATTAAAACCACTAGATAGAGGAAGAAAAAGAAAAAAGAAGACGAAAATAGAAAGCAACCGGACGACTATAGACGACATCAACGAAAGGTAGGTGACTTTTGATTCGATCTTGTGTGTGTTCTGCTCTTGTTCATAATAAGTTTATAATAAGTCTAATTAAAAAAAAAAATGGAACAGCATACTTTTGCCGATTTTGTTCAAGGTCTGACCCTAGAATTGAGAAATGTGGCTTGTTCGGTGTCGAACACTTTAAGGGGAGAATCTTTTTTAAAGAATATACAGCCATTAGCGTGCAAAGAAGATGGTGGTTATAGTGCTTGGTTGGAGGATATGGAGAGGTATTTTAAAGTTGTGCGCGTGGCAGAAGAAGACAAGTGTCAGGCAGCTCTTCTCACAACAAGAGGAGCTGTTGGACACTATGTATATAGACTAATCTCTAATAACCCACAACTCACATGGAAGGAGTTCAAAACTTCCTTAAAGGAATACTACGGATTGGTTTTAGACCCCGACGCACGGTTAGTTGAATTAGTGAACATTAAGCAGGGTAGAACAGAGGGGTGCAGGACTACATGCAGAGAGTAGTACGCCTAGCGGAGAGCGCATATGTTGCAGTTGACGGGAGGAATGAAGTTGTGATAAAACAAGTTCTAGGATTTTTCATAAAAGGTCTAAGGGATCGGGACAGATGGCAGTTATGAAGGATGAGCCACAAACACTAGAGGCTGCCTATCAGAAAGCGTTATCTGAGTTGAGATGGAAAATTCGACTCGATGCAAACTCTGAATACGAAGAGGAGCCTATGGAAATTTGCCACTCTCGGAGACGGGTACCGATAGAAGCCGTAAACCCCGCTAAATCTAATAATAATAATAATAATAATAATAATAGGAATAAGAACAATAGAAAAGGTGGTAATAGGGGAACTGAATACAAGACTCGCGAGCAGGAGAGGAACGAGAGCGTTGTTAGGTGTTGGAATTGTGGGAAAGAAGGCCACATAGCGAAATTTTGTAGACGCGCCCCGGGAAACGGCAGAGGTCCGTTCGTGCGACGCCCAACGAACGGAACAAGACGGTACCAACGCACATAGTTGGTAATATGGGCGCGCCAAATTCCATCTTTATTAGAATAGAACGTAGACCTTATAGGGCATTGGTAGATACAGGAGCAGAGGTATCGGTTATAAGCTGTAGGGTATTTAAAAAATTGCGACTGGGACTTGAACTGCAAAAGAGGGACATTAAACTTCGAACTGCGAATGGATCCCCGTTATACGTTGAAGGCCTTTGTCGTCTACAGGTCCAGATAGGAAGTAAGTCCATACCCCATGATTTTTTAGTCGTGAAAAATCTCAATAGAAACGTTATACTTGGCCGAGATTGGCTGATGCAGAACGGGGTGAGAATGTATTTCGATTTGGGGGCATTGAAGATTGGTGAAGAATACGTGGTATTAGAGGAGGATGTTCATATTTCCTCTATTGTTAGGTTAGCTCAAAAAGTAACATTAAGACCTCAACACCTGCATGCTTGTCTGGGATTAACCAGGCTGAGAAATGGACGTGGCAAGGAATATGAAATCGAACAACTGAGTAGTGGATATGTTAGCAACTTATGTGGTATATCAGTAGCCAACGCAGTTGTAAAAATGCCAAAGTCTCGTAAGTTTCAGTTGCTGATAATGAATAACACTAACCAGACAATCACTTTGAGACGGGGGTGTCCGCTGGCTAAATTGGAAAGGGCAGGTAATATTACTGAAATTACTATGCCCGATAAACAAAATAATAAAAGTCCTGATGTAGATTTGGAACAGGTACATGTACCGGAGGAATTCAAGCCTGAAATTAACAAATTGCTAAAAAGAAATAGGGACATGTTCGTTAGTGACGACAAAAACCTGGGCAGAACCGATACTGTGGAGATGCGTATCGATACTGGAACGCATGAGCCCATAAGAAAACGCCCATATCGCACACCCCTCAAACAAAGAAAGACAATGGATTCAGCAATCGACGAAATGATGCAGGCAGGTGTAATTGAGAGATCCAATAGCCCGTGGGGTTTTCCAGTAGTTTTAGTAGAGAAGAAAGACGGTGGTAAGAGATTTTGTGTAGACTTTAGTGCACTTAATAAGATTACAAAGAAATATGCTCGACCTCTTCCTGTCATCGATGATATACTGGCATCACTTGGTTCGGCAAGGTACTTTTCGAAGCTTGATTTAAAATCATGGTACTGGCAAGTTAAGCTTCATGATGATGACAAAGAAAAAAGTGCATTCACCTGCCACAAGGGTCTGTTTCATTTTAATGTTATGCCATTTGGACTTGCAAACGCACCTGGCATCTTCCAGGAATTAATGTCAGTTGTTTTACAGGGACGGGAAGATTTTGCTCTGGCATATTTAGATGATATTCTGATATTTTCAAATACGGTGGAAGATCATTTAAAACATATAGACACAGTCTTGAGTAGTCTACGTAAGCACAACCTTAAACTGAAGCCAGCTAAGTGTGAGTTCTTTAAGAAAGAGACCCAATACCTGGGGTTCAAGATAAGTGAAGAGGGAATACAACCAGACCTCAATAAAGTCAAGGCTATAAAGTCAGTTTCTACTCCAACCACTGTTAGGCAAGTAAGAGCTTTTATCGGGATGACCTCATACTATCGCCGCTTTATTAGAAATTTCTCTGATATAGCCGAACCGCTGGTCAATTTGACAAGGAAATATGCACGATTCCAATGGGACGATGCTTGCCAAACCGCTTTCGATACACTAAAAACGAAGCTCGCGGAGATGGTAACACTAGCCTATCCCAACCCAAATAAGGCGTATAGGTTATATACTGACGCATCTGATCAATCTATTGGCGCATGCCTATCCCAGGTGGTGTACGATAAGGAAAATAGGAAGGATGTAGAAAAACCAATTTATTTATTGTCCCATAAATTAAGTGACACACAAACGAGGTGGTCAACTATAGAGAAAGAGGCTTATGTCATACACTATGCTCTTCAAAAACTGAATCACTACCTGCATGGCGCAACATTCACAATATACACTGATCATAGGCCCGTGGAGCACTTACTTAATTCGCCCATACAAAATAAGAAGATACAGACTTGGGCTCTGAGCATGTCTGGCTACAATTGCAGCATACAGTATCTTAAGGGTAAGGATAATGTTTGCGCGGATCTCTTATCACGCGCTGTTGATGTGAACGAAGACCATATTGCTTCTCCAGTAGATATAGATGATAGAAATTACTTGGTTAGTGTTATAAACTCCAACCTAATGGAGCCGGAAGAATTAGCAGCCCATAAAAATGTCGGAAATTCATCAGAGGCACCCGAACGGCCCACATTGAAAGGAATAGACATAATCAGGGAGCAAGAACCAGACAAAAACATCTTAGACCTGAAGATTAGATTACGAAATGGTAGGGCTACCAAAGCAGAACAGAAGAGATATATAGTAATGGATGAGGTGGTGTACTATTTGTCTCAGCCTGATGATGAACCCCTCATCAGGCTGTATGTACCATCTCACCTTAGAAAAAGGATGCTAGTTCAATACCATGATGACAGTGGCCATATGGGGGTGGATAAGACATTCCACTCAATAAAATAAAAGTATTTCTGGCCTTGTTTACTTAGAGAAATAAATGATTTCGTAGGTAAATGTATCCCGTGTCAGACAAGAAACCTAAAGAAGCAGCAACCCCACATACAGGAATGTGACTTCCCTCCTTTTCCTTTCGCAAAGGTTGCTTTAGATGTCTCAGGACCCTACCCAAAGACCCATTCAGGTAACCAATACATAGTTACATTCATAGATATGTACAGTGGTTGGCCAGAGGCATTTGCGGTTCCTAACAAGAAGGCAGAAACAGTGGTGCATCTCTTAGTTGACGAAATTTTCCCCAGATTTGGGACACCACTTCAGCTTTTAACCGATAATGGGCCAGAAAATGTCAACAGGGTAATGAAAAAGACATTAGAAGACCTAAATGTACACCATGTGACAACTTCTTTTTATCACCCCCAGAGCAACGGTAAGGTTGAGAGGTTTCACAGAACAATGCATGATGTTCTAGCAAAAAAAAAATCGGCAACAACGAACAGTCGTGGGATGTTTACATTAACCAAATGTTGGCGGCTATCCGGTTTCATGTGAGCGAAACCACTAAGTTTTCACCGTATTACTTGCTCTATAACAGGGATGTTATTTTGCCCTTGGACAATATACTGAGGCCTCGTCGCATATATTATGGTGATGAGCAGCTGCTCCAGTAGAATCCAGTGATTCGGATGACGAATCCGGAGCGGAACAGACCGACTTTTTGCACAAATATCGACACCAACGTGTGGAATCAGACGATGAGTCTGATGTTCCATTAATGGAGCGTCGCATCATGACGCGACGTAAAATGGCGAATAAAAACGTGTCAACTATTGATAATGATGATAGAATCGGTGGTATAAATAATGTTTCATCCACATTCGAGGATGATTGCTCAAAGTGTGAAACGTCTAGATCTACTCATGTAGATCAGGGTTTTTCTAGGGAATCACCTAGCAGCGAAGATGTCCAAATGCGGCAAACGTCTGTTGGGGCAAAAAGCACGGATAGACCTGCAGATTCCACAGTTGATCGGAACAAAAAGAAAGAACAACTGAAAAGTCTTGTAGACTTATTGGCTGATATGCTATAGGATTGGGAAAGAAAGCAGTGGGAGGATTAACGATAGTTTAAGTGAAATAGTTAGGTCACCTTCCTTATAGCAACACATGCGAAAGATACAAACGTGGAAAATTATTAATGGTATCTAAAGCATAAAGTAAATTATTCGTCTCTGGTGTCAGTACAGAGCGAGACTAACAGCTTTGTCTCTCGTTTCAGATGGCAAACCTTGTTCTTTTGGTCCTGCTGCTTTTTCCTGGATTGGACGTAGCGATTGAAAATTACCAGAACGTCGTATTTATTGAACAGAACGAGATCTCACTGTCACGTGCAAGGTGGCTGGTGACATTTTCGATCAATCTGACACCATACGACGCTGCGTTCCAATCATTGAAGGGATGCATACAAAATGTCCAGTCGGGCGCAAAGGAAAATTTCCCACAGGAATTCCTTGGGGACGTCACATTCGAAACATTGATGAATCATGTAAATGATGAATTTAAGCAAATTGCAATAGAACGTGAAAGGCTGTTATTAAAATACAAAGATTATAGGTCTATGACTCGCAGAACTAAGCGATCCGTGTTGCCCTTTGTAGGGAATGCTCTTAGTTACCTTTTTGGAGTAACGTCGGAAGATGATCTACGTGTGATCAAAAGAGCATTGGGTAAGTTAGCAAATACACAGGAAAGGATATTACATATGACAGAGGATAGCATTTCCGTAGTAAATGTTACGAGACATGAGGTATCTAATAATAGACACAAAATAAATGAAATTATTTCTAGCCTTAAAGGTATTGTAGGTTCCATGGCAAACGCAACACAGGGGTTGGATAAACGAATATCCAGATTAGAGATCCTTACCCATAGATACTGGTTGTACAAGATTGTAGTCGATAAATTAGGGAAATATTTCTTAGACGTCCGTATGGCTTTAAGCTATTTGGAACTGCAGCTCAACTTATTGTCGATTGGTCATTTGTCTCCTAGCATAATCGCTCCGCACGACTTAAGGGGATTGATGCATAATATAGCTCAGACGCTCCCAGATAATTTCAAATTAGCAAGCGATCCAGATAAGGACATCTGGTATTATTATAAAACATTAAGTTGTAGGACACTTTTTGACTCAAAATCGATTGTGGTTGTGGTGGACGTCCCATTGGTGGATAGAGAACACTCCTATGTAGTATATAACATTTTGAATTTTCCTCTTCCGTTGCCCACACGATCAGGTTCAGCGTTCGGATCCAAGTTGTCGGCCAGGTTTGAAATGGAGTCAAAAATGATCGCGGTAAATAGGGCTGGAACACGTTATATTCTCTTGGGCCAGGCTGAAGCGACACGGTGCTCGGCAAGTACCGACGGATTGTGCGAGGTATCCGGTCCCGTTTATGCTACCAATTCAAGAGAATCTTGCGAGATGTCGCTTTTTCGGCATAATCAAGCAGGAATAGAGAGGAACTGTCGAGTCACAGTTAAAACGAATACTCGACTTCCAATCGCAATCAGGGTGGACCGGGAATCTTGGATGGTCGCTGCTACCAGGGATTTGCACTTTGCAGTTCTTTGTGGTGGCGGGTCTCGGAGCAAGCTTGTCGCCCAAGCCCCGCTAGCCAGTATACAGATAAAGGAGGGGTGTACTGCTTACAATGATCATATGGTGTTGGCTGCACAGGTTAACGGTGACTCAAGATTTAGAAACGTAGGAAAGCTACAGCTCACACCCATAAACGTCTCTAGTTCAGTGGTTTGGTCCCCAATTACGCAGAAATTTCACAATTTTTCAGTGGACACCATGCCGGTAGAATTGCGCGATATGGAGGATATTCCTATTCGCAAACTAGTAAATACCTTGGAACAGATAGATATGGAAAGATTTAGTGAAGGATATGAACAACTCCCGAAGAAGTTGACGATAGGAGTCAGTGCTGGCATAGTCGGCGTAATAATAATCCTTGGAATAATAGCCAGGAAGCGGATTTTTAAGTGTGAAAGAAGCAACAGTGCTTCGGGAAAGGAAATTGAGTTATCCGTTGTGAATAGTACTCCGGGGTCAACGGGTGTTCAACACTCAAATGTCTCTGCGTTAAACAGAGAGATGTCAACAAATCAGATATGCTTGGATTCGAATCCAGAGGAAGTAGTTAAAGGAAAAGAAAACATTGTACAAACTAAGGAATTACGAGTCACGGGTCCATTTTTTAAGACTAAATTAAGATAGATGAAACCTCTAATCCTCCACAAGTAAATTGCATGCGGATTAACGTTGGAATCAGGGTAATTTTCTTCGTTTTCTATTGAACATTTCTCGGTCAGACTATGAATGATATGTACTGCAGATAATGGCCATTTTTCTGTGTTCAAACATAGTATGTTTGAAATTAAATTAAATTAAATGAATTTACATGTGTAACAATAAACTCGAGCGGAAACACGCATGGTGTTGGTCAAAGGTCATTTACTCGATGTCAGTTTAGAAACTGGGGCGCGGTTACCGCCTATGATCATATGGTCGTGCATCGAGGCGTCTACGCGTATGGACAGAGTCGAGAAAGGAAACAAACATTGAAAGTTACAGAAACTTAAAAGTAAGAAGAAGAAAAAAAAAAAGAGAAAAAGAAAAAAAAAGGGAGAAAAGGAGAAGGGAAAAGGAAGAAAAAAAAAGAACAATGAAACATTGAGCTGGGAGAACATTATGAAAATTCCACAATGGACACGAACATTGTTGGGTTGCCGATGTAGGCTCCCCTATATTTTTTTTTGTTTGTTTCGGCGTGCACATGTTTTGTACAATTGTCGGGCTTGTGTGGCATGGGGGGTGTGTGGGGGTGTTGCGCTTAAAATGTTCTTATGTGAACATTTTGGAAAATGGGAGGGCGAGGAGTGTAATATAGCAATCTAGCCCCCACCCGAAGAAGGTTGATGCAATCGATGATATTTCCCGTCGATGAAGGGGTCAGCGAACGACAAGACAGGTGTTTGAGAAATACATCCTGTCGGCGTCTGGAGCGGATGTCGCAGGGTTATGAGTCGGGCTCGTTTGACCTTATTTCCGACAGCGGCGGAAATGACTACGGAAGTAAACAAAACAGGTGTCTCTTGGAATTACGTGGGCGTTGCGTAGGCGAGACAAAACCGGAAGGAAAAGTCCCGGTTCTAGAAGACTATAAAAAGAAATCGACACACAGATTCGCCAGCAGAGAACGGCCAGTGGAAGCAGAGAGACACCACAGGCAAGACTTACACTCCCGTCGACTCATTCTATGTGCGCTCTCACTCTTCCATTCTCTGTTCCACACAGGCTCGTCGTCAGGAATAGAAATATAATCTTATATTTTTATATATGCGTGTTCTCGTTGTTTGTCGTCGTACAGTGATATATAACAAAATGTTGGTTTAAAGGTATTATTAATTAGGTAAATAAATGTATTAAAACCTCTGGAAAATTTTGCAAACACATATATAACAAATTGATAAACTAACTATATTCGTCTCTATTTAATTGCAACATATGTTACATTTATTTGTTACAAGTAACACATTAACATCATTATTTTCAATGATTACCGTCATCAGCAGGACTTTTTCCTTTATAAATGGAAATATAGTTTTGTTTGAAAACAATTAATAATAGTGCTGAATTTATGTTTTTCTTACATGTAAAATTTTCAGACTTTCTCGCTAATTATTTTCTTATAGTGGTTCTTTCGTCAATATTAAGAATACTTATGATCTTGATAAATAAACTTTTATTAAATTTGATCGTCTCAAAAAAGAGCGATTTCTAAACAATCTAATATAAAAATTCGACCGACATTTAATAGTTTTAATATTTTTCAAAAGAGAAAATTGTTTCGTTATAGAATAATTGTTTTCTTTTTCATATTTTGGTATGAATTTGTAGTAAAAAATCATACTAAGCTGTCACCATAGTATTTGAAAAAAATTACTAAATCAGCCAGTTCTTTGTATCCGAGTTGTTTTGTTTGTAGCATATATACAGAACTTGTTAAAGTAAACCAGGTTGCTGGTGATAACCTATTCTTTGGCTATCAGTGACATTTTGGCCCCGAACAGTAACTTTTTCATTTATAAAATTTCCAGTGCTCAAAAAAGAGCAGTTTTTATCATTTTCTATGCTATGTATATAAAATGATAAAATACCTCGTTATTTGAACGTGAAAGATGAAATTCTGCAGCAGCACTATTTTCTATCGATCACGTCTGAAATTATCAAGAGTTTTGAATAAATATGACATGAAAGTCTTATTTCTTTTATAAGTGTTTGTTGATAAGTGTTTGTCTCGCAACGAAACTATTCCTTGATCAAGTTGTGTTTATCGGCTGTACAGAAATATATTCTTTTGGTTATCAATATTAAGTTTTCCATCTCAATCCTCTTCAATTGAAAGTTATATGATAAAGAAACCGATTTCTGTAGTTCATATGAAAAAGTGATTAAAAACACAAATTGGCTAAAAAGTAAAATTGTATCTTTTCTCTTCACTTTTCTCAGCGAAGTTCAGTTCTTAATTGAAATCATTTCCTAATTGAAATCGTTTCCTAGAATGATTCAACTGGAATCCGAATAGCATTTTTGTGAGAAGGCATGCAAATCAATCCTGTGTTTTAAATAGTTTTAATGTAACCAGATTAGTGATAATTGTAGCTTAATGTGACAGATATCACAGATGCACTGTTTACTAGTTAATAAACAAAATCAAAAGGAAGAAAGTCCGTGTTTAAGTTTCTAAATGTTTATGTCATGTGAGATATATTTAATTTTGTCGTATGTGGTGTCTCTACAAGTTTTATTAACTTTTTGTTTTCATCCTTTATGCTTAATGTGAGTCAGATTTGTTTTTACTCATTTGAACAAAATTTTCTAACATAACGTTAAAAATATGTTACTTCAGAATAACGGTTAAGTATTGTGAACACAAACTACCTAAAAATAAAAAACATAACCCGATTATTATAAACTTAAGCGTGATTCCAAGTAAGATTTATTGTTTTATTAAGATATTTGAGTGCTAATTAATACTAAGTAATACTCTAAAGAAGCTGCGATTAAGTGTTTTTATTATTTTGATCTGTCTGTTTGTCTTGAACATTTGTCTCATCAATTTTGATGAGACAAATGTTTTATTACAAATGAATCCATTCTTAATTTCCATTCATGAATGACGAGCGCAGAAGGATGTAAGTTTGAGTTTTGTTCAAAATTTTATTATTTCAATTCATGTAATTTAAATTGAGTGTCAAAACTTTATAACATAAAGATGAAGAAACTAGTAAAGCGACTACAAATATTATAGGAATTGGAAATTTGGAGATAAGTTACAACCAGTGTGAAGTAAGCCTTATTAAAATGTGTTAGAATGTTGAGAAGCTTACTGGACCATTGAGGATATTTGCTGACAAACTTCAGTGAAGATACCAGTTTATAGTAGGGTGAATATTCAATGAGAAAATAATCAAAATAATATCTAGCTTCAAAACAATGCTTGTTGGTATTCATCATTGATACTTCGAATTATGCGGACAAATTTTCCAATGAAATCTTCTGAAAATTGTTTTTAACATTCAGCAACATGTAACCAAATAACTGGACGCACACAGCCAAATGTAAAATACAGTTGTTGAATCTTTAATCTATATAATGGCGCAGTGTGTGCTTATTGATAGTTAAGAAAGCATGTTTAACTAAAACGGATCTAAAAAAGAAGCGTATATACACGAGGAGGGTATCTGAAAGTTTTCGGTTTGTACGTATTGTAATTGTAATGTTCAAATGAAATACGCGAACAGTTAACACTAAGTAGTAACCTGACCATTGAGTAAGTCAGATAGCAGACTTGGTATTATCTTCTTGTATTCAACAGGTTTTGTAATATTATCATGTAACTGCGATGTTTACGATAGTTTACAAACTCGAGCAATGCATTTGCATCAACTTTTGTGTAAAGCTCTCCGAACTTGCATGTCTTTCAAATGCTTTATCAGGTTTTAGGCGAATATCATTTAAGTCGAATACATATTTCTGAGTGACAGGTGCGTTTCAAGGCTGATTCGTATGTCAGTTCAAGATTATGAGATTTTCAGGTACTAACAATTACTACAAAATAAGTGAAAATAAAAAAAAATCGTAAACCCATTATTGACACGAAAAACTACGTAAGCTTTCTCATATGACTTAAAAGAGATCCTCATCCGGGAACATTCTACTCGTTAACGCCATATATAAGTGTGAGTGTGCATGTGTGTGCGTGCGTGTGGTGCGCGTGTAGCTACGTGCATTTAATCAGCAGTATCTCATCTCATTAATTACAAGTGATCATTTTCACTGCGATAAATGGCATGTATTAATTATTAAATCTATTTCACATCCCACTTCCTGAACTGAATAAGACCAATCAAGTGTTTCGCTTCAAGCGTGGCATGACGACATCATAACGCGTAAACTGTGCACTGTTAGGTTAAGAAGTAATTTTAAAAAATGAAACGCAAATAACATGTAGCTTTACTTTGAACTTGAAAGCAGTAAAATCGAGAGTGCTAGATTACAAGCGTTTGCACAATATTTACATGCATTCGTTCCAAACATAAAGAACTAAGCGCGGTCATTTGATCAGATTTAAGTAAAACAATAAAGTCGAGAAATTTTCAGTGCTTCTTCGTATAAACACGCATATTTGTAAAGATATCTATGTCTGTAAATATTTACGAATCTGTCTTTTTACTTGGGGCAATTCGTTACTTAGTTTTCATCAATTATTTGTTATTGATCTTGTGATGAATGTTGTTCTCATTATCATACCCAACTATGCCTCAGAAAAAAAATAGTAAATATCTCTGTAGCAGGATATATTTCATTCATTAATGAATCTGTCCTAAATAAATATATTCAGGAAAACTCTTCTTGTATTCAGAGTTCATTAAAGCTTTCATGTAAGCTAATACAAATTATCTTTAACAATTCTACTACAATTTAATCAGCAATCACTGTGATTCATTTTGATAATGGCTAATTATTGATAATGGCTAATTTACTTTGTTTAGAGAAATATATTACTGGCCCCAACGCTCATGAGGCTGAAATAGAATATCGTAACTAGCGATAAACTTTCACAAAATTAAGTAACTAATAAGTTACTTTAGTTCTAATAAGCTGAACACTCACGAAATATGTTTCGGCACAAGTTTTCGAGTATTTTGCAGAAGCACTTTCCTACGAAAAAGATTTAACAACAATAGACAAGATCTATATAAATAAAGGGAAATTAAATGGTCTCTAGACACTGGACGCATTTCGGTCCACGGATATCCGACAAGGAATACTCGAAAATAACACCTTAAAGTTACAGTATGGTTATGACCAAGCATGAGCACTAAAAGCAAAACAACATGCTAAAAGTAAGATACAAATGCAGTAACGTCAGAGACCTCTTCACTTATTTTGCCCGCCTCGTAGTATGAAAGACTAGGCTCTTAAAAAATCAGCCTTAATCAAAGCATGCAAGGTCATAATGCCCGGCTAGAAGAGACGAATGCTATACATGCGCAAACAGGTATATTGAGTTAAATTTGTAGAAGTAAAAAGGGAGCGAAACGATGTCTTGTTCGGCATCAGTGAGTACACTTGGCTGTCTATCAATTACAACTATAGAGATCACGGCTAATAAACATCCACTAGAAGCATTGATTGATACGGGGAGCACATATATTCATGGAACTCTGCTTATATTCAGAGTTCATCAAAACTATTGACCACTTCTGACTTGTTTGCAAGACCAGCTTTGATTTTAAATATTTGTGGGTCTACATATTTCGTTTTCTTGTTTAAAACTCTAATTTAAGTTATTTTTATATTTATTTACACTTCAAGTTTTTTTATTTCTTTTTAATTTTCTTTATTCCTTTTTAGTTATTCTTTTTTACCCTCCTCTTTTTAGTTTCATATTCTTCTAGTGTAATATTGTTATATTCGTTGCATTTGTGCTTTATTTTTCAGTTTTGCTTGCATATCGTTTTTTAGTTTGCGTTTGAGTTTGAGTTTTGTTTAACGGCCTATTAACCTCTGTGGGTTATTTAATGCCAAAAAGGGGTTTTAAGGATTTTTAATGTTTAGTTGTAGTGAGAGGGTTGATTTAGTCAGATTTTGATGAAAAACATTTTTATTTTATTTTTTATTTTAGAAAACTGAAGATGTCTTCTAGTTTTGTATAAAAAAATGTATTGCTGGTAATAACTTTTTTCCTCCCAAAATTTATTAAAGCAGTGAAAATTTTCCTTAGAAAATGTGTTCTGATAATGATTTTTTCTTCAAAAATGCATATTTTTTCTATAAAAGTCTATTTTTATGCACATATTTCTATAAAAGTCTATTTTTATACTTTTATAGTGTTTTGATCCGAGTTTGGGGTTAACTATTTGGCCATAGCTGGAACCCTAACAGGTGCTACCATTCCGGGTCAGAGTAAACCTGAGAACAACATGCTCCTCACAACCTCCCAATCAGAGGCCTTGCTGCTGAATGCAGTTTACCGTCATACCCAAGACCACATATTGTTTTTTAATTATTTTTGCTCGTATTTAAAACAGCGTATTAAACACTTTTTTTTAGTTTATTCTTTTTTTCTAGATCGTTACGTTTTTTTTTTTTTTTTAGTTCAGTTATATTGTTTTTTTTTATAGGCAAGCCTTTTTTTCAACAGGTGTTTTTTCAGTCTTATTGCGATTTGATTTGATTTGTTTAATTTGAAATACCACATTTTATTTGCATTCGTGTCTTCTGATTTTTTCGCTTACTGGCAAACCCAGTTTTTCGTGTGATATTTTGTTTCCTTGTTAACGTTTGCAAGTTATTTCGATTTGATTTTTTATTGTTTACTTTTAAAATATCATATTTTATTTGCTTTGTTTTATTGTTCATGGTTTTTAATTATTTTTCTGTTATTTGTTAAATCTCTAGAGAGAGTGGGAATGTGTGTGTCCTTAGCAGTTGGGGATTGTGAGGACTGAGATCCTGCTGTCTGGTGCTTCCCTCTAGTCTTGTTTACGACTCGCCATTAGACCTCTTCCTTTTCCGATGTGGTTGGAAACGGCTTCTCAGAAAGTGGGGGCTGAGTATTAGAACCCAGTTTCGAAAAAAGGAAATATTGTAGCAACTCCAAGCTGATTTAAAAACGAACCAGAAACCAACAGCAGTGTGCTCATCTTCCACGGCATCGTCTTAAAAGCCCTAAAAGTCTATCGTCGTCCCGCCTGCACTTACTAAATCTCAAACAGTTTCTTCAACTAAAATAACCAATTTGAAGAAGTCTCTTACAAAACAAATACAAAAAGCAACTCTCACAACTACACCAAACCATTCTCCTGCCAAGACACCATTTAATTCCCTTAAAAATTCAGATTCAGCATCTTCCAAAAGTTATTCCGTGAAAACCAAGGAAACAAAAAGAATAAAAAACAAAGCCCATATATAATTTAGTAGAAGACGTCTGTCGAGTGTCAAACGAACAAGGCAAATGAGACCTATCTTAATGCCGGAAAAAACAAAAGTCTGAAAATACTGTAAAACTTTGAAGAAAGTCTACACGAAAGGACCCGAGAAATTTCAGAGTCTCAACAGATATGGACCATGCTACAGGATGCGAAGGATGCATTTTCAACATTTCCGGCTATTTCCTATTTCAATAAAGATGATAATAAGAAGTTACATCAGTTCTTTTCAGGGAAGATTCCTGTTTATGTTCACCCATCCCTGTATAGAGATTTTAAATTAACGTTGCCCTTAGTTATTGGTAGCCTGTCGCTTGATAGCACTATCAAGAATGAGATGGGCTAAAGCTCAGTGGGACAGGACGTCGGTGTTCTATCGCCAGGCATTTTTAATGCAGATCCCCAAACCTAATTGGACTAATCATGACTCTCTGATTGGCCTAAGGTCGGATCTCTCTCGATGTGAATGGATGCTGTATACAGAAGATCCGTTTTTCAACTCGCGACTGTCTAGGAGGTTTGTTCCGTATTCAGCATGTTTTGATGGACGCAATCGAGCCATTTTTTATGACATCTCGTCGGATAGTTCTAGCGGGAGATTGGAACGTCGTAGATAGAATGAGGCAATAAGCAGGTACTAACAGTCCCTATGTGAAGCTATTTCATGACTTTATCGACAAGTTCGATCTTGTCAATAAGTATCGAAATGAGCACTTCCGAGAGGTAGAGTGGACTTGGACTTTGACTAATACGGGCGGCTCGGATTCGGTAGTGCGTTCTAGCTATACCAACCGAGTTCTAGTTTAGAAAGTCAATGTAAGACTCTTAGGTTGCACTAGTTTACATTCAATAGTTTACTCGGATCATAAGCTAGATTGGCTATCTACTGGAAAGAAAGTCTATAGTGTTTTATCATTGTTTGATAAGTAAGATTTCCAGGACCATCTGGCACTAATACTACAGCAGGAATTGACGTGGGCTGTGGTTGGGAATAAGTGGTTGGATTCTTTGAAATCTAAAATTAGGTCGTTTGCTGCTGAGTATAGTTGTCGACTCAATCTACATAGGTTATCAGCACAAACGGCACGCGAAGCGAAAATTAATTGGGCGATGAAATCCCGTGGTAGTGGGGACATAGCCATAGCTAGGGCGGATCTGGTTCCCTTGTTTATCGAGAAAGATCCAGCTCTTGTAGTTAGGGCTAAGTTAAAAGTAATGTCTCCGCAATGAATATGCCCACTAAAATGCGCGCAGAGGAAAGAAGAAATGGTACCAATAGGTATATCGCGTGCGTCGCATTACCGGACAAAGTGACCTTAACTACAAACGGGAACATATGTAAAAACTTTCGGGACGACTTTCATAAACTGTTCACCAGGAAGGCCGGTCTGAGCACGTCTCAGTTCGATACCTAAAAGCGACGGCCCCGTTATATAGTCTGAGATCTGGAAAGCGCTGAAGCTGCTTGGCCACGACATGTCTCCGGGATTTGTGAGATGATCCTCCTTACGAACTGTATTTAAGGCAGTCACCCGTTTTGTTCCCTTCATGGCAATGAGTTACAACAACTGGATCAGACAAGGGTCTATAAACCAACGCTTCACCAGGTGTGTGATTAAGTTGCTGCGCAAAAGCAAGGACGGTGGTTTTGGGGTAGGTAACTTCACGTCTTTAACGTTGTTAAATGCAGAGTTGAAGATTTTAGCCTAGATATTAGCCAAATGAGACGGTGAAAGGGGACAAAGTCATCCGTGATAATTTTATTGGCTTGCGGTTTGGCGAATGAAAGGAAGTGTTTTTCCCCGGTTTATTTCGAGGCGAGTGCTCCTATCGTGAATGTCGGTTAGCCATCAAGTTCCTCTCCGACGTCCAGGCGTTGTCTTATATAGCGGGTACTAGTGAGAGGGGACTTTCAAGATGATCTGATTGAAGAGTTCACTGATGAAGCAGGAGACTTGGGCGCCTGTGCTGAAGTGCCCTACGAATACTCACCCAGCTGATGACGCGAAAGACTCTCTGAGTTGTCAAAAATATTTCTGCGGCGAGTCGGTGGTGGAGACTTTGTCTCACGCCTTCTAATACTTCAAGGTCTTTGTGCAAGTTGGTTGAAGACTTCATGGTTAGAAGGGCTGCACGAAAAGTTCTTTGTTCTCGAAGATGTTTCTGTTTGTACCAATGTGGTAGCGTCGTTAACTAAAGCAGAACATTATGTATTCTATTGCTTATTAGGTGTTATGAGAGTCGTGATATGGTCGACTCGATAAGAGGAATTATATGGAGACGAGAAGTTTACCTATTCCCAATAGATCTTGTCCTTTAAGTACCAGCTTAAAGTCAGCATCAGAGAGAAAAGGCGACGACTTTTTCCATCAGAATTTGGCAAAAAGTCTTACGCTTATCTCTCGAGTGAAAGAATCCGACTTAGAGTGGCATTTTGATCCCAGTTAAGCATGAGGATATTAGGAATTATGTATTCAAACATTGTCACCCTGCCCATAATAGGTTAGTTTTATCTTTTAGTTTTAAACTTATCTAGAGTATGCAAGGTCATTGGATCCTTTTTTTGTCCCAATTTTTTAAAGTTTAATTTCCTCCCCCTTCCCCGTTAAGTGACCTGAAGTGTTAGTTCCCTGGTGAATGCGAGGCACTTTTCATTTTTTGAGTGTTTTTCGTATTTGTTGTCATGTCTGGATGGGTATATATTTGTGTGTATGTTTGGTTGAATGAGTGGTTAGTTTATCTACGTTCCGCATAAATTTAGTTCAGTCAATCGATATTTCTGAAAGGATTGTGGGAAGTTTTTATTACTAACATTATTTTGTTTAGTAATTTGTAAATATCATTTTGCATTGCATGAATATTCATCAGATTTTTTTTTTAGTTGTTATTTCAACCCCTCAGACAAATTATACATATGGGACTAGTTAGGATTTCGTGGAGACTTTACGGTATTATGGTGTTGTAAGAATGAAATGTTCTCGTGCAAGGAATTTTGTTGAGCTTGCTTAGATCAGTGATTGTGGCTAACTAAATTATTTTAAAACAGATTCAGACCAGCCCCATCCCCATATTTGGCCTTGAGCCACAATATTTTTTAATATTAAACAAAAATAAATATCAGTTTATCAAAGCTCTGACTTTGTCGGATCCTCTGCTTCTGAGCAGAGAAGAACCCAAACGAGTCTATACCAAAGGGCAAAGTTCTCGTCTGAGAATTTCGGGAAAATGTTCGAGGCCATAATTAATGCTGAAATAGTTCAACACCTTACTGCCCACAAACTCTTCTCTGACAGGCAGTATGGCTTCCGCTTTGCCAGGTCCACGGCCGACATGCAATAAACCATTACGTAGTACATGCTCCAGACCCTTGATGAGTCAGGCGAGGCTCGTGCTGTTGCTCTGGACATCTCCGAGGCTTTTGACAGGGTATGGCACTCTGGCCTTCTATGCAAGCTACGGGGTTACGGTATTACCGGACGCTTGCTTGATCTAGTCCAATCTTTTTTAAATAACCGCAAAATGAAGGTCGTTTTAAATGGGCATGCCTCTTCATCCTTCAGCACAAATGCTGGTGTCCCACAGGGCTCTATCCTGGGCCCGACGCTCTTCCTTATTTTCATCAACAACTTCCCAGATGAGATCAAGTGCCAAGTAGGCATCTACGCAGATGACACCACAATTTACTCCCGCATCAGTAAGAAACCCGTCGTGGCGGACAAACATAATCTCGCTGCTGACCTTGAACGGGATCTACACTCTGTGGTGAATTGGGGCAAGAAGTGGCTTGTCAATTTCAATGCGTCAAAGACCAAGTTGTTGTCTGTCAATCATCACAGGCAACCTCTCCTGCCTCCCATAAGCATGGACCCAGCGATTCTCCCTGAGAGCAATACACTGCACCTCCTCGGCCTTACCCTCTCTTCTGATCTCAAATGGAACCACTACATTGAGTCCATAGCTAAATCTACTGCTAAGAAGGTTGGGTCACTGTGTCGAGCCAGGATGTTTTTTCCGCCTGAATCCATCCTGCATATATACAAGTCAACCATTCATCCATGCATGGAGTACTGCTGCCATATATGTTCAGGCGCCCCTGCCGTTCATCTCAGTGTTCTCGACAGACTCCAAAGGAGAATCAGTAATGTGATAGGTACTGACTTGGCGGCTCGACTACAGCCACTTCCCCACCGACGAAATGTGGCTTCCCTTTGTCTGTTTTATAAATACTTTCATGGCTTCTGCTCGGACGAACATAAGTCACTGGTGCCTCCTCAACAGGTGTTTACTCGTGCAACCAGATTGGCAACTGGGTCCCACCCATTCACAGTTAGGTTAGCCAAATGCAGACGACAATTCTACATCTGCAGCTTCTTCTCTCACACTTCCTGACTGTGGAACTAGCTTCGATATTCTTGTTTTCCTGACGGCTACAACCTCCAGGAATTTAAATCAATGTCAATACTCATCTATTAACCACTTGACTCTAGTTCTTTCCCCACGCCGTATATCCTTTCATTTCTCTCCACCTTTGAAACTGTCATCACACCTGCATTCTCATCCTTCTATTGCTCCTTTCTAACTGGTTTGTCTTCCTCTTCACTCTCTTCTAATTAATCTTTTTACACTTATGTTGCACCCTGCATATCAGTGGCATTACCGCCTTGCTCGGGGTGAAACGATTAAAAAAAAAAAAAAAAAAGTAGACAAAAACCCGACCTCAGGTATACTGGGTCTGCGGATAATTTTTGTCCGAGCGTACGTGTAGGATTGCCCCACGGTGCCACGCCGCGCCTTTGTGGGGAGGCTCAGATAAACGCTGAATTCATTAAAAATTACATTTAATCCGATACTTCCAATTATTTTCTATAACGATTCAACTACCATCTCCATAGATTATGGTTTTATTTATTTATTTATTTTTTAAGATATAAAAATACTCTACCTTTTCAAGTAATATAACCAATGTGATTTATTTTTGAAAATCTAGTAAGAAGCCTTGATTGAGTAAAAATAATTGATATATCATTTTCGGCATCGTCGTTTTTGGGTCATCTACTCCCGCCACCATTTTCTAAATATTTGGCGCATTCATCTAACTTTATCAACTGTTATGTATCGAAAGCAGTATTCTCAAAGAGATAGCATGTTAAATGAAAGTGATAAATTTGATTAATGGCAGTAGAATGCAAATATCATATTTGGTTATATGTGTTTATATTTAATTCAGTGTTTTAAGAAAGGGAAAATATTAAGCAGAATTTTAAATTTTGCCCTCTACTAAGACTTATCTATGCGAGTGGCAAAGATTAGAGTAAACAACATTTTACAGCCACGACTGAGTACTGAACATTTATTGGCTCAACTAAGAAAGCATTCAATAGAAATTCTGATATTTAGTCGTTTGGTCAAATTTTGAGTCCTCCTCGTAAATATTATTAAAAAAAGATAGATTTACATAAACCACGATATTTATTTGTTGAAACTAAAAATTATATTTAGTAGTTGAAAATTACTTTGTCATTTCATCAAAGAATCTCATATATTCAATATCAAAATTAAAGTAAACATCATCATCATCATCATCATCATTTACCACTATAGATTCTAACAGAGATTATACTAAACTTATACATATCTAGATAAGATCTGCACTCATTTACACCTGATGATTTTTATTGGTTGCAGTCAAATCCGTCAATCAGCATGTTAGCTTACGAAAAAAGAAAACGATGGAATAAATTAATTAAAAAAACATCCATAACGAAAATTTTAAATAGATATTCTTAGTGAAATCATTTTTGTTTAGTTTGTTTAATTTACGACTATAACATCAATCTTATAGGATTTTTATTGCCATTCGCACATACACTTGAGTTCTTTAATTGGAAAACAAGACATCGCTCTTCTCTACCGATTATTAGATATTTCTGAAATGTTAATTTCCATACGACAGAGATCAAAAATGGTTAATGTCGTCGAAAAGATACGAATATACGCGAACACAACGAGAAAGCAATTATATACGTAAGAAAATATAAATAAGGCCCTTTCATTTGGAACAAATCTGAAAAGTGGCTGTTTTATGACTTTTTCTTCCTTTGTTTGGCTTCGATGATTGCAAAAAACCTAGAAAAAAATCTTAGTTATCTTTCGACTACGATCTATTCACTTTTTGATTGATGTTACTGCTAAATAAAATATATTGGATAATAAACAGTGAAAATATTGAGATACCAGATAACGATGTATTAAATAATCGATTTTCATTAATGTCATACATAATAACATTTTTATGGTTTTCAGAAGTGTGTTTATGGACTTATTTACATTCTTTGTGATGTGATGGCTAAGATGTACACAAAAAGTTTCGATAAGTGCATTGTTAACCTAAAAGAAAATGTTGTGACTGAGTAATCAATATAATAATTTACTGTTAATTTTTTGATTACTAGTGTCGGGGTGTACTAAAGAGAGACGTTCTAGAGCAATTATATATCGGAAACATGATTTTCTTCATATCCATAGAATGTTGAAACGATTACATGTTTAATATGATGACGAGGATAGATTTTGCGATTTTTTTTTCTGGTTTTAGGTGATCTGACACTGAACTGAAAATGTTACAAAGTGTATGCATGGCATTAAACATTCTTTCTCGAGAAATCAACTGCCTCAAAATTCAATTGTGAAAAACTATCAAAAGAGTCCAAGATAATTCGTAAAGCTAGTTAATCTCGTATGATTTTAATTAGTATTCAGGATCGTCGTTATGTTTTTGATTAATCTAATAAAATAGAAGAGTGGCAATATTTCCCTTGAGTTGAGAATAACTATCAAGAAGAAATTCGACTAATTAATATTTTTATTCATTTATCAAGAATAATGATAAAATGACTTTTTGACAGGCGGAGGTGTGCAATTTCAAACAATGAGATAAAGGATATTGATATGAAATCTGACGTCATCATCTTGCATGAATAATGTCTACATATTAAGACGGAAAATGAGTAACAATTCTTTGATAATATTAAAATAGCGACAATCTATCTACATGATGATATGACTGTAAAAGCAAATTTTCTCACCATCAATGGAACACCGCTTTAAAACTCACCTGAAAAAGAAACGTAAAAAAATATTATATATTGAACATACATGTGTGTCATGGAAAATAATATAAAAAGTTTATGTTTTCAAATTCAGCAATTTGCGATTATAGCTCACATGTTCTTTTATTATAATTTTCATCATAAGTGATTACATTGTTCAATTAATAATTCCATGAGAATTAAAGTAATCGATTGTTGTTAATTTTACGTTTTTGCATTTTTACCTGATTGTCCTTTATTTTAGGATTAAGATAATTTTAAAATACAAAGGCTTAGTATTTTCTGATAAAAGTTGAAAAAACATTCCTATAATAAATATTTCACCAAAACCAGCAAGTTGTGAAGTTTTTTTCCGAATAAATTAATAATTAAAACCCATTGATATCAGTTATTTTTACCATAAAGTTGATTCAATCGACTTTTTGGTGGGGAATTGTCGAGTAAATATCAGTAACGAAGAACAAGCAAATTCATCTTTTGACTTAACCTTCTTTTCTTATTATGTATCTTAGAAATTTCAGCTTTTCAAACTGAAATATCAGCAGCTATTTTGTAATTTAAAATATAAGATGTCACGACCGTCTCCGGCTGGGGGCTCTCTCAACTCCGAGGGTGGCAATGTTGTGTCTTCCCCTGCAATAATGTCAATCTTCTCGGGAAAACGCTGAGAGGATTTGCCGGATATTAGATCAGACGGATATTAGATTCTGTTATTCGCACATAAAGTACATGGGAAAATTATAACACAAGACACAACAAAATTAAGGTAATACAAGACACATTATAAAAATTAACCTATTAATTTTTATTGTCAATTGTGAATGGAAGTAACATCTAAATTTTCTGAGCTATAGGATAAAAGTCTCTACCACGAAGAATTTTACTAAATATTTTTCGTGTAATGTTGTATGCAATAATTTAAGAATTGGTGATGTGTGCAAATCTACGAAAGAAGAAAAAAGAAAAATAAATAAATAAAAACTTAGAGTTTCTCTCTCTCTCTCATAATTATCGTTTATCTCTCTTTTTTTCTTTTTATATAGCATTCAGTTCTCTTAAAAAACAATACTCTCGTTTTCTTTTCTCCTTTTCTCTTTTCCAACATTAAATTTCTTCGTTGCATGACACAAGTCGAAACATTTCGCTGCTTCATGGACAATTACGGTCCCTTCTCCGATAGAGTTGGCTAATGAGGCTTAAACTACTATTATGTTTACTTTTGCAGTTCTCGAAATTTTGGTTGATTGTTTTAACCTCACATAAGGCCATCACATTGCACTAAATCTTGGTTAGCTGCGTCTTTCTACAACAATAAATCCGGTTGCTGAGCCTGGGGTTGCTATTATTCGTTCTTTATAATTCTCGAACTCTCGGCTGATATATATAGCCTGACACTAGGCTATCACACTCCGCTGCATTGTAGTTAGCTGCGCCTCTCTTCAGTAATGGGTTCAATTATTGAGACTAGCAATCATATTTTAATCTTCAAGTTTTTTTGGGGAGATTTTCTTGGCATATCTGTTGGGTTTCTCAGAAATCGTTTTTCTATCTTCTTCATCTTTATTTCTTCTAATCTTCACGAACATTCGTCTTAGGGTTAAGCAAGAAGTACTTCATCTCATGATTCAACTTTACTGGACGAAGATTTACTTTCATTAAAACCTTTAAATTCAGTTTCAGTCAGATTTCTGTCCTTCATCAAACAAAAAATCACCATATTCACTACGTTTCGGTCATCGTACGCTTCGGCTTTCTTCAGTTGCTAAGAATTTTGAACTGAACCCTCTATTTCGATAACTGGGGAATATCGTCTTCTCATGACTACTGTTGTAAGCGCGCCATACAAAAGTTGACTTGGGGCGTGAGCTTATCCAATCTGGCAAATACATTTCATGGCCAACTAACTAACTGAAAATAATTTTCTCTTCGTGGACTCGGAAGTTCAGCCGATTTTCATCGTACCATCTTGTCGACCAATCAGAGTTCGTTTACCACGAAGGGTGTTTGTTGCTATGCAGTCACCGGCCCACATTCACTTTGAATAGTAAAAACGGCTTTTCTTCACTTATCAACTATTCTATTAACGCACGCGTGTTTCTGATAAAACATTTTTTCTTCGTAAAATGCCTTGTCTACGATTTAAGCCAGATTGACTGACTGACTGACTGACTGACTGATTGACTGACCGCGATAAAAGAAAAGATATATATATATATATATGGACAAATTCATAACAAATGTGACTATATATTTATCGGTCATACAACCTGGTCTCATTGCTAAGTAACATATTCCTTTCTGATCGTGAAATGTAGCATTTCTTGACGCCATTCGAAGCATACATGTCATCTTTTATCATTATAACGGAATATCTTATTACAAAGTAATGTAACACGATTTCTAACACAGTGTTTTTTTTTCAGTATTTGTCTATACTTCTGAAATGAGGTAGTATTTACATTATTTCTGAGTTAAATGGAGATAAATACATGACAATCGAAAGTGGCATGGTACATGGAATGAGAATGATATACCCCAGTTATCGAAATAGTGGGTTAGGTTCAAAATTCTTAGCACCTGAAGAAAGCCGGAGCGTACGATGGCCGAAACGTAGTGAATATGGCGATTAACTTGAGAACAACAGTCTGAACAATGTAAACAATTAATTTTTTTCATTTTAGCTTTCTTTTGGGTATTTTTTATCTTTATTAATTAATGTTGTAGTCAAAGAAGAAGTATTGGAACTACTCATTTAATTGCTAGGTTTTAAATGGAATTTTAAATTGTGAAATAACATAGGAGAATACAATTAATTGCATAGATAATATAGGACATAAAAATGAAACCAAATTATTCACAGAGGTCATTTTAATAACTGAGACACACGAAAAATATGTACAACCAGAAAGATCCTTTTATCATAGAGAATACTTGAATATATATATATATATATATATATATATATATATATATATATATATATATATATACCAAACAAAGAATTAAAAAAAACTAATACCTACAAAAAGCTATATAAATAAGTACCGCCAAATATTCGTTAAAAAAATGAGCATGCATGATGAAACAATTCCCCAAACTTATTAAAACACAAGTTTATCATCAAAATCTTTGAGGAAAAAACAAATAATTTTTTTTATTATTAAATTATGTTTTGTCGATACTTTTTAGAAACATCGAAATTTTTATTTTTATTTTGTTTTTCTTGCTTCAGCAGGTAACCATGAATTAAAATGGGAAATTTGAGCAACTTTTTTTGGGGAAAAACACATTGATTTAGAAAGAATCAGATAATAGTCAGATTTTTAATGAAACTTTTAGGACTTATTCACAAACAAACGAAATTATTTTAGAAACGATCATTTTTAAGAAAATGTTGTAAAATAAAATTTTCTTTTTTATGTCTGTTATCCTCCCACGACTTATTGAATTTTATGAAATTTATTTTGTAGACCGCAATGTTTAAAATCATTATAAGTACAACTCAAACAGGATCGATAAACATATAAAAAATTCATAAAAATACCACCGTTGTGTTAAAAATGCTTTTCTGTGATATTTTAGACTAAAAGTCTTTTTTAATCATTTCACCCCAAGCAAGGCGTTAACACCACTGATGTGCAGGGGGTTACATAAGGTAGTTGACGTATTAAGCAGGAGGAGAGTGAAGGCAAAGACGAACCAGCTATAGGGGATGAAAGAGAAAGAGCAAGAGAAGGATGTGAACACAGGAGTGAAAACAGTTGCGAAAGTAGAGAGAAAGGAAAAGAACAAGATGATGTAGAAAGGACTGGATAAGAGATGGGAATTGATTTTGCATGTAAATTGCTGGAGTCAGGAAAGCAAGTATATGGAAGGGAGTTCCACAGGCGGGAAGCCCGAGAAAAGAAGTTGATGGAATAGAATTATCGCCTGCATTTGATTGATCTAACTGTAAAAGGGTGAGACCTTGCTGCCAGTCTGGTTGCTCGAGTAAATTATTGTGGAGGGGACACCAGTGACCCAAGTTCGTCAGAGCAGAAGCCATGAAAATATTTATAGACGAGACAGAGTGAAGCCACATCCCGACGAGAAAAAAGTGGCTGGAGTCAAACTGCCAGGTTGGGACCAATCACATTACATATTTTCCTCTGGAGCCTATCTAGAACATTGAGATAAACAGCAGGGGCGCCTGACCAGATATAACAACAGTATCCCATGCACGGTCGGATGGTTTGTTTGTATATGTGACCGACATAGTGACCCAACCTTCCTAGGAGTGGATTTAGCTATTGATTCAATGTAATTATTCCACGAGGTCGGAAGATAGGGTAAGGCCGAGGAGGCGCAGTGTACTGCTTTCAGGGAGACTTGTTTGATCCATGCTTATGGGTGTCAGGAGAGATTGCCTATGATGGTTGACAGATAGTAGTTTCGTTTTAGAAGCATTGAAATTTACTAGCCACTTCTTACCACAGTCCACCACTGAGTGGAGGTCCTTCTCAAGATTAGCAACGAGGTTATGTTTGTCCACCTCACCAGATTTCTCACTGATGCCAGAGTAAATGATGGTGTCGTCTGCGTAGATGCCTACTTGGAATTTGATCACATATGGGAGATAACTAAGTAATATTTGTTTGATTCAGATTAATTAAACTTTAAATCAGTTAATATTTCTCAAATAAACTTTTAGAAAAGAATATTTTAATTTTGAATAATTTTTAATAAAGAAAATTGTGTTGGGTTAGTTTTAACAATATGGCCGATTTTAGCAATTGTAGCAATTTAAAAAAACATATTCCAATTAATTTAAACTCAATTTGGAATACAGCAAAGCATTTTGCTTATTGGAAATATTAGATTTAATCTATTAGCTTGGAATTTAAAATAAAAGCTTTAAGAACGAGTTTTTATATTTTTAAAATACATTTTAAACTTTAGGTATGATTTTGTTTTAAGTACCTACACGGTGCGATGGATGAATTACAAAAAATGAAAATAACACTGACATTACATTTGAACTGATATATCTGACAGAACGACACAAAAATATCTTGAAATATTAAAGAGTAAGTTTATTCAATAAAATCGCCATTAGCTTCAATCCAAGCCTCCAGACGACTTCGGAATCTCCTGCATTTATTCTGGAAGGTCTCCTTGTTTAATTTGTTGAGTGCTGCCATAATCCTTGCCTTCGGTTCATTTTTGGTGTTTTGCTGGTCTCTCGCTCAACTGTGCCCCATATATAATGATCAAAACGGTTGCAGTCTGGGGAGTGGCCAAATGTAAGAGGTGATTATCTGACACTCATTACTGGGGTCTCCTGCTTGTGTGGTATGATACTGTATTCTGTTGCCAGACATAGGGTCTTCCATCAGACACACTTGACCCAGAGCAGAACTACCACTTCAAGGCACCTTGAAGGCCTCTGTATTGAATCTGAGGCCTGGAGGGAAGATGAATGAAGGCATAACGTTGCCATCACTAGCGATCACACCATAATGTTGGCTATATATATATTATTCAACTGTTTTCGAATCCACTGCAGTGTCTACAGATAGGTACCCAAACAATCAGAGAGATTCACATTGGGGGTTCCTGCGCTAATGCTACAGCATGCTGTTTTTAAATCTCTAGTCGAGTGAACTGCGTTACGGTGCTCTTTTTCTCACATATGGTGTCTAACGTATTCTACTATACAGTGCAGTCGACAAAATCGAAAACAAACAATGGGCATGCATGGAATTATAAATATAATTATAATATATATATTTTCAAACAAAACTCCGAAAATTACATATGGTGTATGACCATTTCAGCGAGAAAAAATGTTGCTTCTTAAGCGGCAAAATGAATTAATTATGTAAATACAGTACAAAATTCATATACAGGAAATTTACTAAGAAAATCATACACAGGAAGTTTACATGAAAGAAGGAAAAAATAAGATAAAATAAGAAAGAATAATGGGAGTGGTGTTAAAAGAGAGAGTAGATTTTGTTAAAAGGTTGTCGTCTAGACATTGATACGGAGAGTAGGGAAGACGGGGAAAGAAAAGAAAGGCGGCGAAAAGGATTCAAGACTCGATCATTGAAAATGATCTTTAGATTACATCTGTGTTAAGAAATCAAAAATTAAGCGTGTTACAGGAATGTAAGTAGGGGAAAGAGAAAACAGAAAAATGAGGAAAAAAGAACACAACGAGGTAGACAGGGAAAGAGTGAAAGAGAGATGTGTGTGTGTGTGTGTGTGTGTGTGTGTGTGTGTGTGTAATCACTTTTACAGAGTGCGCAGGTAAAACACTGATGCTTGGCACTCGAGAGCAACATTTTATTCCTAGACAGCTATTTTGAACCAAAACAAAAGTGTCATCTTGACGCCTATGATGCCAGAGGATCTAATAAAATACTATTTGTTAGCTAAAAGATAAAGAAGTATCGTTGTGAACAAACGTACTGAACTTCATATTTATAAACGTTAGTTCAAAAGAATCGCAAAACATATCTAAACTTATTTATAAATGGAACTTTGTCTCTCTCTGTGTATGTGTGTGTGTGTCTGTGTGTGAAACAATTGACTTGAAAATTTATACAGTTGTACTATAAGCATCTGAGAGTGTTCTTAGCTAGGTTTTGTGTCGTGGTACCCCCGATAAATATCGAAAATCGATAATCGAAAAAATCGAGTTATAGAAGGAGTGGTCCGATTTTAATCAAATTTGATTCACTCATAGACAAAGACATAAGAAACATTATTCAGAAGTTTTAAGGTTGCAGTTCTTACAATAGTGCAGAAAATCGATAATATATATAATAGGCAAGATGTTTGTGTGTGTGTGTCTGTTTATCTGTCTGTATGTCTGTATTTTTTTTCAGCCCTCTTATTTTAGTTTTTGCTTTGGTTTGGCTCTAAGTAGGTAAAATTGTAGCTTTTAGTCTCAGCCATGATACCATTTACTCAGAGAACTTATTTAGCCTTCAAAATTCAGCTTACGACGAAAAAAACTTATTTAATATCGATACCAGGAAATCGTGCGGATGTGCGTTGTGGCGCAGTGGATATCGGCTCGGAACAAGAAATCGGGGAACCGAGTTCGAATTCCAGTTGAATTCCTTGCATTCACTTACGCGCAAATACCCTTGGGAAAGGTATTAATCCGTCTCTTCCCTCCAGTTATGGGTTAAATAATAGGACAGATTGGGTTCTATAGCCTTGGTCGGCAACCAGTCTACCGCAGAAAGCAATGGCAACCTACTGCGGGATAATCTTCTGCCCAGTCAGTCATGTCTCTTTCGAGACATGATCGCCCAAAGCGTGTATCGCGCATGGCACTTAACTGACTGACCAGGAAATCAAAATTTGACTTACATCCATTCATTTTTCTTTCAGTCTACGATTTCGCTTTAACTGGAAACAACTATTGCTTTTTAGTCTTTCGTACCAACGTCCAAAGAGTCTGAGTTCCAGGACCATGGATTAGTTTTAAAGCTTTCATTACACCCAAGCAACGCCGGGCTATACTGCTAGTTTGTTATATATGAATACATAAATTTAGCTTTCAACTTAAATATAAATGTACTGAATACCATATTAGTAATATGGACACACACATACGCATATGTGAGTGTGTGTGTGTGTATGCGTATGTGTGTGTGTGTGTGTGTGTGTGTGTATGCAAATTTAATTAAAAATGAGAGGCAAGGTATTATGGTTAATTTTTTATGTAATTTTTCATGTGATCTTATGATTTTTCTTTTGAGGACATAAATTATATAAAAATTGTCCAAATGTTTTGTTTATTCGAGCGCTTTCGGTTATACTTTTTGCCAATATCGAGGATGGATTTTATTTTACATGTAACAGAATGTGTGTAGTGTTATGTATGTTTGTAGAGTAGTGTGCATGTTTTATGTGCCGAATACGGTAAGCACTATGTTCGTAGTTGATATTACTGAGTGTTAGGTATTTCTTTTGTTATGTTGTGCGTAACAGAATTATTGAGTAAATAAATACCAACAACGAAAATATAGAAAATTGATATATTACCAGGAGAGATAGCCTTTACAAAAGTGGTTGTTAGTAGTATACAGGAACAAGGGTTTATTAACACGTATTCGTCATAAGACGTAGAGTGTGTTAATAGCACACCTCCGGTTCACTACCGGAAATACTCGACTGACTTGTTAGTCGGCTGACTCGTTACTCGTCACTCGATTACTGATTCCCGAGGTCTTCCCACTACTACTTTATGTAGTGATTGGAATAGTCCATTATAGTAGAACACAAGTGGAGAGCGCCCCAACACCCTCGCTTTTTTTAGTCAGTCTTAATATCTTTTCCTTGTTGAATCTACGATTAATTGGTGAGTCGCCTTTCTTTTACTGGTGGACTTTATTTTACCTCCTCTTCTTGAGGTGTTTGCAGCTCAAAAGTGTCGTACAATTCCTCTACATTTTCATCTTCCCTTTGCGGCGTGTCTGTAGTTTCTTCTGTCAGCCTTTTTTTATTTGATTTACATGCCGCCTATGCATGAATTTAGGACCTTTTGTCATGTACAACATGTTTTCGACACGTTCTTTTATTACACCAGGTAGCCAGGATGCAATATTATTTTTATAATTTTTAAAAAACAATTTATCATTTAAATTAAAATTCCTTTTCGGTGTGATCGTGGTGGGCGTATGTGCCTTTCTGCTAGGAATTAACTTATCGAATGCCGATCGAACCTTCCTAGCGAACATAAGTTCGGCAGGCGACAGTGCTGAAGGCCCGGCTTTGTTTGGAGTTATTCTGGATACTTGTAAAAATAATCGCAGTGCCTTCTTTGTGGGCGTCTCTGTTGCCTTTTTTAGTGCTCTTTTTAGGGTATACACGAATCTTCCCGCTAATCCATTTGAACGTGGATGATATGGTGGAATTTTTACGTGTTCCACCTGGAACGTTTCACAGAAATCCTTGAATTCCTTTGGCGTGAATTGTGTTCCATTGTCACTCACTATCGTGTCCACTACACCGAACCTGGCAAATAGTTCATGTAATCTACTGATTGTGTTTTCCGCCGTGGGTCTTTTCATCTGGAAAACCTCAGGCCACTTGCTATAACTATTTACTATTACCAAATAATAGAAATTGTCAATTGGACCTGCGAAATCTGTCTGCCAGGGTTTCTGTAATATTTGCGGCGATTTTACAGCAAGAGCGCACCCCTTACATTTACCAACCATGGTTGTAATGTCTGAGTCCATTCCTGGCCAGTAAACATAAGACCGCATTAAACTCTTCATACGGTTAATTCCTGGATGCCTCGTATGGAAGTCCTTTAAGATTCTTCTCTGCAATGCCTTAGGAATTACTACTCTTTCACTGTAGAGTACCACATTATCGCACAGTGAAAAGGTTCCAGATGTCCATTCGTCCTTTTCAGCTAGTTTTGCTTTTATGTCCTTGATATTTTCATCTTTTTCAGCTTCCTTCTTAATCTCTGTTAATGAAACTGGTAGCTCCCTAATTGTGTCAGTCAAAGTGTTCTTTACTTCAACTTCTGATCTTAGCGCAGCGACCACTGTATCTTCTAATGGTTCAACTGATTTAGGGATGAGTCTAGACAGGCCATCTGCGTGTCCGATCTTGCTTGATGGTAAATGTTGCAGTTTGAAATTGTAGTTTAACAATATCGTACCTCATCTTAATAAATGTTTTGCCGTATAAGTGGAGAGTCCCTTTTTCGAACCAAAAATAGTTAGCAACGGTTTGTGGTCCGTCTGCAAAATAAAATATATCCCATGGATATACTGATGGAATTTCGTCACAGCAAAGATTATTGCTAAAGCTTCTTTTTCGATCTGCGAGTAGCTGCGTTGCACAGGAAATAATGATCTGCTCGCATGTGCGATTGGCTTCATAGCTCCGTCCTTCCACTTGTGCAGAATACACGCGCCAATTCCGTGTGCGCTGGCGTCACAAATTTCTAGTTTAGGATCGTAATGTGCAAGGAATAGATCCGATGTTAACCTATCCTTGATTTCCTCAAATGCTTGCTTACATTCGTTCGTCAAACGCCATGCTTTTTCCTTTTGTAATAGTTCGTTTAATGGCGCTCGCAAATTGTGTAAATTAGGGGTGGAGTCTTGGTAGTAGCTTACTAACCCTAAGAAACTTTGTAACGTTTTCACATCTTTGGGTTCAGGCATGTTCCGAATAAATCTAACTAAGAGCTAACAGACCTACCTAGGTTTCACCTAACGACTCGTCAGGGCAAGTCGGCTGATAAGGTAGAAACAAAGCGGTAAATTATAGATACTTAATAATCACATGACTAAAACATAGAAGACACCAAAAGCACATGGTTATAGAGGACATATATAGAAAAAATTATGTACATGTTCTAAAACATAATTTATAATATATATATATATATATATATATATATATATATATATATATATATATGCGTGAGTATATAGATATATGTATATATGTGTGTGTAGATATATATGTGTAAATATGTGCGTATATATATATACATATATATGTATATGTATATATATATGTCTGAATGAGTGTATATATATATATCTCTATGTGTGCGTGTGTATGCGTGTTCCAACAAGCTTTATTAAAATCAACTCAAAACGACTATATATATATATATATATATATATATATATATATATATATATGTAAACCCACACACATCAATACATATAATATAAACATATATATATATATATATATATATAAACCCACAAACCCACACACATCAATACATATAATATAAACATATATATATATATATGTTTATATTATATGTATTGATGTGTGTGGGTTTACATTATATATATATATATATATATATATATAGTCATCCACAGACAGTACGGTTAGACATCCGATTGCTTTAAACCAGGATTGAAACTCGACCGAATTGGCTAGAGTAGCTACTGTTTTTCAAAGTCTACCATTCTTCCAGAGTGCTCAATCAGTGTGTGAAAGCGTAAATATATATATATATATATATATATATATATATATATATATATATATATATATATATATATTAGCGTTTTAGAAGACTGCGAAGACAAAATTGCTAACAGTCAGTGAAATACTGATAGAAAGACATTTAAGGCAAGCAGACGTTGTAATAAAATGCTCGAAATCAAAGATAGTTCCTTTATAGAATTAATATGAATAAAAAGTTGTTACTTAGCTGATTGATTTTACCTTCAGCATCCCGACTCCAGAGTTGCGTTGATGTATTTGAAGTGAGATGCTGAAATTTTGTTTTTGTGATGATTTTGTTTTTAGAACATTTTATTTAGTTTGCGTCTTAATTGTTGCACATCTGGATTAAATTTATGTAAAAACTGTTTGAAGTTCATTATTATCGAGTCTTTTGTAGTATCTCTAGTCATTATCAGAAACGTTAATATTTGTCTCATGGATAAAGCTTTTTATGAGTTCAGCTTTTGTCATTTTTAATTTTGATTTAACTATGCATATGTTCTACACACGTGACGTTATGTTTCGAAAAGTTTGCAACAATATATAAGTACTTAGCACTTTAAAAATACTAGTCTTGTTTAACCTGGGCTGTTTATTTTGTATAATGATAGCTTCAAGTGCTGTGAACTTATTTTCATATGATCTTCTAATATTTGTTTTATATTAGCAAAGCTCATAACATACAAATGCATGAGTGTATTGGTTTGAAAAATCGTTTTTACATATTTGCCTAAACTTTTTAACTCTAATTCAATGATATGAAATATTATTAGACACTATCAAATTGCCAAAAGTTATGTTGAATAAACCTCAATGGTATTTCCTGTAAATATGTTATATTTATCTTCGTAACTATAAATATGTTAAAGTATTAATCTGAATAAGATTTATTTCAAAATTAAACCTGAGTCGTTACCTAGCAATCTCCTGCGCATGCCATATGCTTAGTACTTATGACATTTAGTTCACCGTTTTCACGGAATAAACTGCTATAGCCTTACGGAAAAGCTTTTTTTAAAAATATTTATTGATTTTTACTAAAATAATTGAGAACACCTTTAATTCTATGAAAAATAGTTCGTTACAGTATAGATTGAAAATAAGACACCTGAATCTGAATGGCTGAGAAGGAAAGAAATTTATATAATTTTCTGTGAAAAAGTATATTCCAGTAAAATATTTAATGATATTACGAAAACATATTCTGTCTCACAATCAAAATATAGTCTTCAGTAGAATGCAGAGTCAGCATTTCCACACGCAATTGATTTTGGAATAATTATTGATTACTTTTCTTTCTTTTAGTTATTCTTATATCTGACCGATTATTTTGCAGTTACTTCTTCAGAAACATATATTATTCTTCTTATTTATCAGTAGTTAACCGCAATATAATCACCTACTCGTCCATTTTGCTTTTTATATTGGACAGGCATTGTGTATCTTGCTCAATTTATTGTTTCAGAAGTTCACACATTATCTTTTAAAGAACATCATGATCATATGAATTTGAAGTACAAATAAGTCACTGAATAAAATACATACTAAGTGATATAATAAATACATATAGCACAATATTAATATGACCAAATTTTGTCATTATATAATCTCAAGTTATATTGCTGATAAGAGGGGATAAAACCCATAATTAAAGAAACTGAAAATAATTAAAATTATTAGGAAATAAATTAATTAAATTAAATTAAGTTGAAATTATGACAGCATTATACTCAACCAAATGTAAATTTTCTTTTAGGTCAAAATAACAAATAAAAAATAAAAGAAGTAATAAAAAATATAACACGTACAACCGGAATAAAAAAATAGAACTATAGGGAACGGGAGGTATTACTTTAAATATTCAATAGTGAAGGGTTAATAAATAGGTCAATTATATTAGGGGAAATAAATAATAGATTAAGAAAATTTATTTTGAAATTCATTAAAGTAGAAAAGATAAGAACTAAAAAAGGTTAGCATATTTTATTATTGTAATGAATTATGCTGTCAATAAAAAGAAAGGAAAGGAAGCAACTATCTAAGGGAAACTTAAATTTGGGTTATATTTAGGGGGTTTGAAATTTTAAAATTTGAATTTATGACGACATTTGCTTACAAATTTTTCTTAAGTTTAAAAGCGAATTTTGCTTAGGGTATTTTGTTTTATAATAAATATATTGGCTCTTTTATTATTTTATTTTATAATATATATATATATATATATATATATATATATATATATATATATATATATATACTAGCAGTATAACCTGGCGTTGCTCGGGTGTAATGAAAGCTTTAAAACTAATCTATGGTCCTGGAGCTCAGACTCTTTGGACGTTGGCACGAAAGACTAAAAAGTAATAGTTATTTCCACTTAAAGCGAAACCGTAGACTGAAAGAAAAATGAATGGATGTAAGTCAAATTTTGATTTCCTGGTATCGATATCAAATAAGTTTTTTCGTCGTAAACTGAATTTTGAAGGCTAAATAAGTCCTCTGAGTAAATGGTATCATGGCTGAGACTAAAAACTACAATTATACTTACTTAGAGCCAAACCAAAGCAAAAACTAAAATAAGAGGACTGAAAAAATACAAACATACAGGCAGAAAAACAGACACACACACGAACATCTTGCCTTTTATATATATATATATATATATATATATATATATATATATATATATATTATCGATTTTCTGCACTATTGTAAGAACTGCAACCTTGAAACTTCTGAATATCGTTTCTTATGTCTTTGTCTATGGGTGTATGAAATTTAATTAAAATCAGACCACTCCTTCTATAACCAGATTTTTTCAATTATCGATTTTCGATATTTGTCGGGGGTACCTCGACACAAAACCTATCTAAACGCTTATAGTACAACTGTGTAAATTTTCAAGAAAATCGGTTCAGCTGTTTCGGAGTCTATAGGTAACGGACACACACACACACACACATACACACACAGAGACAAAGTTCCATTTATAAATATGTTTATATATATATATTGGCTCTGTAAATAAGTAATTTTAATTACATTTACCTCTCTGGCTGGATCAGTTTAATATTTAATTCTTAATAATTAATATTAATTGGGTCTCCTTTGGAATTTTACGATCAAGCCGTTTCCTTTTGTGTACACACACACATACACACAAAAGTATATATATATATATATATATATATATATATATATATATAATTGTCACTTGTCTGATCGATTGTTGTAGTAGTTGTTAGTAGTGTTTTTAAAATACAACGAACACATTCTTGTCATGTGTTGTTATGCCTCAATTTCATGGTTTTTCTATCTCCTCTAACATCACTAGCGTTACATAGACAAAGTTCTCCTGAGTGTGTGGGCTGTACTTAATAAGACAATTGTTTCTATATCTCTTAAGCTGGGGTTTCCAGGGATTCTTTCAATGTATTGTTTTGTTCCTTTTTTTATCATTCCAAGTGCACCTAATATCACTGGCACAATTCTTGTTTTTAATTTCCACATCTTTTCTATTTCAATTTCCAGGTCTTTATATTTTGACATTTTTTCGAATTCCTTGGTTGCTATGTTACAATCCGTTGGACAAGCCCTATCAATTATTAGGCAAGTTTTTTCTTTCTGGTTTTTAACAATAATATCCGGACTATTTGCTTCAATTTTTCTGTTTGTGTAGATGGTGTAATCCCATAGAATGATGACATCTTCTATTTCTACAACCGAAGCTGGGTGGTGTTCATACCAGTGTTTGTTTACATATTTTCCATAGTGTTTGCACATTGTCCAATGTAAATATTGCCCCGCTCTATCGTGTCGATTTTTATATTCATTTAAGGAAAAGTACAGAGATTAGATGGTCTATTATTTCTAGGTATAAGATAAAGGAAATACTGACTTCTGTAGTACAAATTTAAGAACAGCAACAGCAGTAGTTGTTGGAACTGCAGCAGCAAATGACTGAAGTTATACAAAAGAAACAGGAAAAATTCTCCAAGTCTTTTAAAAATCTCGACACGCTTGCAAATGCCATATCTGGATTTACAGACAATCCAAATGATGGAGTTACCTTTTTAAATTTTCTGAGAAGAATACAGCTACTAGAAAGACGAGAGAAAAACGAGACTTTTATTGATAAAGTTAGCACCGGTAAAACATGAAAAATACTGTAATTTCATGCTATCGGAAAACCAGAAGGAATTTGTTTTGAAAAAACAGTACATATTCTGTCAAAATCTTTTATCTATAAATGGTCTTTATTTAATACACGTTTGAGATGTAAGAATCTGACGAAAAAAGAAAATGAAGATTTTGTCAGATATGTTGGAATCGTTAACAAGGAGTTTGAAAGATTCAAAATAAAAGAACTGACTACAGATATGATTAAAGAATTAATTTTCGTTCAAGAGTTAACAGTGAAAAAAGATGCAGAAATACGGGTGAAAATTCTAACAAAACTTGGACAGAATAATAAACTTAGACTACAGGAAATACCGCACGAATATCAGAGAATCCTAAATCTGTGACGCACTTGAAAAGAAATTGAGAAAAAAATAATGTGCATACGTACAAAGGAAAGGAAAATGTCCAAAAAAGAATAATTAATTCATGTTTCAGATGTGGAAGGTTACATTTCGGAGACGACTGTCCCTTTAAGAATTCCAGATGCTACAAGTGTGGTAATGTAGGACAAATCAAAAGAAATTCTCAATGTATAAAATTTGTACACAGCATTGTGACGGAAAAGTAATCACAGAAAGAAAAAAATAAATTGCGAATATGAAAATAAACAATGTGGATGTAAAAATGCTACTCTGGTAGTGACGTCACGATAATTATTAAAGCCAAGTACAAAGAAATCGGAAAGCCTATATTAAGAAATCCCAAAGTCGTGAATAATGTCTAAGTGAGAAATTATTTTTATTGTTAAAACACTTGTCATGTCTTATTACGAAACAAGTGTGTAAAAGCTAAGACTTATGCATTAAAAATACTACGAACTTATACAGTACTGACTGGATAGAATTATTTGAACTTTGGAATTTGTCTATAAACGTTTATTGCAAAAACTAAAGTGGGTAAGCAACCAATTAAAAAAAACTCAGAGTGAAAATTTAAAGGAAGGTTTGAAAAAATATTTTCGAGATGTTCTGTTCAATGACTTGGGTCAGTGTTTTAAATTTAACGCGAAATTTCTCAAACGTATTTACAAATACGGGTTGAAGAAGAATGTCCAGAGTTACCAACGACAAATACGCGAAGTCAGTTACATGTAATGACTTTGGAAGGATGATATTTCTTTTAGTTGAAGCCTAAGGAGATTGAACAGCAGAAAGATGACAAGTGATATTCAGAGACGTCCATGTTTATTTTTTCGATTGCATCATTTTGCGATCAAGAATCCGTCCCTATCTTTAGAGTTAATTGTAGTTTATTCAATTTTTGATAATTTTATAAATTTTTAAACAGTTGGCAAATAAAGTTTAATCCGAAAGAATTTAGAATCTTTATTTTAAAACGTTTTAGTAGTTTAGTTGCATTTTTTTCATTTGGCGGAAAAACGCTATTTTAATCCCAAATTCACTCATGTTATTCTTGACGGTCAGCACCACATTACCAAATTACCCAAATACTAAGTCACCACCGATAATAACATTTTATTGCAATGCACATAATAAAGGCTACAAATTACTTCTGTCTCGAAAGACAGAAATAAGACAGAAAGCACATCATTTGACGAGATCTGCACTTGTACTTAGAATTCAAGAATATATTCCGTTTAAATCAAAACAGAATTGTGTGCTCTTTGATGATCTCTGGTGTTGTGGAGTTCTCCCTTTTCCTAAAGATAGACTAGTCCAGAGTATACTTATACTACTGCTGTAGAAGAGAAATGGAAGAATACCGAGTTTTCCCAGAGAGTTAACGGGAGAATACGACAGTCCAGTCACTACAGAGAAATTCATAGTAGTTCTGTGCTCCACTCATCGAGAAGATTATTACGCAATACCGTCAGCTTCCGACGCGGTCATGCTCAATATACTACGGCTTCACTTTAGAGACATTTACTTTTTACTAACACGCATTTCTGAACTACTAATCTATCATTGAAGTCTGTATCATTACGTTAATACACTTATTTTCTATCTCAATTTCTGGTCGTTGTTTATTTATTTGTGAGGACCCTATTCCCTGGATCCGCAACAACTTGGTGATGAGAATTCAAGAGTCACGTTGGCCACAACAATTTGGCGACAAGATTCGAAAGAACTCAAACAGAGAACAACAAAAAAACCCATATTGCCACACGAGTCGGTACAACAATTCGAAAAGAACTCTTGCCGAAATTAAAAAAAAAAAAAAGATCTGGTTGCATAACAACTTGGTAACGAAGATTCGCAAGGACGCAAGGAGCAAAAAGAAAGACCTCCTCCCATAGAAATTGGCAAACCACATCGTACAACAATTAAGCGACGACTCAGGGATTAATAAAGAACTATTCGACACAACAATTAACGACTAACATAAAAGAACGTATGAAGAAAAAAAATTACATAAGTGATAAAAAGAAAATTTCGTCACTCCCAACAAAAGGTATTTGAAAGTCAATATTTTTTCTCCTCGAGCAAGTCACCACAATTGGGGACTAAATAAGAAAAAAATTATTACATAACAATCAAAACAGGAAAATCTTTTACAAGGTTTAATACAAAAATCAGCGGTAAAAAGTGAAACCCCTCACTGAAACTAAGCAAAAAATGGAAGACTTTCAAAAAGCAATACTTAAGATTATAAGAAGAAGTGAAGAGAGATAGTAAAGATTAGAGAAAAAACAGATAGAAGCAAAAAGAAATTTAATTGAAGCACAACAAAGTGAAGAGAGACAGTTAAAATGAGAGAAAAAACAGATGGAAGCACAAAGAATAAATGAAGAGAGACAATACAACTCCAGGAATTACTATTAAAAGTGACAGTTAACTCACAAAAAAAAAAAAAAAAAGAATATTGAAAAAGAGGCGACTTTTTCCAGGACGCAATTTGGAATACAATAGAAACATTTAATTACTCTCTTGAAGACGATAAAAATTTCGGGGACTATTTCTGACGTCATGAAGACATTTGCAACATAGATTGCCAAAACTTGACGAAGCGAAAAAATTGCGTTTATTACTCAGGAAATTAGGAACAGAGGAGTTCATAAAATTTGTGGACTGTATTTTATCGAAAAAACAAACAAGTTGACGTTTGATGAGACTGTTACATGTCTTACGGAATTCTTCAATCCAAAGACTTCACTCTTTTACAAAAGGCGGAAATGTCTGAACCTCGTAAAAAGCGAAAATGTGGACTACTCGACGTTCACCGCAATTGTTCACAAACATTGCGACGATTTTAAATTGGCAGAATTGACTCCGGACAGTTTTAAGTGTCTTTTTGTCGTACAGGAATTAGTCTCAGCCAAGGACAGCGAAATGCGCAAAAACATGCTACCGAAACTTCAAAACGAGCCTGGTTTAGCGCTGCAAAAAATGTCAGAAGACTGTCAAAAAATATCGAAGAATCGGGAGTAGCACACATACGTAAGTTGAACAACAATTTACGATTTTCACCCTCCCCGAAAGAAAAACAAAAATTTAATGATAAAGAAAAAAATACAAGATATAAGGCCATTAATGAAAGAGATCAAATAAAAAATAAGCCCCCCATCTGCTTGTTACAGATATGGTGGATTCCACTGGAATAAAGACTTGATTTAAATACAAGAACTGTTTAGTTTGTGGAAAAATGGGACATAAAGCATCTCAATGCAGAAATAAAAGACGTATTAGTAGGGTAAGAACTACTAGAATGGACTACGAAGACAAACTAAATACAATAAAATACGTAGAACTCGAGATTTTAAATAAGAAGATAAAATTTGAATTAGATTCAGGATCAGATCTAACTATAATTAATTTACAAACATGGAGGAAGCTAAATAGACCGACCATGATGCATACACAGAAAATCGCCAAGTTTGTTACAGGGAAACGTATCAATTTTAAAGAAGTAATTCTAAACGTAAAATTCCATGGAAAAACGAAAAAATTGAAAATATTTGTAATGAAAGACACAGAAAATCACAGACTGGATGCAAAAGTTTGACGAATGGGATTTGTCCATTAGCTCATTTTGTAAGAAAATAGAGTGCGAGCGGTCAAAAGCTACAAAAATAAAAGAACTACATAGTCAAATTCCCGAATCATTCTCAAGCGGTTTTGGAAGATGTAATAAGTTTGCAACTAAAATTAAACTAAAGCAAAATATTCAGCCAGTCTTCAAGAAAAAGCGAAACGTGTCTTTCGCAACCATAGAAAAAATTGACAAGGATTTAGATAGATTGGTACAAACTGGAATCCTTTCACAAATCAAATTCAATGAATGGGCGGCACCAGTGGTCGACGTGAAGAAAAAATCCGGAGAAACCCGTGTTTGCGCAAATTTCTCGACTGCGTTAAACAATGCTATCAAGGATTATCACTACCCATTGTTAAGCCCGGAGGAAATATTTACCAAGCTTAACGGTGGTAAGGTATTTTCTAATATTGATTTAAGTGAAGCTTACCTTCAGACACCAGAGAGAAGAAAGTACAAAAATTTTATGTATCAGTACTCACAAAGAACTTTACAAATTTAACAGATTGCCATTTAGGATAAAAGTGGCACCGTCAATCTTTCAACAGAAAGATTGATGGTGCTATGGATACCATGCTCATGAGACAGAACTTTGCTACTGCTTACTTAGACAACATTTTAATCAAAAGCGATAATGTAGAAGAATACGCAACGCACACTAAAGAGTTCTTTAAAAGAATTCAGAATATGATTTAAAAGTGAAGGAGAAAAAATGCAATTTTTTAAAAATCAAGTATTTAGACCATATAATCAATGAAAGTGGCAAAAAACCAAATTCAGATAGGGCATCAGTGATAAAAGATATGCCTGAGCCAAAAAATGTCGCAGCGTTGCAAAGCTTTCTTGGTCTAGCGAACTATTACGGTGAATTCATTGAAAAAAAATGCAGAAATTGAGGGCTCCCCTCAATGAACTATTGAAAAAGATAATGGAATTAGACGGAAAAAAGCTTTTAAGGAGATCATAAAGAAATTAACATCTGATCTAGCACTGACGCATTTTGATCCCAAACTGGAAATCATCATTGCTAGTGACGCAAGCTCACACGGAGTGGGAGCTTGTATATTACACAAGATGAAGGATGGCATAAGGAAACCTATAGCTCACGCCTCTAGATCGTTGTTACCAACAGAGAGGAATTATTCGCAAATTGAGAAAGAAGCGTTAGGCATAATATTCGCTATAAGTCGCTTCCACAGATACATATATGGAAGAGAGTTTACTCTTCAAACTGATCATAAACCTCTTCTCACGAAAAAGGAACTACCAATTTACACAGCCAACAGACTGCTGAGATGGGGAACAATATTACTGAATTATAATTTCAAACTAGAGTTCCTACCGTCGAAGAAAATTGGTCATGCGGATGGCTTATCTAAATTGGTATCTGCGAAATGCGAACCTCTGGAAGACTCTGTAATAACGGCTTTGCAAGCCGAAGACGAAATTAGTAAAGTTCTAAGCAATGCAGTAAGGGAAATACCAGTGACCTTGTTAGAAATCAGAAGAGAAGCTGAAATGGATGAATTCATACGAAGTACAAAGAGAAAATAGAAGAAAAAGAAAGAAATATAGCGGACAGCTTTTCAATGATCACGTAAAGAGTGGTAATACCCAAATCTTTATAAAGACGAATTATGAAGGACTTTCATCTAGGGCACCCAGAGAAAAACCGTATGAAAGCGTTAATGATAACTTCTGGCCAAATATGGATAACAACATTACTCAAATGGTAGAATAAATGTAGAGGCTGCTCTGCGGCAGCAAAGATACCACCAATTATACGAAAACCATGGCCTAAGACGAACAGACCTACGCAGGACCCATAGATGGATACTACTATTTTATAACGATAGATAGCTTTAGCAAGTGGCCAGAAGTCTTCGGATACAAAAACACTACGATGTAAAGCACTATGAATTGTCTACACGAGTTATTTGCAAGATTTGGCGTAGTAGATTGCCTTGTAACTGATACTGATACTCAATTAGACATCGAGCGACTTTCACGAATTCTGTGCGATTTATCAAGACAAGCATATCAAAATAGAACCATACCATCCACGATCTAACGGTCAAGCCGAAAGGATTTTGGACACTCTTAAGAAAGCCAGGAAAAAAGCAGAGGACGTACCAACAGAAAGAGCTATGCAAGAGTTCCTACAAGTCTACATAATCACCCCGAACGGAAACACACCATCTGGTCTTTCGCCAGATGAACTGATGTTTGCCCGTAAAATACGGTCTGTTTTTGATAAATTATTACCCAGCAAAAATAAAAACCAGCGTACATCTATAGTACTTTAAAGATCCTTCAAACAAGGCGAACGGGTCTATTTCAAAATGTTCAGGACTAATATGGCATACTGGGAACCAAGTACGATAATAAGCAGACTAGGAAATGTTTTGTACACGATCCAAGGAAAAAATCTACTCACAGCAGACATATCAATCAGATACAAAAAAGGGGTAGAGGAACCAAACTCGTCAACTTCGGAAAATGAAGAATCGATGGAGGAGATCTTTGAAGCATTTGAAATTCAAAGACTGCAAGTAGCCACGGAGATTAGAAGAACAAGCAGGAAAAGAAAATTCACAGAACCGTTAATAATAGGCCATAAGCGAAAAAATATTGACTCCCCCAAAAGAGAAGCTAAGAAGGGTGTGTTAAGGGGGTTCTCCCTTTCTCTAAAGACGGACTATTCCAGAGTATACTTATACTACTGCTATAGAAGAGAAATGGAAGAATACCGATTTTCCTCAGAGAGTTAACGGGAGAATACGACAGTCCAGAGAAAGACTAGCAGTCAGTACACAGTATTTCATAGAAGCTCTGTGCTCCACTCATCGAGAAGATTATTACGCCGTATCCGACACGGACATACTCAATATACTATGGCTTCACTTCAGAGACTTATACATATACTTTTTTAACCCGCATTCCTGGACTACTAATCTTCACTGAAGTCTGTATCATTACGTTAATACACTTATTTTCTATCTCAATTACTGGTAGTTGTACATTTATTTGTGCGGGTCCAATTCCTGGGATCGACAACAACTGGGGATATCAAATGAAACCAGTGAGCTTAGTCGTTTGATCGTGATTATGGCACAAATATCTAAACAAAAATGTCTTGCATAAACATACAGAAATACAATTTAAGTATCAAATACATTAGTAAATCTATAACAACAGCCACATTTGTTCAAATGAAAATAAAAATTATTTAAAACAATGATGTAATGCTGAACATATTTAATTGTCGATAAGAATTTCATTTTGATGTCAACATCTTGCTTAATATTTGGTATTTCAACTTTTCATTAAATAATATCAATAAAACATATACAATCAATCAATCCCTCAGTATCTGTTTAGTGTAATTTAAGCAGAAGGTAATTGTATATTCTGTGGGACTGCCAAAGATAAGGGAGATCCTTGACTAAATTTTTGGCTCATTTTGCCAATATAATAGTTAAACAACATAAATGTTGCTATTTTCAAAAGAACTTTCTTCAATGAGAAAGAATCGATTCTTTGTATCTAATGATATTTGATCTTAAAGTCAACAAAAACATTTTTAAAATGTACGCGGAGCGCACATATATATGAATATAAACGTGAGGTTTAACTTTTTAAACCTTTTTCTGTCTGTGTATTTTTTAATAGTAAGATTAAGGAAAAGCATTTACACTGTATCGTACGAAAAGCTGCAATCTTCTTTGTGATGTTTTTTATAACATTATTATCATTATTGCTCGACAAAAGAATATTAACTACATAAGTCTATGTAAGTTAGCATTCAAACATCTAACCTTTTCTTTCCCATTTTATTTTATTTTTTTACTTTCTAATTTCACCGAATTTTAATGTTTGGGCGACGTGATGCCTGTTTTTGTAAGATTTAAACGCAAATGTCACGTAAGAAAGTGAATGACTAACTTGAGATCAAGAACGGTTCACTTGCAAAAGCCGGAAACAAAATTACATAAATATGTTGGACATAGGAGCTTTTGAATTACTACCCCAGCTTCTACTTAGAAAATTCCTAAGCTACAAACAAGAATTAATTTTACCTTGCCTGCTGCCAAGGAAACACTCTCTGGTTATGTATACTGTTGGTTATGCTTCTTTGATAATGTCTGCTATCAATTTCCGGTGACAATTCTCCTGTTGGATCTGCTTGGTTAATTTATACAACCTGGACTTATGTCTGAAAGAGTGTTTTTGAATTCATTATTCATTAGTAGATACACTATAGCACAAATCCCACCCTGTTAAGTATCTATACGACAATGAATCACTGAAAAGTTCTCGGTCCGACCAAGAAGGTATTCATAAAAAGCCTGAAGGTTAATTATTCAGTCAGATGTTTGGAAAGAATTTTCTGCTGCAAACCATCTTTAATATAATAATAATAATAATAATAATAATAATAATAATAATAATAATAATAGCTATATTATTTAAATACAGCTATATTATTTAAATAATAATAATGGCTATATTATTTAAATGCAGCAAATAAAAACTAGTCAAAGAACTTCAAGAAATGGTGAACAATCCCACTAAAATTCCTGCATGGATGACCAAGGAATTATATTTCTTTTACTCAAGAATAGTTACACAAACAACCCGAAAAACTACAGACCAATTACATGCCTTCCGACAACATTCAAACTATTAACATCTATTTTAACAAAACAGAAATATTTCTTTTTGGAAAAAAATGGCACGCTACTGCTTGAACAAAAAGTGTGTAAACGTGGCTGTACGGATGTAAAGACCAATGATCCTTAAAAACTGCTACAATGCAGAGAAAAATCTTAGCACTACCTAGATAGATTATCGATAGTGTACGACATTCGTGGATCTTAAATACTTTAAAAATATACAAGATATCACCCATCATCATCAATTTCATCAAACAATATATGTCGATATGGAAAGCAAAGCTTTACCTCAGTCATATAAATGGAACCTATAAGTCTGGTGAAATAAACATCAAAAGATGTATATTTCAAGGTGATTCTTTGTCTCCCTTACTATTCTGCATATCATTAATCGCACTAAGCAGTCAACTTAACAAGACAGAATGTGGTTATAAAATAGGCCAAAAGAAAATAAACCATCTATTCTACATGGATGATTTAAAGTTCTATGCTAAGAATGATAACGAGCTGGAAGATCTTCTGCAAACTCTGAAATGCTTCAGCAAAGACATTGGAATGAAATTCAATTTGAATAAATGTGCTAATGCTACAGGTTTTACGCGGATCGCTACAACAAACATCCTCAATTAGCTTAGACCCTGCTGTAACAATAAAAGAATTAAAGCCAGAAGAAGCTTATAAATACCTAGGTGTAAATGAGAGTGAAAAACTTCACCATAAAAAAATAAAAGAAATAGTGCGTAAAGAGTACTATAGAAGATTACGAATGATATTAAAAACTGAATTGAATTCTCAGAAAATAATTATGGCCATTAATAGCCTTGCCATCCCAGTTGTCCAATATAGTTTCAACATTTTACAATGGACTCTAAACAACATTAGGCGAATGGATTCTAAAACAAGAAAGCTTCTTTTTAAGCGTAAGATGCAATCATCCAAAGGCTGATCGTCTATACATACCCGGTAAAGAAGGTGGAAGAGGTCTTATTCAGCTAGAATTGTCATACAAGACAACAACTATTGGCTTACTAACATACATAAAAACAACAAAGGACTGGATGATACAATTAGTCAAACAACATGAAAACAGAAAGAAAAAATATTCAATAATAAAAGAATGAAGTCAATACAAACAAGATTTACATTTAATAGATTCTGTAGAAAAGCAAAACAGAAACCAAGAACCAACAATTAGTTTTTTAAGAACTTGCCTAATAATTGATATGTCCAGCGGATTGTAACATAACAACGAAGGAATTCGAAAAACGGTCAAAATATAAAGACCTGGAAATTGAAATAGAAAAAATGTGGAAATTGAAAACAAGAATCGTGCCAGTGATATTAGGTGCACTTGGAATGATAAAAATTGAACAAAACAATACATTGAAAGAATCACTGGAAAACCCAGCTTAAGAGATATATAAAAATTATCTTGTTAAGTACAGCCCACACACTAAGGAGAACTTTGTCTATGTAACGATAGGGATGATAGGGGAGATAGAAAAAAGATGAAACATCACACCACGACCTGCCTTAGGCCTTCCCGCAGACTTGGTAGGCAGTACAACCATAGCAGAAATCGAAATATGATGAAAAATGACATAATAATAATAATAATAATGATAATAATAATAATAATAATAATGATGATGATGATGATGATGATGATGATGATGATAAAACTGAGAAAATAAGTGAAAAGTACGTAACTTTTTACATGTTTTTTTTTTCCCGGTTAGCAAATTTTTTTAAAAACTACTAGAACTATAATACTCAATAAATTCAGAAAAATTCAAGTTATTTATCTGGTTAATAAACTCAAGATTTTCACATGAAAACGTACATCAGTGTCAGATGTTGAATAAATTTATTAAACTTATTATCAAATCTTATATTTATACTCTCTCTTTTTCTCTCTCTCTCACACACACATATGAATGAATGAATTAATGAAGACGAGCAAATAACAGACTAGTTTGGTCGTTGGATATCAAGAGAAAATAAGTAAAAATTTTAAAAGCAGGTAAGGATGTAATCCTTTTAAAAATGCAATGTATGAAATTATTACCTACAAATGATTCGGATTTCCGTCATTTTAGTTCTATGCATAAGTTATGAATGACGAAAGTTTCTGCAGCATTTGGTAGGTTGAAATTTTTTAAGAAGTGAAAGAGCAAAAACAGAAAAAAGATAATCGTTCAAGTCTGGAATATTTCTGCATTCTTTATTTCTTTTTATAAATGAAGATTGTATTAAGAGAATGAGAAAATATAAGTAAAAGGTAAGGGTGAAAGTGAGAGTTATGAGGTAATGCATAATAAACATCCATAGGCGTATATACCTGTTCGTCTCAGATTCTCGAAAGTTTATATCTCCTCGGTTTCGTAAACAAACGTAAATTGATTTATATATCCCCGTATATTTAATTATTCTTCTTCTATGTACCGTTTCCTTTCAGAAAATTGGCGATCATAGCTCTTCACAATAGCGCTCTCTGATTTCAGTGGCGCGTTTTCCGTCGTCTATTTAAACACTTCCCAAATATTTAACTTGGTATCTTTAATTTCTAATTTAACATATTAGAACATGTATGTTTGTTGATAACAAACATACATTTTTGCCTTCTTGCAATTTGTTTTTTCTTTGTTCTCGCATTCCTTTATTACATTCTGTCGGAGTTTATTAGATTTTTAGTTTTCTTTCTATGTCTTTTATCAACTGTGTCATCCGCATATCTTATATTGTTAAGATTGTGTCCGTCAATAATGAATCTAGCAAAGACTGTTAATTTTCTAAGAATCACCTCACATTCTTTTACACTGCTTTAATTTTTGTATATTTACTGAATTCATATTCTACCAGTATGTAGGCAGCTTGTTGCCAGTATAGGATTTGGATTATTCTAATATCCTCTTAAAAAAAATACATCGCGTCCATAGCTAAATCTACTGAAAAGAAGGTTGGGTCACTGTGTCGGGCCAGGATGTTTTTTTCGCCTGAATCCATCCTGCATATAAACAAGTCAACCATTCGTCCGTGCATGGAGTACTGCTGCCATATATGGTCAGGCGCCCCTGCCGTTCATCTCAGTGTTCTCGACAGGCTCCAAAGGAGAATCTGTAATGTGATAGGTACTGACTTGGCAGCTCGACTACAGCAACTTTCCCACCGACGAAATGTGGCCTTCCTTTGTTTGTTCTATAAATACTTTCATGGCTTCTGCTCGGACTAACTTAAGTCACTAGTGCCTCCTCAACAGGTGTTTACTCGTGCAACCAGATTGGCAACTGGGTCCCACCAATTCACAGTTAGGTTAGCCAAATGCAAACGACAATTCTACTCCTGCAGCTTCTTTTCTCGCACTTCCCGCCTGTGGAACTCTCTCCAATATTCTTGCTTTTCTGACGGCTACAACCTCCAGAAATTTAAATGCAATGTCAATACTCATCTATTAACCACTTGACTCTAGTTCTTTCCCCACCCCGTATATCCTTTCCTTTCTTTCCACCTTCGAAACTGTAATCACACCTGCATTCTCATTTTTCTATTGCTCCTTTCTAACTGGTTCGTCTTCCTCTTCACTCTCTTCTAATTAATCTTTTTACACTTATGTAGCACCCTGCATATCAGTGGCATTACCGCCTTGCTCGGGGTGAAACGATTAAAAAAACATGTTATAGTTACTTAGCAGTTTCAACACTGCTTTTGCATAATCTATAAAACACAGGTACACGTCCTTCTGCATTTATATAGTCCTTTCTGATATTCTGAGCATAAATAATGCTTTTTTGTATTTAAGGAATCTACAATGTTTTTCCCGTTTTCGGTCTGATTCTGTTGTACCATCTTGGTGGTTTACACGTAATGTTATGGGATTGAATAAAAAGCAATGGCAAAAGAAAATTGGTAAAATACGATGGAAATTTAAACAGTGAAACTATATTAGTTCCATTCGGTCTAATATTCCGCCAGACTACGAAGAGGGAGAAAAATGTTTTCCACATCATGGTGCTCCTTGCCACACATCAGGAGTTTTATTCAGATGCAGTGTTTGATCAAATAAAATATACTCTTCTTAATTGCATTTAGAAATTTCATAATAATTTGCGATAAAAACAAGTGTTTTTTTTTCTCTTGTTTCATTGGGGGTTTTGTCTCTTAATGAAAATTTTTAATGTTTGTACAATTATGAATTTTAAATAAAAATCTTATGTTATTTTCATACGTGGAAATTAGTTGTGGAAGATTCTAGATGTCCTACAATTAGGGACTGCATGCATGGATTCACTGATGGAAACTGATAGAATCCTTGAATATATAAAAGTAGAAAAAAATGAATTCTGTCATTTTAGATTCTGACAAGTTCTCTGGAGCTCGAGTATAATAGCTGGTAATCAAATCTGAACCTATTTAGTAAGATCTCATTTATTACACATTCTATGAGTGATGCGTGCAGCATGATATCAGCGTACAACAATAGAAAACGGTATTTCCAGTTTTAAAAGAACAAGGATATATGTAACTTCTTTTGCCATTTGTTCATATGAAATACAGTTCCTTTCCATCATCGCACAAGATACGCATACATCCCACTTTAAACACAATCGCTTCGAGAAATATTTTTCATTAATTTTTTTTTAACCCCAAGCAAGATGAAAAAGCTACTAAGACGCAAGGGGGTTACTGAGAGTAAAAGAAACTGAAAAAACTATTATGAAGAGGGAAGACAATAAAAGAAGAATATTCTAGTAAGTAAAAGTTGACGGTAGGTGTTGCATTTACATTTTCAAAGAAATTAAGAAACCGGAAGAGGGTTAGACAAGCAAGAAGTGCAAGGGAAGAAATTATTATCATAGAACTTACGGTTAGCTATAGCTGTAAAATGATAACACCTAGTATAAAATGTTGTTCATTTGCATTCAGAATGTGGCTCATCTATAAGCTTTCTTTAAAAAAATAAATGCATTAGCAATAGCACATGTGATTTTAGGCAAAGTATAATTAAAGACAATTCCTCTGTGTGTGTGGCGCGAGGGAGCGAAAGAGAGAAAGAGGTAAAGGAGAATGTTTGTGATGCAAGTGTATATGCACTGATGCTTATATTAGTGTTTAAATTAGTTCACTGTCAATGCTTGCAGATATAAAACCGGTGTTTGCATATAATAACAGACGCTCACTAGAATATGATATCGTCTGTTACGCCTCAGAAACTCTTCATTAGTGCCAGATAGTGAGTAAATGCATATCATCTTAATATTTTTCCCACTAAGACGTTGTATATAGTATATTTCAAGAGTTTTCTTTCCATCCATGGAGCTAGCATCAACAAAAATAATTTGCTAAAAGTTAATTCGAGTTCTTGTTTAATATAACAAGCTGAATCTAGTTTTGATAGTCGCCAGTGGCAGATGCAATATGGTTCGTATCAAAAACTTGTATTGAACTGTTGCACTCTAGATCAAGGGTCAAGCTGAGTTTACGGTAGGGTATGTTTGATGAAGAGATTAAACGAATTGCCAACTTGTGTCGGAACCATTTGGTCACTGTCTACTAGACATTCTCATAATATGATCCGAATGGCGCAATAATGGACACTAGTGACCCAGTAAATTAGCTTACAATTTTGTTCTTTGTGTCAAAGTAAATTCTTTTTTTTTTTTTGTTTTTCGATATTGCTGACTCGAATGATTATATGTCAAGCTGCATTAACATATTTAGTCAACTAATTGAAATGTTGGCGCTACTTTTACGACGATTTCTTATTCCCAAAATTGAAAAAGGCTCAACTAATAATTTCATAGCAGTCTTAGATATAACGTTTCACTAACATATTTGTCAACATTTTTGTATTATTCTATGAGTCTAAATCAAAAGTTTATTCAGATTTAAGATGGTTGAATTTACGAAATTTGAAAAGACAATATCGCAATGAACATTAGGTTTGAGAAAAAGATTTTAGAAGTCATTTTAATGGTAATCCGCACACTCACAATTTAATTTCAAGCTAATAGTTTAAATTTAGTATTTAGAATATGCAAAATACTTTACTTTTTCAAACTAAATTTTAAAAAATCAGCCATATTACCGAATCTGTTAATCTTTCAAAAATAAAATATACTTTTCTAAAACTTTATTTGCGTAAGATTAGCTGATTTAAAGTTTAATTAATCAGATTTTATATAAAAATCACTTTTAGTTTAAAATATCACAAAAAAGTATTTTTAATACAGAGATGGGTGTTGATAACTCTCTCGATAGACTTCTGTTGGTTTTTTTCTAGGAGAGACATACCTGTAAAATTACTTGAATATATCGTGAGCACATTTTTTATATGATTTTTACTAACCAGTAATCTTAAGAAATTATTCTCAGCAAACTAATACTTTAGTGAATTTTAGTTACTTATGCTTTAAATTTACTATAGTTGCCACTCTTATTTTCTGATAATGTCGTATATAGACATTCGTATGTACAAAAATTGGAACGTTTACGCTAACACACACATACACAAAATTCACGATTTTTTTTAAGTACTGGGAATCGCTGAATTTTAGTAAGCATTTATGGAATATTATCTAACCACAATAAATTAATGCAGCATTTTAAAACAATTCTCGTAAAAATTCATGCAAAACAGTTTTTAATAAAAACTTTGAATGTTCTAAAAATGGTTTAAAAATACAATTTAAGACTAAAAAAATCCTTTGGCTTTTCCTCATAATAATAAACCCAGATTTTGACGATAAAACTTTATAATCAAGTTTAGGGCATTTTTTTTTAAATGTATGCCCATTTTATATACAGTGGACGAATTGTTGTCTAAAATTATGTGATAAACACTGACATTTTATTTTAGTAGATATATTTAACAAATTACACAAAAATGTTTTGAAATGCTACAGAGTAAATTTATTCAATAAAATCACCGTTGGTTTCAACCTCCGCTTCCAGATGACTTCGGAATCTCCTGCATCTCATCTGGATAGTCTCCTTGTTTAAGTTGGTGAATCCTGCTATAATCCTTTATCATTGGTGTTACAAAGAGTTTTGTTGGTGTCTCGTTCAACTATGCCCCACATCTAGGGAGTTGTAGTTTTGGGAGTTAGGTGGCCAGATGTAAGAGGTGATGTGGTCGCAAAAATTGTTTGATAACCATAACAGTTCTGCTTGTGTGGAATGGTGGAGAGTCTTGGTGCCAGACATAGGGTCTTCCAGCAGTCACTCCCATTACCTCATCAAGGAACTTGATTTAATTCAGCGTGTTGAGTCTGAAGTTTTGTAAGAAGATGAATCGAGGAATAACGTAGCCATCATAAGTGGTCACTCCAAACACTGTGATGTTGGCTGGATATATCCAACTCCGAATCCTCTGCACTGAACTGAAAATGCTCGTATTGGTGGAGTGAATTATATCATGGTGTTCTTTTTCTCACAGTCGGTGCCCAATTGACCCTACTATATGGTGAAATCGATAAAATAAGAAAAAACAGACAATGCGCAAAATTAAAACCAAAAATATATAATAGCAACAACTTACCTATCGCATACTTATATATATATATATGTGTGTGTGTGTGTGTGTGTGTGTGTGTGTGTGTGTGTGTGTGTGTGTGTGGACGCAAACTAAACTATATGTATAACAAACGTAATTCCCTCAAAACAAACGAAGCGCACTAACAATAATAAGTCACCAAAAATTACTGTAACATATCCCCAAGAAAAAGTATTGATGGATTACAGCGATTCATTTAGCTTCGTTGAATCAAGATGGGCTAAAATCAAACGGTTTTTACTTTTTAAAAAATGTCAGAATTATCAAATATCCTTGACATTTCTCTGAACTCGCATGAACAACATTCGCATCTCCAAGCTTCCAGGACCAAATTGTCACTTCAAATAACGCTAAATGATTTTAACACCATTTAGTTACTTTTGTTGTTGTTCTTGCTCTAAACTCTGTGTTGTGCCAATAGACACTGATACTTGAAACAGGCTTGAAATAGACACTCAAGCAAAAACGTTAGACTAAAATAATATTAGCAAATTTTTGCTGCCAGCTGTAATTTTAGTACTTGTCACTAATTCCAGGTGTAAACAACATTGGGACGGGCTGATGATAGAGTTAGAGTAACATCGTAACGGGGATTATGGTTGTTTCTAATTAATGGAGGGGTTCATACATATTCCAATGAATCTTACAATAACTTTGAAAGTTGGAGCACATCATTTTTCAAATCTAATATTCGAAAATCTTAGAACAGAAAGCTACTTACAAACATTTTTGTTGCATTCATGGAGAAAAATTTACTGATGACACCAGAAATATTTAAAGTAACTTTTTATTTTATAAACTATGAATAAACCTCGATTGAAATCAGTTAGTCAGTTATATGTCATACACGCTTCGAAAGAGACGTGACTGACTGGGCAGAAAATTTTTACGCAGTAGGTTGCCATTACTTTCTGCAGTAGACTGGTTGCCAATCAAGGCTATAGAACCCAATCCGTACAGTTATTTACCCTAAATTTACTTAAATTATTTGTGCGTAAGTGAATACAGCGAATTAAACTGGAATATCGAGCACTGCAGTCCGATTTCATGTTCCGAGCCGATATCACTGCTAGAGATAAAAAGAAATCTTAAAAGAGGTACTTTACCTTATAACACACCTTCTATATATATATATATATATATATGTGTGTGTGTGTGTGTGTGTGTGTGTGTGTGTGTGTGTGTGTGTGTGTGCATAACATAACTTTGTTTTAGCTTAGGGAAGAATAATAGATGTGTGATCCGTAATAGAAGTGCCGTTAAAAACACATTAAAATTTTCAAGGAATTTCATGAAATAACGATTTTTAAAATGCTAGGAATGATTACCAATTTGGATTATTTAATAAAATAACGTTTATTTTCATATTTTGTCCTTTTGAACGTTGGCGTTTGTAGTTCCTCACAGTTTATATATATCTTACCCTTCAATACACTCCGCTGTGTCTTTGTGAGCTTTGTGCTTTGAAGCATTTACTCAGACTCAATGAGCAGGTTACTTGGTGTTTCCCCTGATATTTTTATTTCCATATGACATGTAAAAGTGTATCCTCCAAACTGTCGTCCTCATTCTTCTTCTTCTTCTTCTATGTGCCCCGTCTTTTTAGGACGTAGGCGGTCATGGTTTTCCATGTCGCTCTATCCCTGGTGGCTCTTAGTACGTTTTTTCCTGTTACACAACACAATCCTAGTTCTGTCATCCACCTGATCAGGCTCTTTAAATATGTTATCCGCTGCTTTTCCCTGTCTTTTTTCCCCTCTATCTGGCCTCTTAGTATCAGGTTCTCCAAGTCTTTCTTTCTCATTGCATGTCCCAGGAACTTCAGCTGTCTCTTCTGATGCTCAGTATTAATTTCCTTTTCGTTTCTATCATTTCCAAAACCTCATCATTTCTCACATGCTCAATCCCTGATATCCGCAGCATCCTTCCGTAGAACAACATTTCAATGGCTTCAAGTTTTTCTTTCATCTTTGATAGTATTGTCCAGCATTCACTGCCATATTGAAGAACTGACATCACATAGCAATCCAGTACTCTTTTCTTTGTTTCTAGCGACATTTTCCTGTCTTAATACTCTACTCAACTTTTGGAATGCGTTTTTGCCATGCCAATTTGTCTTTGGATCTCTGTGTCGCATTTTCCGTCTTCTGTTAGAATAGTTCCCAGGTATTTCAATTTTTGTACCTGCTTGATTTTAGCATCCCCTACCTGTATTTGGCATTTTGGGCTGCTCTTTTTGCTGATGACCATGCATTCGGTTTTCTTGCAGTTTATTTGTAGTCCTTTCTTGTCATTCTCTTTAGCTAATGTTCTGTAGGATTTCTGCTATCAGCACTGTATCAACTTCGTACCTTATGTTGTTCAAATTGTGACCTCCGATGACAAATCCAGGTATAACATCTAGGATCTTCAGAATAGTCTCGCTGTACAAGTTAAATAGATCGGGTGAAAAGACACTTATAGCCCTTTCTATTTTTGTATATCTGCTGAATTCTTTACTTGTCCGTATGCAGACGGGTTGCTGCCAGTAGAGATTCTTGATTACTCTTATGCCTTTCTAAATATGTCGAGGCTGCTGAGCACATCCATCCTTATCGAATGTCTTTGCATAATTCATAAAACATAGGTACATATGATTGTGGAATGACAATGTTTTAATTATTTTCCTTTTTTCTAGTTTCTTTTACTAATTCCGAATTGCATCTTTCTTAAGTGCCTCATTATTTTCTTGGTTAGCTTGTTTAATTCTGGCTTTTTAATTTCTTTTCTTTAATGATTTTTTACATCAGTTGTAGAATTGATTCTTCACTTTTTCTTTTGTTATTCTTGTTTCTGCTTGTTTTCCCTGTTATTTCTGCTGCTTTTTAAAACTATAATTACAAATGTATTACTATTTCTATTTCTATGTTATTTTCTTTATTACACAACAAAGGCTGAATTTTCTTTTTGATTTCTGATCATATTAATATATATTTTCTTTCAGATAAGTTTTTTTTATTAATTTTAAAGTCATTTATCTGACCAATTCATTTACTAGATCATTACTTTGTCAGCAATCATAAAACTAGTTTCATTTTTGCTTCTTCATTTAGCATTACTGTCCATTTGCGTCATCATTACTTTGCTTCATGAACTCATAAATCTCATATTTTATGTTTTTGAGAAGTTAAAGGATATTTTGCCCCACTTCTTTTTTCTTTTTTCTCTCTACTTTTGTATAGAAGTAATTCATCAAAATACTATGATTTATTAGATCCCCGTATGTAACGCTATTGATGCCTTCTTAAAATAGTTTTTCTTACAAAGGAGAAACTCTTAATAAGCTGATCATTTTTCTAGATACTCTGATAAACCATCAAGTCTTCATATCTTACTCATAATGTTACAATTGACAAGAAATCCTTGTTGTTCCCTTATAATAAAGTTGATAATTTTACTTATAAGTAGGTACTTTCACTAAATCGCTGGAAAAAAAAAACAGCATAATATAAATAAAAGGCCCCAAACTTGAAATTTTAAGAAAATAAATTTTGTTGCGATGAATGGCTTTATTAGTTAAATTCATTGGGGAATGTCAATCATCTATTATTCTTTTTGAAAAAAATTGCCTTTATTTCCGAAAATAAGCTTTTGATTGTTTGAATAAAAAATATAAATTAAGGAAATTATAGTCTGAACTAAAAAATGTTTTTGATTAATAACAAAATTTTAAAAGAATTGCTTTCACTTTTAAAAATTATAATAATTTATAAAGTTTCAAAAATATTTGAAAATATTTTTCAAAGATTTGTTGAGATTAGTTTAAAAACCTATTAAGCGAAGATCATGTTTATTAATCGTAAATTAAGAAATGTAATACAAATTGCCGTTGCTTCCTATTTTTAAAATAATTAAAAAATATTTTGTATATTTGAAGTTTTTTTTTGCATGGTAATTTCTATGTGTAAATTAAAAGATCACGTGTTTCAAAGATCTTTTCCCTGACATGAACAGAATTTGTACAATTATGTCATTTGTGATCATCATACACTTATCTCGCATGTCAACACATTTGAAATACGGTTGCAAAAGACTAGAATGTTCAACTCTTTGTTTAAGAAATAGTTTTATTCTAAATTTCATGCTATAAATAAGTAATACTTGTTAAAATCAGATTAATTTAACAATAAATTTGCTAATTTTCCAAAAATCACGTGTCACAGATGCATATTTTATTTTTTCAAGATTTTAAAAACCGATAATTAATTTTTGTTTACAAACGTGTCGATCGCTTAAAATGCCCGAAAAATTGAAAGATTAAAAAAAATTGAAAAATGTTAAATTCCAATCAATATAATTTATGTTTCAAACACACCAGAGTATTTTGTTTACTGGAAATAGTAAATTTAATCATTTAGCTTTCGACTAATACTAATATAAAAGTTTCAAGAAAACTTTTTTATTTTTAATAATTCAATTTATTCACTGATTTGTTGAAAATCACCAGATGATCGATTTTATAGTTTTCAGTTTGAATATTATATATGTATATATTAAAGTTCTTGGTTTTATTTAATGTCCACTGTTCGTCCACGCTTGTCCACAGGTATCTTAGTTAATGCAGTTGGATATTTATTAGATATTAAACCATCAATAATACATCGGTATTTATTTTATTCTGTTACTTTTGTGGGGTTTCAAAATAGAATTGGTTTATTGATTCCATCCATTGGCACAATCTTTGGTGATGGCGATAGGTTGGTCCTTTAGCAGCCATTGTAGCGTATATACGAGAGTTGAGACATATGTGACGTAACTATGAAAGGTATTGAAGTATAGGGTCAAGTCAACAGAACATATGATTACTAATAGAGATATCTATAACTGTGAGTTAATAAATGAAAGTGATAGACACATTTCCTGGCGTCATATTGGATAGGAATAATTAATATAGCGATAGAAAATTACAAGTCAGACTAGAAAATGTCGAGTATGTTAAAGAACCAAGATAAAGTATTAAAAAGTAATCTAGGAAGATGTGGTAAAAAAGGGAAAGAAAACGTTAGAAGTGAAATTCACTTTATTGCTGGCTAGATGTCTTGCTTTTCTCCATTGCATACAACACAGGGATATGTTTATAAATGTTTGGCTCTGTCTCTTCCAAAAGTTAAATTTAAAAAAGCATGAACAAAATTAATATAGAAATTACTGTTTTAATTCCAGGATTTTAGAATTATTTAACCTGATCACTTATATTTGCATCTAAACTGCGTCTGAATTTAATGTAATCCAATAATTTATTCTACTTTTTATAATAATTAATGTTAATTTATTTTATTTTTATTTCTATTTTATAACTGGTTGTTCAAAGTTTTTAACAAGTTAACCTGCTCAGTTTAACTACAAAGTTTATTTAATAATTCACACGAACATTTTATACGTTGTTAAGCTAATAATTACTTATTAACTAAACACTCTAAATCAGAATCAATAGGTAAGTACTGATACTGCTTCAAATTAGGAAAAAGATTATATATATAATTAAATTTGTTTTATAATTAAAAATACATTGCGACAGGGAAATTTTTTTCGAGATTTCTATTTCGTCATCAGATAATGTTAGATCAAAGTTGTGAAAATGATTTTCATTTAAATATAAGAAACAATAAGTTTGTTATTCATAGATATGGGAAGGCATAAAACTGTATGTGTGCTGAGATAATGTTTAGTGTTTTCTTCAGTAGTTATACTGATAAAAGAAATTTTAGTAAACAGGATTTTTATCGTAAAGTGCTCGATATCGGGGCAGAGATAGAGCGTTAATAGGATTAATACAAAGAAGTTTGTCATTTAATCGAAAACCTAGCAATGACAAGTGACGACATCGTTACTGTATCCTCACAAAACTTCTAAACGGTATGAGCCTTCTCTCTATCTATCTATCTATCTATCTATCTATCTATCTATCTATCTATCTATCTATCTATCTATCTATCTATGTGTGTGTGCGTGTGCTTGTGTGTGTGTATGCGCGTGTGTGTATGAATGCATGCTCCAAGATAAGTGAGGTGGGAAGAGACTACCGGTGAAAGGAGAAGAGAGAGTGCAGACGACAGTGGGCTGCATGTGTGCTCTCAGAATCAAGCGCCAAAGTCACCCTTGGCAACTGCAATAGAGTCTGCAATCCAGGATAGGACTATACAGCAGGTGAAGAAAAATAAAAACAAGGTGAAAATAAATCATTTAGCTTTCAATTAAAACTAAAACAAAAGTTTCAAGAAAACTTCTTTATTTTTAAAAATTCAATTTAAAATTTAGATGAGAATACTTATAAGATATTCACTGTTTTGTTTTTTTTTACCGTGAATCACCAGATGATTGATTTTATAATTTTCGGTTCCAATATTATATTGGTAGAGCACTGTCCACAGGTACCTGAAGTAATGCAGTTGGATATTTATTAGATAATAAACCATCAATAATGTAGCAGTAATTATTTCATTCTGTTACATTTATGAGATTTCAAAAGTGATTAAAATTAATACTTCTCATTGGATGACCTTGTTTTTATTTTTTTCAGTTTCATTTATCTATTTATTTTTAAAAATATTCTTATCTATTCATTACAAAATAAATTAAACATATTTTACAGTCTGATGATGATGTTTTAACATCGAAACTTTATAACTATCAAGTTGCAGTATGCAATAATAATAATAATAATAATAATAATAATTAACATATAGATATAGATATAAATGTTTTTAATCGTTTCATTCCAAGCAAGGCGGTACCGCCACCGATGCGCAGCAGGCTACATAAGAGAGTAAAAGCAGGAGGAGAGCGAAGAGAAAAACGAACCACTTAAATGGGGTGTGAGAGTAAGGCCAAGAGAAGGATGGAAATACAGGTGTGTTGACAGTTTCGAAGGTAGAATGAGAAAGTAAAAGAAGATACATGGGTGATGCAGAAAGGACTAGGGAAGAACTAGAGTCTAGTGGATAAGAGATGGCAATTGACATTGCATTTAAATTCTCAGGAAAGCAAGTATACAAAAGGGAGTTCTACTAAGGGCAGTACGAGAAATGAAGCTGAAGGAGTAGAATTGTCGGCTGCATTTGGTAGATTTAACTGTAAAAGGTTGGGAACTTTTTGTCAGTCTGATTGCTCGAGTAAATGTTTGTGGAGAGGGCTTCTGCTCCAGTTCCTTGGAGCAGAATCCATGAAACAATTTGTAGAAGAGACAGATGAAAGCCAAATCCCGCCGGTGAGAAAGTGGCTAAAGTCGAGCTGCCAGGTTTCGACCAATATCTCATTTGGAGCCTGTCGAGAACCCTGAGATGAACAGCAGGGGCGCCTGACTAGATATAACAACAGTATTCTATTCACGGTCGGATGGTAGATTTGGTCAAGATGGTTCCAGGCGGAAAAAAACATCCTGGCCCGACACAGTGACCCAACCTTCCTAGCAATCGATTTAGCTATTGATTCAGTGTAATGGTTTTACTTGAGGTCGGAGGAGAGGGTGAGACCAAAGAGGCGCAGTATATTACTTTCAGGAAGATTCGCTTGGTCCATGCTTATGGGGGCAGGAGAGACTGCCTGTGATGGTTGAAAGATAGCAACTTAAATTTACAAGCCATTTCTTACCCCAGTCTACCAGAGTGGAGGTCTTTCTCAAGATCAGCAGCGAAGTTATGTTGCCTTGCTAGATTTCTTACTGATGCGGGAGTAAATGGTGATGGCATCTGTGTAGATGCCTACTTGGGATTTGATCACGTCAGGGAGATCATTTTTGAAGATCAGAAAGAGCATCGGGCCTAGGATAGAGCCTTGGGGGACGCCAAAGTTCGTGTAGTGGGATTAGGAGACATTCGTTATGCTATTAGATAGAAAAGATTAGATCAAACCATGAAATCGTCCAGTGATACCATAAACTTGCGCTGAAGGCCGGTGTACCAGACCCTATCAAATGCTTTGAAGATATCCAGGGCAACAGCTCAAGCTTCGCTGAATTTATCGAGAGCCTCGTGCATGTACTCAGTGATGGTTGTTAACATATCGGCAGTAGACCTGGCAACGCGGAAGCCACACAGTCTGAGAATAGTTTATAGGCAGTAAGATGCTGAACTATTTCAGCATCGATAATAGCCTCGAACACTTTTGCGAAAATTGGTAAGAGGCTGAGAGAGCGATAATTAGAATGGTCCGATGATTTTTAAATACAGGAACCACAGAAAAGGACTTCCAGCAGGTAGGAAAACAGGAAGCAGAGAGGCAGTAATTATAGAGTTTAGAGAGGAAAGAAGAGAGTTCAGGGGCAAGACAATGACCGGGATTCCGTCGCCTTCGCTCGCCTTATGGGGGCCAAGTTTTGAAATTATCTTAGATACCAGAGAGGGGTTACGTGAGCATCTCTCAGTTAAGCCTCAGTTCTAAGAGGAAAGTCGGGTGCGGATACTCCAGACAAGTAAAGTGTGGAATTGGAAGAAAATCTGCGAGAAAAGCACTCGACATTGTTCACATATGCCGTGAGGAACTCAAATTTATTGAATAAGGGAGGGAGGGAGGGTTTGCTGTTGTTCAGTACACGTTTGCAATAGTCTTTGGAGCCGAACTTGCGAGCAGCTATGCTCTGCCTCTTACGCTCAGCAAACAGCAGCTTAGCCTCATTCAAGATCCTCTTACACTTTGTAGAATAATAATAGAATAATAAAACTTACTGGTGTAAGAGTCCCAGCTATCGTCCAGCTGGCAGACAAAAATAAAGCAGGTTGTAACTCAATACAAACCCTGCTGTATTTACTAGCCTTCCTACGCAAGGCCGGATGTGACACATGGTCATTTAATGTGGGTATTCCCGGCCATATAGCCGGGCCAAAAATATGTCTGTCTATTTTTACCGAGTCGTGGTTCTACCCTTCGGCGGAACCACGACTGGGTTTGTGCTCTCTGCTCGGAAGCAGAGAGCTGACAGTGTTATAGGGTTATAGAGCAGTCATCCGAAGACGACTGCTTCAATGCAAACCCTGCTGTATTTACTAGCCTTCCCACGCAAGGCCGGATGTGACACATGGTCATTTTAATGTGGGTATTCCCGGCCATATAGCCGGGCCAAAAATATGTCTGTCTATTTTTACCGAGTCGTGGTTCTACCCTTCGGCGGAACCACGACTGGGTTTGTGCTCTCTGCTCGGAAGCAGAGAGCTGACAGTGTTATAGAATTACAGAGCAGTCATCCGAAGACGACTGCTTCAATGCAAACCCTGCTGTATTTACTAGGCTTCCCACGCAAGCCCGGATGTGACACATGGTCATTTTAATGTGGGAGTTCCCAGCCATATAGCCGGGCCAAAAATATGTCTGTCTATTTTTACCGAGTCGTGGTTCTACCCTTCGGCGGAACCACGACTGGGTTTGTGCTCTCTGCTCGGAAGCAGAGAGCTGACAGTGTTATAGGGTTACAGAGCAGTCATCCGAAGACGACTGCTCCAATGCAAACCCTGCAAACTATGACTGGAATTAAGCTAGTATTTAAACAGAAATGCTTCCACTCATTTACCAGCAGCCAATCCCAGTCCAAGCAATAGACTATCCCGCTTGAGAACAATGAGATGTTCCAGGGCACCATAAATAGCTCTCTTTCTCAAGGTGGATTTATTATGGTCTCAGATTGTTCCACAACTGAGTGCTTATCCTAACAACAGAATTGTTCTACATAGCGCTGCGAACACCCGAAGATTGAGAATACTTCTTCATTGAAGCAGGAGTATCCACTGTCTCGGCCAAAACTCATGCAACAAGGTTTGCAGACGAGAAGCTGACAATTGAGAGCCTTCAAATGCTGGATTGATCTATGCTGAAGGAGCTAGGAGTCACATTACTGGGAGAAGCTCTGTGTATCCTTAAGCAGGCAAAGGAAGTCACCACCCAGACAACCTGCATTCAGGCACTAGCAGCCAAGTCTCCTCATCTCAGTCTCGAGATGACACCACAGTAATTCAGGAAGTTCCGAATTTACCAAGATGACAAATATTCCAAGCTCCCAGGCTAATATTCACTTGTATAATTGTGCTGATGAGACTGTGCAAAATGCCATAATCAACACGCACCCTTACTTCTTCACTACTGATCCATATAAGCTACTCGACATGGTAGAATTGTTGGTTACCCAGAGGTCAAATCCTATTGGCCATCACCTTGCTTTTCCCTCCATGTCTCAGGATGAAGATGAACCAATGCAAAATTACCTTTTCCGCCTCAGAGCCATTGCTGTTGACTGTAATTTTACATGTCCCTCGTGTGAGCATGATCTGTCTGATATACACATCAAGGATCATATCATCCGTGGAATAGAAAACAACACACTTCAGGCTGACCTACTGACCAAAGCTGGGGCACTTAAATCCTATGAGCAAAATATCCATCATGCTGAGGCATTCGAATCAGTATTGCGAGACCAAACCTGAATGGACAGTGCTTCAGATACAATCGCTACACGGCTATCAACATACCGCAGACAGAAGGGTACGCCACCAACCAACAAGGGGGATCTCCGTACCAGCACCTATCGTAACTGCAATGTTAAACCAAGCCACCAGACCTGCTTAGGTTGTGGTAGCCATCACCATGACATCTCAGGAACTGGATCCTGCCAGCTAAAATACCCACCTATCGAGAGTATGCCGAGCTAAGAAACGGACTCAAGCGGTCAGAAAAAGCCCAGAAATAGATGAAGCCGTCATAGACACACTTATTGTCCACATCACATTCAATCAAACAACGGGCACATATACATCTAAAGACACAGGCCAGATAAAGGAGATTGACGCTTATGCTGTCCCATTCTCGCCAAAACCGGATCCCAGGCAAGCTAGAAATATCCCCAGTAATCATAGCACTAGAATGACAATCTTTCCCGAAAGTGGAGCCACCATATGTCTCGGGGGAGTTAAGCACCTTCTGAACATGGGGCTCACTACCAACAACCTCATCCCATCAAGAAAAGTCGTCCGAGCTGTGCAAGGCTTTACACTCATATGTCAGGGATGACTCCCCGTTGAATTTTCTTGTCCAACTAAACAAGCCCTGTACATATCCAAAAACATCCAGCGGGTATACTTCAGCAAAGTAGCTTGCATTGACGTAGGGATACTGTCCAAAGACTTCTCGAATACGACGACTACAATATTACCCCAGGTAGATATGGCAATGCAATACATGCCATCAACAAACACACATAAAAAAATCAGATGCTAGCCCCAAACACAACAAACTTGAGGAACAACTACCAATGCGCCTCAAAAAACTCTCTTTTCCCCAACAGAACAAACATCATAGGCTCAAGAACTGGCTCTTGAATCAATTCGCCAAAACGGCAGTCAAAAACATTGCTAATATACACCTTAAAGAAGGATCAGTCCCTAAAGCTAGACATAACATAATTCCTGTGCCTTTTCACTTCAAAGAACCAGCAAAACAGGCCCCTTGGGAAGATATAAAAAGGGATATCATAACCCCAGTACCAACACTTGAATTCAAAGTGCAAATGGGAAACACACCATACAGGGTCAGCATTCCAACTAGCACTACAAGTGCCACCTAAACAAAAGAAAACAATGTTGGCGTAAGGGTCTCAGCTATCGTCCAGCTGGCAGACAAAAATAAAGCAGGTAGTAACTCAATACTAACCCTACAAACTATGACTGGAATCTGCAAAGATCTTATGGAACAACCAGCCAGTAATCAACTAGAATAGAAGTTGAGTCTAACTGACCGAAAACCACCAGGGCAAATTGGTAGGTGGTTCAAATAATAACCTGGGAGATTCCATTCTGTTATAGGCAAGTCTATTCTGTAAACATTGATTGGCTGATAATTTCAGTGTGTATATTGAGCTCCATAAATATCGAGCACAATATCCACACTCTTGAATATTTACCTTCCTGGGCACCTCGAGGTGGTGTAATGGTTAGCAAGCTTGTCTCGCTAGAACTATTGCAATTAAGTAGTGAGTTCGATCCTCACTGGGTACCCCATACTTTCGGCCTTGTGCCACATCTAAGCTGCGCTTAGTAAATTACAATATTTACCTTCCTGCAGGGAGATAAAAGAAGACAGCCATGTTGAAAGGTAAGTTATTTGACTTCTACATCTCACTCCTCTCCCCACTGCGGGAGCATAGTGGCCGCTGGTGGGAGGGGAATCAGTTCCTTATCGCCTGGTCGATTATATGGGAGTAGTCGGGATAGAGCCCTTGGGATCCTAGTTCGTGATAACTGTGACTGAGTAGGGCCTTGGGATCCCAGGTTACTTTGCAAAGTAATGCTGCCATTTCCAGATTTCTCATCAGATTGATGTGGCCTACATATATCTGTGTCTGTCGCTCCAGGGGACACAGGCCAAGGACTTGGGATAGGGGTCTTGACTGTAGGTGCCTCAAGTTTCGTCAAAAATCTACGGTTACGCAGGGTTATCCTACCTGATCCTGCAACTCTAATTCTATATTGGCGGTTGGGCAGCGTTTCTACTATTCGCCCACTTATGTCCCATCGATGGCCATTTGGATTTTGGATTGAAACTGTGTCTCCCTCACGAAGTGGGGATAAGTTATGTGCAATAGGATTGTCCCTGTCAACAAGGCCTGCATTGCGTTTAGATAATGCCCTTTCACACCTTCGAGCTCCAGATATCCGCTCAGAGTGTGGCTGATATAAATGTAGGTGTTATGGTATAAAATCCCAAAGAAGTCTATGAAGCAGGAGTTGTGCTGGTGACAAGCCAATGCTTTGGATAGGGGTGTTTCTGTACTGCAAGATCGCTCGTGCTACCATACCATTGTCCAAGGAACCTTGATGTCCTGTGCAGTCCTTTATGAGTCTTTTTGCAGTCTTGACTGCTAACTCTGCTAGCCTATTAGACTGGGGATAGGCCACAGAAGAAATCCTTTGTTCAACATCTCAAGTTTCTAGGGACTGTTTGAATGAGTAAGCTGAAAATGACGGCTCACCGTCAGTACTGAGTTCCTCAGGTGCACCATATGTTTGGATTACTTTCTTGCAGATGGATATCAATTTAGAGGCAGCTGCTTGTCCTGGCTTGATGCGGTACAAAATGAGCCATCCGGTGAGTCTGTCTGCGCAAGCAAGATATCTGAAAGATCCAGCATAAAACAAGTCCATCACTATTTGTTGAAAAGGCCACTCTGGTGAAGGTGTCATGTGGATTGGTTCACATGGTAGACTTGGGGCATTTCTTGAACAGGTAATGCAACTGTTCCTATAATTTCGAATTGAAGCATTCATTCCAGGCCACTAGACTGACTCATTAGCACGTGCTTTCATGCCCACTACTCCTTGATGAGCCGAATGTAAACACCTTAGTATGTTTCTGCGTTGGGAGGTTGGTATAACTATTCTCCTGTTCAGGAGAATTAGGCCAGGAGAATTAGGCCATTGTCATTGCCGAGACGGTTACGAACTTCCCAATATTCTCGGATTGTAGGCGGCGTTGCTTGACGACTGTTCGGAAAACCTTTGTCTATGGTCCTGCATAACAAGGTGTATTGTGTGTCCTTCTGACCCGCATGGCGAATGTGGTCAGGGGAAGTTATGGCAGGGTTACTATCTAATTGAGATATGGATGTGAGGGCTGTAGATGTCATTGCTGCACAAGTCTCATCCGATTCATTGACGTCCGTAGGGGTGGGTTCTATTGGGAATGTATCAAGCAGGTTCTGTATTGTAGTGACAGGATTGCGGAAAATAGCATCAGAGGCCCTATGCCATTTTCCGGGGCAGTGTTGCATGGTGAAACGATATCTCAAGCTTTTCTCCTTGAGCCGGAATAGGCGTGGGTTGTAGATTTTGTTGAGATCTCTATCATCAAAAAGTCCTTTGAGTGGCGCGTGGTCAGTCACCACTATACCGTTTGGCCAACCCAGTATAAACATCCGGCATTTTTCAAGACACCTTGCCTTACTTCTTTCCGGGGTCTGGTCCCAGGTGAATTTTGAATTCTTTTTGACAAGCTCTCGAAAGGGTAGCATAGTGGGATTTAAGGAATATGCCCAGGAAAGTTGGTTTACCAGACCACACCAAGATCTTGCATCCGTGATAGTTTTAGGAACAGGGAAATTTAGGATGGCATTAAGCATAGATTCAAAAAGGGATACGCCCGACCCCCAAACTGAACTGTGTCTTTACAAAATTGGAATTTGTCTTTGTTGAATACAATCCCATTTTGTGCGCATCTCATTAGAAAATCAAAGGTATGATAGAATGCCTCTTTGATGTTGTGTCGTAGAGCAATGTATCATAAACCAATTTGACTTTTCTAGCAATGTCTTTTATGACCTCATCGTATCTGTGGGTGTATGCATCACTAGCTGCCAAGTAGCCTTGAGGAATCCTAAAGTACATAAACCTTCCCCATTCTGTTATAAAAGTTGTAAGTGGTTTGGATTCCTCTTCTAATAGAACAGAGTGGTATCCATCGACAGCATCCAGCACTGTTTACTTGGTATTTGGCGGCACCTGCAATGCTGCAATGCTAGCTGGAAAGGTGAAGTAGTGTGGTGCGTTCCCCGTTTGCATTGAGAATTGAGATGTTGATAGTCAATGGTTCGCCTCGGTCGACCATCCATTTTTGTTGTAAGCACCAACGTGCTGCACCAATATGTAGGAGTACCAACAGGCACTTGTTTAATATGACTCTTTCTATGTCTTGCATTAGGGCTTGTCTTACCGGTTCTTTAAGGTGAGAAGGAACAGGTATAGGCCTGTGCTTAGCTTTAGGGACTGCCCCCTCCTTTAAATGAATATGTGCAGGTTTACCAGACATGGCTGGGAATTGTCAATCAGTCTTGAACGCTGAATTAGCAAATTCAGCTAGTAACCACATTTTTAGGTTTTCCACGTTTTATTCATTTGTTGGGAAGGGAGGTTCATTAACTTATCGATATTATTGCGTATATAAAGAGCTTATTTTGTTGACATTCCTCCAACACTGAACTGAATAGGAAGCCATACATGGCTTATAAGAGTTGAGCCCCCCACTGCACGAATGACTTTTTTTAGATGGGAGCAAGGTACTTTCCTTGAGACCCATGCAATGTAGGTGCTTAGGTCCTCCTAGGCACATAGTGGCCCCACTGTCTGGGAAGATCCTCAATCGAGTGCTTTGATTTCCTGGAATGTCTTCAGGATTTTTGGGGTTTGGCTCTGGAGAAAATGGGACTACGATTGCTTCTATCTCCACAACAATTTTTGTTAGGGGACACGTACGACCCTTTTTTTCTGGTTTAATTGTACGTGTGCAATTAAACTGTCCATATTGGCTTCATCATCTTGAAGGTCTCTCACTTCAAGAGGGTAGATATTTGATTTGGATCGGCAAACATTTGAAAAATGACCTCGAATTCCGCACGAGTTATGTTTGATCCCATGCTTGTTGGCGGGTACTGGTTCCTGGAATGCCATGCTTGTGGCTCCCACATTCACTGCAACGCGAATTGTCTTTTCTTAGATTCTGTTTCTAGGGAATTCAGATCGAGGAATTTTTTTTTACTTGAGTTTTTTTCTTTGCAGTAGGTTGATACACGCAATGCCGCTATTTCACGTGTTCTTGCCATTTGTGCTTGGTCACGGAGTGCTGCCTCAAATGCCTCTGCATAGTTGATATTTTGCTCGAGGGTCTTTATTGGTAGGTGGTTTAAATAATAACCTGGGAGATTCCATTCTGTTACAGCCAAGTCTATTCTGTAAGCATTGATTGACTGATAATTTCAGTGTGTATATTGAGCTCCATAAATATCGAGCACAATATCCACACTCTTGAATATTTACCTTCCTGCAGGGAGACAAAAGAAGACAGCCATGTTGAAAGGTAAGTTATTTGACTTCTACAGAATCAAGCTAGTATTTATACAGAAATGCTTCCACTCATTTTCCAGCGTCCAATCACACCCAAACAATGGACTATCCCACTTGAGAACAATAAGATGCTCCAGGGCACTATAAATAGCTCTCTTTCTCAATGTGAATTTATTATGGTTTCAGATTGTTCCACAACTGAGTGCTTATCCTAACATCAGAATTGTTCTACACACTCATTACGAGCAGAGGCAAATAGGCGCCTATTATGGTCTGACGCGTGACTTCAAAATAGTCGGAAGTAGTGGTTTCTGTAGGCAGAACCGAGTAGGCCGGAGTGAACCAGAGGGACGAATGAGGTTTGGGACAGATCTTCCTGATCAGTATCAAAGCATCAATTCCAGCCTTCACCCAGAGAAAAGACCTCTGAGGAGACTAAACACTTTTTCCCAAGAGACGTTGCATATGAAATCGCGGAACGCATCCCCGTCTGCTCTTTGCAGCAGTAGGAAATTGTTGGTAGGAGGTTCCTGGTGGGGAGTTAGAGTGGATAGATATAGTAATATAAACGACAGCATGATCAGAGTTACCGAAAGGGCAAAGCTGCGAGGCTTGTCAGGAGTCAGGGACAGAAATGAAGCATAGATCTAGTAAGGAAGGGTGGCCTGAAGGGGTACTGGAGAAGCGCATGGGGAAAACAATCACTTACGCAAGAGATTGGGAAATAGCAATATAGATATAGATATACGAGAATAATCCCTGTGTCAATATTTACTATTCTATAAAATATGGAAAAATAGTAGATTGTTAAGGGTTTGTATGCGTACGTATATACATAACAGTAACTTGTACGTGTTTTGAAGTAATTCATTTCGATGCATAATGAAGTCGATTCTAATGTGGCTGAGTGGAAAATATTGTCGGTCACTTATAGCCTATTTTCTTTTTTAAAACATTATTTAGAAACAAAGGCTCTTATCTTTCTTACAATACTTTTGAAATATTCCCTAGTGCATTTATGAGAACTGATAAATTTTAATCAACACCAACAGAACTGAATGTAATGAAATTTTTGCTTCAGCTGATGTTCAGTGGATCGACGACATATTCCGGATGAGATTTTTGCGGGAAGCTCATTTAACGAAACTCTTTCTCCAAATCTGAACGTTTCTCACCGGATGCACATGTCAAAAACATAGGATGCTGATATTTATTTTGAAAAATCAGCAAATAAACGACCATAATATGAAAGATAAATAACAGGAAACTCGGATTTTGTGAATATAAATCAATAAGTAAAGAGAAAATACTGTGTATCACTTCAACTCTTTAAATAACAGAGTTACAACAACATTTAGCCTGAAATGTAAAGCTACGTCATTTTACATGGGAAAAATATTTCATTTGTTATTAAACATAAAAAGTCAATTAAATCTATTATAAGCGTTAAAATATGATTGGATTTAAATCTATACGTAAATAATTGTTGGCAATTATCAGAATAGCATATTTTTTTATCATTGAATAACTATTTTTATTTACAAAATTCAATAGAAAAATCATTCTTCAAAGACATTTCTGTAATTGTTAAACTGTTACATACTTTATTTGTAGGAAATCTGACATATTTTGAAGCGAAATTTTTGAAATATTGTTCGTTGCTATTAAAGTAATATTTTTCAGTATGAAAAGTTTTCTTTTGATTTCCCTTTACCTTAATTAAATTAAGACCTACGCTTACAAGTTTATGATTAATTTTCTAAGTTATTTAGCAAGCTATCTAGGCAAAATGAAATCATAACTTCTTTATCTGAATACAAAGAACAAATTTCTTTTTAACTCATTATTCTTCGAAACATTCATTTTCTTCAAAAGAAAGAGTTATCTGCAAGGTTTAAATCAGGAATACAATAAATACTTAAGAAGAAGAGTGTAACATTTTTATGTATTTGTTTCTTCTGTCATCTTAAAAAAATACATAAAATTGACAGATGAATCGTAACACATGCTACACAGGTAAGCAGGTATGTGACATATCCATTACATCAGCGTTCTGCTTGAACTGCATGGTAAGATTAAAATTATCAAATTAGTCAGAGCTCTCAAATACTACATTGATCACAGATCTAACGAGAGAACAATTTTATCCTAGTTTCACAGCGTTTACGCAAATAGCTCTATCATTTTGTCCTATTCTAGTTATCAGTTTTCTTTCATAGAAAATTTGATTTCTTTTAATTAGATGCTGCTCATGTACTTGAGATAAGATAATAGTTAATTAATAATGCATCATTACATCATTGATATTGTATTATTATTAGAGTCTAGACCGTTAATTTATCTTTCTTAAATTGTTCACCAGTAAAGTTTTTACTTTAAGTTTTTACTTTTTTAAAGTTTTTTTCTTAAAGAAGAAAAACATGTTTTCTGAAAATAGGTTCAAGTGTTCTTTGTAAATTTGACTCATGTCAATAAAACTTACAGAAGCTGTTTGTGAATTTTTTTAAAATCGTTTCACCCCAAGCAAGGCATTCCACTGCCACTATTGCGCTTGGGGCTACATAGGGGAAGGTAAATAGAAAGAGTGGTTAGATATAGGAAATGTCAGAAGGTGGGGTGATAGGTACTTGGGAGGATGGGAAGAGTGTTTGAAAGAATGGAAGCGAGTTATTGTGTTAGGAGGTGTCTATTGACCTTACATTTAAACTCCTGGAGATTGTAGCCGTCGGGGAAGCAGTCATGTGGAAGGGAATTCCACAGTCGGGAAGTACAAGAAAAGAAACTGTTGGAGTAAAAGTTTCGGTTGCATTTTATTGGTTTCACTGTAAAAGGGTGGGATCTAGTTGCTAATCTAGTATCTCGTGCAAATTCGAACCTAGGGGGCACCAGTGATCTAAGTTCATAGGAGCAGAAGCCATGGAAGTATTTATAGAAGAGACACAGGGAAGCCACGTCGCGCCGGTGAGAGAGAGACTGCAGGCGGTCTGCCAAGTCAGTATCGATCACATTACAGACCCTCCGCTGTACATTGTCGAGAAGCCCAAGGAGACTAGTAGGGGCACCCGACCAGATATGGCAATAGTATTCAATGCACGGGTAGATGGTAGATGGTAGATTTATAAATGTGCAGGATAGATTCAGACGGAAAAAACATCCGGGCCCTGCACAGAGAACCGACTTTCATAGCAGCGGATTTAGCAATGGATTCGATATAGTCATTCCACTTGAGGTCCGCTGAAAGTGTGAGACCAAGGAGGCGCAGTGTTTTACTCTCTGGGAGGTAAGCCTGGTCCATGCTAATGGGAGGTAGGTGCGGTTGTCTTTGATGGTTAATTGATAGTAGCTTCGTTTTAGAAGCATTAAAATTTACTAGCCATTTCTTACCCCAGTCCACTACGGATTGGAGGTCCTTTCCAAGCTCGGCTGCAAGGTTAGCTTTGTCGCCCACACCAGATTTTTGATCGAGGCGAGAGTAAACTGTGGTGTCATCGGCGTACATACTACTTGGGATATTATGGTATCGGGGAGATCATTAATGTAGATCAGAAAAAGCGTAGGACCTAGGATAGAGCCTTGAGGGACACCGGCGTTCGTATGGTAGCTCTGGGAGGCATGTCCGTTTAATACCACCTTCAATTTGCGGTTAGATAGGAATGACTGGATTAGTTCGAACAAGTGTCCAGCTATACCATAGCTCCGCAGTTTGCATAGAAGGCCAGCATGCCAAACTCTGTCGAACGCTTTAGAGATATCCAAGGCGACGGTTCGGGCTTCGCCATTCCTGTCGAGTACCTGGTGATGGTCGTTAGCATATCGGCAGTAGACCTGGTGAAGCGGAAACCATACGGCTTGTCCGAGAGGAGCCTGTGTTCTGTGAGGTGCTGAACGAGCTCGGCGTTGATAATGGCCTCCAACACTTTGCCAAAGATCGGAAGAAGGATGATAGGGCGGTAATTTGCGGTGTCCGAGGGTTCTCCAGAGTTTTTGAATATAGGAACTACAGAGGAAGATTTCCAACAGGCAGGAAAGCAGGAAGCAGAGAGGTGGGAACATTTTTTACTTGGATATTGTAATCTACTAGAAGATAACTTGAATAAAATAAAAAAAAAAACGTAAAAAATTTGCAATCAAATACAAAGGTAAAAATAAAAAAGGGTTTCATTTTCATCGTTTCTTTTAAGGTTTTATGCTTTAAGAAGATAGAAGGTACATTTTGGTATTTTGAAATATTGACACAATACTGCTGGTCATTTTATTGATTGTTTGCAGGTAGAATAAAAGTATATTTATATGAAGCCACTGTTTTTCAATGGTTAAAGGAATTCTTGAATCATGCTACTTGCAACTGATATTCTTAAAATGTCAAATAATGTATTAATAATCAATGTAATCAGTATGGGTCTCTAATTTTTGCAAAAAAGGATGTTGAATTTTTCTAGTGATACTCTGGCAAAGTAACTGGTCTAACTTGCTCGAGTAAATAAACGAAAGAAAAATTAAGATCAGTTCAATGTTTCTATTGAGATTTTATTTTTCTATTTATTTCCGTTATTACACCTTTTTGAATTTAAGAAAATTTTATTTCAGTGCATTTGAATAGAATAAAGATTTGTAAAATTCTTCAATATTGAGGTTCTTGAAGAAAATAATTAATTCACTCCAAGCCAGGCTGCCCAACTTTACTAGTCTCTTCAACAATACATTTAGGAATTACTTACCTAATCGAATTTGTGCTATTAAATATTGGCCTCCACTCAAGATTTAGTAGAGAAATTATGTAATTTTCACTTTTAGCCTTATCCATGTGGAAGCCATCCAAAAGTACTAGTTAAACTGATTAACGACAAATTAATTTAAGAAATATTAAATCTGATAAGAACAACAGTATCAATGAACATGCAATATTTATAAGAGAGATTTGTTTTAAGAAGGTTACTTTCTAAAAAGTCAAGCCAGTGACCTTGTTGTATCTGTAATTGTCTCTCATGCTATTTTATGACAATAACCTTTCGTTTGTAAAGATTCCTATTTACAAAAATAAATATAAAAATATTTACTACCGTAAAAAGCATAATCGCAGGGATACAAAAAATTATATTCAGTTAGGAAACAAAATTGTGGCTATTAAACAAAAACTGAAACAAAATTAATTAACTTTTTACCTTTTACTAAAAAGCTTCAACAATTACTGTGATATTTGAAGAATCAACTAAGTTTATCGACTGAAAAAAACTCTTCACAGAATTCTAGTGAACATAACTGATTGCCTCTGTTATCGTCATGCAAAAAATAGCCTTGTAATTCATCTTAGTCATAGTTGTCATCTTCATTGTATCCACTCTTTCCCTCAGTTATGGGTTAAATAGTAGAACGTGTATCTAGAAAAGTCATTGTTACTCTAAAATTGTTAATGTAATATTCACTCGCCAAAAATCATATTCATACAATCCAAAATATAATTCAACTTGGAATAAATGATTGATAAACCGTAAAACACCAGAGAAGCAATCGTATTTCTGTCGTTCTGAGGTTTATTTGTTCAACAATTACATCTTCACAATTTTCAATTTCATTGTCATAGTGTAGGTTATTATGGAAGCATAAAAATTATTTATAATTCATGTTGCATCTTTAGACTGAATTAATAGTCATCGTTGGACTTAGTAGAATGTTTTACATCACAAAAATTAAAGCAGTTTCGACTTTTCCTAGCGTTGATTTTTTATTAATTTATGACAGAAATTTGATTAAACTCAGAAGAAAGAAATTTTCAGAAAGTGGTAAATCTTCATGTGGCATCCATATTTTTAAAGGTCTGGCATTTTGCATACAATAAATGACTACAGAGTTATTGAGGCTTATTAAAATGTGTAATTAATATTAAAATTAATATGTTTATTGCATACAATAAATGACTTAACTGCATCACTTACAGGGTTATTGAGGTTTTTGAAGTTATGGACAAAATGTCGAGTCACTTAAATAGCATGGTGACTTAAATAAGAGAAGAAAGTTATTAAAATACACATGATTTGTTTTAACACTTGTGATGAAACAAATGTGATGAAATAGGGTTAGGGTTAAACAGGACAATTTTGCTAGGAACTAGGAAGAGAGTACTGGATTGCTACGTGTTGTCCGTCCTTCAATATGGCAGTGAATGCTGGACAATACCATCAAAGATGAAGGAAAAACTGGAAGCAACTGAAATGTGGTCCTACAGAAGGATGCTGCGAATCTCATAGATGAGCATGTGAGCAATGATGAGGTCTTGGAAATGATAGAAACAAAAAGGAAATTAATACTAAGCATCAGTAAGAGACAGCTGAAGTTCTTGGGACACGTAATGAGGAAGGAGGGCTTAGAGAATCTGATACTAACAGGACAGATAGAGGGAAAGAGAGACAGGGGAAAGGAACGGATAACATACTTGAAGGACCTAATCAGGTGGATGACTGAACGAGGGTTCATGGTGTAACAGGGGACGGCGTGCTCAGAGCCACTAGGGATAGGAAAACGTGGAAAGCCATGATTGCCTACGTCCTGAAGGGACAGAGCACATAGAAAAAGAATAATTCTTAAATGATTTTAAATTGTTATAATTTATAGCACAACTAGAATACATAAATACGTTTGGAAAAGAGAGTTTGAAAATTTTCTCCCGCAATCAATTTGAACTTGATATATCATACACCTTCCATTTTCATTGACCCGACAAAGATGGCAACGACATCTCTTCTGTTTGGCGAGATGACACTTAGACGGCAGAACAGAAAGTTGGCAGGGAAAGTCTAGAGATATTTCTTTAAAACTCCATATCTCTTGTAGAATAGACTCTCGACAGTGGGTAAAAGAGGTTGCTGATAAAAAGTTATAACAAAGTCTTCCAAGCAATCTTTCTATCTGAATTAAAGTGCAGAACCACAACTGAAAAGAAGAGGCCGTAACTCCAGTGCCGCTGTCAGATACCACATCTCTTGCAGCCACAGTTAAGAAAACAGAACTCACTAGTTCCATGTAGGTATTTCCATGTAGGTATAACCGTCATTGGCCGATCTATATAAAGAATGTGGAATACTCTTGTAAAATGAGTGCGTGTATGGGCGTGTATGTGTGTGGGTGCGTGGATTTAAAATAATCGTTTGCTGTCTAATTCTTTCTATGCTTTTCTCGTACAGAACGAATTCAAATTAAACATAGTAAAACCTTAGCTGTATTAATATCAACTTTCTTTGAAATGGCACAAAGAATTACAAAAAAAAACAAAACATAACTTGAACTTTATGTAAACTAAAACTCTTTTTTGGATACAAAACAACGTTTACAGCTGTTTCTTCATCGTTACAGTTTTCAGTTCTACCAATTATTAAAAACACAAAACTTTCTTAATATTTTCTTCTATAATTTACAAAGTAAAATTAGTTAAATAGTTAATAGTTAAAAAGATAATCTTTAAATACACTTAATTTATTTGTAATCTTTGTGTTTGTATTTGTTTGGTTGAATTTTTTCGAAACAAACTCTTTTATCGATATCATTTCCTCAGAAAGCTAGATAATTTTCACAGGTTATAGATATAATTTTCATAGGTTATAGATATAGTTTTCATAGGATACAGCTAGATAGTTTTCAATTTGAGCTGCACTTCAAGTTATTTTCCTTATTTTCAATGTTGAAAACAGTTCGATAGACCCGTATTTCCTGGTGTTTTTCTACAAAGATCAAAAGCAGATTACCTAATTGTCTCTCCTGCAATATCTATAAAATCAAAACAAAGAAAAGCATTTTAACAAATCTCTCTCTCTCTCTCCCTAATTTGCATGGTTTTCTATTCGAGCTGATGTTTTTCACTCATTTTTGTTTCTTTAAACAGAACAAAGTTATTCTATGTCATATAAGCAAGATCTTAAACAGTGACAAACACAACAATGTATTTCAACGTTGTGTGCAAACATGCTGAAGATTTAGACACTTTTTCAACAAAAAACTGCTAAGCAAAGCAAAGTGAAGTGAATTCAAAGCAAATCTCAAGGACTTGTATAGAGGCTACGTTAACGTGAGTTTAACATTTTTTTCATTTTCCTTGTGTAATTGTGTTTACGTTATACGCAGTGTCCAAGAAGTATACATTTTTGCCACTTAGTATAGAGTTGCCAAATGAAATTAAAGTTGTATGAATGTTTCTGTTTATTTTTAGATTAGGTTATAATTCAACTTGGCATAACTTTTCTAGTAGTTTCCTTTATAGATTTCCACATTACAAATTATGTCACAAAAAATCTAAATCACAGTATTGGCTGATGTGAAACTTTGTCGAGAATAACTAATTATGGTTATTTGAGAACCCAATTGTCCGTAATGATGTAAGGACCAGAATAAAACTTAATTTTGAATATTTCATTTGTGAAAACTTGACGCATTCCGGAAATAGATGTCGATGAATGAGTGAGATTGAAGAGAAAGCTACAGGCCGACCACAGATCATATTATTCAAGGCAAAAGGATTGTCAAGAGGAGGAATCTTAATCAGAGGCAAGCTGTCTGGCTTCGTGATGGCAGGCGTGATTAAAATGTCAGTCAAATGAAATGCAAGTGATTGATAACTTGCGCATATCAAAAATTAAATAGTAGTAGTAGAATCGACAATAGCAAATAGTCAACTTGATAAAACAAAAGTAGGGTCAAATGGGAGAAAGGCATTTTACTGCGCCAAAAAGATTCTATAGTATATTTAATTGTTAATGATTTTAAATACAATAAAAATTAATGAAATTACTTAGGCAAAAATAATGTGTTATTATAAACTGACATGAAGTTGAACTAATGTGGGTGTAATTTGCTTAAAGATACCGTTGGAAGTTTTCCACAGCCAAAGAGAAAGTGAAAAATCAAAAATGGCAGTTACCCATAAAACATGTTATTGACTTCATAAACAACGTAGAAAAATATTCTGTTCATAAGAAAGTAAAATATGCATGAGCACATACTTTGATAAAATATACATATGATTTTAATTGTGATTAGTCGAGGGAACTAAAGAAGTATTATAAGTTTTTGCTAGAAACTGATAACTTTTTCGTGCATTTCTGTTTTGTGAATTGTAACATTATGAAAACCATTTGACGAATAATTCCATTCAACAATTTGCACAACTTCGTGAATTTTATAAGACACAACAGAATTAAAAATAATTCCACCATCACCCCTGAGCCTGAATTTTCGCCTTGAGTTAAACGCTAATTTGGGATTCAGGTTCACTCGAGACCTCAAATGGAAGTCATATATACGAACCATCACTAAAGATGCTCGAAAAAATGGTCGATTACTTGTACCACTCTAGTAAGTACCCGACTCCTCCTGTTATACCCTACTTTTACAATAGTTAGATCCCGCCGAACATGGACTAGTGTTGCCATATCTGGTATAGAGCTAGTCACTTTTTACTTACCAAACTGAAAGTTCAAAAGCTTCTACTGGACCATATAGGTGATTAATTATTTCTCATTCTACAACTCCTTTTCTCACCGAAGAAATGTTATTTCTATGAAAAATATTCTGAGGATCTACATTACTTAGTGCCGCTTCACTGCTTCGACTAGGCACACTTGGACAAACGATCATCTTTCCCTTCGTATTCCATCAGCTGAAGAACTTATTCCAGAGGATATAACACCGGAGAATAACTAAAAGAAAAGAAGCTTTATCCCTCATTTTGATTTTATATCAAGCTTTATCCCTCATTTTGATATATATATATATATCCTACGCCGATGTAATTTCAGATGCATATTAAACTGACCGTTTAAGAGATTTGATTTAAGTTATCTCGACATTCGTGAAAGTTATTTTTTAATTCATAAAGAGCATAATCAAAATAGTCAAAAATTACATGAAGATAAATAAATTAAAATTTTAAAATTTTAGAAATTAAAAAAAATTAAAATATTAATTCTTGGAGATGTAGTCAAAGGGGAGTAATTCGTAATTATTATAAATAAAGTTTCATGAGAAAAGATAACAAGTTTTGAAGCAACTTATAAGATAGAGGATTTTGTCTTTTCGAAAAACGTATTATCTTAAAACACTTAAATAACCCTAATTTACTAAACAAAAAAGCGAATTGATGACTATATGCTGTCATAGAAAAAATACTTACTCAAGTACTTAAACCCAGATTAACAAAGAATATTCCCCGAATTTATTTAATTCTTACTTTCTCATTTTCTTTCTTTCTTTCTTTCTTTCTTTCTTTCTTTCTTTCTTTCTTTCTTCTCTTCGAAAATAATAATTACAATTTACCTCACTTTGATTACATCACCCAGAATTTAATTTTTAAATTTTAAGAATTTAAGATTTTTTATCATCATGTAATTTTTATCTATTTAAATAGTGCCTTTTATAAATTAAAAAAATAGTACGCTAACATTGTAAGATTTAACTTCCACAAACATCGAAAGAAATTAAATTCAGATCTCTAATACGGTCAGTTTATACAGCAAAAATATGGCAACGGGGGCATATTATAAACTTTCAAAGTTTATAATATGCCTCCGTTGCCATATTTTTGCCATATTTTTGTTGTATGCGGATGTAGTCGAGGATCAAACAGCATCTTATAACATCTTATTTATTGACCTACCAAAAGACATAAAAATATTCAAAGTTGATTCTTTTCTTGGTCGTCAAAATGCATAAATACGCTTTGATGTTGCTTTACCCCTTCATAGGGTCCTGAGTCTAAGTTGGATCTTTCATTTATTTTGACACGCATTTTTCATTCACTCACTCACTCACTCACTCACTCACTCACTCACTCACTCACTCACTCACTCACTCACCTTCTCCCTTTTCTTCTCATGCAACGAAAGACCATATGAGTCGTCTGTTTAGATATTTCAAGAAAATCAGACAACACACATATCTCATTCTATCACTCTCTCTTTCACCTTGACATTTCTTCTTTCTCACAACTGTCCTGCAAATAAAGAACGAGAAGAACAAAGAATCAACACACAAACGTTTACTACTGTGGTGCTAGCATAAAAAAAACGTCAACTAGACTTTTCTTCAAAAAGCATTTCCTCTTGAATTCAACAAAAACGAACTTTTCACACGTAAGTACAATTCTTAATAATAACAAAGTTCATTTAATTAATAAATCTCATTTCTATTATAAAAGACAATACCTTTTGTATCATTTGATACTTGTTCAACTTTCTGATATTTTAAATTGTGGTGAGTTCGGTTATGTTTGGCATAAGGTCAATTTAACAAACATGGTCGATGCGCTCTACAATATATATATATATATATATATATATATATATATATATTGTAGATATAACGTGGTAGCTTTGCCTATGTGGATTGTAGTCGCAGGTTCGAATCTTGCCGAATGACACACATTTTCGTAATAAAAATTTATCGTAAATAATCAGGCCAGTAGAATACTGTTTAATTAAAAACAGAACATCTACTTAAATACGAGTATCGATAAAAAAAATAATGTTGAAACAATTCCTTTCATATATATATATATATATATATATATATATATATATATAGAGAGAGAGAGAGAGAGAGAGATAGATAGATAGATAGATAGATAGATAGATAGATAGATAGATAGATAGATGTGAGTTTGTAACCCTGGGTTTCACGCTCTTGCGATCGTCAGACAAACTGATTAATTTTTTTAAAAAATTGGATATATGTAGGGCTGCGTATATTTGTGTATTTTTGTGGAAGTGGGAGAAAGATCTGTCCTCATGACATACGCAGACATATATACACATTTGTACACCCATTGACGTGCGCAAAGACACACACGCGCGTGCGCCCACCGCGGCTTACATAAACATATATGCGAATCGTGCGGGGCTGGGCATATATATGTATATGTGTGCCGTTGCGCACATACATACGCATTCGGTTGGTGTATTCGAATAGTGTAGCGATGTCAACGCGCGGACAGTTGTCGATTTCTCGTACGTACATATGTACATATGATGGGGTCTGTGTGAAACTATGATAGGTAAAAATTGCTATTATTTTATTTAAGGCTGTTTTGTTATTTTTTCTTTTAAAGTCGGTTATTAGTTTGTTTTTTGGTTGCGCTTATTTAAATGGTAGAAATTCTAATTTGTAATGCTTGTTAGCATTTATGTGTGGTGGTATTAATTTTACTACGGTAGAGAGGAGTAATTTACGTTACTGATGATTGCGGACTAGTACGGTGATAGTAATATTTGATGATAATAACAGTTGTGGTAGCAAATAGTTATTGTAAAGCGGTAGTAGGGAAATATTTTCAAAATCAAAGAAAATATTTGTTAGTTTATCTGCTAATATTTAAATCATTTCTTTCACTGTTCAAAAAATTTTTATTCAGGTCTCTTCATATTTTCCTTTGTCAAATATCTATATGTTGTAAGCCAAACGTCAATATGAATAATGAGTAAATTTTAATCGAAAGCATATTTTTTGACTGCTAGGCAATCTTGAGAGAATTAAAGTTTTCCCAGAATTCATTATTGGCGGCCACAATCTTAGCATAAAATACGCAGATGTCACAGTGTTGATAGCAGACACGGAAAGAAAACTACAAAAGCTCCTAAAGAAAGTAATGAAAGAAAGCGAGAACAAATGATGAAGACAGAAAGTGTGGTTGTTAGAAAAAGCCGACCTACAAATCAGTGGTACTAAAATCAAACAAGTACAACAGTTTAAATGTCTAAGAAATGTTTTAACAGAGGACGGAAAATGCGACATTGAAATCTGAAGGCGCACTAGGATAGCCAAAGATGCATTTCAAAAGCTAAGTGAAGTATTAATAAATAGAAAAATGGAATAAGTTCTGCGAAATATACGAAAAATTTTCAACAAAGACGGATGAAAGCTGACCCGGAAAAAATGGCAAATCCTACATATAAACTATAAAATAAAAATATCGGAACATTCATTTTATCCTTTATGCTACTAATAGGGAATGGCTTTGAAACACACAAATAATTGGTGAGATAAGAAAGCATGATAATTGCAAAAAGATACGCCGTCAGTATTTACGCGCCAAAGCGTGCGATCACGAAGAAGTCGTTTTCCATGGGGATAACTGTTTATCTTTTGTTCCGTCAAGTTCTCTTCTTCAAATACATACAGTTCCATTGTACTTTCGCAAATCAGTGTCAAAAGAAAGCTCTTACTTTATCTTGTAACACTCCTGATCTATATGCGGCGCTTTACGAGATACACAGTGCCAAAGCTATATCTTTTAACATTTCAAAACCCTCTATGTACCTAAGGCACGGGAATTTATTTGTATCTACGTAATCATATGTGTGGGATAACATTCAGCTATACTATTTAAATTGTTCGAACTGTTGTTCTTATTTTTGTTGCCATATTCATATTCATATTCATATTCAAGATGTTTCGGCCGTTGAACGCTTTGGCCTTCTTCAGGTGACTGGAATCTCAAACTGAACCCTTCGTTTCGATGACTAGGATATATTGTTCTTGTTCCATACCACTTCTTGATGGCATAGCTATCTTTCTTTACCCCAACTCCCTAAGTTATTTGTTTATCACTGCTGTAGTCAGGTAATTGAACTCACAACTCTTTGGGTCAAATCAGTGAATATGAATATGACAATAAAGATGAAGATAACAGTCCGAACACTGTAAATAATATAATTACCTCATCTAAGAAATATAGAAAAGTTAGATGTTCATTTTTATACACAACACGCAAACAATTAAACATTAATATTTTACATGTATATATATATATATATATATATATACTTGGTGAGTTTAGCCAGTGTGATCTTATTTTTTGAATTATTTATTTTTGATTTGTATTTTGATTTGTATTTTTTATTTTATTTCGGTTCTTTTCTGCCTAATTTTTGTGTAAATTGTTGTTAATTATCAAATTTAGGTTTGGTATATTAGGGCTTTGGTTATATGTAGGAATTCTAAGACCGGCCATGTTTGTTTTTTTTTTTAATTTTATTGTTCTGTCATTCCCTTGCTAACTGGACACATGGCTTGGAGGTGATCCCCCCTCCATCACACTACTGTCTGTTACTGCTTACTTAAGGTAACTTAATCTCTCCAGAACTCTCCAGAACTGTATAGAAGAAACAAAATGGAGATAATTTTTGAAATTTTCTTAACTTTTTTCTGTCAGCCAGCCTTCAACTTGGTGAGTTTAGCCAGTGTGATCTTATTTTTTGAATTATTTATTTTTGATTTGTATTTTGATTTGTATTTTTTATTTTATTTCGGTTCTTTTCTGCCTAATTTTTGTGTAAATTGTTGTTAATTATCAAATTTAGGTTTGGTATATTAGGGCTTTGGTTATATGTAGGAATTCTAAGACCGGCCATGTTTGTTTTTTTTTTTTTTAATTTTATTGTTCTGTCATTCCCTTGCTAACTGGACACATGGCTTGGAGGTGATCCCCCCTCCATCACACTACTGTCTGTTACTGCTTACTTAAGGTAACTTAATCTCTCCAGAACTCTCCAGAACTGTATAGAAGAAACAAAATGGAGATAATTTTTGAAATTTTCTTAACTTTTTTCTGTCAGCCAGCCTTCAACTTGGTGAGTTTAGCCAGTGTGATCTTATTTTTTGAATTATTTATTTTTGATTTGTATTTTGATTTGTATTTTTTATTTTATTTCGGTTCTTTTCTGCCTAATTTTTGTGTAAATTGTTGTTAATTATCAAATTTAGGTTTGGTATATTAGGGCTTTGGTTATATGTAGGAATTCTAAGACCGGCCATGTTTGTTTTTTTTTTTTAATTTTATTGTTCTGTCATTCCCTTGCTAACTGGACACATGGCTTGGAGGTGATCCCCCCCTCCATCACACTACTGTCTGTTACTGCTTACTTAAGGTAACTTAATCTCTCCAGAACTCTCCAGAACTGTATAGAAGAAACAAAATGGAGATAATTTTTGAAATTTTCTTAACTTTTTTCTGTCAGCCAGCCTTCAACTTGGTGAGTTTAGCCAGTGTGATCTTATTTTTTGAATTATTTATTTTTGATTTGTATTTTGATTTGTATTTTTTATTTTATTTCGGTTCTTTTCTGCCTAATTTTTGTGTAAATTGTTGTTAATTATCAAATTTAGGTTTGACTTATACTAAGTTGAAACTTAATTATCTTCAGTCACACATTTATTCTTTTTTTTTAATTGGAGTAGATAGTACCTTCTATCGCCCGGTCTCACACTCCACCCCCTTCTTTTGGACAGGAGTAGAGGTGATCGCCTTGTTTCTTGTTTAGGAAGGGGTTCCCGGTTCATCTCTCTTTTCTTCGGTCTTTGTCGGTTCGGCTGGAAGCTTTTTGCAGTTGGTGAGTATGGTGGCAAAGTCTCTTCATTCTGAGGGTACCGGGTTGGCAGTTTCCTGGTTGCTGCTTCCGACTGGTAGTTAGGAGCCCGAACTCTTGCGTAGCGTCTCGAGAGGCTGCTCTGATCAACAGTTGAATAATATCGGGGTTCCTGTAGTGCCATTTCGCGCATGGACGGGCGTCCCTGCATGAATTTCCGATGGGCAACCCCGAGGCCACATTATGCTGCAGGCGGCGCCATTCTCCATCCTTCACCTGCTGCAATTAACGACCATCTGACCCTACTCTAGACCTCTCTATCCACAACTACAACCAACATGAAATTTAACAAACAAAATAGCAAGCCTAAACCAGCTAGTCGTAAATCGCCCAAACCTATCTGCGTTACCTTCACAAATATACGAGGTATTCGCAGTAACTTTAATAGTGTAGAGTCTTTCCTTCTAACTAACTCACCCGATATCTTAGCTATATGTGAGACTAACCTTGACCCTTCTATCCCCTCTTCAGAGCTGTTCGTTCCTGGTTACCTTCCTCTCTTCAGGAAGGACTCCAATGTCCATATGCATGGGCTTGGTGTATATGTCAGCGAACAACTCCCCCTAGCCAGGGTCACATCTCTTGAATCCCTTGATCATTCCTTCATGTGCTTCCGTCTCTCACTTCTAAGCTCGGTTAGCTATCTCTTCTTCCTCTACCGCTCCCCCTCCTCCTCTGACTGTACGTTACTTGATTGCATCTCTAATAACATCGACAGGGCCATTTCTTCTCACCCATCTGCCCAAATATTTGTGTTTGGTGATTTTAATGCCCACCACACCAAGTGGCTTGAAAACTCAGCCACCGACCTTGCTGGGATCCGCACCATGCACTTTTCAATAGCCCAAGCTCTAACGCAAGTGGTGGACTTCCCCACGCGTTTCTCTAAAAACCCTAACGGAAGGGACTCTTTACTCGACCTTTGTTTTACTTCCATCCCAGACTCCTGCACTACCAGGCAACTCTGCCCCCTTGGAAATTCTGACCACGCCGTAGTCTCCGTAAACATATCAATCCGCACTAACTCCTCCCAAGAAAACCAGACCAGCAGAATATCATACTGCTACCAAAGAGCCGACTGGGACTCGTTCAGGGACTTCCTCTGCGACGTCCCCTGGAACAACGTCTTTGATCTTCCTGTCGAAGACTGTGCCTCCGAAGTCTCCTCTTGGGTTAAGGCTGGCATCGATGCTTTTATCCCTGCCAGAAAATTCCAACTAAAACCTAATTCGTCCCCCTGGTTCTCACCCGCTTGCTCGGCCGCTATTGCCCACCGGAACCATTTCTTCCGGCTCTATCGAAGCTGCTCGTCGAACCAAAACAGGCGCCTTTTCACCTCAGCACGGAACAAGTGCAAAAAAGTACTGAACGAAGCCAAGAGGGCGTTTGCTACCAGAATTAGGCAACGCATAGCATCCTCTAAGTTTGGCTCCAAAGATTACTGGCGTCTCTGCAAAAGCGTGCTCAGCAGGAACAAGACTTCAATACCCCCACTAATCAATGAATTTGAAGTTCTCACCTCCCCAGCCGACAAGGCTGAGTGCTTTGCCCGTAAATTCTCAACCAATTCGACACTGGACTCGTTAGGAATACCTACACCAGACTTCCCACCCAGAACTAAGGCTCAACTAAATAACGTCCTCATCTCGCCCTCGCTGGTCGCCAAGATAATTGCGCAACTTGACCCACACAAAGCGAGCGGCGGTGACGGAATCCCAGTCATAGTACTGAAGAAATGTGCCCCAGAACTCTCCTCTGTCCTCTCTAAACTCTATAACCTCTGCCTATCTGCTTCCTGCTTTCCTGCCTGTTGGAAGTCCTCCTGCGTAGTACCTATATTTAAGAATTCTGGCGAACCCTCGGACCCCGCCAATTACCGTCCTATTAGTCTCCTTCCAATCTTTGGCAAAGTTTTCGAAGCCATTATCAACGCCGAGGTGATTCAGCACCTTATGACCAACGGGCTTCTCTCTGACAAACAGTATGGGTTTCGCTTCACCAGGTCTACTGCTGATATGCTAACGACCATTACCGAGTACATATACCAGGCACTCGACAAGAATGGTGAAGCCCGAACCGTTGCCTTGGATATCTCCAAAGCATTCGACAGGGTCTGGCATGCTGGCCTCCTGTGCAAACTGCGGAGCTATGGGATAACTGGACATCTGTTTGACCTCATCCAGTCCTTCCTCTCTAACCGCACATTAAAGGTGGTATTAAATGGGCATGCCTCCCAAAACTACCAGACGAACGCGGGCGTCCCTCAAGGTTCTATCCTAGGTCCCACGCTCTTTCTGATCTACATTAATGATCTCCCCGACACCATTAGATCCCAAGTTGGCATGTATGCCGACGACACAACAATCTACTCCCGCATCGATCAGAAACCAGGTCTGGACGACAAAGTGAACCTCGCTGCCGCACTGGAAAGGGACCTCCAATCCGTAGTGACCTGGGGTAGGAAATGGTTGGTAAATTTCAATGCCTCCAAAACAAAGCTGTTATCAACTAACCACCATAGACTATCGCATCTACCTCCCATTAGCATGGGACAGGCTAGCCTCCCAGAGAGTAAAATACTACGCCTCCTTGGCCTTACACTCTCGGCGGACCTCAAATGGAATGACTATATTGAATCCATTGCCAAATCTGCTGCTATGAAAGTCGGCTCTCTGTGCAGGGCCCGGAAATTTTTCCCACCTGAAACTATTCTGCACATATACAAATCTACCATCCGCCCGTGTATTGAATATTGCTGCCATATCTGGTCGGGTGCCCCTGCTGCTCTCCTTGGGCTTCTTGACAAAATACAAAGGAGGATCTGTAACGTGGTTGATACTAACTTGGCAGACCGGCTGCAGCCGCTCTCACACCGGCGTGATGTAGCTTCCCTGTGCCTCTTCTACAAGTACTTTCATGGCTTCTGCTCCGATGAGCTTAGATCACTGGTGCCGCCCAAGCACGAATTTACACGAGATACTAGATTAGCAACTAGGTCCCACCCTTTTACAGTTAAACAAATAAGATGTAACCGTAAATTCTACTCCAACAGCTTCTTTTCTCGCGCCTCCCGCCTGTGGAACTCCCTTCCACAAGTCTGCTTTCCCGACAGTTACAATCTCCAGGTGTTTAAATGTAGGGTCAATAGACACCTCCTATCACACTAACTCCCAACTATTCTCACAACACTCTCATCTACCAACCCTCATTCTCGGTATCCTCACCCGCCTATCACCCACCCTCTTAAATGTCCTATATTTAACCAGCCTTTCTCCTCTCTACGTAGCCCCCTGCACAGTAGTGGCAGTGACATGCCTTGCTCGGGGTGAAACGCTTATAAAAAAATAAAAAAAAAAAAATGTATATATATATATATATATATATATATATATATATATATATACATGTAAAATTATTGTCCATAATATGAAATCAGCTGATCAATATAATTCGAAAATAAGAATATTTATTCTACAAATCACAAACAATTATATTTTGAATTTATAAAACATAAAAAGACAAGTTTGCCTATAATATAACTTATAATCCTTCATGGAATTAGATTTTGTGAGTAGGACTGCATTTAGCACTTTTAGAATATAATGGATAACTTTCTCTGATATTTACAATAATTATCAGCAAATAATTTCTGATCTTTATTCTATCATATTCAAATGACACAAAATTTCACAAGCTTTGAATAAATCTAGTTAGCTAACATCATTTATAACTTTATATGTGTATGATATAAAAAAACGACAAAAAAAAGCAGCGATTGCACGATTAATATATATCTTGGAAGTGACATTTAGGAAAAGTCATTATTTTAAAGAATGTTGTACACAATATGATATAGAAAATATCTAAATTCATTTTAGCATTTAAATTTTTCTTCAACAAAAATTTTAATTACACGATCATCAAATTCCCAATATTTTTCTTCCTTCAGACTTTCGCACTCAGTGTAATTATCACAAAAATGTTTTCTTAGATTTTAATATTCTTGTTAATGTGTCCTAAACCATTAAAATGAATGGTAAAAATATTCACTACAAAATAACCAAATAAAAATAAATCTTGAGCAGAGACTATTTTCCTGGTTTTAATAGAAATTTTTAAAGGAATCTTCAGCTAACATAAAAATTTGATTTAAAAAAAGAACTTATTAAAAAGAATTAATGTTAGAATGATCTAAAGTTAAAATAATATTTTCCTGAAAGGAAATGGTAGAAGCGAAAATGTCCCCTCTTTTATCGCGAAAGAATGACAAAGTTGCAAACAAAACCAAGACTCGTAACTACAAGGTGAAATTTAAAAAGAACAAACATTTATTACAAACCATTAATAAAACATAACAAAATACAATACTTTACAAGACAGGCTTGCACAAAAATTATTTTGTGAGTCTTATATAAAAATACATAAATTATTTTGAAAGATTTTTTACCTTTAAAAATGGAAACTCTTTGAGAAGGTAATACAGACTTTGAATAAAGTGAAAATTACTCCCTGAAAAAAAAAAAAGAAAAAAAAAGAAAACAACAAAGCGGTGTACCCAACTAACAGAAAGACGAAAAAAAAATCACAAAATGAAGGTAACTTTGGCAATTTCAAAACACTAGTATCCCGGAAAATTTTGCAATTAATATTTTAGGTACCTCCACTCATTTTCGATACCTAAATTTAACTTGAATCTTTTCAAACAAACAAAGTTTTCTTGAAGCTTCAATTTTAGTTTTAATTGAAAGCCAAGAGATTAAATTTACTAATTAAATCAAAATACTCTGGTGTATTTCAAACCGAAATTATATTGATTGAAATTTAAAAAATCTTGCAAAAATAAAATACTTCACTGAAATATTATTTCATTCAAATTAGCAAATTTAAACTTACCTTAATTTGATTTGAAACATGTCTTACTTACTTAATGCCTGAAATGTATTATCAAAGAGTTTCTTCATTACGGTAGCCTTGTTATCAGGGGCTATCATTTTGTTATCAGAGCCGATAATTGACATGACAGGCGGAAGCTATCTAAAAATGCTAAGTATGGAAGACGAACTTGACATAATTTTTTGTTAGCTTAGTCCTACGCTTCATCTGTTGGGTTTTAACTATTTAGTAAAATTAAAAATTTAACGTAATATTTTTATCAATTATCAAATATTTTATAGAATTTTAGTTAGTTTAGCTTCATAGTCTTACGTTTGAAGATGTTTTATAAAAAATAAAATAATATAAAACTTTCTTTTAAAATAATTTTACAATTTAATAACAGAATAATATATATACAAACACAGAGTTAACTCAGTAATGTATGAAATGGTATGGCATTTCTTAATTTTTATTTTAAATATCTATCTTTCATATTCTTTTTTAGGTGCCTCCACAAATTGTAAATTTCACTATTACTTATTTTTTAAACAAAATTAGGAAACTAGGAACTAAAATGTAAAACTTGCTTTAAATTTTGAAGGGATTTGCAAAGCTCGTTGAATGTTGAAACGTAGGGCATAGGAAACACGAAAGTTAGATGAAAGAATTGTACCCTGCCGAAAATATTGATATAATTATTTTTTTCCTGTAAGGAAGATATAGAAATATATAAATTATTTTGAAAGATCTTTTACCTTTAAAAATGGAAAATACGGGTCATCATACTCACGCAATTAAAATGTTTCAATTATTTTAAAAAACGAAGGGCTCGATTATTTGTATTAAGGTTTTCACTTTTTGATTAGTAAATTTAGTCTTCACAAATTAAATTAACAACCTAGCGTGAACGATGAAGGAAGAAACTCTAAAAGATTTTTGAAATTTTATTAATTATTATAATAAAATAATGAAATTTAAAACAATTCTTATTCATTGATTTTTTTCTTTCAGACTATGATATCCTTAATATATATTGTTTATAAAACCAATTAAAAGTATATCTAAATAAAAAATGTCATAGTTTTATTGCATTTTTGTTTTCACAATTCGGAGCAGATTTTCTGAAAAAGGGCAAATTTAGAAAAAAAAATAGACAATTGATTAGCATTCTATAATGACTCCTGAATTTAATGATATATAGGCGAACTCTCGCGAATTTCTAGATATTTAAGGAAATTAATTGGTGGTGGGAGGTAACATATGCAAAAAAATATTTTTATCAAGATTTTTCAAAAATAATTATTTAAAAAATGATTTCAGTTATTTATGAATAAGTTCTGAAATTTTAATCAAAATCCGACTATTATTTCATTTTTGCAAGAATTTCTAATTTTATGTTTTTCACCGTCAAAAAAGTGACTTGCGTAATATTACGTTTGCCGTTGTAAAAATTGCGTCATTCACGGACGAAAGAAAAACAAGATTTTATACCAAAATTTCGAACGTGTTAGAAAGAATTAAAAAATTTTAAATAATGATTAAAAATACTTTGATCTATCTTTGGTGTTATTATTAAGATAACATGAATATTTTACCGTTAAAACTTTGTTTTTATTTAGTTTGAGGTCTTTTTTCTTCATACTATGCTGTTTTTTTTTTCAGCGAATTCGTGGAGATACCGATGTTATAATTGAACATAGTTCTATTAACAAGTTTTAGTTACGGAAAATTCGTAACACATTGTAACAGTTTAATTTTTTGTACTAGTGCACCAAAACCTAATTCACTGTGAATGTTTTAAATTGCAAAGTGGCCTTTGATGATCAGTTGTTTTGTGAGCTGACTATTTCCTATCCAAGAATAACGTAATTGATAGAGCATTAAATTTATCAGATGCTATGGCATTGCAAACAGATTTTGAAGCTAAATAAATTTACCTTGACTTTTGTAATTCTGCTTTACTAACAATTGTTTTTAAAATAAAAACAATATTTATCTACTTTTCCAAATAGCATTTAGATTTACAATCTCTTGTCTTCTTTCGTGCAACACTTCCCCTCTTCCTGCATCGCGCGCACACGCACACACACACACACATACACATACACACACACACATAAGCACACGCACACACACAAATATGTCCAGTAATATGTAGATAATTTAGAGAATGCTTAATTTTATCTAACTTCGCTGTTTTACCAGCATGAAAAATTGAAAATAAATGTATTTTATGCTTATTTAAATAAGCCAAATAAAATGCGTGTGTGAAAATTCTCCTTTGTGAATAAACAGAAAAATAACAAATGACAATTAGTTGACCAGCTAGAATATAAAGCACCTATTTTGAAAACTAAGGCTCGGGCAATCACATAATCATTTCACGTAAAAGTTAAAAACTACGGATAGTAATTTTATACTCAGTGTCATGGTGGCATTACACATTCAACGGATTGAACTCTTCCATCTACTACATATACTTCCCCTCACAAGAGGTGGAAGCAGAAGAGCAGAAGAGCCGCGATAGGCAGAGACAGAGTGAGATAGCCAAGACTGCTACTGTATGACCATTGCGAGTCCCAGTTCTAGTATGACATTCTAACCCGTATTTTTCCTTCTACTAACAGAATTCCAAGAATGTGTATTTTTCTGTGTTTAATATATATATCGTTATTTCCTATTTTGGTTGTTGTTGTATTATTTCTTGCTGGACTCTTTGCCGGTCCACGACAAGTGACGGCGAAGAATCAAACAAAATCACGCGGAGATATAAAAAAAAAAAGAAAAAAACAGTGTCCCACGACAAGTGGCAACGAAGAATCAAACAAATTTACGTGGAGATATAAAAAAAAGACAGCGTTCCACACGACAAGGGGCGACGAAGACTCAAAAAATCCACGCGGAGTTATAAAAAAGAAAAACATCGTTCCACGACAAGTGAGGACGAAATATTCAAAATATTAGGCGGAGATAAAGGAATTTTTTCAACGTCAGTTGCAACGACAAAAAGCGACGAGGATATTCAAAGAATTCACGTTTTGGAACTGCAATCGTCATACGTTTACATTTTCTCAGAACGCCATATTGAACTCTATTGAAAATTTCACATACTCTCCCGACGAGGATAAAACGTTCAAAGACTACTTTAGAAGGTAAAAGGATTTTTTAAAAATCGACTGCGATACATGGTCAGACACAAAGAAATTGAGATTTTTCTTAAGGAAACTGGGAACGTCCGAACATACAAAGTTCGTTGACTATTTATTGCCCAAAAAGACTAACGTATTAAATTTCGAAGAAGCAGCAAAGTGCTTAACAGAGCATTTCAGCCCGAAAACATCACTTTTCCATAAAAGGTGGAAGTGCTTTAGCCTAACAAAAAACGACGACGAAGATTACACTACGTTTGCAGCAATTGTAAATAAACACTGCGAAAATTTTAAACTATCAGAGCTCTCTTCAGACAATTTCAAATGTTTAAACTTTGTCCAGGGATTAGTCTCAACAAAAGACTCCGAAATGAGAAAGAGAATACTGACAAAACAGCATACGAGCCGGAACTAACATTACAGAAGCTAGCAGAAGATTGTCAGAGGTGTTTGAGTGTCAAGAAAGACTGAAGGGACATAAAAGAATCAGGCATTGCACATGTACGCAAAGTTAACAGAAAGACATATTTTTTACCCTCCCAAAGAAAAATCAAAACAGAAATAAACAATTTTTACCCTCCCCAAAGAAAAATCAAAACAATTATAAATTAAAAAACAAACCTCCTCCTAGTCCGTGTTACAGATGTGGAGCTCTTCACTGGTATAAAGACTGCCTGTATCGATATAAAACCTGTTCAGCATGTAACAGAATGGGACACAAAAGTTCTCACTGCATAACTAAAACTGGAAACAGAAGCTGGGTAAGAACTGCCAGAACGGAACATGAAGACAGAATGAACATAAGGAAATACGTAGTAGTAGAAATTCTAAACAAAAGAATCAGACTCCAGCTTGATTCAGGTTCCGATTTGGCAAACATGGAGAAAACTAAATAAGCCCACCATCCTACGTACAGACAAAATCGCAAGATCAGTAACAGGTAAAAGAATAAAATTCGAAGGAGAGGTAATTACGAATGCATCATTTAACAGAAAAACGAAAACACTTATAATGTTCGTTTTAAAAAATACCGAGAACCTTTTCGGTACCAATTGGATACACAAATTTGACTTATGGTACTTACCTATTAATACTTTTTGCTAGAAAGTTAAAAGTGAATCAACTGAAGCAGAAAAATTAAAAGAAAAATTAAAAGAAAAGTTCCCCGACGTATTTTCACCAGGACTTGGTAGATGTAAAAAAAGTAGCAGCAAAAATAGAATTGAAAGATGGCGCACAACCAATATTAAAAAAGAAACAAAATGTTCCCTTCGCATCAATAGGAAAAATGGATAAGAAAACTCGACAGTCTTTTTGAAACCGGGATATTATCGAAAGTAGAATTTAGTCAGTGGACTGCACCAACCGTCTATGTTAAGAAAAAAAATCAGGTGAAATTCGTGTTTGTGCGGAATTTTTAACTGTTTTAACAAGGCAATAAAGGATTACCACTATCCGCTTCCCAGCCCAGAGGAAGTTTTCACAAGATTAAACGGCGGTAAATGCTTTTCAAAAATTGATCTAAACCTGGCCTGTTTACAAGTGCCAGTGGATGAGGAGATCTGTAAGCTACTATTCATTAACACACACAAGGGACTGTATAGATTTCAAAGGCTGGCTTTCGGAATTAAAGTAGCACCAGCAATTTTCCAACAAACGATGGATACAATGTTAGCTGGACTAAAATTTGCCATAGCATATCTAGACAACATACTAATAAAGAGCGACAGCGTGTAACAACATACGAAACACATTCAGGAAGTATTTATGCGAATACAAAGCTATGTATTCAAAGTTAAAGAACAAAAGTGCGACTTTTTCTTAAAAGAAATTGAATACTTAGGTCATATTATAAACAAGGATGGAAGAGGACCGGATCCTGGAAGAGTGGCAGCAATAAATGATATGCCGGTACCAAGAAATATTGCGGAACTACAAAGTTTCCTTGAATTGGTAAATTATTACCAGAAATTCATCGCAAATTTGCATAAATTACGTGCTCCATTAAATGAATTACTAAAAAAAAGAGAAAGAATTGAATTAGACAGCACAATGCCAAGAATCATTTGTAGAAATTACTAAAACATTAACGTCAGACTTGTTTTAGACACAGTATGATCCAAATTTAGAACTAATAATAGCGAGTGACGCGAGCTAGTATGGTGCTTGCCTACTACACAAAATGTCAGACAGAAAGAAAAGAACTATCAAACATGCTTCTAGAACACTATTACCAGCGGCGAAATTTATTCACAGATCGAGAAAGAGGCTCTAGGAATCATATTTGAAGTAACCAGATTTCACAGGTACATTTATGGAAGACATTTCACTCTGTAGACTGATCATAAACCGTTGTTGACAATCTTCGGTTCGAAGAAAGGCTTACCAACACACAGCAAACAGGCTGTTATGAAGGGGAACCATATTACTTAATTACGACTTCAAATTGGAATACCTGCCTTCCAACCATATTGGACACACAGACGGGTTGTCAAGATTAGTGCCAAAGAATAATGAACTGCTGGAAGACTCAGTAATAGCTGCATTACAATCAGAAGGCGATATGGGGACAGCACGGGGAAGTACAATACGAGAGCTGCCAATGACGTTATTAGAAATTTCATTAAAACTACGAAAAAAAAAAATAGAAGAAAGAGACAGAGGTCTCTTAGACAGTTTTTCGCTTTGTGATAACGTATTAATGTACAATGAAAGAGTCGTAATACCTAAGACCCTGCAGAAAAGAATATTAAAGGATTTTCATATGAGACATCCTGGAAAAATCATATGAAGGCTCTAATGAGAAGCTACGTTTATTGGAGGAACATGGATGAAGACATTATGGAAATGGTAAAAAAAATGTAAAGGTTGCGTCCTAGCTGCCAGGGCACCCCCAATTATACAAGAACCTTGGCCGAAAACTGATCGACCATGGTCGAGGATCCACGTAGATTATGCGGTACCTAAAGGCAGATTTTATTATTTAATCACAATAGACAGCTACAGCAAGTGGCCGGAAGTTTTTCGCTATAAGAATACAACGGCAGAAAACACAATTAACTGTCTACATGAACTGTTCGCAATGTTCGGGGTAGTGGATTGTTTGGTAACACAATTCGTTTCCACATATTTCCAGAAGTTCTGTAATATGTTCCAAACTAACCACTGTATCACCCACGTTCGAATGGACAAGCTGAGAAATTTGTTAACATCTTAAAAAGAGCGCTGAAAAAGGCATACGGGATACCCACAGAGAAAGCACTGCAACAGTTTCTACAGGTTTATAGGATTACCCCAAATAATAATACACCATCAGGACTGTCACCGGCGGAGGTGATGTTTGCGAGAAAAATAAACTCTGTATTCGACAAATTACTACCAAAGCAAAACAAAAACAGCAATTGTAACATTCGTACCAAAGAGGAATTCAGACCAGGACAAAGAGTATATTATACAATGTTTAAAAACAACACGTCCTACTGGGATGCCGGTACGATAACTAATCGGATCGGGAATATGCTAAACACAATTCAAGGTCCAGAATATACACACAGAAAGCACATAAATCAAATAAGGAAAAGGTGGTTGAAGGAAACCAACACGCCACTGCAAGAAGAAGAAACTATGAACACAATCTTTGATACGTTCGAGTTACAAAGACCTCAAACAGACCCTGAAAAAAGAAAACCAAGAAGGAAAAGGAAGTTCACCGAACCACTGATGAGAAATCCTAAAAGAAAAAATATTAAAAGCTCCTTACATAGGAAAAAAAAAACGTGGGAGGTGGGTGTCATGGTGGTATCACCTATTCAACGGACTGAACCCTTCCATCTACTACATATACTTCCCCTCACAAGAGGTGGGAGCAGAAGAGCCGCAATAAACATACAAAGTGATATAGCCAAGACTGCTACCGTACGACCATTGTGAATCCCAGTTCCAGTATTACTTCCTAATCCATATTTATCCTTCTACTAACAGAGTTCCAAGTATTTGTATTTTGCTGTGTTTAATATATATATCGTTATTTCCTATTTTGGTTGTTGTTGTATTATTTCTTGCTGGACTCTTCACCGGATCTACGACAATAAAAAATAAAGCTTATAATATTAAGCTAATTTATATCTTTAATTAGGCAAAAACAAAAAGCTTCCGTGGTTATGCACTTCTTATTACACACATATACATATTCAGTCGCATACGCCTTCTACGCATCTAAATAACCTTACATTTTTACGCATTGTGAATTTGTACCTATTTTATCAATTTACATTACAAATTTGTTAATATATAAGAACTAACTGACCAAATAACAGATTATTCCAGAATCATTTCCAACAAGTGACGACTTACCAAACAATAAGAAAAATACATATTGCAAACGCCCGTAGCGAAACTGACGAATGAATTCGCTCTTTCCACTATTTACATACAGGTGCATATCACTTCCCATCGCATACACAAATAAAACTAATTATGTGCAATATATTTACATTCGACCAAAAACAACTATTTTTCCAACATTTGGGGATTTTCTACAGATTTTCAAAGTTTTTATTTACTTATATATTATTTCTTTTGAAAATAATTACTAAAACTAAAATTTTCCAACGTAATCTGCCATACGTGATACACACTTGGACAATCATGTTTCTTTGGATTAATTACTGGATAGGCAGAAGAGTTTCGTGGTAGACTGGTTGCCAACTAAAGCTAGTAGGACCCAGTCTGTTCTGCTATTCAATCCATAGAGCTGGGGGAGAAGACATCGATTCATACTTTTTCTAAGGGTATTTGCGTGTAAGTCTATATAATGAACCCGACTGGAATCCGAACTCGATTGTGCGGTTACTCATTCCAAGTTGGTTATCCATTACATCACAACGCACATCCTCCCAACGTAATACTTTAACTAAAATGCAGAAATGTAGTCAATAAAAATTATAACTTTTATAAATTTGTAAAACCACACGCGCACGCAGTTAATGTCCTTACGTATCGAAACCGTTGCGTGAATGTGTGCGTCCATGTGTTCACACACATACATTTGCAAATAAGAACTGTAAACATAAACTATTTACCGATTATTTAACTGATTTTTATGTCAAATTGTATTCTTTGATGTTCTATTAATGTTAGTCGTATGAATAATGATCCAAATTTCAGTAAGTTATCTTAAAAATTTAATATACTTTTATTAGGTTATTCTTTTGAGACTGTAACATGGCTGATAGTAGATAAAATATTAAGTGAGAAATACACACATCTGAGTGCAAGTAACACTATATGGAAATATTTAACAAGGAAATCAAAAGTACTTCTTATTCTATTTTTAGTTATTTATTTCGCTAAACTTTATACTAATTGATTTCTTCCGCCGTCATTTACATTTTCAGATTTGCTTTCTTTGTTCTTTTCTATTGTAATAAATAAATCCAAATGGAATCCATAACAATTTTTTGAAAACAATCTGAAGACGAACAAATAAAAATCATTTTAATTTTTAGTGTTTTTATCGTTTCGCTTCAAAAGCATGAAATGCTTGTGACAAATGTAAAAACTTATAAGCATAGTATTTTGTTATGTTTGCATATTTTAACTAAGACTTTTAAAACTTGGTGAGATCAAGCTAAAGAAAACAGACTAATAAAGAGGAAACTAATTATTATATAAAGAAAAAGAGAAGAAGCAGGAATATCTTCTGGTAACAGTTATTGACACTTACAAGTTCTATGTATCTTGCGAACTTTTTTGTGTTATTTAAGTCGAAACATAGTAATTCTTTAAATTGGTCAGTTTCAATAATTATGTTCGTCTTTGTAGATATTTTTCCATAAGCAAAGAAATTATTTAAAGTTAAACGGATTAGAGTAAAAAAATCTTATAAAAATTCAGGTAATAATAATGACTTTAATTATTCCGCTTAATAGTTTTAATTTAATTGCTTCATCTTGAATATAAAGAATATATATTCTCGTTGGACATATAAAGCGTCGTTGTGAACGACAATGGCATTTCCATTAATTTAACAATGAAATAACAATTAAATAATGTGATCGTCACGTAGTAAATTCTCATTCCACTCGTCAGTGTTTGAAATCAAATAAATGAGAGGTTTTGAATTTTAATAACAAACACTTTCACATACGCCATAAAAATTTGCGACAAACCTAATCTTCCGCTAAATTATTCCAAGGATACTAATAAAAAAAAAGCATATAAATAACTAAATAATAATTCGAAGAATTAAAAAATATTAATAATGTGTAAAATTTTAATGATAACAACAAATATAGTTTAATTTTTGAGCAAAAGTTCCTTAGTTTCACACCCGATCTTATTCCACTCAACTGAACACAAATCGCATTTCAAACAGTTACACGATACTTCTGTCGAATGGAAAACTAGATGTTTTAAATTTTTATACTCTATATTGACATATTTTCTTACATCAGTATTTATAAATGAACATCCCACATTTTTCCATTTAGTAACAGCATAATTTCAATATGTTTACGGCTTGCAGTTTTTCTTGTTACTCTCTTTTACAGTTAAAGTAATAAATGATTGAGTGAGTCTTAACTAATCTTAGTAATTTATAAAGTTATCATCTTTCCTCCATCGATCAAAAATTTCACATATGTCCATCCGTTATTTAGAATTGGAACTACCAAAAAACCTGGCTAACCTGTTGAGGTGTCTGGACAAAACAGCATCCAGATATGGCATGGAAATCAACGCCAAGAGAACAAAGCTGGTTAGAAATAATACAGAAACTGTATGGATACCAATTACGGTCAGTGATTAACAACTGCGAATAGAGAAACAATTCAAATACCTTGGAGCATTCGTCGACCAAGGTGGATCCAAGTCATAAGTCAGTGCAAGAAATGCGTTGACTACAGTCTCGATTATAGTTGAATCCTATCTGGAAAAACAAAAAATCACCCAAAAAAATAAACTTGAGAAAACGCTGAGGAAGCTGAAGTGGTATGACCACTTAACCAGATCGCGAGAAAACCTCTCCAAGACCATCCTACAAAGAACGGTCAGTCAGTTAAGTGCCATACGTGAAACACGCTTGGGCGATCATGTCTCGAAAGAGACATGACTGACTGGGCAGAAGATTTTCCCGCAGTAGGTTGCCATTGCTTTCTGTGGTAGACTGGTTGCCAGCCAAGGCTATAGAACCCAATCTCTCCTGTTATTTAACCCATAACTGGAAGGAAGAGCCGGATTAATACCTTTCCCAAGGGTATTTGCGCGTAAGTGAATGCAATGAATTCAACTGGAATTCGAACTCGACACCCCAATTTCTCGTTCCGAGACGATATCCACTGCACCACAACGCACGGTACAAGGAGAAAAGGAAAGATAAGGAAAGAGATGGGTGGACAACCTCGTCGAATGGACTGGCGAAAAAGTTTTCTAGGAACTGACCGAATCAAGTGGAAACTTCTTGTAGTGCTTCTGTGACCCTGGCGGGTTATGGGACAGAAGTAGGGAGAAATTACTATCAGGTGAATTTTATATTATTTGAATGTTGGGCATTTTTCAGCTTTTGAAATACAAAATGTTTTGCTTCATTGGAACATTTAGCAGCAGATTATATCCTTTGTGTCCTTTATATCATATAAATTTCTCATTACTCTTGTGAAGCCTGTTAACTGCGTTATTTCTTTTACCATAATTTCATATTTTGTTTTTTATCAGGTTTATATGATATTTTAATTAATGATTAAATTGACCGATAACAGAAATAAAAGTATATTTACTGATTATCAATTTAATAGATTTATCATTGTGATGTCTTTGGTTTTGTACAGTTACAAAAGAAAATAAAACCCAACATTATGAGCAATCAAATTATCCAACCCAAACGTCAAGCAGCAATATAATTGTTATTATTTTATTCTACTTGCAATGGACAAAATAGAGAACATTTTACAAGAAAAAAAGATTGAACTATCAAAGTGCAAGAACTAAGTTTTCTTATTTTGCTTCTCTGAGATACTTACGACTTTAGCTTCTTTGGACAAAATTTGTAATCGTTATTTGTGTTCCATGATAAAAAATGCACTTTCTCTTTCAATTTTTGTTGCACTTTTACAGTTTGTATAACAGATGATTCTTAGTTGTGACCAATCTTAGCACAGGTAATTATAACTTGTGTTCAGATACAATTATTTTATTGAAATGTTTCAAGCATTATCTGTTTACAAAAAGTTTTAGAAAAAAATTGCAAAAAGAGATTGACCTTATGACCAAATGTCATGTCTACCGAATTAATTTAAATGACATCAAATCAATATGCTATTGACGATGGAGTTAGCTTTTGTCTGTGGGCACAACAAATTTGGTGAGTTTTATCTGAAAACGTTACTGATTTGATCAAGACATCTGGACCCATAATGTTAGAACAACAATGTATCCACAAGGGATTGTTCAGGTTTTAAGCAGCAACACTTTGTAAACTTGACTATTACTGATGCTGACTGATGAAAATTTAATTTCAGTTTTTGTGCAAGCGTTCAATTATTGTAATAAAGTAATTTTCTAGAATGAATTAAGATACCATATTTGACAAATCTAATCTTTTTTGTTACACGATCTTTTATCTCAACTCAATTATTTTGTTTAAGCAACAAAACCACGCACATAATACAAAGATTCTAAATCGACGAAAACAAATTTCATATTTTTTAGGAGACAAATAGTCAAAACAAAAACTGCAAAAAAATTACAAATACGTTTTGCAAATTTGAAGTTGAAGTCGAAACGTGTGATAAATTTAATATTCCAAATAGAATTTTAGAAAATACTAAAATAATATGATTCGTAATTTGGCTAAGTCAGTATTAAAGCAATGTTTGTTTGTGAAAAGAATATACAAGAACGATTGGTGGACTTGAATGGAATAGCTACAAGACGGTATAAAACAACGAATGTAGTAGGTAAAGGCAAATAAAGGATAAATTATAACATCCTTTTGTATGATCCTTAAATATTACAGAGAAAAGAATGTAAGGTATATTCATCTAAAGTTTTATGACCATAAACCTCGAAACATAGAAATTTCCATGTCGCAATGTAAAACTGATATATAACCATATAATTATATTATATATATATATATATATATATATATATATATATATATATATATAAATTCGGCAGTTATAACAGAATGTTTTAAAATCCGTAAAACGTAATTATTTATATTTTTACAAATATAAATTAAGTTTCCTCTAGATAACACTAATTTTTGAATTAACAGAACGTATTTTATATGAATTCAACACCCCTCCCCCAAAAAATCATAACTAACAATTAAATTAATTTTTGTCTTAGCGATTTCCTCCTGAAGATAATCTTGGATGAAATTTAAAGTACTTGGGAAAATAAAAGGAATGAGCAAAACTTCAGCGTCTTCCCTATTGAGTATAATAGCATCATCAAGAAATTAATCTTTGAATTGGAGAGGATTAAAATAAAATAGATATATGTCTCGATTATTCAATCAAATGTTTGAAGGAAATATGCTGCTTAAATATGCATACACGCACGTACACAAACACACACACGCGCGTGCGCGTGTGCGCAGTCGTGTGTTGCGTGTATGTGTGGTTCTAGATAATATCTTATGATAAAAGACAAAGAAAAGAAGAATTTGTTAACATTAGCAGTTGGTGAAAATGGTTGGTGCATCTGGGAGTACCTATTTTTTTAAGTACACTAAAAAACAGCTAGCCACTCATAAATCATAAAAAGTGAGTATAAAAAGTCCACTTTATTCTTAATTTTCGGACATCTCTGAATCCCTTAGAAATTCGTTTGCAAGGCTCAATATAGGCTGGTAGACAGCTGAGTACCGTGTAGTTTGACTGGTACGGAACGAGTCAACACAAGAGAGGTTTTTTGTCAAGTGACTGTCTGCCTTAGTCTATGCCAGACCAACCAACTTAGATAAAGTGTTGCATCCTGCAGAACACGAATAAAACTTGTTAGTTTTATAAAGGTTTCCTTTTCTTATTGTGGATTCCATCTATGTCTGGATCGTCGATGCAGCAAATTTTCAGCGACTTTCAACCCAAACCGGCTTTGTTATCAATCAAGCACAACATGGGCAGAGCTCGGTTTAGAACGAAGTGATCGATTATCAATCGGCCGAGGGATCTTGGGCGTCAATGCGAAGGACCGGTAGTGGAGTGGGTTCACACACTGATATAAAATTGAACGATTACATTTAATCAATTTCTATGTCTACCGACAGGAATGTTGGTTCACTGTCGCGCTAGATAATCTCTGTCACCAGAATCTTTCTTACACATTTATAATTTTACTGTTTTTCCTTTTCTACTCCTTGATGCATCAACTGGTTACTTACCCAATCTATTTTTAAAGATGCTTGAAAAATGGTCAGTTTATCCTATCACATCAGAAAGTACCGGGCTCATTCCACCAGGTTTTATTATTATGGAATTCAGATTAGACCAATAATGAAATATTACTGGCATTTCTCGGTTGGAGCTGCACAATCACCACTTTCCAAAGTCAAAAGTTCAAAATCAAGGACGCGGTTTTGTTGGTGAGACCTATTCTCCACTCGACAGACACAACGTTGCTAGATTAGTGCTATTCGAATCGCAAATTTTCAGACGAGCTCCACTTTTCAGTTCCGCAACTCAGACCTTTACAAGTAGAAGACGCTATGCTACTTCCAAAGAGTTAAACGACTTCTTTCTTTCTGTTTTTCAAATGTAAGAAGAAAGTTACACTCTTCTTTTATTCTAAGAACTAACACTTTGTGAAACAGATTTCCGTGTGTGTGCTTCAATAAACACTGCAATCTTAAGCTTGTTTTATATCTTTCTTATTCTTATAATCGTCCAAGCACCTTCTATTTCATTCATAATAACGCTTCATTCACCATGACCACTTTAACAGTAAACTTCTAATTTGAGTAGATCTTGTATTTGGTATAAAAAAAATGCAGCCAAAATGGATTGTTCAGTCGCAAAGTTATAGTGTAAATTACTAAGGGCAGTGCATATTGCGAATCCATCAAAACAAACGTCGACTTTTTCTGACTATTTACCGAAAACGTGATGGATAAGACCAAACTGAAGGTAATGAGTTTTCTATTTTCCATTAATTTTTTCTATAACAGACAACATCTGATTATACGTTCAAGGGTTTCGAGAAAGATCATAGTTCGGAATGTTGGTATAATTTTCTACACGTTCTAACTTAATTGCATTTAGTTATTCCTTCTTATATAGGCAATAATTGGAACAAATCCATGGACTGTACACCCTATATATAATACAATACTTGAATTTTAACAAGTAATGTGAAAGGAAACTTCATGTTTTAATTCTAAATGAAAGACTGAAGAAGTACGTACTGAATTCAAGAAATTTAGATTATTATATAACTGCAATAGATTTCACAGGCACTTTATGATTGTTTACGAGTCTTAGACATTTATTTGAAAGTCGACAATATCGTGTTAAACAGAGAATAAGATGAGACATTCTAATCTTGAACGAAATTTATAAAGAACGCTTTAAAGATGCAAAACACTGAAAATCTCTTCGGCTATTTTATTATTTAAACTACTTGAGTGAATTTTATTTTCAGAAACAAAAAAACACGAGCCGTCGCAAAAGTTTTATTCTATGACTGGTTTCTATGCTCATAAATACTCAATTAGTTTGACCAAATATTGATCTGTTTTGCCACCAAAATGTCTTATTCAGAAAATAATCTGTGTGATAAAATTCATAGATCAGTAACAATATTCAAGCAGAAGACTTTATTTTATGATATAGCATCCTTTTATAAAAGCAATTTCATTAATGATAACAATATTTTAAAACATTTAACTGGCAGTAAAGTTGCTTTCATTGTTTATTGAATGAAATATCTGTTAGGCAAACATTTATCAATAATCACGCTTTTCAGTATAAATATGTGCTGTCTTTTCAACATGCCCTAGGTGCGTCCAGAAAGTTTATGCCGATTTTTAGTCGTTCATGTTCCAACACGTCAAATTTGTCTCCAGATATAGTTTTCTTACATTCCCGATTAGAGTACACTTGCAAAATTGAGAAGGAAAGTTTAAAATTATTTGTGTTAATTTTGCATCCCTTAGAAAAAATCCAATACTATGAGCTTCTGCCAAGTAAGCAGTCAATTGATTCCGAAAAGTACTGCTTGCAGATGGGCGAATTAAAGGCAGCAACTGAAGAAAATCTCCCAGATTTGGTGAACAGAAAAGATGTTATTTCCATTGGGATAATGCCAGATTACACATTTGTTTGGTGACTCGGAAAAAATTATTACGGCTTGGCTGGGATGTGTTACCGCACTCACCATATTCACCAGACATTGCTCCTTCGGATTTTTATTTATTCAGGTCCTTTCAAAATAATCTCAATGTTAAAAATTTTAATTATTTGGATGACACAAAAACCACCTTAATAAGTTCTTTGCCGAGAAAACACCGAAATTCTGAGAAGACAGAATCCTCAAGTTGAAGGAAAAATAGAGAAAGGTTGTGCAGCAAAAGGGTTCATATTTAGTCAAATAGATATTTAATGGCATAATTTTGTTTTGTTTTACTTTACCTTAAAAATCGGCATGAATTTTCGAGATAACCCATCCTAAACTGAGTTAGTCATTGTAGTAGAATTCTTAAAGACAATTCATATTTGGTCGCAGAGTTCTGAATATATGTATTCAGGATAGATCCATTAATTATACCACATTTCCCCCTGTCTTATTTTTACAGAGGAAAGAGGTCCTTGAACCCAGCAAGCATTCTTTGCTGTCTGCAAGGCAATGGCAGGTTGCCAAAAGCATGGTAAAGATCTTCCTCATTCTTGATCGAACCGGATTTAATCATCCTTATCGGTAGGTGTGTGTACTCTCTTCTGAGAAATCTGTTCTTCGCCGCTCGAGGCATTAAAGCTCAAAGATTTCTCATAATTTTCAAAAAGAAATCATGTCTTTGTCCTGAGTCCTGAGGAAAGCCCTTGCTTACGCCTGTGGGTCCTGATTTGTCTCCTGCTGAAGATAAGTTTCTTAGTTAGACTGTGTTTTCTTGTCTATCTGGGTAACGGACACGTGCATACTAGAGTGTGGCATCTAGTAGCTGTACTTGATCCAATAGTTGTTCGTTTTTATTCAGTCACGGGTTTTTTTATTTTTGTTACCGGAGCGGTATGTTAAACGAGTAACACGGGAGTTATATCCCCCACCGACCTATCTTCTCATTTTTTTCTTTGCTACTCGTTTTCCCGTCAAATATGAATGCGACTTATTTTGATCTGTAATTAATTTAAAGTATCGCCCGATCAAATAATGCCACCATTTTCTCAGCGATTCGACAAAAGCATAAGTTTCTTTCTCTATTGCATAATGCCTACCTTCTGGTTTAGACAGGGTTATGGAGAAAAAAGCTATGGACCTCTCCGACTGTCGATGTCACATTTTGAGGAGTCTGTCTCTACTATCAGAGGTAATGTATGTTTGGGCGTAGTAATAGCTGCTTTCACTATGCCCCACTTTAACACGTTAAACGCTTTCTTTGCTATGAGAAATAGCGGGAAATTTGATACAGTTGTTAGAGGGTAGGTTTTTCTGAAAACGACAATATCCGATAAGCACATTGTGCGAAAATTCTTAATGCAAGGCGTAGAGCGGGTGAATCTCTTGAGACCGGTAGGCTGAGTAATGGATTCAGATGTTCTGGATAGAGATTTTGTATCATTATTTTTACTATGTATCCAAGTAGTTTTATATTTTTACGCTTAAAATAACATTTGTCTTGGCTAAGCGTCAGCTTGTACCTTTTAACAGTCACCATGAATAATTTGAGATTTTTGTGATATTCCTTCGATTTTTTCCGGTTACATTATCAATGTAAGAATAGGTGCCTTGCCTTAAAGGTTCTCTGTCGTTATTACCTGGTCTACCACCCATTGAAAGCGAGATACTACGCCAAAGATTCTACAGAATTGTTCGAGTTTGCAGCTAGTTTTGAAGGCCGTATATATGGTTTATCGCTGGGCCTTATAATTAACTTTATGATAGACGCTTTTGAGGTCCAGAGTATTAAATTAATACGTTTTTGGCTATTTTTCTATCATCTCTTTTGTTCTAGGCAAAGGGTAGAATTCAGTAAAGTAAACCGGTTTATCGTTTGGAAACAGTCGATTACCATTTTCTTTTGAGTGACTAGTTTATCATACGAGGAGGGAAGGAGCAAATTAGAGGAAGAGATCTCTGATATTACTGCATTTGTATTATACTTTTTAGCATTTGCTTTTCTAAATCTAGTACTCTTGTCTGATCATAGACTTGCTGTAACATTAAGGGATTATTTTTTATTATTCAAGTCGGATATCCGTAGACCGAAGTCCGTAGACCGAAGTAAGGATGGTGCATCGGCGAAATATTCGAAGACTTATTTTGAGGTAGTGCAGCGTATTAGAGCTTTTGTTGCAGCAGGTACTTAAGAAGTATATGAAGTGACAATATTCTAGTTCAATGTTAGACACGTTATGGTCATTAATAAATTTCTTTGCACAGAGAAGATTACACATTATCTAAATAGTTAACAACGAGAGTTCAATAAATTGTAGTAGAATTATTAGAGACGATTTATATCGGCTTAATGCAAGCTTTAATGAACTCCGAATACAAGCAGGCAGTCAAGTTCCATACCTGATATACGCTTTGGGCGATCATTTCTCGAAAGAGTCATGACTGACTGGATAGAAGATTATCCCGCAGTAGGTTGACATTGCTTTCTGCTGTAGACTGATTATAGCCAAGGCTATAGAACCCAATCTGTCCTATTATTATAACTAGAGAGAAAAGACGGATTAATATCTTTCCCAAGGGTATTTGTGCTTATGTGAATGCAAGACATTTAACTGGAATTCAAACTCAGCACCCCAATTTGTCGTTCCGAGTCGATATTCACTGCACCACAACGCACATTCAAATACAAGCAGAGTTCTCCTTTATATATGTATTCAGGACAGATTCATTAATGGGGGAAATAGATTATATCACAGTCATATTTAGCTGTTTTGAAATTCTAACAGAGAAAACAACAGGTAATCAGAAACAATCACCAATGAAAGCGACTTCTTTTATATATTGTTTTTAAAATTTGCATTACATTTTTTATATAGAGAAGTTCTTAATTTATGGATGCTCTGATTTTTTTTCGCGAACATAATTCTCTGAATCTCTTATCAGTTTTCTTTATCTTTTTAAATTTTAGAACATAAACATTACGGTCGTTAAATGTTTCTGAATTAAATATATAATGTTTCACTATTTTAGATTTTATTGCCATTCATTACTGTCTGTATCCAAGGCAAAATTATTGCAACCGAGCACATTGATCTAACAATTTAAAACATAAAACATAAATAATCCATACTCACACATACATCCAACAGCTACAGTTGCAGAAATTTCCAAAGAGCTTTGATGCATCTTTTATTAAAGTGTTTGTATCTTCGTAGATTAGGTCATGGGTAATCTTTTTACTGATAAACAATATCGCACTAAAGGCCAGAGTTTAATCTCACGTTAATTGTTGTAAATCAGAAATAAGAAAATCTATTTTATTTCTTTGATTCATTGCAGATGTTAGTAATAGTATCCTGTCTATATACAACTCTGCGTTAATTATGTATTTTGTTCATTTTTAATAGGATGCTGGGTTCGTATTAATTAACTAATTGTTCCTCAATAAATATAAGTAAAAAACACGGCAACGAATTTATCTGTATTAATGGGAAATATTTTTGTTTGGAAGCTCATAATTCTGATGTTATAGTTATATGCGCCTTTCTGACCAGAACCCATAGAATTGCCTAGGCAGACGATATTGATTATACTAATAGCAAAATTAGTGTTCAATAAAGAAAGAACTGCGCTTATATTCTGAGACCACAACCGCTTAGATATCAGCGCATTCTGGCCATTTGCATTGGAAAATGATGCCATGAACAAGGAAAGCGTTTAAACGATACTGGATTCAAAAGCCATTTCTTGCATCAATGTCTATCATTACTGATTTAAGATTAACTAATGAATGTACGCTGCGTATTACAGATTTTTTTTGTATATTCAATAATATATTATAGAAAATATATTTAAAAAATCAGTAATAATTGAATATAATTGGCGCTAAATTTCGCCAATAAAACATTTAACTTGCTTGAGAATGTTATTATTTTAGCATATTATATGCAAACATAAATGATAGGTTAGTGATGTAATTAAATATTTAAGAAATCGTGGTTCAAACACACTAATTTGTTTAAATTAGTTAATGCCTCTGAACATATTTATCTATGATAAGAATGTTATGTATTGAATAAATTACAAAGGAGAGTCTGAAGAAACTATTTGCATTTCACCATAGATTCCACCAGAATTTTAAACAAGTTTGTCAAAAGATTTTGAATGCGTGTAAATATTAAATAAAAGTTTACATTAATTACATTGTTCAGATTATTTTGCTCATCTTTATTGCCATTTTTGCGAAGTTTAGATCGTTTACACTCCAGCCTTCTTCAGATGCTTAGGTATTTTGAAACATCACCTCCCTGTGAAGGTAGTTGTCAATATAAGTAGACATCAGCTGAGTGCCTCTTAAGAGTCACTGCTGAACAAGGGTCTCAACTTCGCGCATGTGGATAATAAAAAATAGCCTTGGTCTGTCTACTCTATTTGAAGGGGTTATTGGAGAAAATACAAAGGATCTGTGGTCCATATAACATCAGGACGACCTTCAAAAGTGGTTCTTCACTTCGCAGATACTTCTCCTGAGTTCTCTAGCTGTGGAAAAAATATAAAAAAGAAACGGGTTGCCCCTTATGGTAAGGTTGCAAGAACACGCGATGAGATTTAAAAAATCAGGATTCAGCACATATGCTAGGTCACAAAAAGCTCCTAAGCTGGCCAGGTATAAAAATGAATACAATATGGGAACCAATGATACGGAGTGCTAGAGAAAATCCTTAGTCCCAAAGATTGCCATATGAGCTCTGGTAAAAAAAATAGTTACTGAGACATTAGGCATCTAACTCCCATAAATTCATACACTGATGTTTTCAAGGACACATGGCCCAGTGGATATAGACATTGGTTAGTTCCAGTGAAAGCCCAAAGAGTTGTAAGTTTAATAGTGTTGAATAAATAACGTAGAGATTTAAGGTTTTTTTTATCGTATCACCCCGAGCAAGGCAGAAATGCCACTGATGTGCAGGGGGCTACATGAGTGTAAAAAGATTAATTAGAAGAGAGTGAAGAGGAAGACGAACAAGTTAGAAAGGAGCAATAGAAGAATGAGAATGCAGGTGTGATGACAGTTTCAAAGGTGGAGATAACGGAAAAGATATACGGGGTGGGGAAAGAACTAGAGTCAAGTGGTTAATAGATGAGTATTGACATTGCATTTAAATTCCTGGCGGTTGTAGTCGTCAGGAAAGCAAGGATATGGGAGCGAGTTCCACAGGCAGGAAGTGCGAGAGAAGAAGCTGCAGGAGTAGAATTGTCGTCTGCATTTGGCTAACCTAACTGTGAATGGGTGGGACCCAATCGCCAATCTGGTTGCACGAGTAAACACCTGTTGAGGAGGCACCAGTGACTTAATTTCGTTGGAGCAGAAGCCATGAAAGTATTTATAGAACAGACAAAGGGAGGCCACATTTCGTCGGTGGGGAAGTGGCTGTAGTCGAGCCGTCAAGTCAGTACTTATCACATTACTGATTCTCCTTTGGAGTCTGTCGAGAACACTGAGATGAACGGCAGGGGCGCCTGACCATATATGGCAGCAGTATTCCATGCACGGACGAATGGTTGATTTGTATATATGCAGGATGGATTCAGGCGGAAAAAACATCTTGGCTCGACGCAGTGACCCAACTTTCTTAGCAGTGGATTTAGCTATGGACTCGATGTAGTGGTTTCATTTGAGATCAGAAGAGAGGGTAAGGCTGAGGAGGCGCAGTGTATTGCTCTCAGAGAGAATCGCTTGGCCCATGCTTATGGGAGACAGGAGAGGTTGCCTGTGATGATTGACAGACAACAGCTTGGTCTTTGACGCATTGAAATTGACAAGCTACTTCTTGCTCCAATTCACCACAGAGTGTAGATCCCGTTCAAGGTCAGCAGCGAGATTGTTTGTCCGCCACAACGGGTTTCTTACTGATGCGGGAGGAAATTGTGGTGTCATCTGCGTAGATGCCTACTTGGCACTTGATCTCCTCTGGGAGGTCATTGATGAAAATAAGGAAGAGCGTCGGGCCCAGGATAGAGCCCTTTGAGACACCAGCATTTGTGCTGTAGGATGAAGAGGCATGCCCATTCAAAACGACCTTCATTTTGCGGTTATTTAAAAAAGATTGGACTAGATCAAGCAAGCGTCCGGTAATACCGTAACCCCGTAGCTTGCATAGAAGGCCAGAGTGCCAAACCCTGTCAAAAGCCTTGGAGATGTCCAGAGCAACCGCACGAGCCTCGCCTGACTCATCAAGGGTCTGAAGCATGTACTCCGTAACGGTTGTTAGCGTGTCGGCAGTGGTCCTGACAAAGCGGAAGCCTGTCAGAATAGAGTTTGTGGGCAGTAAGATGTTGAACTATTTCAGCATTAATTATGGCCTCTAACACTTTCCCGAAAATTGGTAGAAGACTGATAGGGCAATAGTTGGATGGGTCCGAGGGTTCCCCACAATTCTTAAATACAGGAACGACTGAAGAGAACTTCCAGCATGCAGGAAAACAGGAAGCAGAAAGGCAGTAGTTAAACAGTTTAGAGAGGACAGGGGAGAGTTCAGGAGCACACCTCTTAAGGACTATCACCGGGATTCCATCACCACCGCTCGCCTTATGGGGGTCAAGTTTTGAAATTACTCGGGATACTACTGTCGGGGTAATATATACGTCGTACAGTTTGGCCTCAGTTCTAATAGGGAAGTCGGGTGAAAGTACTCCAGATGAGTCAAATGTGGAGTTGGATGAGAATCTGCGAGCAAAGCACTCAGCTTTGTCCGCAGATGACGTGAAAACCTCAAATTTATAACTACGTGAATGCCAGAAGTGGCATCGCACATAGAATGAGAACGATATAACCCAGTGATCGAAATATAGGGTTCAGTTCGAAATTCCTAACATCTGAAGAAGGCTGGAGCGTAGTGCGGCCGAAACATCGTAAACATGGCAATAAAGATGAGGAAATAGTCTGAACAATGTAAATAATGTAAATACTAACTCATCTTAGAAGTATAGACAAATACTAAATGAAAATTAATCAATATTTTAGCGTAAATATAGTTAAGTCGTTAGCTTTCAGGAAATTTAATTCTTTTAACGCAATAAAAATTGTTTCATTGAAAATTTCTCGTAACTCTGAGAATACAATTAAATCTTTAATACAAATCAATTAAATCTACAACTAAATCTTTAATACAAACAACAAAGTTTTATTATCCATTAACCATAATTATCTAAGAGTGATTTATTCTTAAAAGTTGTGCTGTATTTAACAAAAAACAGCAGGTTGAGATTAAATGAGTCGCACCAATGAAAAACAAATGCTTATACGCATTATCTTCCTTTTAATAAGTTACTTCTTTTTTATTAAGGAAGAAAAATAATGAGTGAAAATAATACGCATTTTGCTTCATGTTTACCATATAATTTTTAACTGAAATATCTTAGAGCTGGGTAACCAATATTATTATCAGCTAGTGTTCCTATTCGTTTCGAAATAGAAAAAGTAAAAGCCAGCTTCATGATCGATGGTAGAAACAATTTATTATAAAAGTAATGAGAAAATAAAAATGATGAAAAGCATTAATAGAGAAAAGAAAGCAAACAGCAATAAAATCTAAAATAATAAAATTAACTGAAGGTGAGCCCGACACGGAGCTAATTAGAATGTTAGATGTGTTCAGCAAATCATTTGAAATTTTAGGGGTCGGGGGCTCATATACGTTGGTATATGAGCCTCCGACTCCTAAAATTTCAAATGATTTACATCGAGCTTAAATCTACAACTTGCTCAGATATCGACTTGATTGCTATATGTATACATTTTGCACATACAGTAAATAATATTTTAAAAGCAAAAACCAAATACAAATACTGTTGTACGTATGTATTATTTCTCAAATTTTAAATACAGAATCAACACTATATCAAGTGCAATAAAACAACGTACATTCAATACTATTTGTTAATATATATATATATATATATATATATACTAATCATTTTTAAATGATTGAGAAATTTGAGAAACAACATGACGTTGATTTTGAAAATAAAATAAAAGTATTACTGGTTAATCTCGACATACTCCTAAAAGAATAGTTTGAATGGCCTTTTATGCGTAACTCTCTCTCTCTCTCTTTCTCTCTCTCTCTCTCTCTCTCTCTCTCTCTCTCTCTCTCTTCTGGCCAAGATAAACAAGAGGAAAGATAATAAATAAGGGATATTAATAGGATTCTGAAGCATCTAAAAGCCAATTGATGATTGACGAATCAATGAAAAGAGCTGCATCCTTAATCAATTATGCAGTAAAGTTTTAAAGGATACACCATAAGAATATTTAGGTATTTTATAAAAAAGATAATGTGATGAAAAAAATGTAGTGACGACTGCAATAAAACATTCATTTTTTACAAAGAGGAATCCAACGATTCAAATATTTAAAAACACCTGTTGCATAAGAGAGTTTTTTGTTGTTTTTATAATCATTTCACCTCAATCAAGACAAGAGACTGCCACTGTGCGCAGGGGGTTACAGTGTGAGAGAAAACAAGGTACTCGTGATGGCGAAGTAATGATAAGAGATGGACAGGAATCAGGGAGATAGAAGATGTTTAAACTACAACACTTCACACTCCACCCACGTCTATTGTACAGGTGTAGAGGCTCATCCCTTGTTCCCTGTTTAGGATGTGGTTTCCGGCTTTCTCTTTTCCAATTTTTTAACTTTTCTTTTTCTTTTTTTTTTCAATTGGAGTAGATAGACTAAACTATCGCCCGGTTCACAACCCACCCACGTCTATTGTACAGGTGTAGAGGCTCATCCCTTGTTCCCTGTTTCGGATGTGGTTTCCGGCTTTCTCTTTTCCAATCTTTTAACTTTTCTTTTTCTTTTTTTTTCAATTGGAGTAGATAGACTAAACTATCGCCCGGTTCACAACCCACCCACGTCTATTGTAGAGGTGTCGAGGCTCATCCCTTGTTCTCTGTTTAGAATGTGGTTTCCAGCTTTCTCTTTTTCAATCTTTTCACTTTTCTTTTTCTTTTTCTTTTTTTTTTCAATTGGAGTAGATAGACTAAACTATCGCCCGGTTCACAACCCACCCACGTCTATTGTACAGGTGTAGAGGCTCATCCCTTGTTTCCTGTTTAGGATGTCGTTTCCGGCTTTCTCTTTTCCAATCTTTTAACTTTTCTTTTTCTTTTTTTTTTCAATTGGAGTAGATAGACTAAACTATCGCCCGGTTCACAACCCACCCACGTCTATTGTAGAGGTGTCGAGGCTCATCCCTTGTTCTCTGTTTAGAATGTGGTTTCCAGTTTTCTCTTTTTCAATCTTTTCACTTTTCTTTTTCTTTTTCTTTTTTTTTTTCAATTGGAGTAGATAGACTAAACTATCGCCCGGTTCACCATCCACCCACGTCTATTGTACAGGTGTAGAGGCTCATCCCTTGTTCCCTGTTTCGGATGTGGTTTCCGGCTTTCTCTTTTCCAAATCTTTTCACTCTTACGTAACCCCCTGCACATCAGTGGAGTTACCGCCTTGCTCGGGGTGATATGATTAAAAAAAAAAAAACGACAGACTCATGAATGTTCCATATTTCAAAGAAATATTTGCTGCAGATACATAACTTATAGGACTGAAAATTCAAACACATTGAGAGAAGCACCAGGAAAACGATACAAAAAAAAGTGGATAATAGATTAAATTTTCCAATTTTGTGGGTTTAAGTTCTAAGGTGACAACAAACAATACCAAGGAATGATAAAGATTATAGAACATTAAACACAAAATTGGAACAAAATGCATGCAGTTTAAAGAGTCATAATGAAAAGTGCGAGGCAATAGAATGAATACTATGAATAAGGCAAGTATGTATAAGAAAATAAAAGAATTAACGGGACAAAAGATGAGCTCATATACGCTTGGAACAAAACCAAAAGAGGGAACAGTCATAAAAAAAAGAAACACTCCTGATCTGGAACGAATATGTTGGAGAACTAAACACGAGAAGAAAAAATCCTGCAATACCCAAAACATATAAAAGGGTCTGAAATATGATCTTCAGTGGACAAGATTTTTCATAACATTTTCACCCAATAAAAAGCCCAATAGTCACTCAAGGGAGAGGGCAAATGAATGAAGCAGAATTACGTCACGACTTTGGATACGCAAGGAGTTATACGAAACTCAACAGGGGGTACAAGCCAGTCCCCCACACCACAATCAGATGTTACAGCTATATCAGCTACCAGGATCTGGTCAGCTAAATTTTTAGGGACGTAAGTTGTGGTTCAAAGCAGCAGGGCTAGATGGGATTGCAACAGAAAATCTCTCAGTCTTATTCGATTTCGGCATTGACAAGATAAAGAAAATAATAAACGAAATATACGAAAGTCGTGTCATGCTGAAAGATCTTAGTAGATCCATTTTCGTAACACCACCTAAGAAACCAGGTGCCAATAAATGCGAACATCGTTGAAAAATCAGCTTAATTAGTTACATATCGAAGCTTATCATCCAAATTTTGACAAATAGAGCGTGAAACAAGATTAAACTGGAATTAAGAGAAGAACATCATGGATTAGACACTGGAACAAGAAATACTATATGATCAAAATGGTTTCGTCGTGAGCACTACAAGTGCAGAATTGTATATACTTATGTTTCATAGATTAAGCAAAATTATTTGATAACTTATGAACAAAGTTCTGTTTGAACTGCAAAGAAAATTTGATTGATATGGGATGGATGTTAGCATAATCAAGAACTTATCCTGAGAGCAAACTGCCTGGATACGGATAGAAAATGAATTGAGTGCGTACACAAAAATAGAAAGGGGTATATTACAAGAATATGTCTGCTTATCAAATTTGTTCAAAAATTACAACGGGGCTATCTCAAAGAGGCTGAAGTTTTTAACAGGATTGATTATCTCTAGGCGTAATCTTAACTATATATGATACACAGATGATAATGTGTTGACGCTAGACGCAGAAAGAAAATTCAAGGAAACCCTAGACAAAGTAGTCAAGGAACGCGGGAAGAAAAGATTAACAGTCAATTGTAAGAAGACAGAATACATACTTATCAGAAAGAGAAAAACCAAAAATACAAACTACGAATTGGAGATGTCAAAATCAGACTGTACAGACGTTTATATTTTTGGGAGATATTTCAACAAAGGATGGAATATGTGACATCTAAATCTGAAATCGTATTGAAATTTTAAGAAACCGAAAAATTTCGTTACAAACGAAGAAAAGACTGCTCACTTGCTATGTAATATATATCTTTTTATATGGCAGTGAAACCTGGACAATTTCCTCTAAGATGAAAAAAATGATTTATGGCAACAGAGATGTGCTTCTACAGAAGAATGCAGAGAATACCATAAACGAATCATGTAAGCAACAAGGAAGTTTTAAGAAAAATGGAAACAAAAAGGACAATTATATATAAAACCTGAAAGAGTTGACATTTCTAGGACGCATAATAAAAAGTAAAGGCCTCGAAAATTTGACACACACAAGGCATACTGAAGGCAAGAGTGATGGAGGAAAGTAGCGCGTAACTTTTTAACGAGTTCATGTAAATTAATTACAGAAGAGCGATAATAAAAAGGCAAACATTGTTAAACTACAATGAATGCGAAGTAGTGGAGAACCATGATCTCCCACATCCTGAAAGGACACGACAGATTTAAAAGTTTGTGCAATAATCTATATATCCCAACGCTGCACATTCGCCATGATGTTACAACAAATTTAATTTATTGTTGTTGGTTGTTACCAAAGATATATGAACGTACATGAAATTTATATTGATTTCTTGGACTTCCTTAACTATTCTTAGCTATGCTACGTCATAACAACAGACAGACAGAGAGAGAGAGAGAGAGAGAGAGAGCGGGGGGAGAGTTAACTTGGATGCAGAAGACATCCAATTGTCTAAAATCAACTTCATTTCGCTCACACAGCATTCTTGACTTCCTTTCTGCCATCTAGCTAATTCATTTCTGATTAACAAGGGAGGGACAAATTAACTTTAATTATTCAATTATAAATACGCTCGTCCTTCTTTTAATATAATTCTCATTTTACACAAATTTCTTTCACTTTTTTAAATTTATTATTTTGATTATACATTAAGAATTAGAGACAAAATGTATATTTTAAAATACAATTTTTCAAGGAAAGTCAGGTTAGTACTAAACTCAAGATTTTTAACCGTTGTATATGAAGGGTTTGCATTTTTCCATCTTTTGAAGTAGGTTGTTTAATAAATCGGTGCTGGGAGGGAGATGGTGAAGTGAATGAATTTAGATATTATTAAGACGAACGCTGATTATAAGTATTTACTAAGCTTTATAGATTTTACTTTAAGCATTCCTAAAGTCACCATTGGGAAGCATCTAATGTGGATTGAACTCACTACAGAAATAATGGCATAAATACAAGAAAAATGCAGAGACGAAATCAATTTAAAATGGTGTCATGGTTAATATTGAGACTAGTTCAGGTTTAAGTAACCAATTAATAACAATGAATATTTCTTGTACAGGGTAAATATTTATGGAAAAGTAATTGTGGATGTGGTGTAATGGTGTAATCAGAGAGCCGAATTCGAATTCCAGTTGAATTCGTTGCATTCACTTACGCACAAATACTTTTGGAAAAGGTATAAATCCATCTCTTCTATGGCTTGGATGGCAGAACAGATTGAGTTCTACAGCTTTGGTTGACAACCAGTCTACCGCTGAAAGAAATCACAAACCTCTACGATAAAATATTTTGCCTAGTCAATCATGACTTGAAAGAGACATGATCGCCCAAGCGTATATTACTCATGGCACTTATCTGTGACTGAGTTGCAAATAGTATTTAAGTCGATCTTTGCACAACAGCTTAAAATAAGCAACTGTTTTATTATGCGTCATTATTTTACATAAATGAACAATGCGCACATTTAGACATGAACTAAATTTTCTTTAAGATGCTATCATTTTGAGTGTTTTCTTTTCTGTTAAAACTTCATATGATCAGATGTATAAATATATAAATGTATAAAGTTGTGAGTATCGGTAATTATCAAATAAACGTGTTGATTTTCAGTACGTAAAAGAAACCATTTGAATTTTATAGCAAGCAGTCGATGTTGATAAACAAATCGCAGTCTGAAATATTTCTTCTGTGTGTGTGTCCGCGCGCGTGTGTGTGTGTAACATTTAGTAAATGTACAAAAATTATTACTAAAAACACTAAATACTTAAGTCGAGATTAGAACACGATCGAGATTAATAGCGGTTGATATTTTGATTGTAAAATCGACGACGATCTGAAATTAGAATTAGAGCGATTTACTATGTTGGTCGGGACGGCCGCAGTCCCGCAGCACGACTTGGGCCCAGGCAAGCAGGCACTTGGCCCAGGTAGGCAGGCACTTGGCCCAGGTAGGCAGGCTGGTAGCGTGCGGCGTTCGACTGGCAGGCAGGCAGGCGAATGCGACGCTCGGCTTTGGACGACCACATGCAGGAGTGTCTCGCTCGGCCGGCTGGTGGTGCTTCTCCGCAGCGCAAACTGATTCCAGCCTGCCAGCCGAACGAGGCGGCAGGTTGGAATCAGTTTTTTTTAAATTAACTTTTTTTCCAAGCCTGAATTCTAAGGATAATTTTGGTTAAGTGAATGTTGTTATAAAGTGTGACACTTCACTAGGCTAGAGAAACGGAGCTGATCGGCTGCGGAAATGCCTTAGCGTAGTTACAGAAACCACTAAATCTCTACTGTCTCCGTGATTTTAAATCAGTAGACGATTTATAATTGATGATCCAAAAATGGAAAGTAAGAATATGATCTTATATAATTCTAAACTCAATGGAATAGAGGTCATATTCGATATCAGCGAGATGCAGATGAAAGTTCAGTTAAAAGTTCAGTTAAATCAAAACTCTGAACGGCTGGTTATTTTGGTTATTCAAAAACATTCTTTTTTTCTTTTATTGCCATAACGGAAACATAAACAAACGCTTGAGATAAAACAAGAAATTAAAAAAATAACGGAAAGCCTTTGGAGATCTCTGAAGGTCCTTCAAATTAATATGTTCTTATATATAGTTTTTTCTTCAATTTCAGATTGGATTTACTTTCCTTAAACAGAACTCTCTTTCTTATTTCTTTGTTTTTTTCTCTTTTAAGCTTCCAATACAACCAAGAATGTTCATAAATAAATAAATAAAGAAATATATAAAGAAATAAATAAAAGAAGGTATTTTTTGTTTTGGGAATGAATTTTGAGTTAACAGAATTAAAGGGAGCGTGTGATAAAGACCGGTACCGGAGAAAGCATTTACTTGGGAATTTTAAAGATAGATTATAATTTTGTTTGTTAGTTCATCTCCTTCGAAGACACTTTTCCCATTTTCATATATTTCTCTTTTTCCTTTTTCATTTCTTTCTATGGATTACATCTTTTATTTTTAACGAGGTTATCTTTCCTCGGTGTATTTTGGCGTTTACGTTTCTTACATCTTCTCTATAAGACATTCAAGCCGCAACTAATTATTTTTCAAATTCTAATTACAAACAGAGCGTCTTTGGCGGTTTATTCCTTTCAGCCAATCAAATGACGTCTTTTCTTTCTCTTCCTCCCCTTTCTCTCTTTCTCTCTCTCTGTTTTTTAGCGTTTCTTTTTCGCTGTTAATCTCTTTGCCTTCGCATACATTACAAATTTATAGAGAGAGTTATTTTCTCTCCGCATGTCCATATATAGTTATAAGGAGGGGGCCAGAGAGCGTTCTTTCTCCCGTCTCCACGATGCATACATCGTCACAAAGGATTCGGAAGAAGAGTTGGCTTATTTAAATAAAGTGGAGAAGCTAATTTCCTTTGAAAGATAAGGAATATGAGAGGTGTGACGTAACGAAACAAGTGTATGAAATTCAAAATCAAATGATGAATGAAATGAGATTTATCTCCTTGTGTAAAGATGACGAATTGCTGCTTCATAACAAAACACCATCTTAAGAATATTTATTCCGTAAGCCAAAATCATCGATTCATCAATTTGAATTGCATAACATTTGCTAACGGCCTTTCTTCTAATTGCATAATTGAAAGTATATATAATACGATTTGACTTTTAAAGACATTCGATGCCTACTTAAAAAAAGATGTGATTCAAGTAAATTGAAGCGCTGATGGCTAACATGCAGTCCAGATTCCTACATATGGAAGACCGTAAGTCGCATAAATGTTCAGTCTAGAATATTACATTCAGTAATTGGCGTCTTTATACAAACATGTCTCTAAAACTTAAAACTGTTTATAAACATGAATTATATCGAATTATTTTAAAAATATTAGGTCAACAAAAATATAAAACTGCGCGCTTTTTTACAGTTTACAAAATAATGTTATTTATAAAAAGAATAAGGCATAGCACAATCACTATTGCTGTGTTTATGACGTGAATGTAAATTATTCATTATGCTATGAATACAAAACTCATTATCTGTCCTTGGCTTAGTTATAATTTATGTAGATATCGATAGGTGCTACGTGACACTAACTATGGTGGAAAATGTAATTTGCCTTACCAGCTCATGTTTGTCACTTCTTCTAGAGTAAACGTATACTTCAGTCTTGCATTTTTCTTGATTTTATAGCCGAAGTTTAATCGACGGCGCAAGGAATATCTAAGTCAAATTTTAAATAAGAATTCTCTTTTCAATATCTGCTAATACGTATTTTTTTTTTTTAGATATATAAAAATATATTGTCACATTAATGTTCTACAAATATATATGGCATTTGTTTTTCCTCAAACAATTATACATGTCTTTTTTTTCATCCATTAGCTAATTATTTCTATTTCGCGGATATAGTAATGCTATATTGGAACGGTGAAAGATACTTCACACCACCATCCGTGCCAATAATGTTTGTGCGACAGTATACTGTTGGTTTCTAATTGAAGACTATTTTAATGCTGTAATGCTTTAATGTCATTGTAATTTAATCAGGCATCTGTTCAACGAGAGACAGAATAAATAGTAGCCAGAGACTGATCAGTTAAGCAGAACATCTTAAATCAGCAGTTTTAAACAGGTCGTTCTGCCCAGTTTGATAAATTTAACTGTGGTTACTGTTTTTGATGATATTATCAGTGACACTTTACACTTGCGTTCAGTACATTTAAACAGCGATGTTCTTCGGAATAAACAGTTAACAGTCAGTGGAATCACAGCGTGTCTCACCAACAAGAAAGTATAACTTTTCTCTTGAGCAGAGGTGGCATTCTTGTCTATCGAACTTTCTTTGCATGTCGTATAGAGATGTAATATCGATTATTATGATGATAATGATTTATGTCTAACAAAATTTGCATGGTCGCGCGAATTCAGAGACACTCGCGTATATAAACAGTGATTTCGATCTTCATTCATCCGTCAATACCTTGTTACCTTGTTCCTCCAGCTGCTACACAGCAAAGGGCTACAATTTTCTACATAGATCGATCTTGGGCAAATCGAAGAGCGTGGAACCAGTTGGTGTTTCTTTTTTCAGTTCTTCTTAGTACGCCATTTTATTTTAGAACGGCACCAGACCATCATTCAAGGCAACACTGAATTTGCGACTTTAGAGAATTCTCCGAGTGTAGACAAATAACTTAAAAGGATAACGTTGTGATATTACTCGACTGTTTAACATGGCTCTTCCAATTTTGTGTGACGCCTCAGGCCGGGCTGGCCGTCTGCCTAATGTGATGCTCGTTTTCGCTGACGCTCGTGAGGATCCTAGTTGTGACACTGCCACCCGGTTGTACAGTTGCTTTGGTCGCTGTTGCTGGTCGTGACGATCGCGTCCGATGCTGTCGCCAAAAAAGCTGGATTACAAAACGTCTGTTACAACAACGGGCCACTGTCCCACGTTGTGATTAGATCCCAGAGGTCTCGTCGTGCAATTTTAATAGTCGTCTTCTTGAGCCAGTCCGGACACTGGTGTACACATGTGGTTTGAGAAAAAAAAATTACGGCACCAAAAAATAATTAATACGATGAATGAGCGAAGTCGAACACGCCTGGAGAGTTACGTAGAATGTCTATATATATATATATATATATATATATATATATATATATATATATATATAAACAATGTCTTTCTTTTCCCAGGAATACAGTTGTCGAAAGTGATATACAGTTGTTTAAGATGTTGGTTACAACGGAGGGAGAAAATTCGCTAAAACCATCATAGCTTCTAATCGTTAATTAAAGTGTTTGTTTTCGTTAAGGTTGAAGTAAACAGATCTTTTCAAATTTTCACTAAAGTCTTTTCCCGTATTTCATTAAAGTCTTTTCACCTATTCTCTATAATCAGGGTTGTCAATTTTCTATGTAACTTCTAAAACAGCAAAGTTCTTTCGGGTCCTTATCGGAGTTTAACGAAGTTTGCTGAAGTTGAGCGAACGAAGAATCGAAATTTTCGATTTTCCCGTGATTAAAAAAAAATAACAATAACGTTCTTTCGGGATTCATGTCGATGGCGCATTATTCCAAATTAACTTCTTTGAGTTAATTTGCAGCAGGCTTCATTCGAAATTAACTCTTTAGCCATAAGTTTTATGATGGGCGTCCAGTCTTGGGTCATGGCTCCCCGGCTGGGACCCTTTTTCCACAGTCGTTACATTTCGACTGATAGTAGCTCCAAAGGAAAGCTGAATATTGAGTAAAAACTCTCAGTAACTAACTAATTTTTCTCGCCGAGTCCGGATTTTTATAACCAGTTTCGATCCTCTCTGGGGATTCGGCCGGCTCAGGGCTCTCGGCCAATGAAATCGTTTCCCGCCCACTCGAATTGTGGAAGGCTTTAGCTCGACGAATGAGAGTTCGCCAACTCACATCGGATCTCGATTTCCTTCGAGTTCCCACAGATTTTCGCCTACCAGCGGGTCTGTCTGGGAACCTTGGCCTTCGTGTGAACTTATCCAATCATTCTGACACTTGTTTTGTCTAAACGTTTTCAGCTTAGCAAAATGGACGTTTCAAACCCGATTTTCTCTTCTTTCTCAGAATAATAAGATTTTATGCTCCCCGGCTTTTAGAAGTACTTGATGGTATTAAAATTATTTTTTTTTCCTAAGCTCACATCGCGCACCGCAACAAAGCATTAATAATATTGCCAATATCAATTTCTGTCTCCGTTTTTTTTTAAATCAACCAAGGGAAAGTATCCCCACGGGAGAAGGGAAAGTATCCCTGTGGGAGATAGTGTCACATTTGTACAATTTATCTTGATCCAGCTTCAATGGCAACTCATTTCGAGTTGTTCAATGTTTTTAATTCTCTACACGGAAACGTGGTGAATTTCTCATAAACTGCTTTGTGGATGATGATTTAATTTTCGAACACCTTGTCGATTCAGCGCACTGACCCATATTTTCAAATCATACATCTGACAAATTTATCTGCTGCCTACTTGAAATCCTTTTTTTGGACATTGTAAAAAAGTACAAAACTGGTGAATATAAGATCCAAGTGCTGCTTCGTTATGAATTGAAAATTTTCAGACATTTGACGCCTGGAACATAATTTCCTCTAATGCTGGAGAGTATTCTTATCAGTTTGATATTGCAGTTATGTAAAATAATTTTGAAAGGCTTTCGTAGAGGCAAATATGTTGTTCGGAATTTAGCATGAATTTCAAGAAAACCACCATGAGAACCACAAAGAAATCTCCAGAAATATTAATTTCTTATTAGTATGCCTCATCTTAATTTCAGTTGATTTTTGTCGAAACTACTGTAACAGACATTCTAAGATTATTGCATAAAATTAAAAAGACAAAAGTACTATTGAAACATTAATCATAGCTTATCTTGTAAACATTCAATATCATATTATTATAATTAATATTACTACTCTGCGTAAAAACATCAACTGTGGTGTTGGTCATTCAGGAGAGACTAGAGAATAAACTCACTGAAAAAAAAAGGCTTTGAAAGACAAAAAGCAATGCAATTTCGAGTTTTATCGACAGATTATTCTTTATTTCCGATCTGCACTGTTGACTAATGACCTGGGTCATTGCGATGAAAGAAAACTAAAATTGAAAGGAACAAAATACTCGTAAAAAATCATGATCTCCAGAAATAAGAGAAATTTCTTTTTCAAATCACATTTGGTAGAATATCAACCTACTTCCAGGTATTCTTTTTAATGAGGCAATCAATATATTTCATCGGGTGTACCCTACTAATTGATTAGAAAAAATGAAAACTTTAAATAGTTTTACTTGATACTTCGAAACACAGAGAAGTATACATTAATACTTATGCACGAATACGTCAATCTACACACTCAGATTATATATATATATATATAATTACATCGCTTTGCTTGTTTAAACACAAGTGTATTCTAAAATAATTTTAATGAATGAAGAATATTTTTAAAAATACAAGTCAAATTTTACACCTTGTGTTGAATACAGAATTAAAAGTAACTCTATTCTCTTCACTTTTTGCAAAATTCACAATCATACGTGAATGCTTAATTTTGACCAATAGAAAATGAATTGACCCAGTACTGAAGAAAAAGACGAAGCCAAATTTTGCTATCCGATGTTAAATTTATTTTTTTAACCACTATAAGGAAGCGATTTGCAAAACTGAGGGAGAAGTTAACAACCCGATGTGAAAAAGTCTGATTCGACTTTCTTCCTGTTTTACAGAAAGAAAGTGCAAGCGAGATTAAGACACCACCAAGATGCGACAAACGAAACTTCAAACCACTGATCCGGACATAAGGTTCCGACACACATTCGTTCTCCATTTTCTTACAACAACAACAACAACAACAACAACAACACGATACATCGAAAAATTAACTCAATAAGTACCATTTTCCTTTATTGCTTTACCTTCTTTTTCACTTTTCCCGGTGACCCCCCACACACCCCAAAAAAGAAAGGAGTACCTTTTTTAATTCTGCATTCACACATTCTGCTACTTACAACTAGAACTCTGGATTCACTTAACTACGTACATTTTCTCTTTGAAAATTTAACTCCTACAAATTGATGTTATTCTGTTGTTAATAAAAATTCTACTGTAAACATGCAAACAAAATACTTTTATTCTTCCAACCTTTAACTGTCTGATGATTCTGATAACTTTAACTTGTAGGAAGTTCGGTCATATTTGACACAAGGCCAATTTAATAAACATTTAACCATCTCCCTACTTCAACCTTATCTTTCTTGATAGTGTTTCTAATTTTACAATGTTGTATCAAAGTTATCAAATTTATTTAAAAATGTAGTTAATATCACTAAAACCACTTTAATAACTATAAAACTATCCAGACTTAAAGTTATGAATTAGCGTTGATTAACATTTGCATATCAATGTTCAAAAGTTGATCTCTGCCAAGAAAGATTGAACAAATTTTGTATTGACCAAATTCATTTAGTCAGATGTTGGAAATAAACTTTCAAACTCAACCGAAAATTATGTTTTATATATTCAAGATCAGAAAAACATTGTTTTTTCTAGCTAAATTTTTAGTAAATTAACAAAAATGAACTTTTATCACGTTGTATTAATAGAAGATCCTACTTATCACTCGCTTGCAATGTACTTTGAGTATGCAAGTGACAGGAAATTAAAGTAGGCAAGACGCCCCGAGAATTTAACTGGAACTGCCTCACCTATCAGAAGAACGGTGAGTCTATTAATGCAGAAGAAAATAAAATAAATAAAAAAGTTTACCCATGGAAAAAAAGAGTAGCAGTTCAGCAATAAACCATGTTCTAAAGAGATCTTAAAAAAAATCAGATTTAATAATGTTCTTGAGAAATAATATTATGCTGTCGTTTCTATTTTTCTTTAAGCTTATACTTCTGTTTTTATGGAATAATAGCATTTAAATTATATTTAAATAATGATGATATCTAATTTTAGTAGTTGTTATAAATTCGGTAGCAACAAATACTATTTATTCGATTATCAATTGACGAAAAATTGTTGATATTAATCAACCATGGCTGTTGAAGTGATTTATCAAAATTTCATAGTACAAAGAACCTACAGGGTAACTCAATGTTCTGCCATTTGCAACCGTGCTTAAACTAGAGGGTGTTTATATATATATATTTATAATTATTGCGTGGGCGACAACTATTGTATGCAATTTTCATATAAAACATTCAAATTTCTCCAAATTTCTTTGCTAATTTTTCACACTTCTATAAATTCATGAATATGATAGAATATAGGAACATTATAAAACAAGAATATTATATGTTTAAATGTTCTGTAGCTTTGCGCATATACTTTGATCTAAAAATTCAGACGATTTATCAACATCATTATGAACTGCTGGTGATAAAAGCTCCGAAGATATATTTAGGTAATCAATTCTAAATTTAAATTATTGAACCTATTGAAAAGAGTCTATCATCGGGAGGTACAAGCTGTTTTCAGTTCTCGACCATTTGGTAAGTTGAAATGAGAGTAACATTTGCTTAAATGAGATCTACCAAAATCAACAAATGGAACATATTTATTTTGACGGACATTTCTCTTCATGAGAAATGAACCAAGGCTAATTATAGGGAACAGAGTGTCTTAATATATTAAAGCATCGAAAGTAGAATAGATGCTCGTGTAGTGTACATTTAAGAAAAATACACAGGATGTGTGTTGTGGTGTAACAGATATTAGCTTGGAATAAGAAATCGAAGAGCCGAGTTAAAATTCCACTCGAATTCGTTTTATCTACTTACGCACAAATACTCTTAGGAAAGGTATTATTACATCTCCTTTTCCTCCAGCTATACGTTGAATAGCTGGACAAATCAGATTTTATAGCCATGGTTGGCAACCAGTCTACCACAGAAAGTAAGATCAATCTACTGCGGGAAAATTTTCTGTCTAGTCAGTCATGTTTCAAAAGAGGTATGATCGCTCAAGCATGTATCGCATATGGCAATTAACTGAGTGACAGAAAAAGAACTTCATCAAGTGCCAATAAAACAGACTAGCAGGTAATTTGTATCTCTCTACTTGGTCATTTCAAGCAGGACTGCAGACACTACTTGAGAAAAGTCACTATTTTAATAATTTTGAGATTAAAGGTGGAACACTATTTGAGTGAACCTTGCGTGATATACGGAAAATTGAAAGACTATTTAAAGTTTTTACAACTAAAGCTAACAACATATTTCTTTCAGGAAACACCAACGGAAATCAGGAGTACTCATCAATGACTTAATATATATAGGTACTATAAGGATGGCAGATGCCCTTTAGAATCTATGGATAGCCATTTTTAGGGCAGTGTCGCTTGGTTATGCTCATGATACCTAGTTGATTTTTTCAAATACGACAGTTATTTCAAGCTGGATTAATATTTTCTATTCGTATGCAAGGTTATGAGAACGAAATAAATGATACATCTTTGTGATACCTTGATGACGTATGACTGTATATAGAGATTACAATGCAATAGGACCTATTCAGAACATTCTTTTTAATAGAACTCTAATATATATATATATATATATATATATATATATATATATATATATATATATATATATGCAGAACTACTTGAATGAAAAACATGACTCTCGCCTCGAGTCAAGTGGCAGCTATTGCGAAAGCGGATTCATCCGTCTCAACAGTAAATGGAATATTCTCACCAAGAGGAGCCTAATTAAATCGTTTTTAGAGTTTCAAGTTATTCATTTTCACAGCCTTTCAAGAAAAACTCAAAATGCTTTCAAGGGTTTACTTTTACCAGAAAAGTAGCTAATTTACTAGATAATAATAACATACTAATAACTCTGTACAATGATGCTAGAAGAAAATGGGAAATCGAAAAGATGAAAGATTTATCATGATCTGCCCGTATTTTATTATATAAAATACGGTAGCCTAAAAGAGATAAATGAATGTTAAAATAAATTTGCTTACGTTGGAAGATTATCAGCTTTTGTTGCATTTTCCTGTCCCATTTGACTACGGCCAAATATTGTAACATTATCTAAGAATGCAAAACAATCTAGCAAATTATGTTTAGAATTAGGAATCGTTCATATTTAGTTGAAAAAAGAGAAGACTACACTGAATAATACCAAAAGGTATTTGTTTGAATTGAAGTCAATTCTCTTCAACTTTGAAAGCTGTGTAAAGACCAGCTTCCCGCACAGGAACCTGATAGTATGTTCTGCAAAGATTAATAGCACTACGCACACTATTCTGAGCAATCTGATCGATTATCTTGTCAATCTTTGATTTATTATATATCTTTTTTGGGATTGACATCGTTGTTTACCATTATTGGAATGAACATTTAATTTTGTTGAAATGAAGAGCAGAGAAAAATGATCCAGCTTAATGAATTATTACTAATTAATCCTGATACGGTAGCGAATGAGATCTAGTGATACACGTGTTGTAACTCTAAAGGGCTGGCAACAATTGATGAGGCAACTAAGAGTTTGATACGCGCAACTTACTTAGAAATTGCAAGAATATCGATATCCTATCAACTAATTTCCCTTCCTCAAGACAACTGCTGGCAAACCTTTTGAAAATTATTTAATTGTTTTGAATTAATCATGTTGTTCTGTTTGGAAGTGGAGATGAATTACACGAATTCTAACGTGCATTAGGTTGAATTTTCACTATAAAGACTTTGAAAAATTTCTTTAATCTTTTCCATCAGATATCTTGTCTGATTTTATGACATAAGCACAATATTTGGTCAGTTAAGCAACGTTAATACTGAAACAGAACATAAGCGGCAGCATAGCCATTGTTTTGTTTAACTTTTTATATGTTAAATTAAGTAGCCTGCTACAGAATTTGAAGCATATTTACAGTGATGAGACATAATATGACTGGTATGTTTTGTAAATAATATGCGAAAAAGATTCAAAATAGGGTTTTAAATTCTCCACACACACACACATATGTTACAGATCATTATATAATAATAGTGTATACATTATGTAATTAAATGATGCATTTAAATAATAAAGTTTAAAGTTTTGGGTGAGAGTCTTAAGTTTTCTAAGTTTTAAAGAAGAGTTCACAAATAAAAAAAAGAATGACATTTTGCAGGAATTTTCCAGATAAATGAAGCGCATCTTCCAAATCATAATTTATGCGGAGGATTGAGAGGCGTAGATTTTTGTGGTCAAGTAACCGTCATTTGTTGTCCAAATAAAATCCAATTTATGTCTTTCTAAAAATGAATCAGTCGCATGCTGATTAGTTGAAAATTAGTGTAAACATGTGACATGAAATTTATTGGGGTAACTTCCACGATCTTATCAAGTTATATTTATGATATTTAAGGTTGGATCCACTTCTATATTCTATTTGAGTGTCAATTTGGTCCTTTCAAACGTGTCTTTACAAAATCTTGCATTTAAAATTATTGAAAGCATCTTGAATAATAAAAAAAATGGAAACAATTTAATTAGAAATTAATAGGCTTTGATTGCCTCCGTGATTCACGTTTGGCTCTTATAACATTTTACTTGATACACTATTTGTTTAACCAAAGAAGGGAATGTTACGCCTCATCGAATAAATATCCGAACCGGGATCAACAAGGAATGCAGTCACAGCATTGTCAGATTGTACTTTATGGGAATTAGATCAGTCATTCACAATTAGATTTACACGCTAAGGTTTCAGAAGAAAAGAGATATCAGATGCCGATATTCCACGAATCATGGCTTCTTGCTACTAAGTCGTCATCGTTGTGTATCGAACCCATTCGAGACGCTAGAGAGGAACTCTGATTTTGAAAGACGGAGGAAATGCTCGTTCATTTGTTGCAGTGAATATTACTTTGCTGTTATTTATTCATCGGTGATTTTGTTGGATGCTATCTGAAGAACAGTAATTACGTATGACATGCTATTTTTAAACATTCACGCTTATAGGCCGAAGCCTATAAAATTATTATTAAATCTCTTTTTCTAAATTTTGTAAAGATATTAAAAATTTATAAAGATAGCAAATTTAAAGCATGTATATAAAACCGAAAATGAAGATTGCAAAATCGATATCAATGCGGAAGTTTAGAATTGGATTTGTTAGATAAGATGACAAGTTTGTGAGATTAAATAATCGTTGGGATTATCCCAATTGATGTTAAATCTCCCAAACTGCATTCAATTGGTATCTAATGTATTTCTGTTTAAATGACAATCCTGAAGTATATGATTTAGAAATAATTGTATTCCCATTTTATAAACTAAAAACGTCCGATGTACAGAACAAGCTGAATGTCGCTAACACTTTCAAAATAAGTGAATTTGTGGGGACAAAAAAATAAAAAGGACCGGAAAGGGGTAATCTGCCCTTGAGCAGTGTAGGATTGGGAGTGAGCCTTTGGTGAACGGTAGCGTTGAAAATTTCCAACATGAGTTGAGCTACAAGAACACTAATTCCACCACCTTTTGGTGAGTCTTATAAACTCTAAATATTTCCGATTGATGTAAATCTTTTTGTCTTTTATTCGTTGACTATTTGGCCTGTAATAAATGTGTAAATGTACCTTGGGTTTAGTTTCCTTTCATGTTGTTTTAGTTTTAATAACTTACTTTAGAACTAACAATTGGTGATCCCGACTAAAAAATGAACGCGCACAATAGCAGTAACAATTGTCTTCATAATTTTAAAAAAGGAAACGTCTTAATTTAAAATTAATACTTTCCTTGTATAAAAAAATATCACGAATTTCAGTAGCATGGTCATTAAACAGAAACGACATTCGTAGTAAACCATGTAAAAGTATAATAATGTTTCTTTTTATTAATAAAGCAAAAAAGGAACTAGGTTTTTGTTGCAAACGGGTTTAACACAACAAGGCGAAATATTTTTCTTAATCGGAAAATTTCGTTTCCAATATGGCCGTCTGTTGTTCTTCCTCAGAGTCATACTCGGCGCCTTATCTGTGATTGGTTGATCTAAACGTCTACGTCACGCTCTTTCCCTATCTCTCTCTTTCCCTCCCTAGTATACTACTGTTCTCCCTATGTCCTGCTACTACGATTGAAGCTAACGCCTCTAAGCAGCCAACAAGTGCGGTACTAATTAATAAAATAAATTTTTGTGAAATGGCGACGCCAGCCTTTAATCTAAATGCGTCGTTGGTGCACGATGACCCTGCTTTGTTTTTTGCACAACTATATTTATTTTTTAGGCAAAAAGCAATCACTAATCAGGCGGAGAAGTTCTGTTACGTGGCGTCCATCTTACCTCAGGACACAATTACGGAGGTAAGGGAGTTAATTATCTCTCCACCTACGGAAAAGCCGTACGATGTGCTTCGAGAGAAAGTAACAGTTTCTGTGACAGCTTCAACGCACAAACGTATTTCACAGTTGTTAGAGCAGGAAACTCTAGGGGACAGCAAGCCGTCACAATTTCTAAAACGGCTACAGAAGTTGGCGGAGGGAACGATGGATCGTTAAACACATATTCCTCCAACGTATCCCGACACAATATAAGGTGGCTATAGCTGCACAGGACGAGTCCACACCTGTCGAACAGCTGGCTGTCATAGCAGACCATATAGCTGACATATTATCCACTCAGTCGCCTGCTATATCCAGTGTGCAGACATCGGATAGGGACGAGCTGCTCTCAAAATTAATGGAGGGACAGCAGCGGTTGGAAGCTCGCATGAATAAGATGGCGGAAGACATCGCCAGATTAACACTGAAGCAGAAGCAGGGACAAAGGAGTAGGGATACACGCAGCCAGTCTATGGAACGAGGGCAGGAAAAGGCGATTTGTTGGAAACACAAGAGATTTGGAGAAAATGCAAATTCTTGTATACCATCCTGTAATTACAAGGGGCAGGGAAAAGCCTAAACCGACAGAAGACAGCGGCATCAACTGTCGGTGCAGCCCGCCCTGGCCGCCTACTTTATGTAGTAGATAAAAACACGGGAACGTCCTTTTTAGTAGACAGTGGGGCACAGCTGTCCCTCATCCCTGCAACATCAGCTGACAAAAGATCTCCTCCCTGTAAATTTACACTCCGAGCCGTAAACGGTTCGTTAATACACACTCATGCGGAGAGGTGTATGGACCTCAATCTTGGCTTACGCAAATCATTTACCCACATTTTTATAGTTGCAGATGTAAATGGCGCTATTTTAGGTACGGACTTTTTACAAGCGTTCGGCCTTGTTGTAGATATGACAGGCCAGTGTCTAAGAGATCCAGATACACAACTTACAACATGTGGGGTGTTGAAGGCTGGTACTCCGCTATGTCCAGCAGTGGCACATGCAAGCCAGGATGACGCTTTCCTGAGACTTTTGAGGGAATATCCTTCAATTTCTGTACCCTCCTTTAATAAGGAAGTCTTGCCACATTCTACAACACACTACATAGAGACAACAGGCCCACCCGTCCATTGCAAAGCTAGACGTTTAGCACCTGATAAAATAAAAACTGCTAAAGCAGAATTTCAACAGATGATGAAGTTTGGCATAGTTCGCCCGTCAAAGAGCGAATGGGCTTCACCTCTTCATTTAGTTAGTGAAGGTCCTAACACATGGCGTGCATGCGGAGACTACAGAGCTTTGAATGCTGTTACTAAACCTGATAGGTATCCTGTAACACATATCCAAGACATAACAGCAGTAGCCCAGAATAATAAGGTTTTTACAAAATTGGACCTAATTCGAGCATATCACCAAATACCAGTGGAGCTCGAACACATTCCCAAAACGGCTATTACTACGCCGTTTGGAATGTTTGAATTTGTACGAGTTCCGTTTGGGTTGCGGAATGCAGCACAGACATTCCAAAGGTTTATAGACCAGGGCTTGTGCAATTTGCCATTCGTCTGTGCATATATTGACGATGTCCTCATTGCTAGCAGAAATATGCAGGAACACATCGACCATGTGCGTCAAGTATTTAAACGCTTGAAACAGTATGGAGTCGTTTTGTACCCATCAAAGTGTGCTTTCGGTCAATCCGAAGTTATATTTTTGGGACACCATATTTCAGAGAGGGGAATTTCCCCAGCGCCGGAGACAGTCAAGTCTATCCGGGATTTCCCTATTCCTGTTACAATGAGACAGTTACGTCAATTTTTAGGGCTAGTAAATTTTTACCGTAGGTTCCTCCCTCACTGTGCCCAAGTACTTTTACCATTGACAAGTATGTTAACAAATGTGAAGAACTGTGACATTACATTTTCGGAAGATGCAGTAACAGCATTCAACAAGGTGAAGGCCATGTTAGAAGACACCGTCAAATTATCCCACATTCAACCAGACCATGAACTGTGTCTGGCAGTGGATGCATCTGCAACTGGAATTGGAGCTGTCCTGCAGCAGAAATGCGACAGTGATTGGAGACCCATTTCTTTTTTCTCCAGGAAATTGACAGACACAGAAACACGCTACAGCACATTTTCTAGAGAACTGTTAGCCTCATTCTCTGCAGTGTGACATTTTCATCAACTCCTGGAAGGTCAGCAGTTCTACATACTCACAGACCACAAGCCTCTGTTGGGCGCCTTGCAGTTTTCCTCGGATAAATACTCCCCTCGTGAGATTCGACAGATGGACTACATCCTCCAGTGCACATCGGATGTCAGGCATATCAAGGGAGCAGACAACATCCCAGCAGATACTTTGTCACGTAGGATAAATACAGTCACGTTGGCTCCCTCCATCGATGTCAACAATTTAGGGGAAGAACAAGAAAAGGATGAGCAGCTGAAAAACCTACTGCAGAATAATGCGACATCATTGCAACTGGTGAAAATTACCCATCCTAACAGCAACAAGAAAATAGTATGTGACATCAGCACAAACAGACTGCGCCCATATGTCCCAGCGTCATTACGGAAAGACATATTCGGTGCTGTACATGGACTATCGCACCCTGGAGCTAATGCGTCAATACGCTTAATGATCCACAGGTACGTTTGGCCGCGGATGAAAGCGGATGTGAGAGAGTGGACGAAGAAGTGTGTGAAGTGCCAAAAAGCCAAGATTGGTCGACATACACGAGCACCTCTAGGCACATTTCCTGTGCCAGATGAGCGATTCAAGCACATACACATTGACATCACCGGTCCATTTCCCACGTGAAGGTCAATGCTATCTGTTAACCTGCATTGACAGATTCTCGCGCTGGTTTGAAGCGTTACCGATGCCGGATATGACGGTATACACAACAGCCAGGACATTTCTTGCCGGTTGGATAGCAAGGTTTGGTGTCCCAGAGAAGGTGACAACAGATAGAGGTCGACAGTTCGAGTCCGAACTGTTTCATAAACTCTCGGCACTCTTGGGCACCAGGAATATTCACACGACAGCATACCATCCACAAGCAAACGGTGCGGTCGAACGATTACATCGCAGCTTAAAAGCCTCTTTAAGTGCAGTGCTTACCAGCAATACTAAGTGGTTAGAACATCTTCCACTAATATTGTTGGGGTTACGCACTGCAGTAAAAAAGGATATGGAATGCTCAGCAGCAGAAGCACTGTATGGAACCACATTTCGCCTGCCAGCACAATATTTTTTTGAGACACCGGAGAAAGTATGGGATGTAACATCATTCGTGGATAGACTGACCAGAAACATGGACAAGATGGCCTATTCTCCTTCAGGGGAAAACAAGTGCATTAAAACATATGTACCAAAGGCCCTAGAGACGTGTACGCACGTATTTATCCGAGATACAGCTAGGTCACATTCCCTGCAACCACCGTATCGTGGTCCATTTAAAGTTACCAAGAAAAACAACAAGTTCTTCAGCGTTCTCATTAAGAACGAAGAACAAAACGTTACGATAGACAGGTTAAAACCTGCAACATTGGAGGACGAATACTTAGAAGTAGTAACCTCAACCTCAATGCCAGTAGACTTGATACTGGAAAAACGCCCTCAAGAAAAAAAGACACGTTCAGGCAGACACGTAAGATGGCCTGCTCATTTAAAGAACTTTGTTGCTACGTAAAAAAAAAAAAAAGAAAAAAAAAGTGCATTCCCCCCGTCTTTCGATGTTTTTCCTCATGACATTCTATTACAGATACTCCGTATTTGGGGGGGGGGGAGTGATGTGGGGACAAAAAAATAAAAAGAACCGGAAAGGAAAGGGGTAATCTGCCCTTGAGCAGTGTAGGATTGGGAGTGAGCCTTTGGACAAGGAGGTGAACGGTAGCGTTGAAAATTTCCAACATGAGTTGAGCTACAAGAACACTAATTCCACCACCTTTTGGTGAGTCTTATAAACTCTAAATATTTCCGATTGATGTAAATCTTTTTGTCTTTTATTCGTTGACTATTTGGCCTGTAATAAATGTGTAAATGTATCTTGGGTTTAGTTTCCTTTCATGTTGTTTTAGTTTTAATAACTTCCTTTAGAACTAACAAATTCAACACATACATGAATAACACAAATATTATATATATATATATATATATATATATATAAAGTAGAATCCTTGATACTTAGGTTAATTCCGCGAAAAAAAATAATATATGGTGCGACGGGTAAATTGTCGCCATTTTATATTCGCGCATGCGCGTTTCTTGTTTTTTATTTTATCGACTGCACATTATAGTAGAATCAGTTGGATACTGTCTGTAAAAAGCGCGCCGTGACGCAATTCATTTTGCTTGAAATTTAGAATCGTAATGATGTAATGTCTCATCACTGTAAATATGCTTCAAATTCTGTAACAGGCTACTTAATTTAGCATATAAAAGTTAAACAAAACAATAGCTATGCTGCCGTTTATGTTCTGTTTCAGTATTAACGTTGCTTACCTGATCAAATATTGTGCTTATGTCATAAAATCAGACAAGATATCTGATGGAAAAACAAGAAACGCGCGCCTTTCAGAGTGTTTGGGTGTCAATCAGAGGACAATGCAGAGGGTTTGGAAATAGGTGAATGAGTCTAATGGTGATTACAAAAGTCTAGCAGCTCGAAAAGCTCACTCAGATCGTCCCAACAAAAAGAAAAGAACTCCCGAATTTGTTGGCAAAAACCTCAGACTCAGCACCGAAGGCTACATCAAGTGGCTTGAGGAGGTAATACTGATCTGGATTAAGAGGGTGCCTGCTAGAAGACCATATGTCTGGCAATAAGACTCTGTAGCATGCTACAGAAGCAGGAAAACCCAGTCATGGTTGTCGGACAATTTTTACTATCTCATGATCTCATACATCTGACCACTTAACTCCCTAGACTACAATCCATTGATTATTATGAGTAAAGCGCAATTGAGCGAGAGGCCAACAGAACTCTTTGTAACATCAAAGATTAACTGAAGTCAAGGATTATTGCTGTATTTACCAACTTAAACAAAGAGACCATTCAGAAGAGTCGTAAGAGATACCGAAGTCGTCTGGAGGCCATGGCTGAAGCCAATTATTTTCATTTTTGTGTAATTTAGACGATAATTTATCTATCGCACTCTGTTATATACACATATATATTTAGATAGATAGATAGATAGATAGATAGAGAGAGAGAGAGTGTGTGTTTGTGTGTGTGTGTGTGAGAGAGAGAGAGAGAGAGATATGGCGATCGCAGCCTTCATGGACAGGAGTGTTCTGTTACATGAAAGAGCTGAGGTCTTAACCAAATGCAAGCACTTGAAAAAAACCTCTTGCGTTGTTACAAGCCCGGATGAACTTTGTTTCTTGCATTGAAACGTTTTCTTTCTTCTTTGGTGATTTGAGACTCCTCCTTTTCTCCTACTATTACTCTTCAACTTCCGGTGATCTCTTATATAGAGTGGCATTTTGCTGTCTTTCCCACGTATTACCTGACGATACAGAATTAACTCAACTTGCTTGACAGCAAACTCAAATTTTGAGTAGTAATTTTTCTCATTTTACAACACCTGAGCAGGGCAAAAAGTCTAGCCCGAATAATACAGTTTGGACAGGGGTAAAGACTACCAAGGATGCTAGATATTATGACAAACTGAAAGAGGAATTTCAGGCTTTCATTAAAGGCAATGAAATTCTTACCATCCCGGAAACATTAAATTCCGTTGCCACAATAACAATTTCAATAACAATTTAAAGACATAAAAACTCGAAAGCTTATTAGGCTCGGCAGGGAAACGTTGGAGAAGGAACTTAAGAACCTCACGATTGAGCCGAAGATCTTGGCAAAAATATCTCATGGAATGTGGGACATTCTGCTGGCAACGGAGGATGAAACCAAAAAGTTGGCAGAATGCATCCTTATGACAAAAGCAGTTAGGCTCCAAACCGAGTACATAGACATCCGCAAAACGCTTGTAATTGTGCAGTGGATGCCAGCCGACATCTCCGACGACTGATTGGGAGCATTTTTTGCAAAATTTGGGCAGTTCGGGGATGTCTCCTCAATCAGAAAAGCGGGCATTGCCACCAAGGATTTTGTTCGTGACACTGTCCCGCAAAGAATTTTTAGACATCCCCGACATGATGTTTTGTCTTGATAAACGGTTCCTGGTAGTGGCAGAAGGCCGTCAACCACACTGCTGGTCATGTGGTGCTGCGAGACATATGGGAAAGGCTTGCCTCAACAAAGCCCAACATCTCAAAGTAGGCCAGTAGAAATTGCAGAGAAATAAGAAAAAGCCCACAACGAACTCGGAAAATGAAAGGAGGTTGTGAGGAGAAGATAGAAGGCGGCTACCCCTCCCCAACAGAGTGTTTTACAAAGACATCCAGAGGAACGGCTGGAGCGGCAGAAACAGAAGAACCGCCATCAACAGCTGTCGGAAGAAGGGCAAGAGATGGACAAGAAACAAGTTGCGGACATGGTAGTGGAGGAAGTACTTTCACCTCGGTCATCCTTGTTAAAAAGGAGGAGGAAAGAGGATGAGCAGCAGGCGGAATATGCAAAAGGTTAAAGAAAGAGATAAAGGCCTAGCGTAACAGTAATGGGTTAAGCCAAGTCGATATCTGTCCCTGCTTTGCCTGAGATAAAAGATCAAACCTATAATACAAGGAGCCTCCCCACTTTTCCCGTATAGACTCCGACATTTTCCTCCCACTCTCCTAGTAATTTCCAAACCCTAAAGAACTCTTTCCTCAAGTGAGATGAGATTTGTAAAATTAATAGGCAGGTGCTCGAGAGGGACCTTTCCTCGCAGAGAAAGGCCGTCTTGAAACTACTATTTAAGATGACATTCGTTGAGGAATTGTCAACGAATGACCCCAGGAACTATGCAAAAACGCCTGGGTTGACCACTTTTGTAAGGCTTCTGGGCAAGAAAGCCTGAAGTTTTATACAAACAGCAAAGGATGCTTTTTCGAAAACCTGGATGGCAGAAATAGAGTCTTCTTATCTTTGAAAACTGTCACATCACTCTTCTGGGAGGGTTCCAGTGTTACTTTATCCCTCATTATATAGGACCCTAAAACTAACTTTTCATACGGCATTGTCACTGACGGATGGATCACGTCCGACATGGAAATTTGTAGCCTGGGACAGTACGTCGAGGTCCTGACTCTCGCTGATTTCCCTCCAGTCTGTAAATGAGGGATTCAACTTTCAACGAGTAGACCAAACTAGCCAACATGAATGTACGGGGCTCGAGTCATCAGAGTAAGGCGACCCGCCTGCTTCGTGATCTTTTATCCTTCGGTGTAGATGTAGTTGCGAGCTAGGAGACACACTTTTTGCCAAGTTCATGCTGTCTGGCGATTTTGTTGTCTATTCAGCCTACGAGGACCAGCTGGCCATAAGTGTCCTTGTTGGTTAAGCGTAACCTGGATGGAAGGGTGGACTTTGACTAAGTCGATTCAGGGAAGGGGGCGGTTGATCGTGGCAAATATTACCCTGAACAGTAGTTCATTTTGGATCTTTGCGATTTGTGCGTCGAACGACCAGATAAAGCGCGTCTCTTTTTTCCGTCAGTTAGGGCCGTTCCTGGTGGCTACTTCGCACCTAGTATTATAGAGGACTAGATTGCTATCCTAAGTACCAAAATAAATAGGGGCGGAGCGCTATCGGGAGGTCGGGCGATCATAGCCTGGTTAATCTGATTGGCGAGTTTGGTCTCGTCGATAGCTCCTATCTCCTGGGTCGATCCCTTTGGCCAAAGATGTGGACGTGCGCACGTAATTGGACGTCTAACCTGGATAGAATGTTAGTAAGAAGGGTTGATCTAGACTTGCTAGATTGTCCCACGTTCTACTAGTTAGACTAGTCTGTGCCCTGATGATGTTAGGTACTATGCATAGAATGGCTAGACACTGGAAGTTCAATATTACTGGATAGGAGGGACTTCCTGTAACAGCTAACTAAAGTAAAGCAGCGGGAACTCGTCGGACGGTTATTGGCAATAAGTGATGGGAGATAATGATGGGATTAAGTCTTTCGCCACCAGATATAGCCAACAACTATCCCTAGAAAAGGCTAAAAAGGGGAAGACTTGCAGGGATAATCTCTCCCGGGCGGTGGTGTGTGGGGATTTCCTAGAGATTGCATTAGCTAAGCAGGCCCTTGAGCGTGAGACTAGAAAGTATTACCAGTGATAGATAATTAGACATGGGTTAAACAAGATGTCTAACGAAGTTGTCAATATGGGCAATGAACTTCGCTAGAAAGAAATCCATCGAGGTGCCGATCGATACATTCGGGAGATCGATACCCCAGAGGGGCGTACTCTGAGGTCGAACAAAGATAAGTGCAAAGCGTTTTAGCGGCATTTCAAGAGCCACTTTACCAAGGATCCTGGTCTCGGTGATGACGAGTTTAGCAGCTATTTGTTTTGCGCTGACCGAAGCGGCTAGCTGCGAGGGTGAGATCACGGCGAAATTCACTTGGCAATGAAGAGAGTCGGCAGTGGTAAATTTCCAGGATATGAATTACTTGAGATTGTCGCAAATCTTTTTCTAGATTTTGACAGTGGATTTGACGGGATTTAGATGATTACAAGCCCATAATTCTGCTAAGGACAGAGCTAAAGATTTTGGCCGAGATCCTGACGGAGTGTTTGCAGTCAGTTGCCGAGATTCTGTTGGAATCCGAGCAGACCTGTGCTGTGAGGAGCTGAATAATTCAGAGCAACCTGAACCTGATCTGCACGAACCTACAGATCATAAAAGACGACGAACAAGATGCTTGAAAAATTTGAATCAGTCCAAGGATAGGGACGACCATCGGCAGCTGGCTGCGGTTCTGCAGGCCGCCGAATTCAAACCCGCAAGCGCTGTGGTATAGGTAAACGGAGATTAGTCGAACATTTTTGAGCTGTCTTGGTCGGTTCGTTAGGGTTGACCTCTGCCACTTATATTTTGGCGTTAGAGCCTCTCCTGTGCTGGCTGAGGGACTGGGCGTGCACTTTGGCCCTATGTGGAATCGGTGTCCCTAGTAGCGCTCGAGCCAGGGTTTCTGTGTACGTCGATGGCGTATTCGTTTTCGTGTCGTGCAGTAGCGACATTGAGATGGTATAGAAGGCATTTGAACAATAAGAAAAGGTAATGGGAGCCAAAATTAACCGCAACAAATCTTCCGGCTTGCGGTTAGGCGCCTGGAAGTGGGTCGCGCTTCCAGGGTCATTTAGTTTGCATTCTTGTAGCGACCGGATAAGAGCTGGAAAAGAATTGATCAGAGGTACAGGCAAATATTGAAGCAATTCGGACTTTGCTTCGGTGGTGGTGGACCGTGAAAAGGTAGGGCTGAGGCATGTGTCAATTACGTCTTTCTTTTCATCCTTTATCGGTTGTCTATATTCCCTCTTTCCAAGGACCGTAAGAAGGCGATTGAGCGTTTACTCTCCCTCCTTTTTGTTGGATGGTGGTGGACACAGGGTTGACAAAGATGTCTGTGCCTGGTATCCGTGTCACGTTGAGCTGGGAATGTTACATGTAGCGAGTCAGCAACACGCCTCATGGTTGGCTTTCCTACGTCATGTGTTGACAGAGGATCCGATTTTGGAGAGAATTGTTAGGGACACCAACACTAGCCTTACGATCACTTCTCACATTTCTAGGGATGAACACTGACGTTAGCTCCGGAATCAATCGGAATTCTTACTCAAGTGTCGAAAGGTTTTGTGGGTCATTCTCCGGTTCATTGACCTTTTTCGGCCAGGAAGACTATTGTATGGTAATTTAGTGGAGGAGGTCGCAACGAAGGTTCTTCTCTGTTGGTGTCTCAGCTTGTCAACGACCGAGTTGTGTTCTAACTGGCCTTGGGCGCCAACAGCAAATCACCTCAGTAACCCTGCATTTTTTGCTTTTCTGGCAATTGATTCAGAATGTGCTATCTCTGAATGAGAGGATGTTCACATAGGGATATATATATATATATATATATATATATATATATGTGTGTGTGTGTGTGTGTGTGTGTGTGTGTGTGTGTACAGTTAGGTGTAACATAGCTCAGAAAAAAAGGGAAGTTAATTGTGTGGTATGATGGGGCTCAATAAAACCCTCTCAGTGGAGAAATGAGACATGTCTAGTAACTACATTAGTATACTGGAATGAAAGAGAGAAAAAGACAACAGGGTTGAGTATTTTTCTTTTATACTACATTATACAATGCCCAATGTAAGATATCTTTCTCTGTCCCAATGCATTTTTGGATTTTAGAAAAGTTTGTTTTTCTATAGAAAAAGCAAGATATATTTTTCCTATTTTATCTTAATGACTTTCTTCAGTTCTTTAATTTTTAAGTGTATCCAAAACAAAACTATCAAATAATTGAGGAAAGTTTCTTTCAAGCAAGTGAATTATAATTATACTGATTCTAAATTCAACTAAATGATGAAATTCAGGCAATATACCAAATAAGATTGAAAGTATACTATTTAAAATGTAATAACTTTTATTAGGCCTCGTCTCAATATTATTGAGAATTTTACTTAAATTTATCACTGTAGAATTATTTACAACTGCTTTGTTGATAAAGAAACTAATAATTTTATAAATATATTCTTTACAGTTTTGTAATAAAACCGTGTTGAGAATAAGAAACATTTTAAATGACAAAGATGATAATATTGTAAAAAAAAAACATGCTGAATGTAGTTCTAATTAAAAACATCTTTAAAATTTTCTATTTTTATTGACAACTTTGTGAAATTTTGAGGTATCTGGGATTTCTCTGATATTCTGTAATTAAAGTATTTATTAGAACAACAAATAGAAGAGGGAGTTCCAAGGTTCTTGAGGCTGACACGCTCTGTAATACAGAGATTGTGTTGTATTTATCATCCAACCAGATGAATAGACACATGCTTGATATCTAAAATGATGTGCATATGACATGTGAAGAATGTGATTTCTCTTGAGATCAATTGCTCAAGTCACAAAACCAATGAAGAAAACTGAAAGAATTCCTGTGCACTTGAAATCAATGCAATATTCAGTTGATCTTATTGTTTTTGTTGACAGATGCTCTGATAAAAATGGAATGAAATAGCTTTGCATGCTTTGTATTTAAGCAGTGATTTACAGTTGAGCATGTGAACATGGTTAAGACAATATGGGACAATACACTGAATACAAATTACTTCTTTTTATACCTCTTTTTAAAAGATGAAGTAAATGTACAACACAATGGGGAAACAGCATTTTTTTCACTGATGGTTAAAAATACAGTTAAAATATTTATGTTTATCTATGTCATAGCAAAACTCTTTTCTTCTTAATTCTTTAAAGAAACTCCAAATTTCCCTTGGAGAGGGCTAAGACTTTCTTTGTAACCCTATTTTCAGATGACTGGTATTAATTTTAGGTGATTTTCAAAATGATAAGAGATTTCTCTAAAATTTGGAGAATACAATTATTTTTGTTGGGAAAAGTAGCTGAACTGATAAAAATTAGAAAATACAGAGTTAAAGAGTACAAAAAGTGCAAAAAGTGCAGAATTACTTTTGTTGGGTAAAGTAAGCTACTTATCTAAGTATAGTCAAAATATTGTCAACGAGTTTTGACGATATGTGACCCTTGGTCAAAATATGGCCTTGAGGATTTCTTGTTTACTGATTATCAGGGCAACTAATAGGAACATGCAGAAAATATCAAGGAATGAGTTTTCTCCCCGTTTATTGGAAGTCAAATTGGAGTAGATAGATCTATCTATCGGCCAGTTCACAATCCACCCACGTCTATTGAACAGGTTAAGAGGCTCATCCCTTGTTCCCTGTTTAGGATGTGGTTTCCGGCTTTCTCTTTTCCAATCTTTTCACTATTACATAGCCCCCTGTGGCATTACCACCTTGCTCGGGGTGATACGATTAAAAAAAAAAATCAAAATGGTTAATTGATATTACTTACATTTCAAGATGCTAAGAAATATATAAGGAGAGGGAAATAGAAATCCTAACTCTAAAATCAACACCTTACTTTTGGCTTTTATTAGTAAAACTGGGGTGGAAAATGAAATTAGTTCAAGCTATGTGTTTGGAATGAGAAGGTAGAAAGAAATTAGTTGGGTCTGCTGTGAGAAGGGAGTTGGGACCAGTAATGAATTGAAGCAGACAAGCTGAAATGACCTCCCATGAGAGAGAAATATTGCAAGAGACCAAATTAAACCAGTTGGAAGTTGAATATGCCATCATTCTGTGGAGATAATAGGACACAAATATTGTGTTACTGAAATACCAGCCAACTGATATCTTTTGTTACTTAACTTTGACTTGCTTGTAATTTTGTATTTATTCAATATATATAAATATATATAAATCTCTGTCATGCAGTTGCAGTCTTAAATCTGGTTTTCATTATATACCAGTCCCTTGCATGTCTGGACAAGCCTAGTCAAGTGACAACAAGCAATTCTGCTTTGGCTAATCCGAGATCAACAGCACAACATGGGCAGAATCGACTGAAGTTTAGAAAGGTTGGCTAGACTCAGCCAGGGATTGTGTTATACCTTAAAAGAGGTCATCTTCTAAATTTACAGATTTAAATGACCCAATATTTACCAATTCTGAACTAAGCAAAATAATAATGAAAATATGTATTTCAACAAAATAATTTATCAAGGATTTATACAATCCAACACAAACTCCAAATTTACACTTCTTAGAGATTACATTGTTCTTCTTAATCTCAAGGGTTAATTTCAAACCTAAAATTTTAGTTCTGCTTAATCTTTAAATTTTAAAGCTAAATATATTTGTATATGAAAAAAACACAGAGAATGTAGTAGGTATTTAAAGCAGAAAGTGTGTGAATTATATTTCAGCATATTATTGTACAAGATGGATAGAGAAATTTGAGGGTAGCTAATTCAGGGATTAAAAATACTGATGTTGTTATATTATTGAGATAATAATTTTAATAATATTAAAAGAAATTTGAAAGAAGTATTTGACACTATTATGGTATTTTTACAGTATTGTATTTTTATCTATACAATATATGTATCATTAACAAGAACTTAAGGGTGCTAAGCTTGTTTTCAGAATTCTTTGTCAAGAAAGAATTAACCAAATTCTAAAATTTGGAGTAATTCTTCAAAGAAGAATATTAAATAAGAGTATTAAATTTGTGTCAAACTGCTTTTGAGATTTGAAAGATTTTTGTGAATTAATAATAACTAGCAGAACCTGTGTAAGTTGCACGTATTTACTATTAATTTTTAATGCTGCACTCTGTACTTTCTGACCCATGACTATTCCAAGAGAGTTATAAGCAAAGTGAAATCTCTGAAAAGATACTAAAATGTCCTCAACTAATCATTAAGCCATGAAACATGATTTAACCCCACACTGCAAACAACTGCCTTTACTTAAGATGACTGCCTTCAATCCATGTATGTGTTGCATTCTCTTTTCATTTCTCTCTCTCTCTCTCTCTATGTTTTTCTCTCTCTCTCTTTCTCTGTTTCCCATTTTGATGTTCAATGCAACATTAATAGGATTATTGTTTGCTAATAATAAAATGTACATTTTTTAATTTTAATTTGATACTTTTTTCTTTTTATTTTGCCCATGAATTCTTTTAATCTTTTCAGTTTTATTTAACTTATTATATAAATATTCTAGTTTAGGGATTTGACATGGACACACATATATGGATAATAAGAATTTAAATGTTGGGTTGGATGCTCCTATATTATGAACATGTTACCCAGAAGATTGAGTACAGCTGTGGTTTAGAGATATACCAAACATAGCACATAATATAATTAGGTACAAGCTTATTGACTGCAACTGAAAAGAGTTTTTGCCCTTCATATGAAGTGCTATATTTAATGGGTGAGAGATTATTTATTTATTTCTTCTGCTTTGAAGCAGGTGAAAATAATTTTATTCTATAAATCAAAATTTGAAAAGATCTGAAGATAACCCAGTGTCAGAAGCTGCAAATTCAACAGTAACAAACCTTTTTCAAACAAAGCCAAACCATTCACAATTGATAATGGATCTATATAATTAATTTAATTGTTATATCCTAGTAATATTTAACAGCACTCACAAATATTTTATTTACTTAACTCCAACTAATTTTATAGACATGACCACCTTTTCACTAATGTTTAGTCATGAAATTTTGGTTAAAGATAAATGTCATTACACAATTGAATGGTTATAATGATAATGAGTATCAGTTATATTTTAGAATATCACAAGCCATGTATTGCTTGAATATAAAAACTAAATGTCTAACAAAGACATTTTTTGTCAAATGTTGCGACACCTTCTCTGACTAGATCAATGATGACTTGTTTGGATTGGTTGAAAGCATTCTCGAGACTTTGGTTTCATGTGAAATGGGAGTCACACTATATGGCTTATTCAAAATTTATAAAACAAACATTCCCATTAGAACTATTATATCCAGTATTAACAGTGTTCCTGATAAATTAGCTAGAACTACCTGTAAAATAATTACATAATTCTGAGGCACCATTATAAAATGAAAGATTTTAATATGACTAATTTATCTATGGCAAGTTTGAATTTTACATCTTTCTATACTAACATACCCATTAAAAATGTCTTAACATTCTTAGAAAGCACCTCAAAAAATCCAAAGAAAAGCCCCCTCTACCTATCCACAAAAGAATAAAAATAATTACAACGCTTAACAACACTTATTATAAACAAACATTTATGGTGTTCTCACTTGCTTATTTCTAGAGTTGTTAGAATGAGCTTCTTTCAAATATGTTATACCTAACAATTCTACTTACTAAAGATATATAGATGACATCCTATTATTTTACCCTCATGGGACTAATCTATTAAACTTAGTAACTAAACTCAAAAGGTTGAATCCACCATTAAACTGACATACAAACTTGAAACTAACAATTCTTTGCCTTTATATTTTAGTAATATGTAATAATGATAGATTAGATTTTAAAGTTTATTGTAAATCTACTATCAAAAACACCCTTATTAATTTCTATTCCTACCCCAATCAAAGAATTAAATCTGGTTTAATTATAGGTTTCTACCTTAGAGCTCTCAGAATATGCAGCCATAATTATCTAAAGAGAGATATATTCAGCAAACATTTCTCTACTACCCACACTATTTCATCCTCAATGCTAAAAACATGCTTACAAAATCCACAAAACCAAAAAAATGAATATGCCCCTAAATTATACAAATCTCATAATACTACCTTCCAACACCCTTTTAAATTAACTCAGAAATAAATTAATTCGGATACCAAACACTAAAATCGTTACCACCACCTCCATGACTACTGGTGATATTATCAGGATAAAAAAGACACCAAACACTAATTTAAATGCCAGGATTGATAAAATAAAGTGTCTACATTGCAAAAACCTATGCATAAGAGAGACATTATGAAATCTAAAAACACTGATCTATGAACACAAAAGTGACTTGCATTTGGACACATGTTCCAACTCTCTGTGTCCTACATCATTTTGATGTAATATAAATTTTGACTTTGCTAATGCTACTACTTTCTGGCCAAAAAGTTAAAAAATTATTGTTTTTCAACTCACTGGCAGAAACAATGTGTGTTTTGGGATGGAATCAACTGTCTTGAATATTATTAAAAGTAAGCCATTTTTTTGTTTTTGTTTTTGCTTAATTTTTACTTAATTTTAAACTTTTCATGCCTAATTGAAGGATTGGTTTTTAGCAGAAATTTCTTTGTCTGGACTGTAACTAGTTAAAACTTAGCAAGTCACCAACCTAAGTTTTTTTTTTAAAGGAGTAGATAGACCAAACTATCGCTCGATTCACACTCCACCCACGTCTATTGAACAGGTGTAGAGGCTCATCCCTTGTTCCCTGTTTAGGATGTGGTTTCCGTCTTTCTCTTTTGTTTTCTCTCCTCTGACCTCAGTATTGGTGCTTCCATGATTTTCCAGCGGTGTGCTTGGCTGGTGGCAACATCAATGTGAGGGTACTGGGTTGGCAGTTTCCTGGTTGCTGCTTCCGACTGGTTGTTAGAAGCCCTAACTCTTGTGTAGCATCAAGAGCGGCTGCTCTCATCAACAGTTGTATAATATTAGGGTTCTTGTAGTGCCATGTCATGCATGGATAGGTGTCCCTGCAAGCGCTTTCAGTGGGCAACCCTGAGGCCACACCTTGATGCAGCCCGAGCCAGTTTCCCTCCCAGCACAGATTGTGGATAATGACTGCCTGCATCCTCTATGCAAAGTCCCTCCCTATCAACAAACCATAACATGATAAAGAATCAGAAAAATCCTAAACCAGCCAAACTCAAATCACCAAAATCCCTTAACTTTTCTTTTACTAATATCCGGGGTATTCATACCAATTTTTGCAGCGTAGAAGCTTTCCTCCACAAAAAGTCCCCTGACATCCTAGCACTCTGTGAGACTACCCTCAACTCATCAATTCCTCCCTCTGACTTCTTGATCCCTGGTTATCTTCCCCTCCTAAGGAAGGATACCTCTGTCCATATGCATGGGTTGGGGGTCTACGTCAGTGAACACCTCCCTGACCACCAATATGTAGGCTCATCCCTTGTTCCCTATTCAGGATGTGGTTTCCTGCTTTCTCTTTTCCAATCTTTTCAGTCTTTTTTTTTTTTTCCAATTGAAGTAGATAGACTAAACTATCAGCCGGTTCACACTCCACCCACGTCTATTGAACAGGTGAAGAGACTCATCCCTTGTTCCCTGCTTAGGATGTGGTTTCCGGCTTTCTCTTTTCCAATCTTTTCACTCTTACGTAGCCCCCCTGTGCATCAGTGGCATTATCGCCTTGCTCGGGGTGATATGATTAAAAAAAAAAAAGAACATAACCTTTTAAGAAGAAAGTACTTTGAAAAAATGTTAATAAACATTACTAAACACATGTTTAAAACATTACATCACTTTAGCATCTTTCTACAAATCTATCCTCCATGAATCAAATCTGTGTCTACCAATAGATATAATTAAATAATTTAATGATACTTCCACATATTATTCTATATAATTCATAATATTGTTTTCTCTATATGCACAACATTCTATATTACATATTATATTATATTTTTTTTATAATAATCTATATTGTAACTATGATTCTTCCCATTATTTTCTTAATAATATATATTTTATTATATAATAATGTTCTAGAGAATAATTATAAATAGTTTAATTCATTGTTGATTCCATGATGTTTATTTATAAGTAAAATAAAATTAATTCTTGATAATGGCTAAAAAGCATAGCTGAAAACACTCAAAAGTACAAAAGTTTTGGACAATTCTTATATAATATGAGTTCTGAAAAGAAAAAATTATACAAAGACATGAAAAATTATATAAAAAATCTAATGATAATACCTTTTCTGTCAATTTCAATGAAACCTGTATAAAAGAGAGATTGTTGCCGAAATACACAATATATATATATATATATATATATATATATATATATATATATATATATGTATATGTACTATGTATGTTTTTGTAGTATTCTAAATTTTTAAAATAGTTTTCTCTATTTTTCTACAAATTAATAATTATAATTCCTACATAAAAATTTCAATAAAAGTTTCTTACCTTTAAAAATTTTATTATGCACAATACTTTAATATATTTGCATATTTTAATATTTCTACATCTTATTTATATTGCTCAATTATATATATTTGTAATATATTTAATAATACATGAATATTAATGGGTGCATGGTCAAGTGGTTAGAATGTTCACTTTTTGACCATGAAGCCTGGGTTCAAATCTTACTATGGTTGATTTATCAGGAAGGTGATTTCTTGATGTTATAAGTCTGGAGGAGGCAATCTCAGCATGCAGCACTTTTGGAAAGTGCCTAAAAACCATACCATTTCTTTTAATCCACTAAATAAACAATTGCATATAATAAAGGTTGTCTGTCTTAATTCATCCTTGTAAAAACTTTTCACTTGTGTTTTTCTTCTACATTAAATTTTTAAAATCTGCACTAAGAAGATAAAATTCTTTCTGATTTATTTATTATATAATGATTAAAAAATCAGGTTAGTAAAAGCATTCCTAATATATTTGGTTATATTTCCTGATATTTGTTTATATCTCATGACTGAAAGAAAAAATATAAAATTAAAATTTATACTTAAAAAATTTCCAGTTTTTGTAGTCAGAGTCTGACTGAGACAGTTTTTCTCATAATGCACTAAAAGAAACTTGGTTTTAATTATGGAAAATAAAAGTGAATAAGAGAAAAAAAAGAACTGAGATTTTTGCTTTAAATTTTAATCTTATCTTGCTACCTCTAAATACCAGTCTCCATTCCGAGGTCTGCATTGGACTGTGTATTGATTGGTTCTGCTTGAATGATTTAATTTTGCTATCTTTCACTTCTCTCTTGTTAAACCAGAATTTCTTCTCTTTGGTGACAAATACCAAATCAATATCTTCTTCTGTACCTTCTTTCTGAAAATTATTTATTTTATTTTTATATAATATTAAAATTTTAACTTTGTATTGTTCCACTAAGTTTAGTTGAATTTCTTGGCAATATAACAGCATTTTTTCAGAATTACTCTGGTAAATTTTTAATAAAATTATTCCTAGTTTTGTGGAAACAACTCAATTCCTTCTTGTTCTTAATGAAGTAATCAGCTGATGACTTCTTTGGCCTTCATCAAATGTTGTGATAAGAAACATAAAAAAAGAAAGGTGTTCAAAATGTGAGTCTCTCTTCTCAAAGTTCAAACTATGATTAAAATAACTTTGAAAATGAGTTTTTGCAAATTCATCATTACTTATGAAAATAAATTTGAATATATTTATATTTTTGAGACTAAAATTGAAATTGTATTTAAAATGGAAAGTTGGTTTTGCTTTTTCATAGTAATTATAAAGAGAGTTAGGTGATATCTGTAATGAATAAAATTCTGATTTCTTTTTATCTATTTTGTTCATAAATGGATAAAATAGAACTTTATAGTTCAGTGTTAAACTAATGATTCAAATTAGGTATATATTAATAATATCAATAATATATATCAATAAATAAGAGGCAGGCTAATATAAAATAAAAACTGTAATCTTTTTACAAGTGTTTTATTTTGCAAAAAGTGTCTCGGTTATCCCAAGAGATAAAAGTTGTTAAGCATTAACAAAAATAATCTAAATAGTCAATGTTGATTAACTATATAAAATTGACTAACCTCATCAGTCATTTATTATAAGTGAAAAAAAAAATGGTAAAAGGAAGCTCCTTGTCTTACTTCTCTTTTACTAATTTCAGTTGAAGTTTATCATCCAAAACAGTTCTCTTTTAAAATGTTTTATGTTAAATATTAATGCAAGTTTTTTTTTTATTACAACCATTAATAATTTGACAATAAACAGCACATGTAAAATTGTGAGTGAATGTATGATTATTAAATAATAATCTAAGCTTGTGGTCATATGACATGGTTCATAAAAATAAGAAGCAACAACCTCAAGATATAGAATATTAAAATTATTTTAAGATCATCATCATTTTAGGTCATGATGTTAATTATATGTTGATTAAAGTAACAACAATAAAAACTTATTTTTGTTTTAATCGGACAATAAATTATAAATACACCTTGAATATTATAAAATAAAACTAAAGACATGAAAAGAAGTTAAATGTAAAATTTGCCTTCAACAATTTTCATTATAATGTTTTCTTTTTTGAAAGAAATTCAGATTTTTCTAATTTTTTTCTTCACAAGACAATAATGTGTATAAACTTCCTCTTTCATATTGATTTATAATAAAAAAAAATTTTTCATATAAAATAATATGTCTGTATTGGGGATTTTTGCCATTGATAGTTGTTTTTCTGAGAAAAATTTCAAGTGGAATTTCTAAAAGAAAACTTATTTATCTTGCTTGCATGTTTTATGCATAAACAATTTTTATAATAACTACAATTTCAAGGTGTGGTTCCTTCACTGAATTTTGAAAACAAGGTTATAATAAAAAAATAGAAAAATTTTGTAAAGAAGTTTTAATAAAAATTCGTGAAATGCATATCTATCTTATTCTTGTCATTAAAAGCTTTGGAAAACGAATCTGAACTTCAAAATAAAGAATATAAGGGACAGTTAATGATATGGTGTTTGTGAAGAAAAACTTTAGAAATTATTATTAATTAACATTTGGTAAAATGGTCGATTAGATTCAGACACATTATTAAAACATTCTATTAATTAATTAATTTTAAAAAAACTCTCTCTATTGAAAATTATTAATAAAATTCAATATCCCTATTGAGTATATAACAACATAAAATGAAATTTAATTAACTTATAATTTACAGAGAAATCTAAAACTTACAAACATGTAAAACATAAAATTATTAATCTGTGAAGTTTCAGCTTCAAAACATCTATAGTTATTAAGTTATTAGAAATGTTATACCATTCAAGTAACACACATTCAAATAGAACCAAGTATTTTTCTGTTATTCACAAATCTGGTTAATACTACATGTATGCCATTTATAAATATAAAACAACATATCAAGTAGTCAGTCCAAGTTTGATTTGAAGAAATCTTTTTGTGTCTTGTCAGTTTCCTGTCATATAAAATGGTCTTCAAAGATGAAAATTGCTTTAAAACAAATTTAAGATAATTGTAAAAAATGACTAAAAAATTTCTGCATTTTAAATATTTTGAGTCTAGTTTTCTCTTTTCTTTTTCTATGTGAACAATTTGAACACTGTCACAATGCCAAATCCCACCTCATCAATCACAATTTTCCACAATATAACAGAAAAAGAAGTTTCTCTTCCTTCTTAAGTTTATTTACATATCGTTAGTTTTTTTATATAAAAAAATGAAAAAGTTACATAAGAAATAAAAATATTTCCTTTGAATTAGCCATAAGGAACTTTTTGTTTTAATTAAAATTGTATACCAAAGACAGAAATTAATTGATAATTGCATGTTTTACCAATAAATTGAAACATTTTGCCTAAAGTGGTATTTATAGAATAAATATACTATTATTTAATGATAGAAATATATGACAGTAAACAAAATTTAAATGATAATGTAAAATGCAAATAAAATATTCTTGCAACTTAAATGAAAAATGATTTGCTATTATTTGACATGCAATAAAATTTTTTAAAAAATTCTATTAAGTTTTCATTCTGAAGTTTTACTTTATTTTTGCTGCTGTTGAATTTCATATTCTAATTAAAAATATTTAATATTACATATATTAAATCAATATTTCATGGTTAAATTTTCATTAAATTGTTCAGTAAAATAATGCCTAAATTGTTAATTTTATCCTACAAAATGTAAAACTTTCTTCATTACAATAAGAAAAATAATCCCAATTTAATAAAGAAATTTGAAAGCAAAAAATCAAACTAATTTATAAAAGTAAACATTTAGTTTTTATTGCAACATAGGAAATTGTGGCTGTGAAGAAGATAATAACAAGAAATAAGAAAATTAAAACAAATGTCATTGCTATCGTGGCAACATTAACTTTTAATATTGCTATCAAGTTTTACAATAATATTCATTATGATCAAGGATGTATAGCAATTATCTCAAGGGTTCATGTTAGTTTTGATCTCAATAAAATAGAATATCAAGTCATGTTAATTTTAATGTCAATAAAATAGAATATCAAGTAATTCAATCAATTAAGGTATTTCCAAAAAGTATCCATATTACCTTTGTCAGGTAAGCTCATAAGTAATATTCAAAATAGAATGCATTGTATTTTTGCAATTTCAAAATATTTGAATAATAATGCATATTAGTATGCATTTGTACAGTTTTAAGCAAGTTATTAATTTGATCATTTTAAAGATGTATGTCTCTGAAATACATAAAGTGCAATTATTCAAAGAGTTTAAAAAAGATCATAATCTGTAGATACAACCTAAAATATTCCTAGTGCTTACATCTTTACAGTCATTAACCATTACACAACCCACACATCTAGATGTTCTGTAGAACAAAAAATAAAAAAGTAAACTACATCTGAATCAGAAATAAAACATCAACCTTTACTTTACAATCAGGTTTTCCAGGGAAATATAGATTAACTTGGGGAAGTAAAAATTTTATAAAATATAAAACTTTAAAAAGGGTTAACATTGTCAGTAAGCAAATGAATATTTGTGAATGTTTTGAGTTCCAAAATTGTTAGTTGATTTTGAGCAAATCTTGTGTAAGACCAGCAGAAACCCACTTGTAAAAACCATTTGAATAACAATGTAGAATACATTGGCTTAGCATCAAAATGCTCCTGGTAACTAAATCACTATGATGACAGTAGATTGACTCAGCACTGCTAAAGATGATAACGCTAGTATAAAATAAAAAAAAGAGGGGAAATATTGCTCTTGTAGTTGTCAATCTAGTTTCATCTCAATTTGTAACTAGCAGATGAGGAGCAGGAGAAAAGATGAAATGGCAAAAAAAGCTTCTATTGGACAGCTTATCTCTTACAACAGTGCCAAGCATCCCTGCAGTCATTCATACAAATCATTTTGAATGGAAAAAATATTTTATACTGTTGTTTTATATTTAAGGAACTGCTGCACAATTTCTCACACATATTTGCAAGCAGCTGAATAATATATGACTATTTACACTCTCACACCCTGATTGAGCACTCTCAAAGAATGGTAGACTTTGAAAAACAGTAGCTACTCGGACATCTATGCATCGTCCATTCAGCAATGAATTAGAACATTCTCAGCTATTGGGCGTGTATAATGATAATATACATGCTAAAAAGTCTGCCTCCTTCTACCGAGCACCCGTAGCTCAGAGGTAGAATCACCGACTGATGCCAATTCGGTCGGGTTTCAGTCCTAGGTAAAAGGCAATCAGTTGTCTAACCATACTGATGAGCTGTGATAAAGCAAAACAGATCTGTCTGCTGATGACTATTTACACTCTCATACCCTGATTGAGCACTCTGGAAGAATGGTAGACTTTGAAAAACAGTAGCTACTCTGGCATCTACGCATTGTTCATTCAGCAATGAATTAGAACACTCTCAGCTATTGGGCGTGCATAATGATAATATACACGCTAAAAAGTTTGCCTCCTTCTGACTGATGCCAATTTGGTCGGGTTTCAATCCTGGGTAAAAAGCAATTGGCTGTCTAACTATACTGATGAGCTGTGATACAGCGAAACAGATCTGTCTGCCGATGACTATGTATATGTATGTCATGTTGAGTTGTAATAATGCTTAGCACCAAGATAGTCTTACTGATTAAATGTATTTTGGAAAGCAGGTTTTATATCAGAAAGTGGGGGTGAAGATAAGTTTTTTTTTTAGCATTAATGAAACAACACTCTAACTTTAACTGAGGAGGTTCATGCCAAATTCAAAGTTTCATGAGGACACAGTTATGATGTCTTCACCTAGCACTGATGAATGAAGACATAACAGTTTCCTGATGAAACTTCAAAGTTGGCATGAACCTGCTCAGTTAAAATGACAAATTCTTTTCATATATATATATATATATATATATATATATATATTAATTTTATCACTCTATTCAAGGCAGTAAAATATAGTCCCTAAAACACAATAGGTTACAGAGTATGGAAGAATTAGGAACAGAAACATTGATAATGGACGGAAAGAGAAAAATAATCAGGAGTACAGTAAATAGTGATTGACATTGTATTTAAAGTTTTGCAGATTAAAGTTGGCTGGAAATCACTGAGCCAGAATAAAAATTTCACAAGCAAGAAGTGCAAGAAAAGAAACTGTTAGCATAGAATGTACAGTTACATCTAGCCAGCTCAACTGTAAATTGATGAGATCTTGGTACTCTTTGTGATTAAATTCAAAAAGTAAACAGCTCATCTGAACAATTACCATGAATGTTTTTATAGCAAAGATACAAAGACAACCTTATGCCAATGGTAAAGAGACTGAAGCCAATTTGACAGATCAGGATCAATAATATTGCTAAATCTTTGGATTTTAAAAAGGAGCTCCAAGTAATTAGTAAGAGCATTGGATAATATATGCCAGTAATTTTCTAAGCATTGATGAATGCTAGACCGGGACTAAATATAGTCTTTCAACTTCATATCTGCTGAGAAGTTTAGCCTATGAGATGCAATGAGTCACTTTCCTGGAGGTTAGCATCAACCATACTGATTTAAAATAGAGAAGGGTACAATTTTTCCAAAGCCATGTAGAGGAAAATATTATAAAATAACCCAATCTTAAGGAAAAATTCTTAAAATGATCTTGTAATTTACATTGCTAAAACAAATAGAAGCAAAAGCTGGAATATGCAAATTGTTCTACTGTTAAGAGGTTAAGACATCAATAAGCAGTTGGGCATACCTAACTAAAAATACAAAAGATGGTTTCAACAAACGAATTGACAATCAGAACAATAATAATGATCGTAAAACTCATTCAAGAAGGTAAACCACACTGGAATTTGGCCAAAGATGTTGGTTGTTCTTAGTCAGTTGTGTTTAAAATATCAAAGAAAAGGATGGTTAAAAAAGGAAAAATAAACCACAAAAGATATCAAAGTGACCAAATAGAAAACTCAACGAAGCAAGATTCCTTGAAAATAGAAAATGTACTACAAAACAAATGTGTCAAAATGAGAGTCAATATTTGTAATCAAATTATAAGAGATCAGCTGAATGAGATGGAGTTTATATACTAAAAAGCCAAATGAAAACAAGCACTAACACGAATAGAAGAAAATGAAGTGAAAAAGAAATAATCTTGTTATGCGGACAATTGGATGATATTCAATGACCTGGTTAGGAGACAGAAAGAAAAACACAAAGTCAAGATGGAATAGTGTTAAACAAATATATTAACAAAAAACAATATTACGAACATGTCCAACATGAGAAGATTACCTGCATTACTGTTTGGGCCGGTTGTCAGATCTATCTGCTAGAATAGTATTTATTATTGCACCCACCATGCAACGGACGCGACACAAGATTAGTTTTTTAGGTGGGTTTATCGGAAGTACTGTTGAAAAATTCCCAAAACCCCTCGGCACTTCCCCTTTTGGGGACGCTTAAGGCACCGGGCAATAAAATCAGCCCTCTCCCGAGAGAGAGATAAACCCCACAGTGTAACTTTTCTCAGCAGCATGTCCGTCCTCGGACAGCCATACAACCAAGCCGCACTCTGCTCGAGGACAGAGACGCAACTGACAGGTGACTCGTATTCGAGCCTCAGCTGAAATAGACTTCTGCCACAAAGCATAAACTACTGTTTATTTGTAGTTGGAAGACTTCATGTGTGCATAGGTAAATTACCATAACAACACTCCTTCTGAGTATCAACTCCGTAGGAGACGCAATATTTTTTCTCTTTGGATTTACGGCAAGAATATCCGTTATTTTTCTTTTTCTTTTTAAACGACACTGTTACGGGGCCGCTTGCGGAATTGGCATGTCAAAATTATCGTAAATGACATCCATAACTTCTTTCTCTTCAGGAGGACTGCTGTCAACATCCGACAGACGTTTTCTGAGTTGACTTAAATGTCTTTTGTGAGTACGCTGGGGACCTTTTAGACCCTATTCCTACTTTTTCTCAATTGTACCTATTTTCCAGAAGAATTTATTATCCTGAAATATCCAGAAAAATAAAAACTTTCTCTCCGAGTTGGTAACCTTTTGTAGGTACCATGTTTGTTCATCCAGGTTTTGTGTTTGGGAAGTAGTTTGTCGAACACAGACCTGATTCTACGCGCAAACATTACCTCAGCTGGAGGTAATGATGATGGCGTGTTGTCGTTGGCCAGATTTTATACACCTGAAGGAACTGTTGCAGAGATTTTTCTGTGACTGTGCCCCTAGCTTTCTTTAGAGCTCTTTTCAGTGTGTCAACGAAACGCTCGGCCTGTTTGTTGGACACTGTGGCGATCGTGAAATGATTGATCTGTAAGGTCTCATAAAAATACTTAAAATCGCCGGACGTAAACTGTTTCCCATTGTTTGACACTAAACAATTGACTACTCCAAATTTGGCAAACAGTTCGTGTAGGAAATTGGTTGTCACTTCTATAGTTGAATTTCTGCATCTAAGAATTTCTGGCCACTTAGAAAAATTATCTAGTGCTATAAGATAGTAGAATCCGTCTAACTGGCCTGCAAAAGCTATGTGAAATTGAGACCATGGTCAGTCCGTTTTTGGCCAAGGACTAAATTTGATTGGTGGTGCCAAAGCATAGTCTTTACAGGATTTTACGATGTTTTCGATATCCTTATCCATCTTTGTTTAGTATACATAACAGAGCATAAGGCTTTTCATCCTTGTAATTCCTCGGTGGCCGGCATGGAAATATTTAAGAATTCTTTTTTGTAGTGTTGTGGGAATGACAACTCGCTCACTATATAGCAGTACTTCGTCGCATAGAGAGAAAATATTGGAAGTCTGTTGGTCTTTTTCACAAATTTTGATTTTGGTTTGCCTTAGAGCATCTCATTTGATTTTGTCGAGAGTTACTGTGTTGCATAATGTAGTTTTAAATTTTCCTTCTGTTCGAAAAGAAGCAATCACAGTATCTTCAAAAGGTTCTCTAGTTTTTCATTTATTTGTGGTAAAGAGGCGAAAGGCATATTCCGTCTTCTCTTAAACACTGGCTGGATGTCATCTTTTAACTCGAATTTTGCCGTCGTCTTATTATACCGACCAATGACCCCAGAAAACATTTCGGGAAAACGTTTTTTATTTAAACTCTTATTAGATTATTGGTTTTCTAGTTTTAGGCAAAATGAAGTAATTGGTATGTCCCACAACTTAAATTTCTCTATTCAATCGGTACCGAATAAATTTTCTGCATTCTCTAAAACGAACATTTTAGTTTTAACGTCCTTCCTTGAAAAGTTACATTAGTGGTAAGTTATCCCTTAAACTTGATTTTCTCCCCTATCACAGATCTGACCATTTTATTAATTCTCAGCTCGGATAATTTTCCCAACTTTTTCCAAGATTGTTAAATCTGAACCGGAATCCAACTGCAGTTTAATATTTCTATTTATGATTTGCACTTGCACGTATTTCCTAATGTTTAACCTGTCTTGTTTATCTGATTTTGTGCTTTTACGCAGCTATTAATCTTTTTCTCGCTCGACAATGTGAGCTCTTATGCCCGACACGGCTACATTTTAGGCATCTTTTATTCCGGTAAGGGCAGTTCTGATACCAATAACCAGAACACGTGTTAGAAGGCAAGCTGTTTAGTTTCTTTTTTGATTGGTTTGATTTAGAGGGAGAACCAGAACACGGGTTAGAAGGCAAGCTGTCTAGTCACTTTTTTTATTGGTTTGATTTAGAGGGAGAATTAAATTGTTTTTTCTTTTAGCGTACTTTTCTTATGCCAGATTCCCTGATATTTTTCGAATTTTGGCGTACGCTTACGAATCTTTGACAGTCTTCTGCTATTTGTTGGAAAGTAAGGTTTGGCTCATGTTCCAATTTATTCAGAAATCTACACCTAATTTCAGCATCTTTAGCTGAAACGAATCCCTGAACAAATATCAGACACTTAAAATTAATCGCGCTCAATTCTGGCAGTTTCAAATCATCGCAATGCTTGTTCATGACCGATGCGAATGTAGTTTCTATCCTTTCTGGTTAAATTCATACACTTCCATCTATTATGAGAAAGTGAAGTTCTGTCAGAAGTTTAACCATTTTGGTAAATGTCAGTTCTCTTGTTTTACGGGGTAAAATATAGTTAACAAATTGGGTGTGCTCTTTGGTACCCAGTTTTCGAAGAAGACGAACTTTCTTAGAGTCCGACCAATTTATGCAATCTGTGGCGTATAAATCCTAGAATCTTCTAAAATAAGAAGCAAAAGTTATATCCTGGTCCGGGGAATATGTAAAAATGTCTATTATGCCCCATATCGTGTTTTGTGGGAACGCATTTTCGTTTTAATTAAATTGTCCCCTGTTTGCCAGTTCAAGCAAGTTTCTTGCTGTTGTTGAATTTGAAGTAGGATTTCTTTGAGTTTTTGATGTCTGATTTCTGTTGTTGTTTTTTAATTCAAGCCATTCTTTTTCAGCTTGCTTTTGAAATTCAAGCCGTTCTTTCTCAGTTTGCTTTTCAATTTCAAGTCGTGCTTTTGTATATCCAGCTGGAGTTTTTCTATTCTTTTTTGTTGCTCAAACTGCTTCCCTTGCCATTTAAGTTCCCGTTGATTTTGCTGTTCGAGTTGGAACTGAAAACAATCGAGCATGACGGATTTAAATTCGTCCATGTTTGACCGGTTCTTTTTTTTTAGGATTAAACTGAATACAAATTAAATTAACGTGAAAGAATTTACTTTCCCTTGAATAACATAAGAAAATAAATTTAGTAAACCGAAATAAAATTAACTGAAGTGAATAAAAAACATAACTTGTGCTTTTTTCTCTCTCAAAACCTTGAATTCTCGTAATTTAGCGGCTAGCGTTCAAATTTAGTGTAACATAGTTACATTTTTTTCGTTTGGTTTCCTTTCTTGGATTATCAAGTACTGTTGAGTAGAACAAGGTGTGATGAAAAATAGAATTCCGTGCGTCCAACGTTGAACCAAAATTGACAATTTTGACGCAGTTCTTCAGAGGTCCTGAAATGTCCTTAAGAGTCCGCGTCGCTAAGTTGTTGTAATCTGGTTAGTGGCCAGAAATAAAGACACAAAGACGGAATAGAGTTTAACAATATATTAACAATGAACAACATTATAAACATAAAGATGAAAATATAAACATAAACATGAGAAGGTCACCAGCGTGACTGTATTTGGTCCGGCTGTCAGTGCTATCCACTGGAATAGCCTTAATATTTACTATTGCACCCACCTTGCAATGGATGCGATACAAGATCAGTTTTATGGGTGGGTTTATCGGCAGTACCGTAGAAGATTTTCCAAACCCCTCGGCACTTCCCCTTTCAGGGATACCTCAGGCACCAGGCAATAAACTCTATCCCTTCCCGAGGGAGAGGCAAAGCCTGGAGATGGCCCCCTGGGGATGGCCCTCTTGGGTTTGGCACCCCACAGTATAATTTTTCTCAGCTGCATGTCCGTCCTCGGACAGACATACAACCAGGCCGCACTCTGCCTGAAGACAGAGACTCAACTATTCCAGCCTCAGCTGGAATAGCTTTCCTGCAAAAAGCAGAATCTGCTGTTTATTTATAGTTTGAAGGAGTTCATGCATGCATGGGTAAATTACCATAACACGTAATGAATCAAGGATCTGTATAGGAACTTTTGTTTGGTGCGAGTGAAATATGTAAGTATGAATGTCTAAAGAAACCAAGTAATTTTTTCAAGTTATTTATCATAAAGAACCGGCATCGAAGCACATATGTACATTGAAATCCTGAATAATTTTCTTATTCCATTCGTAGAAAATTGGTTTGATGATGAAGTCATTTTTCAGGACAATTATATATCTTGTCACAAAATAAAAAAAAATTAGTATTTAAGAAGACCTAAGATAACAACTGATATTGCATTTCAATTTTTGAAGATCACAGTTGACAGGAAAGTAGGAAGCTGGAAGTTCCGCAAGTGAGAAGTGCAAGAGAAGTGGCCGTTAGCATATAATTTGCACTTAGAATTTCAATAGAAAAATTAATGGGATCTAACTCCCAATAATAGTACTGCAATTAAATTCATGAAGTCGAAGTACCAAAAAGAAATCAGAACAATTACCATAGAAAAGGCATGCACAAGCCTTTTATATTATTATAGTGATGGGAAAGTAACTGAAGCAGAGATGCCAGGTCAAGATTGATAGCAATGCAGATTCATTTTTGGGTTTTGTCAAGAATCTCTATGTACATTACAGGAATACCAAATCAAATGTGGCAACAATATTCAATGAACAGACAATTTAGCTTTTCTTCCGTCAGCGAACACCTCCCCATAGCTAGGGTGACTTCACTTGAATCTACTAACCACCAATATGTATGTCTCCGTCTGTCTCTCCTCAGTTCGGTTAGTTACCTATTCTTTCTGTACCGTTCTCCCTCCTCTCCTGACTGCTCCCTTCGAGATAGCATTGCTGACAACATTGATAAGGTTATTTCCTACCACCCATTCGCTCACATATTTGTATTCCGAGATCTCAACGCCCATCACTCTGAGTGGCTTAAAGACTCTGTTACTGATCGAGCGGTCATCCACGCCATGAACTTTGCTATTTCCCAATCCCTTACGCAAGTGGTGGACTTCCCCACTCGCTTCCCAAGCACTCCCTCTGGACACTCCTCGCTACTAGATATATGTTTTACCTCTGCACCTGACGCCTGTCAAGTCTCGCAGCTTTGCCCGCTCGGCAACTCCGACCATGCTGTTGTCTCTCTCAGTATTTCTTTCCACTCTCACTCCCACCAGGAGCATCCTACCTATAGGACCTCCTACTGCTACCAAAAGGCTGACTGGGATGTATTTCGCGATTTTCTCTGCGACGTCCCTTGGGGAAAAGTGTTCGATCTCCCAGTTGATGACTGTGCCTCTGAGGTTTCGTCATAGGTGAAAGCTGGCATTGATGCCTTCATACCCACCAGGAAGTATTGCCTAAAACCTCATTCCTATCCGTCGTTCTTTCCTGCCTGTTCGGCCGCCATTGCCCACAGGAACCATTACTTCCGACTATTCCGGAGACAGTCATCTGATCACAATAGGCGCCTATTCACGTCTGCTCGCAATGACTGCAAGAGAATCCTGAATGACGCCCAACGATTGTTCGCTGAGAGAATGCGACAGCGCATAGCTGACCGCAAGTTCGGCTCCAAGGACTATTGGTGGATATGCAAACGGGTGCTGAACAACTACAAATCCTCTACACCTCCTTTAATCCATGAATTTGAAGTTCTCACGTGATCTGCGGACAAAGCTGAGTGCTTTGCCCGCAGATTCTCATCCAACTCCACATTTGACTCATCTGGAGTATGCTCACCCGACTTCCCCATTAGAACTGAGGCCAAACTGCATATATATATTACCCCGACAGTAGTATCCCGAGTAATTTCAAAACTTGACCCCCATAAGGCGAGCGGTGACGACGGAATCCCGGTGATAGTCCTTAAGAGGTGTGCTCCTGAACTCTCCCCTGTCCTCTCTAAACTGTTTAACTACTGCCTTTCTGCTTCCTGTTTTCCTGCATGCTGGAAGTTCTCTACAGTCGTTCTTGTATTTAAGAATTGTGGCGAACCCTCGGCCCCATCCAACTATCGCCCTATCAGTCTTCTACCGATATTCGGGAAAGTGTTCGAGGCCATAATCAACGCTGAAATAGTTCAACATCTTACTGCCCACAAACTCTATTCTGACAGGCAATATGGCTTCAGCTTTGCCAGGTCCATGGCCGACATGCTAACAACCGTTACGGAGTAATGCTCCAGACCCTTGATGAGTCAGGCGAGGCTCGTGCGGTTGCTCTGGACATCTCCAAGGCTTTTGACAGGGTTTGGCACTCTGGCCTTCTTTGAAAGCTACGGGGTTACGGTATTATCGGACGCCTGCTTGACCTAATCCAATCTTTTTTAAACAACTGCAAAATGAAGGTCGTTTTGAATGTCATGCCTCTTCATCCTACAGCACGAATGCCGGTGTCCCCCAGGGCTCTATCCTGGGCACGACGCTCTTCCTTATTTTCATCAACGACCTCCCAGATGAGATCAAGTGCCAAGTAGGTATCTACGCAGATGACACCACAATATACTCCCGCATCAATAAGAAACCTGGCGTGGCAGACAGACATAATCTCGCTGCTGACCTTGAACGGGGCCTACACTCTGTGGTGAATTGGGGCAAGAAGTGGCTTGTCAATTTCAATGCGTCTAAGACCAAGCTGTTGTCTGTCAACCATCACAGGTAACCTCTCCTGCCTCCCATAAGCATGAACAATGCTATTCTGCCTGAGTGCAATACACTGCGCCTCCTCGGCCTTACTCTCTCTTCTGATCTCAAATGGAACCGCTACATCGAATCCATAGCTAAATCCACTGCTAAGAAGTTTGGGTCACTGTGCCGATCCAGGATGTTTTTTCCGCCTGAATCCATCCTGCATATGTACAAGTCTACCATTCGACCGTGCATGGATTACTGCTGCCATTTATGGTCAGGCACCCCTGCCGTTCACGTCAGTGTTCTCGACAGGCTCCAAAGGAGAGTCAGTAACGTGATAGGTGCTGACTTGGCGGCTCGACTACAGCTACTTCCCCACCGACGAAATGTGGCCTCCCTTTGTCTGTTCTATAAATACTTTCATGGCGTCTGCTCAGACGAACTCAAGTCACTGGTGCCTCCTCAACAGGTGTTTACTCGTGCAACCAGACTAGCAACTGGGTCCCACCCATTCACAGTTAGGTTAGCCAAATGCTGACGACAATTCTACTCCTGCAGCTTCTTCTCTCGCACTTCCCGCCTGTGGAACTCGCTCCCATATTCTTGCTTTCCTGACGGCTACAACCTCCAGAAATTTAAATGCAATGTCAATACTCATCTACTAACCACTTGACTCTAGCCCTTCCCCCACCCCGTATATCCTTCCTTTTCTCTCCACCCTTGAAACTGTCATCACACCTGCATTCTCATCTTTTTATTGCTCCCTTCTAATTGGTTTGTACTCACAACTGCATTCTCATCTTTCTATTGCCCCTTTCTAATTGGTTTGTACTACTCTTCTCTCTCTTCTAATTAATCTTCTTTCAGTTATGTAGCCCCCCCTCCCCCCGCACTCCAGTGGCATTTCCGCCTTGCTCAGGGTGAAATGATTAAAAAAAAGAAAAGAAAAAGGCATATAAAATCAATAATATGCAAGTAAAGAGTTCAATTCTAAATCCAGTTGAAAATTTCATGGAATATTTTAAAAATTTCTTTGAGAAGGCCCCATCCACTAAAAAAGATCTATTAACCATCCTTCATAAAATTTGAAATCACTTTTATAAAGGATACTGCTTCAAATTAGCAAAATCTATTCCTGAAAGAATAAGGGCATCACCAAAACACAAGGAAGTGTACTTAAGTATTAATTCTAATATCTTTCAATGAATTCTGTAATTTTATTTTGCTCAACATTAGATTAAGCTATAATATTTCTCTATGTGGCTTGGAAAAAATTATGCTATTAATTTAAATAATTTAATCCAGTTTTTTATGTATATTTTATGAAGCGATAATGTTCAGCCATTAAATAAAAAGATTTGCTTTTTCTCTGTGATTAGTTTATTTCAATCAGTTAAATACCGTACGTGATAAACACTTGGGTGATCATGTCTGAAAAGAGACATGACTGACTGGGCAGAAGATTATTCCGCAGTAGGTTGCCACTACTTTCTTTATGTCTTTAGTTTATTTACTGCTAAATAAAAACTCATATTCCTAAGTATGCTAATTCCATAATTTTTTCTAGGAGTTGTAATAAAAAATATCATTAATAGATTTATTCAGAACTCAGTTACTTGTAATAATGTACTTTTATATCAGTCAAATTAAAGGATACTATTTTCATACATTTGATATTATATAAATGGACAGAAATTGAAGTGTCTTGATTTGAAATCAATTTTCTTTTGAAAAGTACTTGTGAATTATTTCATCTAGCAGTTGCAGGAATAGATTGACACAACCAATAATTGCATGAAAATATTTACATTGTGAGGAAACCTATATTAATGGCAGGTTAAAATCTCACTTGTATTTCATGAACTAATGTATTATGCATCAAATTATCATTTAATTAAAATTAATGACTACAAACAGAGCATTCCAATGAAAAATAATGTTATTAAATGGTTTAAGTTATTGGAATTAAAAAAAAAAATAATTCTGTAATATGAAAAGCCTCCAACCCACTTGGTATCACTCTACCAACTCTAATGTCCATGTTGTGTTTAATGATATGTTCGAATTTCAGTTGAATTCGTTGCAATCATATCACAAATACCCTTGGGAAAGGTATTAATCCGTCTCTTCCCTCCAGCTATGGGTCAAATAACAGGACAGATTGGGTTCTATAGTCTTGGTCGGCAACCAGTCTACCGCAGAAAGCAATGGCAACCTACTGCGGGATAATCTTCTGCCCAGTCAGTCATGTCTCTTTCGAGAGACATGATCGCCCAAGCGTGTATCACGTATGGCACTTAACTGACTGAGGTAAGATTGGTTGAAAACTTATGAATTGGTCAAGTCAGAAAGTCACCAACAACAATCCAAAGTATAAAGAGGACACTTGTTTGAGAGCTTAGCAAGTTTCAGATTATTTTTTACTACAACTATTCCCTTAACTCTTCTGATATTGATTCTCAAATAAGATTAACAGTTGGTTGGGTCTATGGCTAATCGACCTATGTCCAATCAGCTTAAAGTCAATGATACGGATAATTAAGTCATTACTAGAAAGAATAATCGAAGCCTTCAAAAGCATTTCTTCAGCTCCAAACTTTACCCAATATTTTGAACTAGTATTTCAGCAAAATTCTAACTTCACTATTTGAAGTCAGGGGAATTTTTAGCAATTCGTAACTCAGATTTGTGTAGATCTTTTTTATTTGTGTAGATTTTTTTATTTGTGTAGATTTTTTTTACACATAGTGTAAAAAGAATATCTATGAAATGAGAAGCACTTAAATGACCCTTATTTTGCTTAAACCACTTTTAGCTGACACTGAGCTTACCCCTGCCAGCTGCCTTTGTGACTGATAGCTCGAATTGACAAACATCTACACTAGTCTTGAACTTCATCAAATTCATATGAGCATTTATTTAATCTATTTTCCTAATCATGTAAAAAAATTACCTTTTTAACTAGCATACAACATACATACTAATAAAATCGATACTACTTATAATATGAATCAAACTATTTTAGTTCTTTTGGACTGCACTTCTTACCTCTTAAATTTATATGATTAAAATTGTGATTGACTATCAATGTTGGATGTGCTAAAATGTCCCACATTTCATAATAATAACCAACTTTAAAATATTGAGTAATTAAACAACATAATTGTTGCCTTTAATGTTTTGTAGGTCGAAAAGGACATTGGCTGTAGTTTAACCTGGAGAGGATGAGCTCCTCCACATTTACTGTGCCCCATGAAAAAATATCTACTAAGACATGTGGAGGAGGCTGGTGAGGTATTCACCTACACAGCAACACTATGACCACATCTGGTCTTGGTACTAGTGACAGTGATGATGAGAGGAATGCAAATATAACAGTGTATTTATTATTATATCAAGAGCTTGCATAAAAGAAATCAGTGACTCTTTATCATAAAATTCCACACAATCTAATCAAAGCAAAAGCTTTCTTACCTAATTCATTTAAAATGTGTATTCTTTTTTAACCAAGTTTTTATATTTACCAATTAAAATTTTTAAGTAAAAAATACAAACTTATTTAAAAAATTTAACGTATTGATCTAGTTAAAGTACTGGGTTGCAGCAAAGGTTTGTAGGATTTTTCATTAGCTGGTATCTGAAAGCAGGATATTCTTTCACATGTAACAGAAATTTATTACCTAAATAAATATCCTTAAAGTTGATATTTTAAATCCATATCTTTCTATATTATATAGATTAGGAATTTTAAATCATTGTATGTTAAAAGTGAAAAAACAAAAAACAAAAAATGAACAAAAATTAAATAATTTTTCATTATTTGATTATTTAATTTCCACAAAGTAAAGAAAAAAAGAAAAGAAAAATCATTGTATATGGTTGGATATGGTGTCATGGCAGTGAGAAATGCTCATAAGTGGTTGGCTAGTTTCTAAAATTTTGATCTGGCTGGCCTGCGTTCATTGATGGGGAACAAATTAAAACATACCACATGATATCACAGAAATACTCTACATATCTCATAAATATTGTAGGGATTTGAAAGCACTTTAATGCACAACTCACTACGAGATTTTTAATGGACCACGTTTGCATCTACTATCCTCTGCTCAAACCAAATAAAAATAACATTTTGTAAAGAACTGTCACAGCAAATGAAAAATTGATTGTTTAAAACAATGTGAAGTGAAAAATATCCCAAGGAATGCAAAATAAGCCACTTAAACGGCTTCAAACTTTGGTCTGCATCCAGAGAATATGATGCTGTGTACCTGATGGGATTAGAGTTGCATTTTGCATTACGGTCTCTTTCTGCAGAATCAAATGTTGAATTCAAACAAATACTATTCACAACTGGACTAATTAAAGAAGCAATCGAGGAAAGGCATAAAAAATTGGCTAATCAGAATCATTTCAGGATAATGCGAGATCTCATGTCTTTTTAGACCAGGCAGTAATTAGTACAACTTGATAGGGATTCCCTATTACACGCACCCGACTCTGCACCTTCGAATGGCCACTTCTTTCTATCCTATACTTAATTGGAGGATCCTTAATTCTCTAGAAGCCTGTAAAAACAACTTAGACCATGTCATCACCCAAAACGTACAATTCTATTGATATTAAATATTCTGTTTTCCCAGAACACACAACTAAAATTTGTTCACCTTATAATCAACATTGTTCTTTTTTGTTATAGAGCTTCCTGTATTGTGTCACCATATCAATAGACGTGGGTGGAGTGTGAACCGGGCGATAATTTACTCTATCTACTCCAATGGTCTGCATGCGTATATACGATGACGATGACGATAACGGTAGATTCTGGTGGGAAGATGCCAAGCAAGCCTTTCCAGCTTTGAGAAGTATCTACTCATTTCTGGTGATGGTTACTCGACTGTGTATTTTTGTATTTATTAACAGTGATTCAAAAAGGGATTTAGCGACTTGAAGGAAGGAAGTCTACAGCAATTTTCCTCTCCCGGTCTCCATAATCTTGTTATGTAAGCATCGAATAAGGCTGAGAGAGAGAAAGAGAGACAGTCTTCGTTGGGATTTTCTGAAAGGTGGATAAATATAGCCCAATTGTGACGTTTAAATGAAGCTAACTTAAAGTGGAATCTTGAAGTGATTAGTTAGGCATTTAGCACTTTTGAGAAAGACCAGTCTGTTCTGCCCAGTTAATGTAGAATATGTCTGTTTTCTTTTTATTAGTTTAGCTTAGCTGGTAATGTATGCTCATTGTTTTTTTATTATTATTTTGTTAGTTTACGGCATTTGAAATTTTCACTTCTTCCCAATCCCTCCACTCCTCATTAGATAAGCGCAAAGTTATCTGGTGATGTTGGATTTTTCGTTTTACATTTTAAACCTACATCTTTTATCTTGTTCTTTCTCTACAGTAAAGGACAAGGCTAGGTATGTATGGGTACTAATGCATCTTACTGTAAATATATTTCGCTGTATTTAAATCATATTGTGGATAATTTTTAAATTGCAATATATGAAATATTTGTTTTATTCTCCTGACATGCAATTTTAAATCTGGGGATTAAAATTTCGGTGGAGAGAATATGATTTTTGGTGACTGTCTCATGAAAAATGCAGAATTAACGCAATATTATTGCGAAAGAAACAGTGAAATACGGTTAGGTTAACGCCTTCACCTTTCATTACTCTGTCGGTTTTATGCCATATTTTCTAATTTCCATTCTCAAATAATTATTCCATTTTTATCTGACTGGATTCGATCGATGGCAATCAACGTACAAGACGATATACTGGCGGTGAAGGTGAGTCTTAAAAAATAATAAAAAAACATGAATCTTTAGTTGATCGCAGGAATATTTCTATTGAACATGGACATATATTGTCATATTTGAATCGGGTTGAACATTTTTTCATAAATGAATGACATCTCTTGTTTGTTGAAAGAGGTAAAACAGAAGCAAAGTATCTCAACTCAGCACTATCGATGGAAAACCTTGAGGATAAAAATAGCAACTAGAAATTTTTAAAGATATTAAGAAACTGCTAACGGAGAAGTTTCAACTGAAACACCTACTAGCAGTTTAAAGTTACTGGTTTCATGTCACTAAACAGGAAGCATGTATGTCCGACGTTATTTTTTTCTTTTTGCAAGTTTAAGACATTTATCTTCGAGTTGTGAATTTTGAACGTTTTTGAAAATATACTTTAAAAAAATACTTTTAGCTTATCAAACTGAAAAAAACAACTTGTTCGAAGATAAGGCGGTTAAATTGGCTCTGGTTATGGAATTTAGCCACTATAATTGTTGCTACTAGAATTACAAATAAAATTACTGATAGGTTATATGAAACGTCTGCTTCAAATTACAGAATATTTACTGGTGTGTAGAAACTGTGGAAATTGTGTTTTTGATGCGATAGTAAAACATGGAAATCAATTTTACACTATTAAACATGGGAAAACAATTTTAACTGTCAAAAGAGAAGTTATGTAAATATAAAAAAAGTCAGTGAAAAAGGCCAGTTGCACTATATGCAAAAACAAAACAAATAATAAAATCAAGATGCAATCGATCTTGAACTACAGAACATATTTCGATAGGACTGTCAAAATGAAAAAAGTAACGACAACAGGAACTCCAAAACGAAGACGTTCCTAACATAAGCTTTTGTCGTAGTACACACTATAATGTCTGATATAGGAAGAGCCTCGGCCCAGCACGACAAGTAACCCACACATGTCAGCAGATAAGAAAGAATATTACAGAAATTTAGAAGTCCGGTAATAATTATAATGTGAGCGAAGTGCACAGCTTTAAATATAACGGTCCTAGGTGGTATGATAGTGTCTCGCGTAATTTTCACTGACATAAAAAATAAGACACAGTCCAAGAATAAACTTCATGCAGCGTCAAACATTTGTTTCTTAAGAGCTTCATGGAAGGTATTCGCACCTGCATGAGTGCGAAAATCTTTTCGTCACAATGGATGTATCTTCTTGCCACTGATGTTACCATATACACAATTTTATTGTCAGGAATGCAACTTTTCGTATAATTTCAGGGGTGTCAAATGGTTGCCAAGCAACTTCTGTAATTGGGTGTCTTTCCACTGTTTTCAACCAAAGAATCTAATGGGAAATCATTGATGCCCGGAGACACAGCGTTTGCAGGAATGTTGATTCCTTCTACAAATAGAATATCAAAGGTGAACTGCAGTAAATAATCGAAGTATCGGATCTCCATTGAGAAATAATTATCAGAATTGAAACGAAAGGCACCAAATAAAGGCTTTCGGTCGATTGAAATGTGGAATGGGCGACCTTACAGAAATTTAATAAAGTGACAACCTTCTCAATAAATTGGCAGAAATTACTGTTCAAAAGTGTTGCATCTGTATTCTGTGGATTAAAACCTTTCAAGAGAAGTATAAATATTTACTTTATTATTCAAGAGAAGTATAAGTACTTACTTTATTATTCAAGAATGAATTAAAATGAATTATTTATATAAAAAAATGAAATAATTGTCCTAACTCAAGAAAACACTAGAACACTAGAAATTGACAACGATGATATTTGTCTAGAAAGCCGGGAGTCAAAATGGCGACAACTGAAAGAAAAGAGGAAAGGATAAAAAGAAATAAAAGGTTAAGGAGTAAGTGTAAAATAAAAAATAAAACGACAAAAAGAACAAATAACCACGACATTCTATCCGTACGCACATAAGTGCCGATTGGCGCACGCACATACACTATGAAAAATTGCACTAATACAACTGCATATCAAAGTGAAAATTGAGAAGTTCTCGAAACAATGTGTAACAATAGTCTTTGTCGTCAAACGTTGTCAAAATCGTATGAGAAAGAAAATGCTATTATTATGTTAGTGAGAATAACGATAGATGGGATAATTCGTCATAAAAAATTACCATATCCCAGAATTAACTTACTTTTCTCGCTGAAGATTGAGGAATGGCACCTGAATGTGAATAATAAATTCAATTCTGTTAGAAGAGTGATATGCTAACAGGCATATCACTCTTCTAACAGAATTGAACCTCCCCTCTCAAAAAATATGACCTCAAATTTCTCAAACATTTCAAAAGGTTCTTAATTACTACAAAGTTTTCAAGATGTTCAAAAAACAAGTTGAGCATGCAGACACAAAGAATCTCTAGAGAGTATTTAATTTAATTTAAGCATTAGCTTGTTTACCTCCTTTCGGTAATTTTATCATGTCCTTCAAGCTAAAGTATAAAAATAGAGTAAATATTAGTTAAGGCATCCAAAACATGACCATCCAAAACATGCGAATACGTAGAGTAATGATTAGCAAACTTGTTTTGCAAAATCAATTACGACTGAGTTCAAACTTCACTAGGTGCTTCTTACTTGCAGCCTTGTGTTGTAGCGGATAAGAAATGAATTAAAATCAACTCTCTTCTTCACTTTTACAAAAATTCACAATGACGTGTGAAATTCTGGTTTTCCCAAATAGAAAAAGGATTGACCATGTGCTTAAAGAAAAAGTCAAACCCAGAATTCGCAAGTAGGTGTTAAAATGATTTTTGACCAATGGGAGCGACTTGCAAGACCAAAAAATACTTCACGAGTAAGTGCGAAAAAATCCCCACAAAATCTAGATTACAATAAAAGGACTTTATCAGCATCAGTCAGTCAGAGAGTCAGATGGGAGCTGTGGGACAAAACATCTAAAATGTAACTTCAACTTCAAGCGACTCGGACATTGTCCTCTTTCTCTTTATCTCTTTCAAAAATTACTACTACGAATATTTTGTACGAACTCTTGATACCCTTAACTTTCTCATTAAAAACATTAATTTCTACAAATTCATGTTATTCTTTCCTTTTAATAAATTACTATTTTAACATACAAAAAATGTATAATTTTTTCTTACACTCTTCCAACCTGCTGACAACCAACCATCTGATAACGTTGAAAACCCTCTGATGATAATTCTGCATGAATCCTGTAAACTGTAGGGAGTTCAGTTATGTCTGACACATGGCCGAATTAAAGAAACATTAACTAGCTCCCTATAGCTTCAGTGTCACATCTAAGCCATGCTTAGTAAATCACTATATGCAAAGGGAATTATTTTATGGTACTATTTATATAAGCATAAATAGTATACTTGTTGGGTAGATCAGCAATGAACATGTTTCATATATGCCAACAAATTGTGTAGACCGTCTGCCTGGTTGTAAATGTCCACACATGTAATAAAGCAATCATTGGTCTATACACTTGAGATGTTATTTCCCTTGAAAGAAACATATCATTTATTTACATGAAGATACTTATGTTTATTACAAGACATCAGTAGAATCATTCTCTATGTGATGTAAGTGTATAAACACATAAAACCAGATGTAGAAATGCTTTTCAGCAGAGATAACAAAGTCCCCACTCTTAGTATGATTGTTGGACTAACTGTTCACTAGAAGAAAAATGAGAAAAAGCATCAATCATGTTTTTACAGTAGCATGGTGTCAGAGGGTGTGATGGTTCTGGGCAGCTATATCAGGAGAGCATTCAATCAAAGAGAGAGATGAAAATTTAGTTTATATTTAATTTGAATAAAGTGTTTATTTTATGTTTCATCTGTTTTTACATATTTAAAATATCTTTCTTTCTTTCTCACATTTATCAGTACTAGGCCCCATAGCTTTGAGACTTAGGTATGTATAATCAAGGAGCTGGCCTGGGGCATCATCAAATCTCTGCATGTTTATGTGTCTTCATGATGTCTAGTGCAGAATCCTTTCCTTCTTTGCTATCATACTACATGATGTATTCAGATAGTGTGATAGCAAAGAAGGAAAGGATACTGAAGTGCAACTGCTTTTCTTTTTTAAAAAAAAACATAAAAGGCAGAAAATTGATATTGATACACTTTGTGCTGGAATAAAACTACTTGGCCAAGATTACTTTTTGGAATTGCCTCTTCATCTGGATTGTCCCAACATCCTATAGTTTCTGCAAGGAATACTCAAGATTTCTGTACATAAAGATGACATTCTAATTTCTGTTCTTAATGTGAATGATGTATACAGTCAGATACAAAATGTCCTCATCATTACTTCTGCTTTCTCTATAATACTGTAAATGCATCACTAAAAATATTATTATAGCTTATTACCAACAACCAGTAAAATTACAATATCTCTTCACCTTAGTCTTATGCCTAATACACATGGACATTTAAGTAGTTTAAGTCTTTTTAAGGTATACTCTTACTAATGTCCACAATTTCAGAAGCAGGTAATATTGAGTCAGTTCTTGTTAAATCAATGCTGACTGATAATTTCATCAGTAGACCTCTCATAGAAATTAGCACTACATTTAAGCCTTTGATGAGGAAAGAATGAACATTAGATTTAAAGTTCCCAAATTATATTACCTAATATTCTAAGTGGATATAAATATTTGTGAAGTATATACATTTTATATACAGGTGGTCATATGTTCACTACCAGTAGAAACAATAATACTCTGGTTCACAAGGATGAATCAATAAAAGAATTAACTAATATGCTCCTTTGAATTAAAAGTAGAAGGAGAACCATTTACTCTTGTGAATTGAATAATGGTCAAATTATGTTTACAAAGAGGAGGACAACAATTTAGTTAAATACATATATAATATAAATTTTATCTTCATTCAGAGATAAATTATACATTTTTATTCCTAAGTTGAGTAGATCATTCATAATTTGAATGTTTTACACAAATCCACTTTTTGCTATGACTTCAAATTTAACAAAGAAAATTCCTTTTTAGATCTATGAATTATTTAAAAAATGTTTCCAGATTATGTTGAATAATGAAAAGTAAGTTCAAATTATTTTCCATCATGTAACACTTAATGATATAATAATTATTAATATTTAAAAGTGAAAAGACTGAATGGGTCCATGACTCATTGTCTAGCCTAGTGGCAAGAGAATATTATACTGCTTGGCTGAGTGAGGGAAGAGAGTGATTTACTACGCAACCTGAAAAGATAAAGAGGCACTTTATTCTGCTCATCAGCAGGAATTTCTGAATTTGCCCGGCCCAGAGGTTGGTAAGGTAGGTGATTTTTTCTGCAGACAGAAGTGCTCCATGCCACCAGACCTATGAATGAGATGTCTCCTGTGCATAAAAATAAGATAAATTGATACAACTCCATGAAAGAGCAGGGAACCATAATAAACACTGGAAAACATATAGAAAGATTTACATATGGGAACCTTTTATGAAGAGTTAAGATTTAAAATCCGGGTAAACTTGTCTCAATCACAGACAACCATTCAAGACGTGTGGCCCAAAATACATTCACTATGTTTGACTTAGTTTGGTGGAAGGCCACAAAATAGAAGGATCAAACTGATTGATTAGTAATATGTGAGATTAGCTTGCAAACCATTGTTTCATTGTGAACAATAAGGAATAGATTTTATTAAAATTATTTCTAAATTTAATAATCTGAAATATAATTGAAGATTGGTCATGGAAACTGGATTTACATTTTCTAAAACAAAAACCAAATGTATGCATTTCTACAAACTAAGAAAACTTCATAATGATCTATGTCTGAAATTAGATGAAGCAGAAATTCCAGTAGTGGAACAGCACAAGTTTCTAGGTGTGATTTTTTATAAGAAACTAACCTTTATCTCTCATTTGAAGTATTTGAAAGAGAAATGTAGCAAATTCCTTAAACTTCTATGTGTAGTGGATCATACTGAATGGGGAACAGATTAGTATACACTGATGAAACTATATAGATTGCTACTCTATTCTAAACTGGATTATGCTAGTTTTATATATGGGACAACCAGAAAGTAGTACATAAAACTCTTCAATGCAACTTACCATCAAGAGCTCAGACAAGTGCTCAGGGCTTTAAGGACATCCCCGGTGGATAGTTTATACACAGAAGCCAGTGAAACACTTCCATACCTACAGTGTATTAAACTGGCATTGCAGTATTATGTAAGACTTAACTCATACCCAACTAATTTTGCTTATCGATCTATATTTGAACCAAATTATTGCAATCAATTTAATCAGGCAAAAAATGTCATACAACCATATGGACTTAGGATGAAACCCATTGCCGATTAATTAATTACTCCTCTATCAAATATCTAAGAAACAACAGTATCCAGAATTACACCCTGGACAATTAAACACCCTCAAGTTATCCTGAAAATGCATAATTTTCCAAAGAAAAAAAACCACCCTCTCACGTTTTTGGACACATTCCAGAAAATATTGGAAAACTTCCACGACTACAGAAAAATATATACGGATGGCTGAAAAAGTGTAGACAAAGTAGGATGTGCAGCAGTCAATCAAAAAATTATCAAAAAGAAACTCCTTCCAAGGGGAAGTTTGATTTTCACTGCAGAGGCTTATGCCATTGACTTGGCTCTAGACATCATCACTGAGAGTAAACTGAAGAACTTCCTAATTTATTCAGTCTCAAAAAGAAGAGGTTGTAATAGTCTACTTGCACATTGGCTATATGAGAATGGCACATTCTTTCTTACTTACTAATGAAAATCAACTGGTGTGCCAAGCATGTAAGCAAGTACTATTGATTAAAAATATTTTGACAGAGTGTCTACAATGAGCTATCTCTAGACAACAATTTTATAATACTGATAGCATGCTTGATCTGTTCAAAAATGTAAATGTGAATAACATACTATCATATCTAAAAGTTGTTGGCATCTATAAGAAAATATAAAGTGAAAAATAAAAATATATTAACAGCAATACATTTTGCAAATATATATAATACCAGAAATACATTTTTGAGAGAGAAAACACAAAAAATTTCCAAGAATACCCTTTTCAAGAAAAAGAAATATTACGAGCAATTCATTTGACCCTCATTAAAGCTCTCTTTAAAAAAATGTGTAAATAAAATATGATCTAAAACTTGATCTACAAACCTATTTCTTACAAAGAAAATGTATTCTCTTCATATGAATCTGTTGTAAAGCTCTTGTCAGCATTAAATAACCCATTGAAGTTGATATGCCATAAAAACAAAACAAACTAAACCTTGTCAGCATTAAATAACTGATTGAAATTTATATGTTGTAAAACTAAACAAAGCAAATCAAACCAATCTACATCCCCCATACCTTGCTTTTTCTCTCACTGTAATCCCCTGTGCATGAGTGGCGGTTCTGCTTTGCTTGGAGTGAAATGATTATAAAAATATATGTGCAATTTTGTACAAGCAATAAGTGCATTGTCAGTTTTGATTTAGTTGTAAAATAGGTATCTTTGGAATGAAAGGAAGAAAGTCTTTAATACAGAAGAGTCAATTTTAATAGGAAGAGATTTCAATACAGACTAAACATTTATATGTAGTGAAGGCAAGGGAGTTGAAGAGAGCTGGTTATAGTTTAAAATTAAAGCAAAATAATGGAGACTGTAAAATTGTTTGTTCCAGAACATTGGCTTAAGAAAAGTCAGTGTTTTGGAAAAAAGATATAGTTATTAAAACAAGGTGTAATTGTGAAAAATATATGAAGGACCAAAACTTCAGGAAGATTACCATAAATACAAGCAGTCTTTATATCGTATCCAAGTTAATAAAAAATAATCAAAGAAAAAACTGGAAGGAAAAATAGCTAAAAATATCAAATCTGATTTAAATTATTTTTATAAATATACCAGAAGTAAACTAAAAGTAAAAGAATAAAAAAAACAGTTGGTTCAATTGAAGATACTGATGATAGATTCATAGAATGATCAGAAGGGAGAAGACTTTCTAAATTACTTTTTTGGATATATTTTTATAGAGGAAAATATAAATATCCCTGAAGCCAGAAGGATTTTCAATAAAGATTTAGAGGAAAAGTTAAAAGATCAGATGCAAAATGCTGATATCTTGAAAATTTTTTCATCTAAACCCAGAAAAGGCTGCTGAAGTGGGTGCATTCTCTCTAAAAGTATTAAAATTGAACATGAAATTGTGACACCACTGTTGAGTAAGAAAATGATGTCCTTTCAGTTGATTAGAAATTTGCAAATCTTATACCCATTTACAAAAAAGAAGTGGAAACATTCCACTCTAACCACATCTCAATCTCTCTAACATCAATTGTCTGTAAAATACTTGAATCTATCATACTAGATTTTAAAGAAATTCATGATGATGCTAGATACTCGGCATGAATTTATACATAGGTCAGAGATGGGGGCTATACATAGGTTGGAGATATACACACGTTGGAGGTGAGGGCTTATAGATAGGTCAAAAGCCTTGTAACCTTTTACAGTATATTTACAGTATGAATCCTGCATTTGATATAGGATGATATGAGAAAACATTATTTTGTCAACAGATGAAGTTCAGTTGCAATCTTTTTCACATTTGTTATACAAATGAAAATTCTACTTGATTCAGATGTGGAAGAGTAAATAAACAGGATTTATGTATAAGAATTAAGAGAAAAATAAACAAAATATATAAAAAGTAGCTTAACACTTTTGGTTGTTATTAGGATTTGTATATTGAAGTCTATTTACTCTTATTCAGTTGTTCAGAATTTCTTAGATTTCAAACAGTTTGTTGCTTAAGGGTTATGTTTATATCTTAATACATTTGAGATCACTTTTGGATATTTCTTAACAAGATTACTTTATACATATATATGAAATCATATAAAGTAATCTTGGGATGTAATATCCAAAACTGATCTTAAATCATATTCCTAGAAACATGGTAAAAATAAAAGTGTATAACAATCTGACTACACCATTAGCTCTATAGTATATTTTAGTGCATTTGGAACCAAATGCTCTGGCACTTCATATGACCATATCTAAGAACTATTGATGTCACTGTCTTTTCTAATACTCCTTTGCTTATGCATTTTGTTTGTTTTTTTTTTTCACTTATATTTAATCTACAAAAAGCCAAATAAATTTATGAAAATAATAAACTTAGGTTTTTTATACACATTGTCCTTTTCTACAGAAATGTTAAAAATTTCAATTCATTTCATATAGATTGCAAGACTATTGCATCTCTATCACAACTTCCATAGCAAATGTTCAGATGGGCTCCATTCTTTAGTGTTACTAGTTCAGGCTGTTCAAGCCAAGATATGCCTTGCTACATCCACAATGTTGAATAACTCTCATATATTGCACTGGTGAGAATGATATTCCACTTAGCTTCTTTCCAAGACCTGCTACTTTGTGGAACAAACTCCAAAGCCGATGCTCTTCTAAACAATACAATCACACCCTCTTCAAATCTAAGGTCAATTGTTATCTATCCTACATATCCTCATAGCCCTTACTTCCTCTTCTATTTGTAGCATGCACATCACTCAGTTATTCTTAACTTTGAATAGCTCTTCAATATTTTATTTTGTGAAATTTAGTTTAAAGAAAAAAGTTCTCTTCATTATGATAATGCTTTAAGAGATAATTTTATAAACAATATTTTCTTTTGCTTTTCAGTTTATAATTTGGTTTGAGCTTGTATAGAAACCTGTATAGAGATAATGAAGATTTTTTCTCTTTGAATTTGTGATTCTTTTCATGAAAAATCATATGTGAACTTTATCACATTTTCCTAATTATTCAGTTACTTTCATGTATGCCTTTTATTCAGTTGTCTAAAAAGAAAAAATGCTTAATGAACTATAAAGAGAAGATCATGAAGTATCATTTAATCTTCAATGTCTTTCTTGTGAATATGTTGATTATGAGAAAATGAAACAAAAAACATAACGGCAAATTCAGATGAATGTCAGCACTAAAATTTGATTGCAGTTTTAATGTCATTTTTCTGTTTAACAGATACTTTCTCAACATGCATCTAAACATGCAGCTTTCAAGCTAATTTATTCAAATTAATTTCATTTTTATGATGAAAACTGCATTTTGGCTTTCCTGTTTCAATTTGTTAAAAAATCTATGTATGAGAGAATATAAAATATTAACCAACATAAAAATTATGGTTGATTATTAAAAGATGTATATAAGAATAGTAAACAATATTCAAGCAAAGAAAATCTCTAGGAAGTAATAAAAAGTGCTGTAAGTAATATTATATTTGAAATAGTGGAAAGGTTAACAAAACCAATGGATAAAAACTGTGAAAAGTTATATAACATTCAAGACCCTTAACATGTAGATTTAGAAAATAATTAATTCATGCATATGGGATACTGTCAAATATGTGTTCCTATGGTTTATATCTCTGGATTTATTCATAAATATAAATTAATCTTGTATAAGAAAACCTGACATGCCCAAAACAAATTATCAATATTATTAATAATAAATATTATAAGCTGAAACTGAAACATTATATTGCTCAACTAAATACAAGTATCACCCATAAATAAGTACATTCATACCCATCAATATCTTCTAAACCAAGCATACAAAGATTTTATTATTATAGAGGCGTTCTTAATTACGAATCATAACACATCACTCAATAAGTTCCATTGACATATAGATGTGCCACTAGTACAAAATCCATATGTTTTTTAAGAAGTACTAACCATCAAATGGCACATGACAAAATTTGGGCCTGATTGGATTATTAATTTACAAATTACAGTTATTTAAGTGAAGCTACTGTTGTAAATTTTCAAGACAATTGAAAAATCTGAAACTCACGTGCTGATAAAGCATTGCTTCCTGATGAGAAAAAAAAATACTCTCCAAGCAAATTAATGGCTTGATAAGTGTTATTTAGACATTGCTATATCAGAAACAATGGTTAAGAGGTAGTATGGTGACTTTAAATGTGGTCGTACAGAGACAAATGATGCTGAATGCTCAGGTCACCGAAAATCAGCAATTGTCCAGAAAAACACCAAAAAAAAATCCACAAACTTGTTTTGGCTGATTGTAAATTAAAGTTTTGTAAGATAGCAGGAGTTAAATATATCATATTCACCATTTTGCATGGCCATTTGTCAATGAGAGAGCTGTGTTCAAAGTGGGTGTCACATTTGCTCACAGTCTATCAATGTGTCAATGATTCAAAGCACTGTTTGCAACTGTTTCAACACAACAAGTAAATATGTGACAATGGATTAAATATGGATCCACTATTTCACTGTGGAGTCAAATCAGCGGTTAGCTGAGTGGAGAGCAGCAGGTGAAGGCTGTCCAAAGTGACCAAAGACACAAACATCAGCAGGCAAGGTTTTGGCCTCTGTATTTTGGGATGCACAAGGTAATTTGTTTATTGATTACCTTGAGAAAAGAAGAACCATCAACAGTGAATATTATATAGCATTATTGGTGTGTTTGAAAGAAGAAATATCCAAAAAACAGCCACAAATAAAGAAAAAATGTGATCTTTCACCAAGACAACACACTGTGTCACAAGTCGATTACAACCATAGCAAATTGCCTCTGCATCTATCCTATTCTCTAGACCTGGCCCCCAGTGACTACTGGTTGTTTGCAGATCTCAAAAGAGTGCTCCAGGGAAAGTGATTTGGCTCCAGGGAAGAAGTGATATTGGAAACTGAAGCATATTTTGAGGCCAAAGACAAATTGTTCTACAAAAAAGTAATTGAGTTGTTAGAGAAGCATTGGAATCAGTGCATCATCTTAGAAGGAGACTATGTTGATGAATAAAGTTGAATTTTGCTTTAGAGTTGTTGTTTTATTAGTTAGGCCCAGGATTTATATTGAAAATGTTATCAACATTGGTTGCTTAATGCTAATATTGTAAAAATATAAAAAACTCTGATAGTGTATGTGTTAAAAAAACTCTGATAGTGTATGTGTTAAAAAAACTCTGATAGCGTATAAGTATTCCATTTTTGTACTAAAGAAAAGGTGAAAGAAAATTATGACGGCAAATTATGCATTATATTTGTCATATAGGAAATGCCTTTTTGAATATTTTCTCTCCTAACTGGATGACTTATCATAATATCATTAAAGGTATTCCAACTCATCATTGTGGGAAATAATTTTAAAAACCACAGCTCTTTCCCTTTATGAAGAAACCTTTGCATGATATGCTTGTGTGACATCTTACTTTACCACAAAGTAAAGAAAATCTAAACTTTATGCACAAAGTTTATATTTCAAGAACTGTCATTTTTATTCAAGAGAGTCAAGGAGAAAGTTTACTTTTCGTAATGTCAACATTACTAAAAGTAATCAAATGTCAACATTAAATTCTGTACTCAACAGAAGGGGAAAAGAAATACTTGAAATGAATGAAACAAGCACAAAATTTTTATGCAAAAATAGCAATATTTGCAAGTGGGAAAAGATTTATAGAAATCAATCATTATTCAAGCTCAGATGCATAAATACTAGTTTGGATAATGCTTACTTTTCTGAACAGAAACAAATTCTTTTTTTTCATTGATAAGAATTTATATAAGACTTTTAATAAATATAATTTTCATAAGGTTGCAATTTGAAACAAGTCTCTCTAAATATTTTCCCAATAATTTTTATCAAATGTAATGATATAAAGTACTTACCATAACGAATCTTTTCACTTGCACAAAATGTCAATGTATACAATCCAAAACGTATTATCCAAAAATGGATATTCATAGCTCCAATAAATTGATTCTGTGGAAGGAAAAGTAGAAGAAATCAGCATCTACCACATTTTAAATGTTTTTCTACATAACATTTATGGATATTTATATGCAGTAAAGTAATACAGAATGAAATATAAAATTGCATAAATTATTAAACAACATGAAATATTAATAATTCTTTGTGATCTTTCATGTTTTAAACTTTATTGCACATTTAGCAGGGACACACATGCAAATAGTAGATAAAACACATTTTATATTGAATGTGCATATGCAAAACATTTAAAAATACTTCTATGATATATACCATCTACTAATAGAAAAAAGGGCTTCTGCTTCTCCTTCCTCTGGGGCAAATACAGAGAATGAGGGTGGGTCCCCAATCCAATGACATAAGTATTCATAGCTGACATAAACATAGTCTTGAATAAAAAATATCCTTTATGAAGTGTTTCAAGAAATAGGATTCAAGATAAACCTTTCTAAAACAAAACTATGATCTAGAATTGGAATGAAAGTAGTGAAGGTATTTACAATAAATCTATCATACAAATTTAGGATGTGGAATAAGGAAATACTGAACACTTCAAATACTTTAAATTAATACAAGAGATAAGGACATTGAACAAAGAATAGGTTGTGTTAGAGGTAGTTTTGGCCAACACATCAAGTTGCTACAATATGAAAATATTAACCTAAAATCTAAAGACTTTCATATTGACTCCATGCCCGATGCCAGAATCATTCAGAAATATCTAAACAGACAGAAATATCTAAACTGTCACTATCAGATCAATGATCAATAATAGCTTGAAGCAAGTGAAGTATGTAGGTCTCAGTGAGAACTATCCTTTGTTGAACCTCATGGATTATCAGTGCAGAATCACAAAGAACTCTACAAGATAACAGAAACAACATCACTAGAGGACTTTCAACAGCAGCAACAACTAGAATGGATAAAATTGAGAGAATAATGACATAATCAAGTTGTTGACATTCCACACTACTTTAAATAAAAGGCAAGGAAGGAAAGCCCCATCAATACTGGGTAGAGCAAAAATGGATTTGAGAAACAAAGAAAAATTTCTGAAAAGTTGTTTTAAGAGAAAGATTTTATAAATTTCAACTGAAAGCAGTGCTGGCTGCTCAGTTAATGAATGCCAAATGTTTCCTTATAGGGAAGCAGCTAATATTATCATTACCACTGAATGTATTTCAGCATATACTATACTGTTTTCTTTTCTGTCATCCGTCTCCTCTCATTGTAACCCACTGCACACCAGTGGCAGTATTGCCTTGCTTGGGGTGAAACAATTATAAAAAAATTATCAACCACTATATGTTAAGTATGTCAGACTTAGAGTTAATTTTATAACTTTCATAAACAATGTATAGTTTGCTCTCTATAAATCACTACACTTTAAAATTATATGAAGAATAAAACAAAACCTGTACATTATTACTAATCATATGTAAATTATTAATTTTTTTATCTAAAAATGAATATTGCATATACATATATATGTCAATACACAAACATTGGGATTCTGAAATATTTCAGGCTGACTTAGCAAATAAGTTAGAAAATACACTAAAGTTACTTGAATAAACCAAGATTTTACACAAGTGTTTTAGATAACAGTGGCTTAAATATAACAGGTTATGAGATTCTAAAGAGAAAATTTATTTATTAGCAAATATCAATCTTTAAGATTTTATCAAAGATTTCTTTTCATTTTGTATAAGATTATTCTTTTACATACCTTTAGGCTAATTCATAAAATTAGAATTAAGTTTTATTAAAAATAACAAGATTACAATTTTTACAAGAATAGATTAAATTCATATTAAGAATAAAGACTGCAGTTCATTTATAAAAATGCAGTTATGTTTAATTAACAACAGATTACATTTTTAATAATTAGATTTTATGCATAATTCATTTGAATATTTATATTATTTTGAGAGAGTTGATTAATTTATCATTTTAATCAAGAAGTTTTTCAGTGAAATCAGATCAAATTTTAAAAACATTAAAATTATATTGTAATGCAAACAAGATTCTGATTTTTTTTACTTTTCAAGAGCAGATCAAATGAAAAAAACCATCAAGGGTTGAAAGTAAATTGAATGAAAAAATAATTATCAAAGTTTGAAAATCAATCAAATAAAATATAATTATCAAGGGTTGAAAGTGGATCAAATAAAAAAATAATTATAAAAGTTAAAAGTTAAAAGTGGCTTTAATGAAAAAATAATTATTAAATGTTGAAAGTGGATCAAATGAAAAATAACCATCAAAAGTTGAAAATGGATCATATGAAAAACAATTACGAAGAGTTAAAAGTGGATCGAATAAAAAAATAACTATCAAAGGTTGAAAGTGGATCAAATGAAAAATAATTATCAAGGGTTGAAAGTGGATCAAAGGAAAAAATAATTATCAAACTTTGAAAGTGGATATCAAAGATTGCAAAACAGATGAAGTCATCCATTAAAACAGAAAAATTCTTCAGGGTAAGTTTTCAAATAACTTTACAGGAACTCTTTTATATGATGATTTTGTTAGTGTAGCTTAGCTGTAGCACAAGGCCAAAAGTATGAGGCCCCCAAGTAACTCTTTTATATGAATTTGTTATAGTTTACTGTTTTTCTCATTTCAATTAAATGTCTTCTTGTTAACACAGAAGAAATAAACTTTGGTCATGGCTCTTCTTAATTTGTAGAAATTTTAAGGGAAATAATTAATCAGAAAATAAATCCTTATACAAGGATTTTAAAACAAGATTTTTCTTTTTGTTTTTAATGAAATAAGCTTAACTAACTAAAAAATGTAAATAATTTCTGCACTTTACTCTTTTCAGTTCAGTGCTGGAATTTGTGAGCTGTTAGCAAACAATTTAAATTAGTTTATGATTGAAAACAGAAAATTCTATCATAAAAATAGACAAGAACTAGTTGCATGAGAATTGATACTAGCATTGAATTTCTACATCTGCAAATAAATTCATACCGAAATTAATGATAGTTATTTTGCTTGTAACTTCAAACAATGTTGTTTATCTTCTATAAGTAAATTCGACTTTCTTATCAGGTTTTGTCTTTATACACTTTCTATAATGTAAATTATCATTATTATTTTTTGACTGTTTGCCAAGCTAACAAATTGATAAACAGGATTCATGGTTTTCAAGATATCTTTCATAACAAAATTCTCATTTTTCTGGCAGTAAGGTGGGAAATAATTGGAAGCAAATTATTATTTCACTTTTCTTTTTACTTTTCAATGATAATATATTTTATGGGAAAATGTTGTACTGTTTATTTATGTTCAAGCCAGAGTTTATTGCCATTCATTTGGTGCCTCTTACAGTCAGTTCAATGTTTAACCAGAAAATATAAAGTTCTGAGTAAAAATTAAAATAGAGTAGTTTCTTTATTGTTATTTACTTGCAAGCAACTTGACATTTTAAGATAAAGAACTCATTATTCTGCATGTTTTTATTTTCTTGACTAGAGTTTTTCTCTGCATTGGAGAAATTTGCTTGATTAGAAGTTTGAAGTTCTCATGAAGTAAATTTCTGTAATGCAGTTCTAATCAAAAGGATAATCATTGATCATATGTTCTGTTTATCCAGTTTATATATATGATTGGATGAGGGATAGAAATACCGGTTATTAGATTTAAGTCATTTTCTGTACAGTCAAATCCTCAAGGGCACAAGGCCCAGTGGATAAAAGCGTTGGATCTAAACAATGATTTGACCCAAAGAATTGTGAATTCAATACCTGGCTACAACAGTGGTGAGCAAATAACTTAGATAGTTGAGTTAAAGGGAGATAATTAAGACATCTAGAAGTGGAATGGCTCATAGAACGAGAACAATAAACCCTAGTGATGAAAATAAAGGGTTTGATTTAAAATTTCAATTACCTAAAGAAGGCCAGACTGTAAAGCAGTTACAACATCAAGAATATGGCAATAAAGATGAGGACAAGAGTCCTAACAAGGTAAATAATGCAAATACTACTTTATCTAAGAAGTATAGACAAATTTAGAAAAGTTGTCATTTTTATTCAGTCTCTTCATGAAGAATAAATTTTTGTATTTATAAATTTTCATCTGTTGATAAGTATTTCATCTTCTGCATGCTAACAGATTTTAATTTCTCTTTTGCAAAAATGTCAAAGATCAATTGAAGACCTCAGTTATGGCATAAATCAAAGTTCATACTCAAGAAATAAAAACTGATTTTGATATCTAACTTAACTCATCACTTACTAAACCACAGGCCTTACTAATAACTTTTAGGCAAAATTCAACTTTATTCATCAACATAGTCTCCTTCTAGGGTAATTCCAATGCTTTTCCAACAATTCAATTCAACAATTCAATGTCTTTTTTGTAGAACAATTTGTCTTTGGCCTCAAAATAAACCTCAGTTTCCAATATCACTTCTTCATTGTAGCCAAATCTTTTTCCATTCTTTTGAAGTCTGCTGTTTGCCAGTCACTGTGGGCCAAGCTTGGAGAATAGGGTAGATAAAGCAGTTTGAAGTGCTATTCATGTAGTTTTGCTAAGGTTGGAATGAACTTGTGACACAAGTTATCTTGATGAAAGATGACTTTTTCCTCATCATTTGTGGTCATTTTTGGTGATTTCTTCCTTCAAACACACTAATAATGCTATATAATTCACTGTTGATAGTTCTTCCTTCCTCAAGGTAATCAACGAACAAAATACTTTGCGCATCTCAAAATAACCTTGCCTACTAGTTTTTGCATCTTTGGTCACTTTGGACAGCTTTCACCCACTGCTGTCCACTCAGCTGACTGTCGATTTGACTTTGAAGTGAAGTGGTGAATCCATGTTTCCTCCATTGTCACATATTTATGCAAAAACTCCTTCTTGTTGTGTTGAAACTGTTGCAAACAACGCTTTGAATCGTCGACGCATTGTTGTTTTTGATTGACTGTAAGCAAATGTGGCACCCACTTTGAACACAAGTTTCTCATTGACAAATGTTCATGCAAAATGGTGAATATACTGCCTTCAGATATGTTCAACTCCTCTTCTATCTCACGTAACTTCAATTTATAATCAGCCAAAATGAGTTTGTGGATTTTTTGGTGTTTTCCATGACAACTGCTGATTTTGGGTGACCTGAACATTCAACATCATTTGTGTCTGTATGATCAGATTTAAAGTCAGCATACCACCTTAACCATTGTTTCCTATGGAGCAGATTCTGAATAATGCTTGAACATTATTTTTCCATCAGAAAGTAATGCTTTATCAGCACACAAAATTCAAATTTTTCCATTGTTTTGAAAATTTGCAACAATAGCTTCACTTAAATAAATGTCATTTGTAAACTAATAATCTGATTGGGCTCAAATTTTGTCATGTGCCATTTGAAGGTTAGCACGTCATAAAAGTTATATGGATTTTGTATTAGTGGCATCATCTATATGTCAGGCCCAGGACTTATTGAGTGATGTGTGACAATATGACTGTTTCTTTGCACTTGTGAATACTTATTTCTTTAGATGACCAATCTTTATCATTTTGGAAAAACAATATCAGATAAATATTATTCTTGCACCTACAAAATCAAATGTACTTTATAAAATTGAACAGGAATTTGTTACCAAATAACTTTAATAGTAGAAATGAGATACTTATTATTATTATCGTTTCTATTATAGTTTCTGCTTTCCTCATCTTTGTTGCCATATTTATGATGTTTCGGCCATTGTACGTCTACCTTCTTTATCGGTTTGGAATTTAAACCTGAACCCTTTATTTTTTTATCAGAATAAATTGTTCTAATCTCATGAGCCATGCCTCCTTCAGATGTCTCAGTATCAGTTATCTTGCTTTAACTCAACTCTCAAAGTTTCTGCTTACTACCTCTTCTGTAGCCAGATACTGAACTCACAACTCTTTTGGTTAGTGAATAAAACAATTGGTTAGATCCAGTGACTTGATCCAAATAACTGCAAGTTCAATTTATCACAAAATTTACCATTTTGATAGAATTAAAGAATTTGTATAATGTAAGTGATTTATGCTTACCCCAATATGTACTTCACTCACTGTAAGAAATACCAAAGTAAGCTTTAAATTTGATATTACATCAAAAAGAGCAAGATGCATCAAAGGTTGACCTAGAAGATAACCTCATAACCATCAATTAAACCTCAAATGATATCAATAGCTGTGTCAACATAACCCATAAAAACATCTTAGCTGATCATAAGATATGCATACATAAGTGCATTACAGGAAGGTATATAAATACCTGACTCAAGAGGGAAAAGTAGATTCCCTTGAAAATTTATGAGATCTGGTTTTAAGAGATTCTGAACAAACATTCGGTTTTCATCTTATAAATCCCACATGTGTGTGTGTGTGTGTGTGTGTGTGTGTTTGTGTGTGTATATTATGTGATTACAAGTAGAAAATACCAGAAGTTTAAATATGTATATATATGTGTGTGTGTGTGTGTGTGTGTGTGTGTGTGTGTGTGTGTGTGTGTGTATTGTGTTGAGTAGTGATAATGTTTGGTGCCAAGATTGTTGTTTTTTCAGTGATTTTACTGATAAAATGTATTTTGGCAAGCAGGTTTTTGTCATAAAGTGCTTGATATCAGGGTTGAGGTAGATCATTGATAAGCACAAAAAGTTTGTCACTGAGCAGATTCATTCTGACGTTAAAGTTTCATGAGAACACCATTATGATGTTATCATTTGTTAGGGCTTGTTAGGCAAACCACCCTTGACAAGTGAGAACATCATACTGATGTCCTCATGAAACTTCCAAGTCAGCATAAACTTGCTTTATCAAAATGACACATACTTTTTGTATAAATATAAGAAAAAGATGAATATAAATTAATTATTAAGTAAAATAAATTTACATTCAAGGAAATGTAAGACATGAGTAAATCTCACCTGATCTTAGGAAAGCAGATTAAGGATTAGGCTCAGTTCGGATTATCAGATTAAGCAGAAATTTTGGTTTTATTTTAATAATTCATGTGGGTTTTGTCTTTCCTTTAAGCATTTAATTTTTATTGATTTTTTTTAGTTCAATCAGAATTTCATTTGGCTACATTTATGCATAAAACAGGAAACTAAATTGTTGTTCATTTTACAAGAAGGAATATAGTGTTGATTATAATAATGTTTGGCACCAAGATTGTTGTTTTTTTCAGTATTTTTAATGATAAAAGGCATTTTGCCAAGCAGTTTTTTATTGAAAAGTGCGTGATATTGGGGTGCAGATAAAGTATTTATAGTTTTAGTTTTTATTTGTCACTTTAACTGTGCAGGTTCATGTCAACTTCAAAGTTTTATGATGACACCATTATGATGCCCTCTTTCAATGGGGCTGATTTTCTTCCTGCTGAGTCTCATTTTTTCTTTTTTTTTCTTATTTATAGGAAGCTCTGTGTGATTTGGAATTTTGTGGGATCGGTCTTGTTTCTGATTAATTGGTTTTGTGTTTATTTTTTATTTTGTTTTTGTTTTCTTTTAATTTTTTTGATGCAGGTGTTTGATTTCTTTTTAATGTTTTTTTATTGCTTATATAATGTATGCCTGAGTGGATATCCTCTTAATTGTTTTATTTTGAATAGGTGTCTGCTAAATTTCTTTTTTTGCTAGTTAATTTGTGTCATTGAGCTTGCCCTCTTTTTTGGATTGACTTCTTTTATTGGCTTGGTATTTTTATATGTGTTGATATGTCTGACCAGTTAAGACATTCTTTTTAGGTCATGGTTAGGGGTTTTTGTTCTTGTGTGTATTTGTGTTTGAAGACATTATATGTGTTTTTCGTCATTTGGTAGTGGTTATATTATTTTCCATATTTTGTCGTGATTCAGTGTTTGTATATTAATATTTACATTAATTAATTAATTTCACGATCAAGCACCCCGATGCCAGTGGATGCCTATCACTGCTGGACTTCAAGCTTAAAATATCGGTTAGAGGTGAAGTCCACACTGATTTCTACAAAAAGCCTGCCAGCAGGGATATGTTTGTCCACTACCGATCAGCCCTCCCTCTCAGCGCTAAGACCGGCTACATCAATAACAAACTCGCACGTATCCGAAAGAAATGCAGCAAAGGTGAACACATTAACACCCACACTGCACTCTTCAAGAAAACACTGGTTACTAACGGTTACCCACATTCCTTTGTGGATCACCTAGAATGGAAAGCTAGTAGGGGCCCAAGGCACCACACCCTATCTAACACCTGCTTCCTGAGGTTACCACACTTCAGCGAATACATAACATCAAAAATACGTCGAGCTATCCACAGAGAGGGATTAGACATACAGCTGGCACACTATGGCCCCACTCTTTGCAGACACCTCAACCCCAACCACAGAACAAACAACAACACCACATGCACACTAACCAACTGCCCTATTGCAGGCACCGGTATATGCCACCAGGTATATGTCGTATACCACATACAATGCGCCAAATGCAATGCATTCTATGTCGGCAGCACTACAAGAGATCTACACATCAGGATAATAGAACATTTACACATGCAAGCATCGTCATTCCAAAAACACTTAAAAAAATGCAAAAATAAGGACAAAACCATAACCGTTAATATCTTGGCTAAGGAACGCAACATAGGTAACCTACGCATTAAAGAGTCCCTAATAATATCTAAATTACAACCGCCAATTAATAGTCGCCAAGAATTAAGCCTAGATTACATAACAGTATAGACAACACCAAGATGCACACTACAAGCACCTAACACAACAGCAAAGGTCACACACACACACACACACACACACACACACACACACACACACACACACACACACGCAATCAGTAACAATAACCACACACACACTTCTTCCTCTCTTATAACAAACTGCTAACCAGCCTAAAGCACACACACACACACACACACACACACACACACACACACACACACACAGATAAATAAAATAAGGTAGATTTAATTACAATACTACATGACCAGGCCTATACACTCCATACACTCCATCTATACACTCCATCTGCATGACCAGGCCTATACACTCAGAAAAATAGTTACAATAACCACGCAAACACATTTTCTCCCCCCCCGGGTTGTAGTAGCAGAGGTGCTCATAACAAACCACGTACCAGAACAGAACATACGCGCACACACACACACACACACACACACACACACACACACACACACACACACACACACACACAGATATATATACAAAATAAAGTAGATTCAATTACAGCACACACAACGAGCAAACACCACCAGATAAATCAGATAAATCAGACAGATAAGACAACAGCAATGAAATCGATACTCTTTGACCCGGTCAAAGTCACATCAACTCCCAGATCCTACGAACTGATTCCATCAGACCAATAAAACCCCAACTTGAACACACACACACACACACACACACACACACACACACACACACACACACACACACACACACACACCATTAGACCATAAAAAACAACTAGAACACACACAGATACACACTCGCACACACACACGCACACATACATACACGCACACACGTACAGCAGCAGTGGATAAAGCCAGCCATTCATAGACGGGCAGCTAAAAAGCACGGACATTCTGAGGATTTCTCTGCCATTCTGATGATGAGATTATAGTCTCGAAATATCAATATAATAATAAACAGGTCATACAAACACCTCCCGACCTTCCTTTATTTCATTCAACGCACTGTGACAGCCTTCAAGACATAGCACATACAACTATTTTATGCAATGCTTCAAGCAAATTACAAAACTTTACTATTTATATTTTTATTTGCATGTTTTGTTTTGTTGTAATTTATTGTTTTGTGCGTAGCAAAGTAGATATTTGTTCCCATGTCTACATTTTCCCATTATCTCGTTTCTTTTATTTAAAATTTTACTTTTTTAAATTTTTAATGCTGATTATTGCTAGTTTCTCTTCTAGGCATAATTTACAGTTTCCGCTATTGCTGCTGTGTGGTTGTGCTCTTTTTACTATTTCCCATTTAATTATGTTGATAATGTTTTTTTTTTCTTTTTGGTTCTATACGCATTTTGATAGTATTTTATTGTTTTGTATCTTTCTGTGTTAGGTGATGTTTTGTGATTATTAAGTCTTTCTTTGAAGGATGTTTCTGTTGCTCTCCTTTTCGTTTGTGTTGGTGCTATTTGTCACGGTAGGTTTGTGTATTATGTTGTTGATTAGACATTTATTATTAACTGGACAGTTGTTGTGTCGGCAGTTACATTTGTTCGTATAATGTTGTTGGTTTGTGTTGTTATATATATATCATGGGCATGTACTTATACTGAAGATTTTGTATATACTCTCTATCATATACACACAGGCATACATATACTTACCCCTCCATACATACGCAATCTTACAATACGAGCCGTTTATGGCGTACGACCTAGTCTTGTAAATGTACATAAATGAAGGAAAAAGTGAAAACCAGCATGTCCATTATGTTATGGACGAGGATACATCTAGTATATACAGATGTTCAAGAGCATTGCAAGAAGAACGTTAAAATAGCGCCTTGTTGAGGTGCTAAGAATGATTGCAAAGGGAGTAGAATAATCTCTGTAAGTTAAAAAAAGATTACCTGGGAAAAATAACTAAAATTTGTGAAAGATAGAAAGAAGGGGCTAATTTCATTTTAAAAAAAATATAAAATTTGTTAATCACAGCATCAATTGGTAACTTAAAGAAGATTTTGTGAAACTGTGTTAACAAAAACAGGGACTTCTGAAATAATAATTATAATTATTTATAATCATTTCACACCAAGCAAGGCAAGAGAGCGCCACTGGTGTTCAGGGGATTACAGTAAGAGAAAAACAAGGTACAGGGAATGTCAAAGAAAGATAAGAGGTAGGTGGGACTTAAGGAAACTGAAGATAGAAATTGACGTTGCATTAAACCTTTGAAGACTGTAGCTATCAGGGAAGTAAGTATATGAAAAGGAAGTTTCTCAGGTGGGTAGTGTGAGAAAAGAAACTGATAGAATAAAAGAAACTGATAGAGTAAAAGTGACGGTTACATTCGCCTATTTTGCCGGCAAAAGGGTAGGACCTAGTTGCCAGTCTAGTAGCTTGAGTACATTCACATATTCGGAGAACCAGAGAAGGAAGCTCGTCAGAGCAGAAGCTCTGTAGAAATATTTGAAATATTTATAGAAAAGACAGAGGGAAGCCACATCTCGTCGGTGAGAAAGTGACTGAAGTCGAGCTGCTAATTCAGGATTGGTTACGTTGCAGATCCTCTTTTGGATTTTGTCGAGAACCTCGAGATGAATGGTAGTAGCATCTAGCCAGATATGACAAGATTATTCTATGCACGAAGAAATGGTAGATTTATAAATTTGCAAGATGGATTCTGACGATAAAAACTTTCTAGCAGTGATTCAACCTTCTTCGAAGTAGTTGCCATTCCTATCCGGTTGCGAACACGTTCGGTCTAGGAAAGTAATGCAAAGCATATGTTGGCGAATCTCAATACTAGGCATGACCAGACCGCCTTCAGAAGGGTGGAGCTAACAGATATTCAGACATAATTTGGGAGACTTGCCTCGCCACAAGAACAAGACCTTAACAAATTTAATATGGCACACAGAAGTGGAAGTACAGAGAACCGTTAAAAGTGAATCGTATAGATGCGCGAAGCACATACTTCCGCCCTTCTCTTTAAGGAAAGATTCCTCCAGGTCCACACACCAGCTGTGGACTCAACCTTCTTCCACATCTCCGATCAATTCATTTTCAACAGGAGATCGGGACCGATCTAGATGCTGAGTATCTTGACCGAGCCGTTTGTCCAGAGGATAAACCTGTGAATAGAAACTCCTTTCTACGGGCCAACCACAAGCTAACAAACTTATCGCGGTTGATCTTGATCTGTCGCCATCTCATACCCTCTGATCTGTTTGCTGGCTTCATCAATCTCAGCTCTGCTTGATACAAAAACAGAAACGTTATTTGCACAGACAGAAAAACCTGGTCGAAGTGGTAGCGCCAGGTAAGGAAATTCTACGTAATATCAGATTCGTTTTTAAGTTGCGAAGGAAAGGCGAAAGCTGAAATCTTGACGAATGGGGCGAGACAACATGAAAGGCTCCAATCTTACATCATTCACTTCTACTGGCGCATCGGGAAACGCATACATAAGTGGAATCCAGGTTCAAAATTGCGGTCCGAAACCGAATGTCGCAAGAACAGCTTCAAGAAAGTGATGGTCAACCTTGAACTTATCTAAATTGATCAGCGTGGCTTCACTGTCGACTTTCTCGATGATTAACGTACTAAATGAAGGTTGTTCTGAATAGTCCTGCCCTTCACAGCACAAACCTGCTCGGAGCCAATCATACTAGAGAGGACAGCCTGCAAACAGCTGGCTAAGATCTAGGCTAAAATCTTCAACTCTGTGTTGAAGGCCGAAAATTATCGTTAAAGGCCGAAAATTATCTTCCCCATTCCCACCATTTTTGTATTCGCGTAGTAAACTTATCAGCCCCTGATGAAACGTGGCATAGATCTCCGCTTCAACAAGTTGTTTTAGATCAGCTCCAGAAAAGAAACAAAAGCGGGCGACTGCCTGAAGTACAGAAGACCGTCTAATCCCGAAGTTTTGTCCCGGCCCTTCCCAGATCTCAAACTCTGTAATATAACTCTCGCCTCGAAACAGCCGCTGAAATGAGCAGCGCTCAGAACGGGCTCTCTGGTGAACATATCCTGAAAGTAGTCACGAAAAGTCTCACATATGCCTGCGTTTGTAGTCACAGTCTGCTTATCCAGCAATGTGACGCACGCGATATATCATTTGGACGCCTTTCGAAAATCCTCTGCACGCAGTTCAGCGACCATATTCGCCGACCCCCTTGAAAACATTCTTTTTAAACTAGCCCTAACTATCAGAGCTTGATCCTTCTTGATAAGCAATGAGACCAGCTCCGCCCTAGCTAAGGCTACGGAATTTGATTGCCCGATCAACTTTTGCTTCACATGCTGCTTGCACTGCTAATCTAACTACATTGAGTCGGCGACTATAATTAGTGGCAAACGATCTAACAATGGATTTTAATATATTCCATCACTCATTCCCAACCACAGTTCCCGTCAACACCCGCTGTAGCATTAGTAGCAGCTGGTCCTGTAAATATTAACAAATAATGATGCGTTCAATTTCCAGTAGCCAGCCATCCTTGGGCAACCTAAGAGTCTAATATCGACTCGCTTTATTAAGACTCGGTCGATGTAGCTACAACGCACCACCGAAACTGAGCTCTCCCTATTATGCGAGGTGGGGTGCTCATTACCATACTCATCGACAAGATCGAACTTGCCTGTAAATTACCGAAATGTCTTCACATCCGGATTGTTAGTATCCTATACGATCTATAAGGGGGTCAAGGACCGCATTCCACTCGCCCGCTAAGACTACCTGACGAAGTTGGACTAGCATTCGCACAAGATTTGTCACTTTTCAAAAGACACATTCATTAAAGCATCGGTTTCCATGGGTTTAAGCCTCAAAGAATAATAATAGGCAATGGTTTCTTCATGTGGGACATACTTTTGGCATCGTCGGGAGACTGCCTAGTCGTGGTAATTGATAACTAATGATTTAATCATCGGACCAAATATCAAGGCAAGCGATGGACCAAGTGACAGCATTCGGGTTCCTCCTTTAATGTTAGGGAGGACCTAGCGGCTTACTTCGAGGATTACGGAGAAATATTGGGTGCTTCCTTTGAAAACCTGAACGAGGGATAGAACTTCGATATTATGCTTGATCGTGAAGTCTTCTGCGCCATCCCCAACTGCCTGAATGTAGCGGGCCAAATAATTCAGTCATTGTTACCGGCCGTAACGTGCTGGAAATACGGAGAGACTGGCCACCTCTCACCCTTCATCCCTTGGAGTTATGGCCCCAATCGACCAAAATTCCTCTCTTGCCGAGTCTATTAAATTCGCCTTGTCTGGAACCGGTGCGGTCAAACAATTCGTCGACAAACATTTGTCCACCGCTTGTGCGGTTGCGGAGAAGCAAGAATGGGAATGGCTGATCGTCGGTAAAAACAGAGGGAGGCACCAGATAGCGGGATCTCAGTCCCATGAAGCCCCCAAAGAGAAAGGCACAAACATGCCCGCTCTCTCTACCAGTTTTAAGGGCGGCACCTAGGTCACAATCTCGATGGATCAACCGAGAAAAAAATACGAGTCGTCATTCGAAAAGTAAAGAAAGATAAACTGCTCAAGCTGAAAGAACAGCTTAAGGCCAAGCATGTAAAGGAATCTTTTTCGCTGTGGGTGAGGGCCCTCTTATCCTCTACTTCGTCTTGCCCAACATCTAGAAAAACATTTGCCCCTCCACCAAAATCAGTCAATTTAAATATGTAAAGTTTAATGTCATTTTTGAGAATGAACCATGTTTTTTAAAAAATATTTTATATTTTTCATTTAGCAACGGTTAGATTATTTTGGGTATGGACGTACATAAAGGAAATAATTTTGACATTTTGCAGTGAATGACTACTATTCTTTATCGAGGGAGTATTCTAATTTCATATCTCCTGTTCTATCGGTATAAAACATAAAATTATTCATTATATCAATTTTAATAAAAGCTTATAGAATAGAATATTATATACTTAAACTAGTAATTAAGGTTAAAGGAAATCTTATTTTATACATGAATAACAAATTCTTGATCGCTTTCTTGGTCTTCCATACTTCTTGAAGTTTCATTTTTTTCTTTCTTTGCCCCGCGGTTTTTCGGTCGGTGGGAGAATGACTGTATTTCTATATTATGCTTTGATCTCACGGTCAAACACGCGTAAATAAAACGTTATTTTCATTCTGCTTCAAGTAAAACTTTTAGAAAATCCAGTTGATTAGTTCTTATATTTAGTAACAGACTTGGAAATACATCTCTTGTACAAATATTGGATTTTAAACAGAATTTTAAATTTGTTGTTAACATTTTTCGTATACAATGGCCGATCGATGAGTGGATGATTGGCAAAAGAAAAAATACTGACTAAAGTTTTAAAAATGACTAATAAAAAGTTTATATACGGAAATTAATTATTCTTTAAATTCGGGTTAGCTTTAGAGAGACCATTATCTTTCAAATACAACAAAAAAATTAAGTTTAAAGAAGGCATTTAAAATGTTTTTTTTTTTAATTTTTCTTTTAGAAACTACGCGGTGGTTGCTAAATGAATAGAAATTTAAAGTGATGCAATGCAAAAAATAAAATGGTAATATGATCGCGTAATTTCTACAAAGAAACTCGATATTTAGACAGGAGTTATTGCCCTTGGACTCCACTCAAAACCAGTATAATAGTTAAAGGAAATATGACTCTTTAAATGATTAAATTTCTATTACATTACTGCTAATTTTGTGCTTCACAATAGATTCAATTTAATTTACACATTTCTTGTAGGATATCTTATTTACAAATATAATCTTTTACATTAAATATATTATAATGCTCATATATTCTCAGTAATTCTTTTCATTTAAAATAGATTACATGTTCACCCTTATCTTATATTTGATTGTTTGATTGAGTTATTTTGTGTCTTAATTTTGATCAGTTTTATTGATAAGAATTTCAGAAAATTGAATCGTTGATCAAATTACGGCAATATGGTCTCAACAAGAAGGATTATTTTAAACAATATAAAACTGATATCGGCAAAAATGATATCTGATTTATCAATAATGTGGGGAAAATTAAAGAAAGTTATATGGGAAAAAAATGATACTGAATATAAGAATAACAGCTTCTCGTTTTATTAAAAATGTTCAATTTTGTTACTTGAAATTATTCCATAAATTATTTAAATTATTATTATTATCCTCTCATATACTATGATCACCATATTTTGACAGACGGATTATTTTTTATCTCTTTAATATAATCAATAACTTTGAATGAATAAGTTTTGATATATAATTATTTGCATAAACGAGCACTAAAGCCATGTGTCGGTGTTGTGATTTTTTTGTGGGGTGGAGACTCTTCTTTGTGCTACATTTTGGGTAATAAAAAGGAAGCAGATGTCACTGCTTCAGCCATTTGTATATCAGTTAATGTGTTGTTTTGATTGTATCAATGTGAGTCTGCAGTTATTGACGAAAAACATAACATTATGTGTGAGTTGAATTTTAACGAATGTAGTTTTAATTGGTAGAAATTCTGACTAGATATCTAAAAATATCAAAATAAAGCAAATATTAATCGAATAATAAATTTTGAATTTGTATTCCAAACTAAATATATATGCATTAAATGTCGCATGAAAAATATTGTCATGCTGCAGCATGACATTTATAGTATAATAAACTAATTTATAATTTAATAATGGCAGTTGCCGCATAAATAACAGTGCAATAATTACCGTTAATTGACATATTAACTAAAAATTTATGGTATAAAATAAATATGGTATTTAAATACCATAAATACCATATTTAAATAAATAATAATTTTAATACCATAAATACCATATTTAAATAAATATGGTATTTATGGTATTAAACAAATATGGTAGCGATTTTTCCAGTCAAAATTAAAAATAGGATGTGAGCTTCTGATGGTTAACAACAAAAAACAAACAAACAATCAAAAATACAAGATTCTAGTGAAAGCACAAAATCTAGTTACCCCCCCCCCTTAATATTTAGAATGACTAAATATAACACCTGATGAATTAAGCTAAAAAGAGGAATTATATAAAGGTATCAATGATTGAATTCAATTCAATGATAGTATTTTTTAAAACTTAACGTTATATTGTATTCCTAAGCAATTAGTAACGACATTAAAGAGAACTTTACAAAATCGAATTGATGAAAAAAAAAAACAAAAAAAAACAAACGTTAGGAAAAATCTATTTTTTACGATAATGTTGATTATTTGAAAAATGTCAATATTGAAATCCTATTAACAATTTAAATAATTTAACGTAAGGTTCAGTCGGTTATGAAAAGAGCATGCATTATTAAAGTTTTTCTACGCAAGTCAAAGTAAAAAGTTTTTGTTTGCAACGTAGAGAAATGATCTCCTAGTGAAAGAAATATAAATGCAGTAAATCACGAATAATTTGAATTATTTTATCCCCAATGGAGGATTATTTGACCAAACCTGAAACAAAGCAAAAATTAAGAGACAAATCTCCACTACATGTTAACTGCAAATGCTGATAGTAGTGACATCAAGCGTTCAAGTTGTACAACAAGGGAGAGAATTCACATATTACTATTTTGGACCTAGACCAGTGGTTCTCAGTGGAGTTTTAGTTTCTGCTAGTTTTAGAGATGGTTTATTTTTTATTTTTTTTATTTTTTATTAATATAGTGTAGTACTGTAGAAATTTCAATTCTCAGTTGTCACAACCGTTTCAAGGAGAAATTGCTCTATGGACCACTAAAAATTCCCAATGTGCTTTTTTGTGCGAATCTCCAGTAATGTTACATGGTCCCCAGTTGAGAACCAGTGGGCTGGTTTAATTCCAAAATATGAATTAAATCCTTTGTTTTACGATTGAAAACATGCAACAAATTTGTCTCTTAATGTTTGGCGTATTTCAGGTTTTTTGTCACATCCTCTTTTGGAGATAAAATGATTAAAATTCTTTGTGATTTTTTTACTGCATTTGTATTACTTTCATTTGGAGATCAATTCTACGTTGCAAGAAAGTACTTTCTACTTGGATTTATGATAAGAACTTTATTCACAATACGTACTCTTTTCATAAATGACTGAACCACAAGCAACACTTACATTAGAACATTATAACAACTAATTTGAACATTAATTTTTGTAGAGAATATATTTTATTTCATTTCTAGATTGTGTGTAAAATTTTGAAAAACGATTAGTTCATAATGGTGAGATTTGAGCAGGAGAGAAGTTTTTTTAAACGAGAGAAAAGACGCAAGAATAAATGAATTTATTATAATATTTGGATCTGAAAAATAAGAAATTTTGAGGAATTCAAAAATTAGGATCTTATTTCAGTTAATAGAAAGATTTTAAAAAAAGATGGAATGCAAATTAGTGTGTGAAAAAATCGGGAAATTGAATTGAAGTAGATTAATAAGGAGGATTTATCAAATATTTTACAGACATACAGATTAAGGATAATCACAAACTCTTAATCTCGGTTTTTCTGATTAATATTTTGTAATTAAACTTAACCTAAATTTCAAGAAATATTAAATTTCTACAAAAAATCAGAATAATTTAATAAAAATACAGAATAAAAATCTCGGTTTAAATTTATTTTTTACTGATTCAGAGAAAAAAGAATTAAATTAAGTCAAGAAATAATTTAAAATATCTATCATATGATAATAAGACATTGATTATACACCTTAACTGCAACAGTGCAATTAAACATTAACAATTATTTTTAATCGGAAACACTAGAATAGTGCTCATTCAGTGAATTGCAGAAGTTTTAGATTTAGAATAATGAAAAGAATGAAAACTTGATTTTTTTTCTTTCTTGATGAAAGAACCATTCCTCATGTCAGAATTTTAACATTTAAAGCGGTACTTCTTCCAACTTGTCTTGACGAACTAAGACTTTTCACTTGCAGTGTTGACCAACTAGTCAGCAATATTGATTATCTCCCTTACATAAAGATGTCAATTTTACAGATTTTAAATTTCTCCCAAAACTTGGACTTATTGTACTAACTCCGAGGACGGTTTTTATAAAAATAAAATAAATAATATAAAATAGCTATCTACATCACAATTAAACATGGTCGATCAAAGCAAACAACTGCCTTTTTTAAGAAAACCAATTAATTTGATTTATGAAGTTTCTGCAGACAAACATTGATTCTCTATTGAAATCTGAGGTTAATCTATCAATGTCAATAATTTCAATGAAATTAATCCTAATAGCCGTATAGGAAGAGTTATAATTTGGCATGATAATTCGATGAACAAATGATATCTACTAAAATGAATGAAGTTTTATCTGAACGTACTAGTTACTAAGCACTCATTACTGAGGCACTCAAAGAAGATTGAATTAATTTTTTTTAATCGTATCACCCCGAGCAAGGCGGTAACGCCACTGATGTGCAGGAGGCTACATAAGAGTAAAAAGATTAAGTAGAAGTGAGTGAAGAGGAAGACGAACCAGTTAGAAAGGAGCAAGAGAAGGATGCGAATACAGGTGTGATGACAGTTGCAAAGGTGTAGAGAAAGCAAAGGATATACAGGGCGGTGAAGAAAGAACTAGAATCAAGTGGTTAAGAGATGAGTATTGATATTGCATTTAAATTCCTGGAGGTTGCAGCCGCCAGGAAAGCAAGAATATGGAAGCGAGTTCCACGTGCGGGAAGTGCGAGGAAAGAAGCTGCAGGAGTAGAATTGTCGTCTGCATTTGATTAATCTAACTGTGAATGGGTGGGACCCAGTTTCCAATCTGGTTGCACGAGTAAACACCTGTTGCAGAGGCACCAGTGTCTTAAGTTCGTTGGAGCAGAAGCCATGAAAGTATTTATAGAACAAAGGGAGGCCACATTTCGTCGGTGGGGAAGTGGTTGTAGTCGATCCGCCAAGTCGGTACCTATCACATTACTGATTATCCTTTGGAGCCTGTCAAGAACGCTGAGATGACCAGCAGGGGCGCCTGATCATATATGGCAGCAGTATTCCATGCACGGACGAATGGTTGATTTGTATATATGCAGGATGGATTCAGGTGGGAAGAACATCCTTGTCCGACACAGTGACCCAACCTTCATAGCAGTGGATTTAGCTATGGACTCAATGTAGTGGTTCCATTTGAGATCAGAGGAGGAGGTAAGGCCGAGGAGGCGCAGTGTATTGCTCTCAGGGAGGCTCGCTTGGTCCATACTTATGGGAGGCAGGAGGGGTTGCCTGTGATGATTGACAGACAACAGCTTGGTCTTAGACGCATTGAAATTGACAAGCCACTTCTTACCCCAACTCATCACAGAATGTAGATCCCTCTCAAGGTCAGAATTAGCCCACTATGAAAAAGAAAGAAAGGAACAACTAATCTAAGAGCCCGCTACGAAAATGAAAGAATTTTGAAAGTTTCTGAAATGTGTTTACTAATTATTACTCTACAACCAACACTTGAACTCTGACTGGAGTGTATGATAAACGACATTCACTTGTATATCTTCATACATGTAAGTAGCAAATATCATACAAATACCTATTTTCACTGATTTAAAAAAATTATCAGTAAATAAAATCAAGAAATTCTTTTAATAATAATAATAATAATAATAATAATAATAATAATAATAATAACCGTAACAACAATACTTTTTTAAAATTAAAACTTAATTGTTGAATAATTTTTAAACAAGGCTACCTGCTTAGGCTATCAAATTCAAGGGAGGTAAATCTAGAAGTTTTCACACCGAATTTCTGAAAAGTGTACTGAATCACACACACACCACTTTGAATTTTCATGCGGAAAAATACGAATCTAGATACTAATTCTACGAAATTGTAGATGATAATTACAAAGTAAGTTGAACTGTTTTGTTTTTCAAATATGTGCGCAAAATACATCCCAATTACGTACACTGAATTATTTTAGTGGAATGTTTTATATATTTTTAAAAATTTTATGCAATTTTGCATTGAAATGAATAGATGAAATAAGAAATTTAGTAACATTTTAATATGTGTGTTTGATGCAAGCTTACAAAGCTCTACCGAATCTTTTGATTAATTTCACCATGAAAATGTAAGTGATAATCAAGCCAAAAAGGCAAATTCTTTGGGATCGTCTTTTTCAGGTACACTTTAACTTTAAACAGTTTGTAGTGATATTGGCAAATTAATATGTCTAATTTTCATAAGTGCAAAAGAGAGCCTATATAACTCGTCACTGATAATAAGATGGGATTAGTTTAGCTATTGATTAGTGCTAAACCTCACTTCTCCCTTGGTTAAGGTAGCTCTCTTTTGTGTACCTAGTTAATGTGAAGGAATGTGTTCCTAGCCTGTGCCCGGCTCTCTCTTTTGTTATGATCGAGATTCCCAATTTGTTTTGGCCTCCTATCTCGGCTGGGTCAGCTTTTGAATTTTCCATTCCATTAATTATTTTTCCCCACTCCCTTAGCAAGTGCGCTTCTTGATTTCGTCATTTGACGGAATACAGCGGCCGCTCTTTTCTGGCATGGACGGGTTTTGTTAACATTTTATTTTAGTTTGAAAAATTATGTTGTATTTTAGTTGTTTTTGGGTTCATCCCCCTCCCATCATTTCATTTTTCATTAAATATTTTAAATTATATTGTATATAAATACATTTTTATTGTCATGGGTTTTTTCCTACTTTTTAGGTGTCCCCTGTAAATATGTGGTATTGTGGTGTGTGAAGAATTGGGAGGTGATGGATGGGTTCTTGTGGTGAATGCGCAAATTGTAATGAGTGATTGAGTCGTGATAGTGTTTAACTAAGTATAAGATAGATTACTGATGACCATCCTAAGTTCCCCCCAATTTCGGCCTTGTTCCACAATTCATGTATTCTCATACATTGAATAAATATTGTCCTAAACCTCACTTCACATCAATGGCGTCGCCGATGGGATACCATTTGTCTCTAGAAGATCCAGATTTTGTAGATCCATGGATTCGCTGTTTTTCTGCCAGTGCAAGAAGTAAAAAGCTGAAAGACAATAAGGAGAAGGGAGGCGAAAATGAAATTACGGATTAATTTTTTGGCTACCGAGGGATGCGAGGCGATAATGAGTCTTCCACAAACTTGACTTTCGAAAAAATAAGTCAGACTATAAGGAGAAATATGAGACCCAAGAAAAGACTAGTAGTGGCGGAAAGAACGAAATTCATGTCATTGACACAAGAAATTGACGAACCAATTATAAAATATCTACACCGTCTACGGAATGCGAGTAGACATTGCAAATTTGAAAAACTCGGACAAGACGGACAAACTATGAAAAGGACTTGATTCAGTTAAGGTTAATTGAAGGTATGTGCAATGCATCACACCGATATAAAATAATGGAACAACTACTAATAGGAAGTTTCTTTAAATACATACATTGACCTTGTACAGCAACAAGAATTAATACAGAGATACAACCATCATAAAAGCCAACTCAACGAACAAATATCCGCTGAGACGTATATAGTAAAAAAAGATAAATGTTCGTATTGTAGACGTGATCACGAAATCGGAAAAATGCCCAGCATTTGGAAAGCCTGTAAAAATTGCTTAAAAAGAACCACTTTCAAGCAGTATACAAATAAAAAAGAAAAATGTTGAAGAAAACGAAACCAATACGGAGGTCTTTACATTAAAAAGTAATATAGAAAAAATTGAACAAAAGAAAAACGACATTATATTAACGGTTAAAATTAACAACTACAACTACAGTGAAGTAACGCTGACACCAAAAAAATTTTGGTGAACGCATAGGAAAGCCACCGTTACGAAAGAGCAGTTTACAACTCCACCAATTTGATGGGTCGGTCATAAAAACTTTAGAATACTTTGGAGGTTCCTTGGAGTTAGAGGTTAAATTTGAGGTAATAACTATAATTGTCACAAGTTGTAAAAAGAACCACGGACTTCTTGGAAACGACGTGCTTAACATTAATTCTACTAAAGTAATTAATGAGATAAAAATGAGAAACACCGGAAAGTTAAAAAAACAAACAAACTATAAAGCGAGTTTAAACTTAAAAGAAAATGTCTCCCCCTTCTTATTATGAGGCACAAAAAGTACAAGTACATTTGTTTCTATTAGTAGTAACAAAACTACAAAAATCAACAGAACAAGACCTTCTTGAACATGTTCCCCTGGGGGTAGCAAGTGGGCATCACCCATTGTAGCATTGAGGAAGACAGATGTTGATTTACATATTTGTTGAGATTACAAAATAGGCGCAAATCATAAAATCTCTTCAGACTCGCATCCTATACCGAATGTTGAAGTTGCATTGCATGCACTAGCAGGGATGAGCGTTTTGCAAAAATAGATTTAAAAACGGCATACCACCAAGTACCGATAGAGGATAACTTCAAAGAAGTAACCACGATAAATACGCCAATAGGGTTACTAAGATGAAAAAAGATGCTATATTTCAAAGAGCCATCGAACAGGTTTTAGGAAATATGAAAAATATGATTTGTTACCAAGATGATATATGCATAGAAGCCACTAATGAAATGGAATTAAAAAAGAAAACCGACATAATCTTGAATAGCAATTGTAGTAACATATATGTTTTTGGTTATTCCATTTCAAAAGAAGGCATATCATCAGACTAAGCCTTGATAGAAAAATACTAAAAGTAGCTACACTTACAAATGAGAAAGAACTGGAGTCCTTTTTGGGGTTGGTAAATTTTTACAGGCGATATTTAACAAAATACACGGACTTGACTGAACAGTTTGCAAATTTAAGAAAAAAGAATGTTGAATTTATTTGGTCAGAGGAACAACAAAAAGCTTTTGAGAGATTAAAAATAATTATGGCAAAAAATCAGTCGTGAAAATGTTTGATCCAAAAAAGGACGTGACGTTAACCACAGATGCAAGTAAACATTCAATATCGCGAGTATTATCACAAGGACATCCGATAATTTATTTATCAAGAAGACTAACGAATACCGAATTTAATTATTCAAATATAGAAAAAGAAGCATTAGCTATCGTGTGGACAACTACTAGAGCCCAACAACTTTTAATTGGGAAAAAATTTCTGTTAAGAAGTGATCATAGACCATTAGAGTTTATATTTAACCCAAGAATTATCTAAAGTCACGACATCGAGGATAATAAGATGAGCAATAAGATTAATGGCATTTGACTTTGATATAGAATATGTCAAAGGAAATTCACTTCCACAAGTAGACGCACTATCAAGATTGCGATTATATAAGGAGACAAATTAAAACAAGAAGAATTTGAAGACGCATTCTTACATTGGGAAGAGACATGTTTTGTCTTTAGATAGAATGGCAGCGGAAACTAGATATGATCCAACACTAAGTAGGATATTATCGAGAATAAGAAAACTCATGGGGAAATTGTTCTAGGACAAAGAAATAACACATAAATTAACGATAGAACATGGAGTAGTTTGTAATATGGATCTGATAGTTCCCCGAGAAACACAAAGAAGATTGGTAATAAAAAGTGTACATGACAATATACATTGTGGAGTAGCAGCCATACAAAAAAGGATAAAATTAGAAGTGTGGTGGCCAGGATATTCAAGAGATGTCGAAGAATATATAAAAAGGTGCAAATGTAAAGAATTAAGAAATTTTACACAGACTACTTTACATTCGTAGCCCAGAGAAGTTGAGCCATGGAGTAGGGTGCATATGGATCATATGTATATGGAGTGGGACTTATAATTCTAGTAGACTCTATTTCAGGCTGGCCTGAAATAATCCGGGTGCCAGACAAGAAAAGTTCTACGATAAAACAGATTCTAAGGGTCATATTTTCCAGAAACGGCATACCAAAAACCCTGGTATCTGACAATGCATCAGAATTTTGTGATGACGATCTTAATTTATGGTTAGAAAAAATAGGATATAAACCGTATAAGACACCCCTATATCAACCTCAGTCGAAAGGGTTAGCGGAAAGAATGGTGCAGACTGTAAAAAAGGGACTAAAAGCATGCTTTCAGCAAAAAGAAAAAGTAGAAGTTTTTCCACCGAGGCTGCTTTTAAGCTATCACACAATACCACACGCTGGAAGACTAGAAAGCCCATCAGCTTTAATGGGAAGACAAATTAGAGCTCCAATAACGATGTCGTATTCCACAAATGAAAAAATATTATACAAAAAGAACAAAGAAGATAATCCGGAAAGGGCAGAATTTATCACGCAAAAAGGTCACACTACATCTATAATAAATAGAAAAAACGTCAAGAGTATATTAGCCCATGCAGATTAAATAAGGACCCAGGTTGAATATGAAAAGCAAAATGAGGAAGAAATGGATACGTTTCCGCCTGTTAATGATTCATTAGAACAACCGTTACAGAATGAAACATCAGAAGACAAAGTAATGCAGGATCAAGGGGACTTCGAAAATTCGTACGAAGGTCAAATAATGCAAGGCAATGCAGATGATTACATCTGTGTGCAGGACAGATTTAGGTCTCCCAGAGAAAGAAATACAGAAGAGAGAGAGAGAGAGAGACGTAGAGCAAAGTAATTAAACTATCACGAGAAGAAGTACAAGAACTACTAGAGGTATAAAACCTATACGTTTCCAGGAGATATAGTGACACTGGCAAATTAATATGCCTAATTTGCACAAGTGCAAGAGAGAGCCTATAGAACTAGTCACTGAGAATAAGATGGGACTAGGTTAGCGACTAATTAGTGCTAAATCTCACTTAACATCACAATTGGTAACAAAAAGAAAAGGCTGAGACTCATTACTTCTTATACTGTAAAGTTAAACGACATTTTTTAACAGAACTTTTCAAGGAAGAGTGAGAACGTGTGAAAGTACATTTAGGTAATTTCGTTAAGAAGAGTTTTAAGAATGAAGTCGGTTTTAGTAGTTGCTATTATTGATTAAAAGAGCAGAACACCGATAAAGTGACACCTGGATACAAATATACGAATACCCAGCCTGATAAGGGTCTACAAGGCACATACATTTCAGCCAATTGTGATAGTGTGACAGGTTTTGATAGTAAAGCATAACTTTGCAGGTGAAGCCAATAAGAAATGCTTTCTTGTTGTTTAACCATATCCGCTCAGACGTTTACCGATTGAGACAGGTCTCAAGTATCTAGATAAGATTCTCAAGTCGCCTTAAATGCCTCATCCTCTTCCAAGTAATAATAAAAAATCTCGGCATCTATTCATGAGATGTACAGTGCATCAGTCACTAGAGGACATGTATAACTGATAAAGGTCAAACAACTGATAAGCAAATCTGTGACAGTGCGTGGGATATTTACTGTAGTAAATCTTAATTCACCAAGACAAAACGCCCACATGCTAACACTGCCAATCATTTAGGATTAAGCCATGCCTTGAATTTATTAATATTATTAGTGAACTCATGCCGTCCAAAAATGATGGAAATTGTTACAATGTTTTGATACTGAGAAAATTGTTAATGAAACAAAAGTTTTGAAACTGTATTGACATTCAATAAAACGTAGATTCAGAATTCCCAACTAAAATAGATGCCAATGAACTATTTAATTAATCCCTTACCTTTCTATTTATTTATATCTTTCGTTTCACGCTTTATGTAATTATGACAAAATGAATAATGCTATAATTTCTTCAATAATATAATGGGGGATTGCATGTACAAATTAAAAAAATATCTGTAAAATAATTTTATTTATTATCGAATAATTCACGAAAAGTTTAATAAAATTTTATAATTATGTTGATTATAATAATATTTTAAAAAATAACTTTTTTTCTCACCGAGAAATCAGTCGTACCGTGTTTTCTCTCATGTTATTGGTGCCAGTTTTACCTAAATTCACTTTTGTTAGTCATTAACTTTTTAAAAATGATCCTAAATTCACTTCATAATCATAAATGATGAACTAAACATTGACTTTGTGGCCATCTTTATGCTGTCAGGTTCTGGGTGCTAATAAGCAGTTATGTATATACTGATGGATATGACTAGATTGATATAGGTAGACAGGAAAAGTTTGATATCAACAGATATAGAGTGAGTAAAATAATTATCGTAAAATATTAAAGTTTTCGTACTGTATGTAGGAGAAAAAAAAATAATTTTATTTCACAGCCATGGAAGTGAAAAGACAGTTTGACAGACCTAAGCTTTTTTTGTTGTTGCATAGATGCAGACGGTGCGTGACGGACAAAAAAATCAGCTCTGCTTTTAATAATAATAAATTATTATTATTATTATTATTATTATTATTATTATTATTATTATTATTATTATTACATTGATCAATTCTTCTCATTAGTAGTACCTGCTGCATTACGCTGAAGCTTCAGCGACAGCAAATTTTCCCTATTGTACCAGCACTTTCCTCAGCATTTTGTGCGGTTATCAAGAGACGCCAATTTTGCTTATCTAGTAATTTTGTTGTCTAGTTTGTTTGATGCATTTCGGAATTGAATCTGGCAAAACAGATAGAAACTTCCTTAGGATTTAATCGTAACTGTTAAATGTCAAAGTTAACTGTTACTTGGTATTTAAGTGTACTACAGAAAATGTCAGAATCACGATGATTTGTGATTCAGAGCTACCCAAATGAACTTAAGTAGATATATATTGTTGTATTATTTGGTGATATAAATTTTACTACTTTGCTGCTGTATTTAATATATTCTATAATCAATATAGTATTTTTCACTCTCGAAAATATATTGCCTGTCCTTTTTGATAGACCGAGGCTGAAGCAAGAAGGAATATCAGTTTGACGCTTGGAGAAAGAGCTGTTTGTATAACAACAGATTTCAGGAATTTCTCTTCAAAGATTAAAATGTTCAAAATCGTCATTTTGATGCCATTCTTTCTGAATGGCATAAACAATGACCAAATGAGAAAAATATTGCATTTAAATATAAAACAATACAAATTCTTGGTAAATCTTTGAAATGTTTATTTGACGTTTTCTTATAATTTGACAACAATAGGAAAGAAGTTAAAGAAACTGGATAAATAAAATGTAGAACATCAGAAACTAGCTACAATAACACCCATAAAGAAAAACCAATTTTTACATGATGATTGCGCATGTCAGTCAATTAAGAGCCATACGTGATACACGCTTGGGCGATCATGTCTCTCTCGAGGCATGACTGACTGGGCATAAGATTATCACGCAGTAGGTTGCCATTGCTTTCTGCGGTAGACTGGTTGCCGACCAAGGATATAGAACCCAATCTGTCCTGCTATTTAACCCATAACTGGCAGGAAGAGACGGATTAATACCTTTCCCAAGGGTATTTGCGCGTAAGTGAATGCAATGGATTCAACTGGAATTCGAACTCGGCTCCCCGATTTCTCGTTCCGAGCCGATATTCACTGTACCACAAACAATAACACCCATAAAGAAAAACCGATTTTTACAGGATGATTGCGCATGTAAGTTGATTAAAAGAATGTTTGTTATGTTTAAAATATAGTGTTCAAATTTTCGCTTTCAAAAACTAACATTTCAGGTGGTAGAACCATTTGTGCAGTGCATTGAAAAAAATCTTAATTAAGTCAATGAAAATCTCTAACGTTATTGGCGTTGAGTGGAATTCTGACTTTTTGCAGAGGTCATGCGAAAAAAATGTTACTTGCAAACTTATTTTGTTTCAAGGCAATCGCCTGATGCTTGATGATGAAGGTTCAGCAACATGTCTTTTCTCTGTTAGCTTTCTAACCAAAGCGATTTATAAAGAACATCAACACTCATTCAGTCTTAATTCATATACAGGGTACGATGGGTAAATTGTCGCTATATTATATTTTTAAATTTCGCAGATACGTGTTTTTTGCTTTTTGTTTTTTCGCTTTTTTTTTAATGACACTGTATAACAGGGTCAGGTGGGCATCGTCTGTGATAAAAAGAGCACCATGATGCAATTTACTCTGAAAGAAATTTAGAAACGTCATAATATACTGCTTGGCATTCACGCCGAAAGCTCCAATACGAACATTTCAGAGTATTTGGATGTCAATCTTAGGAGAGTGCAGAGGATTAAAGAAAAGTTGGATAAGTCTAATGGTGATTGCGAAGGTATGGCAGTTCGGAAAACTCACTCTGATTGTCATGATAAAAAAAGAACTCTCGAATTTGTTCTCAGATTAAAAACGGAAGCCTAACCTTTGAGGAGCTAGTAGAGCCTTGGCTCAAGATGATGGCTACTGGAAAACCCTATATCTGGCAACAGGACTCTGCACCTTGCTACAAAAGCAAGGAAACCCAGCTATGGCTGCCAGACATTTTCTTCGACCGCCATCACCGCTTACAACTGGCAACCTAACTCCCCATACTTCCCCCACACTTGATTATTATGTGTGGGGCGCATTTGAGCGAAAGAATAACAAAGCTCCTTGTAACGCTCAAGATGAACTGAAGACAAAAATTATGGCAGCATTCACTACATTAAACAAGGAGACCGCCCAGAAGAGATGCAAGAGATTCCGAAGTAGTCTGAAGAGCGTGGTTGGAGTTAATGGTGATTTTGTTGAATACATATACTATTTAATATTTTAAACATGTCAGATTAAATAAATTGCATACATTACGTTTGCTTATTTTTAGTAAAATCTCTTCATGCTCACTGATAATCTTTGGCGTATTACAATAAAAAAATGTCAAAATGAGCTGTAACGTTGGCAGATGTTATTTTCATTCATTTCTTAATGTACCCAAGTATTTTCTTCCTCTCTCCGAGATCATCTTCAGTGTGGTAACAAATGTAACCGGAAAACTGTGTTGCTAAAAATTACTGTACATTTTTAATATTTAAAGATATTTTCTTTTGTAATTTTGATGAATAAATCTGTTAAAATGAATTGTCACTGTTATTTTCATTTTTGCTTAATTCAGAAGACAATTCATCCATCGCACCCTGTATATCCTATTTTTGTTTTTATTAAATTTAAAAATTGGCTAATGTAAAAGCATAACATTTTAAGACCTAAAATAAATGTAATATACAATAGGCCTATATTCCTAATACATTTTTCGATTGTACTTTTACAGGTTGCAGACATTAAATTAAACATGGCTTCATTGGTGTTTTAATGAATAACACAAAACAACACAGCCGATGATCTAAAAAGAGTTTTTCACCTTTAATAAAGTTTTCTTGAAACATTAAACATTTTTTGTTTATTTCAGTTAATAATTAACATCAAAGTGATATTTTTAAATTGCATTGATAAAAATGTTGAATTTTTTATTGTATTGATAAAAATGTTGACGAGTTTTATTACCCCTACAAGATTAGAAAATACAAATTAACAGTTAATTTTGATAAATTTTACCTGTGGAAAACTCGCTACAATTGACCGTAATTTAAATTAGTAGACTATACAAGTACGATAGGTAATATCTGGATGACCACAATTTCAGTTAGAGGTTCTCATCTCCCGAGATTTAAAAATGCATATATTCATATAGATTTGTCCTATAAAGAGTGAAGGTTGTAAGAAGAGGAATATTTTGATGAAGAAATAATTGCATATGTCTTTCATTAGGACAAAGCATCAACGATTCAGTCTAAATAGAAAGAACAAATACAAATTATTGTTTTGGTTAGTTTGATCGAACTGAGTTCGAAACTTTCCATGAATCATTAAAACATCTTAACGACGCGAAATTTCTTCGTGTGTAAAATTCTAAAACATATCTATGAAAAGGTTACAATATTTGTGTAACAAATACTGTAAATATTCGGCTGGAATAAAGAAAATTCCAGTAACTTACGACGAGAATTTCTGATAATCAACCTGTTTGCTTTAGTCAGAAGGAAGGATCCACTGAACATCATGTAAAAGATAACATTTAAAAAAAATCTTATTTGAGGTTATTTATTCAACAATAATGCCGATTGCTTAACATTGCTCATCCACGTCTTTCATTGCAGTGGACACGTAGAAAACCTATCAAAATCAGGTCTTGGCACTGTCGCTAGATAAAGCTTATAATGATAAAACCAAATATTTTATTTATACAAACACCATCTCTCTCATAATCTCTCACCTTCTCTCTTTCTTACATAAATAACATCTCTCGCCTTCTCTCTCATAATCTTTCTCTCTGTCACTGTCTGTCTCTTATTTAAATAAATATATTTTTAATCCATTGGTTCACAAAAATATATACATATTTCATAACATGTTTATTTTCAATATGCATATCAGTATATAATTGAATTAAAACAAAACAATGATATTCGTGTGCACATCCACTGCGTGCATTCCGAAAAATTATTTATTTCAGTGTTTGTAAGCCAATGTTCTTTTTATCTTAAGAGAGCTGTGGGGATTAGTCCCACCTAGTCTGTTATAACATCTGTTATGCGACGAGGTATTAAGATAATAAAAGAACATATTTATATTTCCTCTCTCTCTCTCTCTATCTATCTCTATCTCTCTCTATTTCTCTCTCTCTTTTCTCTCTCTCTCTTTCTCTAAACTCTAAAATGTAGCAGCGTCAACACGAGCCTTGCACATGTTGAGAATAATTCACCCCCACCAGGAGAGGGTGGCTAAGACTTAACTTACATATACACACACATCTTACACATACATTTCATAGCAGCAAAGTCGGTAATGTTTTCTTCCTTTTCAGCTCTCTGTTCCTGTATTATTAATTATACAAATATGTGAAATTCCTCCACATGTTGTTATTTTTTCCTCTGAAAATGTTGAATTCAACTTCTTCGAAAGCTCTCAGCCTCAACACCGTTCCATTACAATTCTGCAGGCACACATTCATTCTCCACAATAAAAAAGAATCATGAAAATTCTAATTCCTAGAAAGTGCATTTTCAAGTGAAATGAAGATGTTCATTTGTCAAATAATGAAAACGTTTATTAATATTTATCTGAGAACGCCCGCAGGCATTATTCTGTAAGACCTAAGCACCTACAGTCTCTATTAACAATTGACAAGGTTTTTAAATAAACGTCTCATTTTATTCACAAATGTACTTCACGCAGTGAGTCTCTGAAAAGGAAAACCAACATTGTTAGTGGAAGGCGCCGAGAGAAAATTTCATAAAAAACATCTCATTAGTGAGAAATGCTTCGTGAAAGAAGTCAGTTTTTTTTTTAGAATAAACAACTTTATTCAAATTTAACTTATTTCTTCATTTGTTTCTGCATTTATAACAGGAGATTTATTTACAAGTGTAGAGAATATAATCAAATTTATATTTATTCTGCTATTCGGGGAGATAAACATTTTATCAGTTGTACTATTTAGAGAAAATATCTTTCACCAAAACCATTCCAAAGAAGCCAAATATATATATAATCTTTAGTTCTACAATATTTCAGTCAACTTCATAATTCCATCGTCGCAGAACTTTTAAAAAATTATTTCTCTATTCTAGAAAATTGAATGATTTTCATTAAAATTCTGCAAAGACCAAAATAAATGCTAATCTGAAAATGCAATATCTTGAATTGTGCGAATAAATTAAAAAGATCCGGTTAAGTTGTAACAGTTTTTGCCCGGATAGTCCATGTGACCATATCTTACGATATGAGAGCGATTATATTAATTCCGGACTCTTTTTGAAGATTGTTGTCTTCAGTTGGTCAAATTGAAACAATAATTGTTCGAATCAATCATTTTCTTCTCCTAGAAAAAATAATAGGAGATAGCGAGGGACCGGATGTTTGCCCTCAGAGATCCAGAAAGCAAATGACTAAAACTGATCTTTGCGCATCTGGGCTCCACGCAGAAGTTCCGGAGGTAAACCAAAAATAAATAAATATCAAATTCCTTTTATGGATCCTGATTAGTCATCAAATTGTAAAATTCAAAATACGCCAGAAAAACGGTCTTTCCATAGCTGAAGAAAAAATCATTCTGTGATCCACACCACGTGACTATTCAATATTTAATCTTTAACTGGTTACGGCGGTCATTTCAGAGGAGGCGGTTCGCTGACACACATCTAAGATGTAACTCTCAACTTCAAGTGACCCGGACATTGTCCCCCCCCCTCTCTCTCTCTCTTTCTCTCCTTCTTTGAAGGTTGGGTCACTATGTCGATCCAGGATGTTTTTTCCGCTTGAATCCATCTTGCATATATACAAGTCTACCATCCGTCCGTGCATGGAGTACTGCTGCCATTTATGGTCAGGCGCCCCTGCCGTTCTCCTCAGTGTCCTCGACAGGCTCCAAAGGAGAGTCTGTAATGTGATAGGCACTGATCTGGCGGCTCGACTGCAGCCACTTCCCCACCGTCGAAATGTGGCCTCCCTTTGTCTGTTCTGTAAATACTTTCATGACTTCTGCTCGGACGAACTTAAGTCACTGGTGCCTCCTCAACAGGTGTTTACTCGTGCAACCAGACTGGCAACTGGGTCCCACCCATTCACAGTCAGGTTAGCCAAATGCAGACAACAATTCTACTCCTTCAGCTTCTCTCACACTTCCCGCCTGTGGAACTCGCTCCAATATTCTTGCTTTCCTGACGGCTACAACCTCCAGAAATTTCAATGCAATGTCAATACTCATCTATTAACCACTGGACTCTCTCCCCACCTCCGTATATCCTTCCCTTTCTCTCCACCTATGTATCTGTCATCGCACCTGCATTCTCAGCTTTCTATTGCTCCTTTCTAACTAGTTTGTACTACTCCTCACTCTTTTCTAATTAATCTTTTTACAGCTATGTAGCCCTCCGCTCATCAGTGGCATTTCTGCCTTGCTCGGGGTGAAATGATTAAAAAAAACAACAAAAAACAATTACTGTTACAAACAACTTTATCATTGAACACGAACTCTATTATTAACTTCTTAATGTTTCTAATTGTACATTAACTCTTACCACTTGTTATTCCCCATTTTAATAAATTTCTATTTTAAACATTCAAAATGTATATTTTATTATTCCACTCTTCTACATTAATAAACACATTCCAACTGCCTACAACTAACCTTCAGATGAAAACCCTTCTGATGATGATTATAACTCAACATAAAATTTGTAAGCTGTCGGGAGTTCGGTTAAGAAAGACACAAGGCCGAACAAAAGAAATATTAACCAGCTCTCTACCCTTCAGGCTCACCATAACAGAAATGAAGGCATAACTTTAATACTCTTAGTGGTTATTCATTTTATTTATCCAACGATTTATTGTGTTTTAAGTTGTTTTTTTTATATTTTAAAGGTTTTGTTATGAGTTAGTAACTAATTGTACATTTAACTGTATTCAATTTATGTAGAAGTCACACACTAGCGACTAGCAGAACCAGATTGATGCAAATGGCTTCTAATTTTGACTTAGCATCTTCAAAATATCTATTTTGCGTGTTGTATAAAATTGATTATTCTCAAATAAAAGCTTTATTTGGTAAATATCAACCCTAATTCGGCTGAGCATCTTTCAAAAAGAACTATCCAGTTCACCACCAGATTTTGAAAATCAATTTTGGCATGTTCCATCATTCGCAGTACCTTCTCCAGAAACAGCACACATCATTTTTTTCGTTTGAGTCGCAATTTTATTGTTATTGACATAAAATAAAAATAAAAAGTTAATTAAGTTTGATTATCTCATGCTGATTCGTCACAAGAAAATTAAAAGCGAAATTATCCGCTACAGTTGTAATCTCATGACAAATACAGAATGAATCTTTTGGCCAAACCGATAGGCTTGCCTAATCGTAAAAGAAATTTCGTGGTGTCTGCCAAGTAACCAATGTAAGAATCATTATAATTATGAGATAAAATATTTAGAAAATTCTAGCTTTTTCCGGTTTTGAAGTTGGTTTAGTGATTGAGTCATCATTTCAAATGTATTTATTTTTGGCATTACATTATGTTAAATTTTATTACGCAAGTAATTGAATTAAGAAAACACTTTGATATTTAAACTAGTTTATCTACGATACACTAGAAAAGCTAGTATATCGTTATAATGGGGCCGGTGTGCAAGTGAAAACGTTGAGAAGAAGGCCCTGAAACGGTGCACTTTCTCCCCTGATGACCTCAAATTAATGTAAAATCGAGAGGAAGATATTCAAAAGAAATTCAATTATATAGCGTGGGGGCGCTCGGTGGAAGTGTGATTGGCATGAGGAGTGTTGCACATTCAGCTGGCTTCAGGTGAGTTTCAATTACTTTTCAAGTAAATTCTGTCTTCAAACTTGTCCCTTGGCTTTCAGGAATTGACTGAATGGCAGTTAGTAACAGACTAGCAGACACGTTGAAAGGCAGGGAATGCTGGGAAAGACCAGATGGTCTCACTGGGTCAGCAATCTAGAGTTCACTAAACAATTGCTAAAGAGAAAAATAAAAGGAAATGCCTTCAGGTTTCACCTAAAGGGAGGGAGGATGATGAATCCAAACGAATTAATCAGCAACGAACCCAGAATGAAAAACGAATCATGAATACAGAAATTCGTATGGATTTCTATGTGTTTGTGGTCGGAAATTCAGGTCCCAAAGGGGAGCGAAGATTCATCGCACAAAAATGGGTTATGCTTATTTGAAAACGGTTCAAGAACAGCATTCTGTCAACGCAAATAAGACGTCGAAAAACCAATGCCAGGATGCATACCACAGTGTTGAGGATATTCAAGCTTTTGGCAACTCAAATTGCCAAGAGTCATATTTTCACCAGCATCCGACTCGGAAGCGTGTTGTATGCTAGATCTCATCAATAGCAAAACACTACATAAATAGCTAGGAAAAAAAGAAATATCACGAACGTTTGAATGAAAGTAGTCAAATCATCTAAAGGGCTTGTAAAGAAATCTACGGCGTGAAAGAGGAAAACGATGAAACACCACTGAAAAAGATCTTAGAAACAAAAAAAGAAAATCTAAAACGGCAAATATGTTTCACAAATTTTGAGGAGAAGAAGGGTTGCTTAAAATCTGGCAGGACTTTAAAGAGAAACAACGCTCTTAGCAGAGCGGAAAATCTAAGAAGAGACGAGTGAAAGACCAAGAGCGTTTCTTCCAAGAACTTTACAAGTATGCGAGGAACATAATTGATCAACCAAGATCAGGTGTGTTAAAAACAGAAAAATATCCTAGAGAAACATTTAAGAGATATGTACTCTGATCCCAAACGACATATTCCTCTAGATGATAAGAGTAACTTATTTTGGCCGGCCGTTCTCTAAAGTGAAATTTGACGTGAAACCACCCACACGCGAACAAATAAAATGCATAGACAACAAGAGTAGGAATAAATCTACACCTGGCCCGAAAGGAATACTTTTCGTTCAATATAAAAATGCCCTACACTTCTTAAATGGTTACATACTAACAAAGTTGGCATGAAAAAACTACCATATAAGCCAACAGTGGATGATAGCTGATGGGGTTTACATACCCAAAGAAAAGAATTCCAAGGACAGCAGCCAATTTCGACCAATTTCGTTTCTCAGTCTAGAAGGAAATATATTTTTCGTAGTTTTGGCATCGAGGATGGCCAACTACCTTCTCGAAAACGTATATCGATACTTCAGTACAGAAGGGTGGTGTTCTTGGAATAGCTGGTTATGTTTTTAGTTCCTGTAAAACAGCTGGAAGGCCATTCAAAAAGCGAAAATTAAAAGAAAAGATGTGGACATCATTTAGTTAGATTTGGCTAATGCCTACAGATCAGTACCCCGCCAAATGATACAATTATCATTCCAAATGTAACATATTCCAGGGGAAACATCTAATATGCTAGGAATTGATTTTAATGATTTCCAAATACGTTTCACTACAAAAGACTATACGACTAAGTGGAGTAGATTTGGAATTGTCATTGAATATAGAGTGTCGCCCATACTTTTTGTTTTAGCAATGCAGCTGATTCTCAAAGCGACAAACATCAAGACTTATATTGTTGAGCTTGTGAAGGTTGTCAGATGCCACCAGTGAAGGTGTTCATAGATGAATGACACTACAATCCTCTCATCCAAAGTAAGTTCAACTCGTAAGATATTAAGCTGATAAATTGGTGTAGAATGAAATTTAAACCAAACAAATGCAAAAGTCCTTCTCTTAGAAAAGGAAAATTGAATCAAATTGAATCAATAAATTTTGTAGTAAGGAGTCAAAGGATCCCTACCGTATCAGAAGAAAACAGTAAAAAGTTTAGAACAGTGGTATGAACAATCCTTAAAAGATACCAAGTGAAAGAAACATCTAGATTATTACAAGATTATCTCCATAAGATAGATCTTTTTTCTTTGAAAGAAAAAATGTATGGGTGCTTAGTGCATGTACTCATTCAAATTTTACTATGGTCCCTGTTTATATAGGAATGTGTAACAAATACAGTTCAGTCAATGGAAAGAAAGATAAACAAATATATCCGAAAATGGTAGTTTGCCTCCAGTTGTGTCTGATATTGCATTGTACTGCAGACAAGCAAAGCTAAAGTTGCCATTTAAATTAATTGCGGAGGAGTACAGATCCGGGAAAATTAAACTTCAAATGTTGTTGGTGACTCCACGGATAAAATTGTAAAAACATTAAATCCTACATTATAAACGAGAAGAAAGTGGAAGGTCAGAGAGACGATAACAAGTGCTAAAGGCAATCTAGCTTTCAGTGAAGTCATCGGATACACCCAAGCAGAGAAACAAGGGTTAGGATTAAATGAAAGGCAGTGGTGGTGGAAAACTTCTGGTAAAGATCGCCGAGACATGGTCATTCAAAATGTAAGGAACACAGAAAATAATAAAAGACTCGTAAAAGGAGTATAACAATCCCAACAAGGCTAATGAACAAACTGGGAGGAAGCTCTGCAAAAACCTACTACTTGAAAGGACATTTGGCAGATGGCTCCACTGAGGTTAAGTTTTTTTAAATGCGTTCAACATATGACCTACTATCATGTAAGAACAATCTTGTTAAATGGAAGCGATTGTCCCATGTGAAAGGAAAATCCACAAACATTAGATTGTGTTTTTAGTTCCTGTAAAACAGCTCTTGTCAATGGAAGAGATATCTCGACACGCAATAGTGTTTTGGATGAGCTGGTCAAAATTATAAAGAAATATATGAAGTCTGTGTCATCTAATTCAACCCAGAAATTTGTTGCAGAGGGAAAAATATACGTCAGCTCAAAGCAAACTAGCTCTACCCGGACAAAATCTCTTTATCTGGTGGCATTTAGGAAATATCTGCAAATCTTCCTGGTTGGCGTAATGATTACCCAAAAATAATATCAAGGGTCTGCAACCAGATATTGTTCTTCTGTCGAAGTTGGACTATAAAATCAACCTGGTAGAATTAACAGTGCCATGTGAAAGTTGGATGGAACAAAGTTACAAATATAAACTAATAAATATGGAAATCTAAATTCAGAGCTGGTGAGGGATGGATATAATGTAACTATTAGAGCAGTGGAAACTAGAGCAAGGGGTTTCAATGCAGGCACTCTGTAGCAATTTCTGAATCAAATTGGAATCAAAGGGCGTAATAGGGCTAAAAGTCTAAAACGCCTAATAGAAGTAACTGATAATAATTCTATATGGATGTGGAAAAAATATTCCTTGGAGCGTTTCAGCGAACGTTACTACATGACATGACTAATCGTGAATGCGTAATGAGGTCCACGTTATATTCTCAGAACGCGAGGTTTGCCGTTATTTCGCCGTTGGATATTTGAACTAGTATATTTGAGATACACTAGAAATACTAGTACATCGTTTTAATGAGGCCTCACATTAGTGGCTGTGGGGTGGGCAGTGTGCAAGTGAAACTGTTCAGAGAAAGGCCCCGAAACGGTGCACATTCTTTTCTGATAACCTCAAAATAATTAAAATGCAAATTCGAGAGGAAGACATTAAAATAAAAAACATTCGGTGAAACCATATGCCGTAGAGAGGCTCGATGGAAGTGTCATTGGCATGAGGAGCATTACACATTCATCTGGCTTTAGGTGAGTTTCAATTACTTTTCAAGTAATTTCCTTCTTCAAACACGTTATGTTTAGGGGAGGAAGTGCATGAAAATTAATTTTTGAAATTCGTAGCACCTGAAGAAGGCCAGAGCGTACAACAGCCAAAATGTCTTACAAATGCCAACAAAGATGAGGAAAATAGTTCGAAGAATGTAAATAGTGTACTGTAAATACTAATCATCTCAGAAATATAGACGAATACATTCATGTAAAACAATGCCTGTTGATATTCCACAAATCTGACTGTTACTCATCTTGCCAAAATTTGGCTTCAAAGACATCAAAGTAATGCAAGTCTTTAGCGTCAGTAGATATCAATCCAATAAAAGAAATCTTGCTATCCATCATTAAAAGAAGTGCTTATGAAAATAGGAAATAAAATTTAAAGAAGATTTTGTGGAAGCAACACAAATTACTACTAGAAGTAATGGGAAAGTCAAAACAGTAGAAAAGTGAACAAAGTCAATGAATCAATGATGAAGATTATAGAATGTCGAATAATCCATATCAACAAGTAACATAATAATTTACATTTATGGAATATTGTGTTCATCAAATACATGTTACCTCAAGTATATGTTTCGTATATATTTATAAATAAATATTTACGGCACTTTGCATTAAAAAATCCCTGACACCCCTCTAAAACAATAATATTTTTAACAAAAAATATGCGCTAACACTGACACTGATATTTGTTTTATATAAATATAAAAGTATACCCTGAAGATTTTATTAGCATTAGGAAGAAAACATTTTTCATGAAGAAGTTTAAGTTTTTAGTTTATATAACACTAGCAGTTGCTAGGGTGTAATGAAACTAATCCATGGTTCTGTAGCTCAGACTCATTGGACGTTGGCACGAAAGATTAAAAAGCAATAGTTGTTTCCAGTTAAAGCGAAACCCTAGACTGAAATAAAAATGAATGGATGTAAGTCAAATTTTGATTTCCTGGTATCGATATCAAATTTTCTGCACTATTGTAAAAGCTGCAACCTTGAAATTTCTGAATACCGTTTCTTATGTCTTTGTCTATGAGTGTATCAAATTTGATTAAAATTGGACCACTCTTTCTATAACCCGATCTTTTTGATTATCGATTTTCGATATTTATAGGAGGTACCTCGACACAAAACCTAGCTAAGAACACTTGCAGACGCTGAGTCTATAGGTAACGGACACACACACACAGACAAAGTTCCATTTATAAGTAAGTTTAGATTTGCAGTCAATTTCCTCTTTGTTAAAATCACAGTTCAAGATATATAGAAGCCGATTGCATATTCCTAGTTAAGATAATCATTAATGCAAAATACTGTGATATAAATTGCATAGCAGTAATCTCCTAACATCATAATCATGTCGATAAATGTTTTTAAAGAAAGATTTGAACAAGCGAGTAAAATAAAGCATTAAAAAGTAACAAATTAATTTCTCGTAATCACCTTAATTAAATAATATTCGCATCAGCCTAAGGATAGTAATCTACCATCATTACAACCCGTTATCAGATAAACGAATTTATTTCATGATAATGGAAAGAAAACCACAATATCTTATGAATAAAGTTACTATTATATGCGGTAAACTCCAAAAGTTATCGACCAATTTATTTCCAAGGAAACTGCAATTGATTCCAGCATAACACCCTTGGAAAGAGCATGTTTCATGTTATGAAATGCTATCCTTTCCCATTATCATTACTGACGATGCATTTTCGTAAGCGATAAACGAGGCTGCATGTTGCACTTGTAAAACTCAGAACTAGTGGAGAGGACTCGCAGTCGTCTCTGCTGAAACACATTGCTCAATGTGTAATTGTGCTCAAATCCTTTCTTTCGTTTTCGTAACAGCCCAGAAACTATCAATTAGTTATGAGTGCCTTCAAATGAATTTTTCCGAATGGAATAATTCAGTGACATACCTTAAAATTTGTTGTCAGCATGGTTCTGTTACTTCGGAGTTCATGTGTCAACATAAAGAATGCATTACTTTCAGAGCGACATCCTTATTTCAGGTAGAAGCGGCTTGAATTTAATTTTTTAATATTCACTTGATTTTCTGTTATAAACATTTTGTGAATGCGAAATCTAAAAAGATTTATTCATTCTATAAAATACAATCTAAAAATGGTTAACTATGTATCAAGAATAACAGATGTTTATTTAATACTTGTGTAAGAATCAGAGGAAATTAATTGGAATGTAAAAAATATACTAAAAATTAGACAAAAGTGTATAGTAAATGTATAATACAAATAAAAAGTACGAGTGTGAAACTGTGGTGATACCAACCGAGCAAAAGCGAGGGACCGGATGTTTGCTCTATAACGACCAAAAAGGAAATGACCAAAACTAGTCGGTGCGCATCTGTGTCCGCGCAGGTGTTCCGGTTGAAAAATAAAAATTAATCAAATATCAAATTTCCATTTCGGGAGCCTACGCGAATTTTATTTACCAGTCAATGGGAAGCCCAGAATCAAATACAAGTGTGAAATCTCAAACGAGCTGTTTTTGATCCAAAAAGCAGATATAAAAAGCGAAGACACAAAGCATCGTCAAACAGACCGACGCAGAGACCAAGGAGAAGAATGTAATTAATATCCCCTTGACTTAAGTCGAGCGGCTACTACATTCGCCTCTCCTCACATCGCATCACTTCTTCACTGTCTCAAAGTTACTTACTGACCTTAGGAGCAACTACTTCAAAGACATTCCTCACATACCTCCGCTCCCCACATTCCGCTCCCTTTTATCTCTTTTTGGCTCATTATTTGCCATGAACATTCTAACCTTCGTTGGACCTTTATATTCAAGTATTGCTTTAATTGTAAAAACATTAATTGATATGTGTATATATAAATGTTATTTTCAACTCAATTTGCTTTTCTTGATTTTATAATCATCTTATGACTTATAGTGGGCTATCTACCACAAGGACAAACAAACTCACACCAACCAGTTCAAGCTGTTACAATAAAACCGCCGAACATTCTCGAATCAAATGTAACGGCTTGGTTTGCAATAATGGAGGCACAATTTAATATTGCAAGTATCAAACAGCCTCATCAATTTTTTTTTAACATTCTCGGAGCACTTCCTGTGGATATAGTAGGAAAAATACAACCAAAGATACTAGAATCAAAGGACTACGACGCACTGAAAGAAGTAGTGACGGGCACCTACGAAAAAACAAAACCGGAGACGCTGATTAAATTAATGTCCTCGTCAACAATAACAGGGCGTCCCTCAGTGTGCGTGAATGAACTCGTGGCACTAGCAGGTCAAATTGGCGTAGGGGACGATATCGTACGCCACAAATTCATACAAGCTCTACCCCACTCTATCAAGCCTGTAGTAGCAGCACAGGTTGATCTAGACACAAATCGACTTGGGAAAATGGCGGACGACTTACTATTATATTTTAATTCACAAGACACCGCACATATTCAACAGATGAAAAAAAGATGAAACTAAAAGGCTGTTCCCACAATGAGAAAAAAAATCCCCACCAGCGTTCGCTCTTTCAACAAGGAACAAAAACCTCAAATTTGCCGAGCGCATTTATATTTTGCAGAACGTGCAAAATTTTGCAAGCCGTGGTGCAGATGGCCTAACAAACGAAATCTTCAAATGCAACCCAGCTCTCTTCACCAATTCCTCGTGAGAATTCGGAAAACTACCTAGGTGAGAGGTGTTAGCTTCCATTTCCTCGCCGCTTCTTGTTGTAGCCGCACGGTTAGGAACTCAGAGAATACATTTTATTGTAGATACAGGAGCTGCTGTATCTATACTACCAAAAAGATACTTAAACGGAGCCGTTATATACCCAACCAATATCTCTTTAGTATCAGCCAACGAAAAAAAAAAATGAATGCTCAGGACAAACGGTACTGAACCTAACGCTACAGAACCTAAGACGGGAATTCACCTGGACATTTATAATAGCCGAAACTGCTCAGCCACTCCTAGATTATGATTTCCTAAACAATTTCGGATTAGTGGTGGATTGCAAAAATAACAAACTGTTCAATAAAATGACTAACAGACAATCCAATGCACATCCATCATCTATTATTATGAATATAGATGTAGTACTGAACAAAAATGACAACAAAACAGTACGAAAAATCCTGGAAAAATATCCAAAATTAATTTCTCCTCATCGCGACATGAATGCGACGAAACGGAAAATATATCACAGGATAGAAACTGGTAGCAATCCTCCTACCTTCTCCAGAGCCAGACAGCTATCAGTTCAGAGATGTGATATCGCGAAAGAGGAATTTAAGAAACTCCTAAAAGCAGGAATAATTTTCCCCTCGAACACAGAATGGAGTTCAGCCTTACACATGGTACCGAAGGCAGACGGCACATATAGACCTGTCGGTGATTATAGACACGTAAACACGATAACAAAAGCTGATAGATACCAAGTCCCAAACATAAATTCCTTGGCTTCAAAGCTTCATAACAAGAAATTCTTTCCAAAAAATAGACCTGTCGTCTGCTTATCACCAGATACCAGTGCACCCGGATGATATCTGTAAGACAGCCATCTCTACCCCTTTCGGGTTATTTGAATATAACTACATGCTTTTCGGACTACGGAACGCATCATGCACTTTTCAAAGAATGATGGACAATATCTTCCGCGATACCGATTGTGTATAACGATGGCATCCTGATCTTCTCAGAAGACGAAGAAATTCATTCCAAATATGTCGACCAAGTACTACAAAAACTAAGAGAGTACGACTTTAAAATTTGTCTTTCCAAATGCACATTTAGTGCTAATGAGTTATACTTTTTAGGATTTCACATTTCTTCAAATGGTCTAAAACCCAGTTCTAAAAAGTTAAATGAACTAAATGAATTTCCTCAACCAAAGGATTCAAAATCGCTACGCCGTTTCCTTGGAATGGCAAATCTTTATAGGAAACTTGTGCCGAATTTCAGTAACATTATATTACCACTCACAGAAAACATACGCCTAAACCAAAATTCAAAATCTTTAACTTTAACAAAGGAAGAAATCGAATCTTTTAAAAACATAAAAAACACTTTATCAAGCTTTCCCTAATTCGAATGCTAATAACTACCAACTAGTAACAGACAGTTCAAACTATGCGGTGGGTGCAGCACTTCACCAAATGATTGACAACCAACCCATCCCCATAGGCTTCTTTTCAAAGAAATTATCCCAGACCCAACAGAAATATTCTATTTTCGACAGAGAACTACTAGCTGCCTATCTAACAGTACTCAACTTTAACCATCTAATAGAAGGCAGAAATGTAATGTTGCTGACGGACCACAAGCCACTTTGCAGTGCTTTTAAAAGCCAATCTTCTCTAAAATCTGATAGACAACAGCGTCACCTCTGTTTTATCAGCGAATATATGAACGGTATTTAACATATAAGAAAATCACAAAACAACGAGATAACAAAAATTAACATTGTAATAAGCAGGATGCATCGAAAGAAAAATAGCTAAAAACCAAAAATACTGATGAGCACGACACGTATTAAAAAGAAGGGACAAAAACGGCAATATGGTGATGAACAGTCAGTTAAGTGCTATACGTAATACATGCTTGTCCAATCATGTCACGATAAAGACATGACTGACTGCGCAGAAGATTATACTGTAGCAGGTTGCCATTACTTTCTACGATAGACTGTTTGCCAACCAAGAACCTAATCTGTCCTGCTATTTGACTCGTAGCTGGAAGGAGAAGAGACGAGTGTATTTGTGCGTAAGTGAATGCAACGAATTCAACTGGAATTCGAACTCCAATCCTGTATTCACTACACCAAAACTCACAATCTGATGCACAGAACTAAAAAAGAAAAAACCTGTAAAGTAATGATGGGCAGAGTGCATAGATTGATGAAGGGTCAAAAAAAAGCAAAATAGTAACGGGTATGGCACACTGAAATAGACAAAAACGACAAAATTTTGACTGGTATGAGACACGGAAAAAAAGGGCCAAAACCGACAAAATGGTAGAAAGAAGAAGGGGAGAAAACAACGAAATGCTCACCGGAAGAACACAGAACTAATAACGGAGAAAATGGAGATAGAAAGAAGAATTGACAAAAAAGACAAAATGTAAATAGATAAAACATATAGAACGAAGTAGGGATACACACGACAACTTGGTGATGGACAGGAGACATAGAAAGAAGAAGGGATGTAAGCAATAAAATTATGATGAGTAGGACACAGGAAGAAGAAAAGATAAAAACGACAAGATGGTGATGGGCATGTAACAAAAAGGAGGGATAAAATCGACAAAATTGTGATGAGTAGGATACAAGAAGAATAACAGATAAAAACGTCAAAATGGTGATGGGCCTGAGAGATAAAAAGATGAAGGTATAAAAAACGTCAAAAATGCGGATGTACACGATACATAGAAAAAAAAAGAGATGAAAAACGATACAAATTTATCTGCGCATAATACAGAGAAAGAAGAATGGACAGAAACTTCACTATATGGAGTGAGCAGGACACATAGAATTAAGAAGAAATAAGATTGACAAAAGTGGTGATCAGTAGAATACATCAAAATGAGAAGAGATACAGACAAAATATTGAAATATGGTGTAAGCTGGCTGAACACATAAAAAGAAGAGGGTATAAAATATGACAAAAAATTGTCATGTTAGGGAGGGCACATAGATAAAAGAATCTGTAAACTAACAACGGTTTAGTAATGGCTGAAAGATAATAAATGATGTTGGAAAATAACAGACAGAATATGAAGAAATGCAATACTTGTTTTATTGTTAGGTCACAATACGCGTTTAAATCCGGTCTTCATAAATATGTATGCGAGTGTGCGAACACAATATTTATATGTGAACATGTGTGAATGTATTTTTGTGTGTATTTGTATGTACATATGCAGAGGTATGGACATATGTTGAAATATGGACATATGGGTACGTGGATATAAGTAAGTATACGTGATTGTGTTAATATACAGGGTTATATGTATATACGTACTCATGATTGAGTTAATATGGAGGATTATATTTACCTAGGTATTCATGTGCTTGTGAGTGGACATGTAACAAGTTTATGTTCACTATCTAAGAACGATGAACTTTTCTCGACCAGCCTAATGATCCCCAGCTAAGGTAAGACTAAAGTCTTTGTTCTAGATTATGTTACTTGTTTTCCATTTCATTTTAAAGATTCTATTCACTTTCTATTCTTGTCTGTGACATTTCTACGCTGGAAGTATTCTTATTTGATGTCTCTTAGATTCCTCTTGATTGCTTCCACGCTTTCAAAACGGGTCCTCTTGATGGAAAAGAAAAATATCTCACGGAGCAAAATCAGTTTAATATGGAGGTTGATCCAGTACGGCGATGTTTTTCACAAGAAAATGCTCAGGGCATTGTGAACAGGTGCCTTGTCGTGGTGAAGGATACACAAATTGTGTAGCCATGACAATCGCACGCGAAAAAATGCAATGGTTTCAGAAAGCTAAGATTAAAGATTTATCCTCCCTGGATATCCTGTTAGATTATAACACAATCCACCTACCCTCTTTTCCCCCCCATAACTCACTCAGCATACCCAGTCCCGCTACTTTAAAGACAGACATCACACTTCAAAACGTGAATAATTCGATCATTCTCTGTCTCTCCTTTGCTGTTTATGTTCCGCTTATAAGTAATGTGCGTGTAGCTGTATGCATGTGCAAGAATTTATGTATACCAATATAAATGTGTGACTGTGTGTATGTTCTAATATATATGTGTGTGCACGCAAATCAAATATATTATGCTTAATAATCGATTGATATTTAATGTGTAAGTAATCACAAATGCTTTTTAATCATCAGTCACATTGCACTACGTAACCTAAGTAGATATCCAACGTATTTCTGATCTATTTTTCAATTTAATAACAAATTTAAAAATCTTAACTCAGTCATAAAGGTGTTTTTTAATATACGTTATAACTTTAAGAGTACTTCTTACGATTTTACAAAAAAACGCATCAAGATAAACATGAAGACATGAAGTGAAATTGAGGGAACCGTGAATATTAGGTAGTTCTTTAATATCCCATGTCGGTCGTAGGAAATGAATTTGTGTTCTTGTAAAATCAAGAATATTGATATCTACATTTTCCTATATCGATTTATCCGAGTTTTCTACTATCTGAATCAAAATCTAGCCGACATGAAAAATCTTATAAAAGAATAAAAAAATGAACTCTTTTAACCATCAATCTTGTAATTGTTAAATTAAAGTGATGAATTTACTCCAATTTAACACCAACAACTTGAATTTTGGATTTTTTCTCTTCCATTCTACAACGTTTCACGTCTTTTTTTGAACATTTTTATCACATTCTTTAGAAAATGTGCATCGAAATAGGTGAAGTTTTACGATATCCTACTCATATGACATTTCTTGTTCTTCACTATGGAAAATATTTATGTTGATTCTGTCAATATAGAAAGCACCCAGGGAAGTGAAGACACAATACGTGATGAAAGATATAATTTCAACCAATTTTAGCTATTCCGTTCTTATGCCATTATAAGAAAGTTATTCATTCATTTATTTGTATTCTATACAAAATCCAACCGCCAGTAATTAGTTCTGCAATGTCATTTTATTAATATTATAATCACTTTCTTATGCAAAACATTTTCTTGAATTTCACTTTCTCATAGAAGAAAAAAGATCCAAAACAAAAGTAGAAACATTAGACAAATGATAAGTGAGCGCATCATTTGAAAAATGATGAACAGAATTCAGTTTCTCACATTTTTAAGTGGAAAAGACGCAGGCTGCTCACTTTGTTGGCTATGTCTTTTAAAAATAAAATAAAAAAGGTTTCTTTACTCCAAAGAAAACTTGTATGCACAGATCTTATTAATTATGCAGATACATTTGTTTAATCGTTTTCTATTAGAGTCTGACGAGATAAAATTAAATTTCTATATGTAAATGAATTTCTTGGATAGCTTTTCAGCACATATTAAGTTAAAACTATAACACATTTTCAATGGTTTTCGATGAGCATTTTCCTAAATTGTTGCTTGGTATTTTAGTGAGAAATCAACCAATGATAATATATTTATCAAATGTTGATAATTTTCTTCAAAATGAGAAAATATTTTTTTCATTAAGCATTTCAGCAAAAGCCCATATATCTTATCCTTACACAGTTTTAATCATTTATTTTTTTAACGATTTGAAGAAGTAATGTCATTTTTATTCATATGTCACCAGAATCGAAGACAGGTAGGAGGAAGATTATGTAAAAATCCTTTCCATGCAATAATTAATTATTATCCTATTAAAATATAAAAAAGAAGAAAAACAACTGAGCAGTTTGTTTTATTTTCTAATTTAAGAAATAGGAACTCTTCGATCGAACAGTGTTTTACTCTAATTCCTTAAATGTCTTTGTGTCTAATGGCCGGAAACTGCGATCGGCAGACTGAGTTCAAATTCATATCCAGAATATCTGCAATCACTTCGCACTAATACTCTTAAAAAAGCTCGAAACCATATCTTCCTCTTTCAGTTCTGGACAAAATAGTAATGCAGATTGTGTTTTCTCACCTTGCCAGGGAAATGAGTCTCGGAAGAGACAACTCAAAATTCAAAAATTAAAAGAAGGTGTGAGGAGCTATGACCATTCTGTTCTGAAAGAAAATAACATTTTAAAATGTTCGTATAGTTTGGAAAAATGCATTTCAGTTTGCATTTATTAAATATATAGCTGTTATATACTTGGTTTCCTTTTATGCAGACATATATGTCTGCATAAAAGGAAACCAAGTATATAACAGCTATATATTTACAAATGCTTCTAATAATCTGTGTCGAACCCGTGTTTTTTAAATCTTCTATAAAACGTTTTATCTAATCACACAAGGTTTGAAAATTATAAAAAGCCTCTTTGCAATTATATCGAGCTTGTAATTTTGAACGCAACATTTGATTATTCTAATAGGATAATAATCGATTATTGGATGAAAAAGCTTTTTGCATAATCGTTTTCCTCTCTGCCATTCATATTGTTCTCAAACTTGTATTGAAATGGTAAAAGTAAGTAAAATGTAGAGGCACATAATTCTAATTTGTTAAGATGGTGATGACGGTTTATTGTTTAGATACATATTAAAATAATGTTATTCTTTTATTGGGCTGTCCGAAAAGTTAATGCTGATTTTTAAGAGAAATTAAAACACAAAACAAAATTATTCCATTAAATATTTATTCAGCTAGATATGAACCATTTTGCTTTAAAACCTTTTTCCATTTTTCCTTCAACTTAAAGATTCCGTCTTCCGAATATTTTGGTGGTTTATCGGTAAAGGTGGTTTTTATATCATCCAAATAATTAAACTTTTTATCATTGAGTTTATTTTGAAAGGACCTGAATAAATGAAAATCCGAAGGAGCAATGTTTGGTGAATATGGTGGGTGCATTAACACATCCCAGCTAAGCGGTAACAATTTTTGCCGAGTCGCCAAAAAAAGAAAAAAGTGTAGTCTGGCATTATCATAACAGAAACAATACCTTTCCTGTTCGCCATTTCTGAGGGTTTTTCTTGAAGTGCTGTGCGCAGTACTTTTCAGAATCGGTTGATTGGTTACTTGGCAGAAGATCATAGCACAGGATTCTTTTCTCATACCACCAGATGCACATCATGACTTTCTTAGGATGAAGACCTGCTTTTGTGGTGACTAAAGTTGGTTCATGTCACTTACCCCAAGATTTTTTAGTGAACATTATTGAAAACCAGTCAAAGTTGATTTAAAAAAGGGTGTACTTTCATTGAAAATCGTAAATAGAAATGCGATCCAAAATATTCTTTCTATTGAGATCATGTGGTATTCAAACCTTGTAGCGATTTGAGTACCCAAGCTTCACTAAGTGCTGAGAGATGGTGGATTTTGAAAAATTTAGCGTTTCTGCCAATTCCCGTGTTGTGTAATGTGGGTTATTATTCTCAATCAACGTCTTAATTTGGTCATCAGCTCTAGTGGGGTCTGCCTGAGCATTCTTCATCAATAATCACGAACTTTAAACTCAGCGAACCACTTCTGTAAAGTTCTATCAGCTAAAGCAGCACGTATCTTTTTTGTTGCTTGCGGGACTTTTTTGCTTTTGCAGGAATAAAAAAGCATCAACTGTCTAAAATAGGTACCTCCACTCATTTTTCTATCCTTAAATTTAAATTTAAAAAATAAATAAGTTATCTTCAAGCATTAAAATTAGCTTTAATTGAAAGCCAAGTGATTAAATTTAGTAATTCCAGTAAGCAAAATACCCTGGTGTACTTTAAACCAAAATTATATTTATCGGAATCAAAAATTTTCTAAATTTAAAAAAGTTTTTAAAATTTCAAATTCGATTGTAAACAGAAGCCAATTCTTGGTCTTAAAACATCTTACAAAAATAAAATGCACCTCGCTGACACATTATTTTCTTTAAATTTAAACTTACTTTAAGTTGACTTGAAACAAGAATTACTTGCTTACTTCCTGAAATGTTTCAAAAAGCATTTCTCAATTACGGTTGCCTTGTTATCACAGCTGTCATCACCTTATCAGCAGCCAATAGTTGATGACTTACAGTATCCGGCCAAAAGTATGGAAGACGAATTGGGTATAAATCTTATCCATACAAATCGTTTTTTTTAAATTTTTAACTGTTAAAATTAAAAATTTAATACATTTTTATGGAATTTTAGTTAGTTTAGCTTTGTAAGCTTACGTTTGAAGATGTTTTATGAAAAATAAAAATTAAAATAATATGAAACTTTCTTTTAAAAATTTTTACAATAATAACAGAATGAAAATAACGGCAGAGGTAGCTCAATAATTTATGAAATGTTATTGCATTTGTTAATTTTTATTTTTAATATCTATTTTTCACATTCTTTTTAGGTACCTCCACAAATTGTGAATTTCACAATTATTACTTTTTTTTAACAAAATTAGAAAATTAGGAATTAAAATGTAAAATTTGCTTTAAATTTTTAAGGAATGACTCGCAAAACAAGCTGTTGAATTTTATAAACGTCTTGAAGAGATTTGAATCAGAATCAAAGTGCGGTTTTTTCGATTTCCATGTAAATCCAAAACACTTGTTAACTTCTAAAATAAATACGACCCCTATGGAAACTTGTTACGACTCCTATGGAACATCGTACTTAAATGAACATATTTATTTACACACAAAAACATTTTATTTTTAGTTATTTCGAAAATATATTTGATAAAAAACTTTAATAAACTTTTCAATTTTCGATAGGCAATATAATCATCTATTCTTAACTTAAAAAAGAAAGGATGACAGTTCTTTAAAAATATTTAAAAATATTTTAAAACTTTATATAATAATAAAAAATGAGAACAATTCTTTTAAAATTTTATTAGTAATCGGAACTTTTTCTTTAGACTATAATGTCCTTAATTATTATAATTTATTCCAGCAATTAAAAGCTTATCAAATTAAATTATATCAGAGTTTTTTTGTATTTTTTATTTTACTCTTTGGAGCAGATTTTCGAATAGTGCCGAAAAATTTAAAATAAAAAAATAGATGATTTACATTCCCCGATGAGTCCTACGTTTAACTAATAAAAAATAATTTGCAGCCAATTGAAATTTATTAAAATTTCATGGATTTACGTGGAGTGGGTAACAGAGTTAAAAAAAATTTCACTAAGAATTTCAAAAATAATAATTTCAAAAATAATTTCATTCATTTGTGAATGAGTACTGAATATTTCATTATCATCTGACAATTGTTTAATTTTTGCGAGAATTTCCAAATTAATGTATTTATCACCGAAAAATTGAGTTACGTAAAATTACGTGATCGATTGTAAACAGTCGTAACACTTTCTGCAACGATAACTCAAATCAAAACAAAATGTTCGGCCAAAATTTCGAACATGTTAAAAGGGATTAAAAATTAAAAAAAAAATACTTTGATCTTTCCTCTTAATAATATTATACACATTTTGATGGAGAAAGTTTGTTTTATTAAGTTTTGGACCTTTTTAATTCATACTATGCTGTTTTTATTTTGCGATTTAATGGAGGTACCTAGTCCAAAATGCACCCTATGATCTTCCATTTTCATAAGGATGCAAAATTGACATGAATTAAGCAATTTTAAAGTCTCTTTCTCAAGAAGTAGTTTGATGGGTGTTCTAATCGGAAATAGAAGTATATTATATCTGTCGATAAATTAGATGTATTCTAACGTGTTGGAATATGAGCAACAAAAACTCGGCATGAACTTTCCGGGCAATTCAATAGTACAAATTTTCCACATTACTAAAGTGTTTTCGCACACTTGGGATCACAAATTTCAAATAAATTCTGCAAGTATATTTCACACGATCTCGGATAATGCCACATTGCATAAACGCACCACATAAACACACATTTAGTCTTTTTTATTTAAAATATAATTGACATTTTTAGAGATATTGTTTGAATAGGTATAAGCAGGGAAAGTGATAAAACTCGTTTTAGAATAGTATCGTTCAACTGATAAATGCACAAAATGTTATTAAAGAAAGACAATATAAATGCTACAATAAAAGTATATTTATTTATCTCATATACTGTTGTTTAATAGTGATACTCAGTGCTGATATATGTATATTTTTAATTTTGTAAGAATTTAGACATTTATTTATAATGATTTATATTCATATATTTTATTGCCGGTGGAAGTACACAATGTGAGGATTTCTTCATGGGAAAATTGGATATTTTCTTGAAAACTTATATTCGTGTAAAATCTGAATGAATAAAGCGAACACCTTCCAGGAAAATCGGTTCAAAATAATACTAATTCAAACTGTCAACTGACCAGGGATGAAGAAGACAGAAGACTAGCAGGATGTTGAAAAAAAGAAAAGTGAATACAATGTGGCCGTCACTGATGCGCAAGTTAAAAGAATCGACAGGTTCAGTGTCTGATACGGTTGTGACCTGCTTTCGTAATACAGCAATAAGAGCAAAATACATTCTGTTTACTGGACATTATTCTTAACCATTTTTAGTATTTGTTATTCACATTAATTACTGGTTTCAGAACTTTACAACATTCTTCAGATTTGCAGCTAAAACTGCGATATATTAAAATTGAAACAAAACGAACAATTACACCTTCATTTATTTTTTATTCTTCGTTGTAATAATGACTAATCCACATCTTTGCAACTGAATGTGCATGAATCTTGCTTTTTTCGTGGAATCATTTGTAAGGCGAGAGCAGAAAGACAAGCAAACTGATACATGGCATTGATTCTTTAGATAAACGAAAGATTGTGGTATTTTTATTGCAATGCTAGTCATTAATTTGCAATGAAGCCATAAAAAATATAACATGAAAATAAAATAGATGAACAACAAACAAAAAAGAATTAAAATTAAAATGTGCTTTTTATAAAACACTACTCTTTCTCTTTCCTTTTTTTCTATCTCAACAAACCCTCATAAAAAAAAGACGAAGAAGACGAACCTGAAAACAGCAGAAATTTGCTGGTCTAGCCACTATCACTAAAATCTACCAAAATAAGAGAGCTTCATGCATAACTTTCGATATATATATATATATATATATATATATATATATAAAAGAACGCCGGAAAATAAAATAATTTTTCCAAATAAAAATTAAAATAAAAAAGAGATGTTGAAATAAAATTTCTAATAGTAAATTTGGGTGTACTTTTGTGTGTGCGTGGCAGCTTTCAGCGGTGTTATCTCAGAGTTAGGAACAAAACCAATTTCAGTGAAAAACAAAAACATTCTTCAGTAGGTGTGCAAGTTACGTGTTAAACCATTTTATTTGCCTTTTACAACAACAACGACATCTAGAAAAATGAGGGGCAGATAATTGATCATTACAAACAAAAGAATTAGGGAAGATATCTCGTCCTTCAGTTAGTAGTAATAATATTTTAACGAGAGTGTATAGCTTGAACAAGAGACTTTTGATGTTAGCCGAAACCAAGTTTCGTGCCAGTAATCTGGGAACCATATCAAAAAGAATATAACAAGAGAAGGGACCGCCAGAGAATCCAGCAAGAAGAAGTCATTTACTGACGACATTCGCACTTCTGAGAGCCGAGAGAACACAGCAAATTGTGATACAGCACCTATTTTCAATATGACAACTACTACCAAGATTTGATTTCTAAATTATTAACTACCGAACCGAAACGAACTTTTTCCTGATTTATAAGCGAACTTTCGCTACCCCGAATTACAAAAACGCACTCTAATCTAAATCAAATAAATAAATGTATATTTATTTTATATTTTTGAGTTTCTTCATTTCTTTCTGAAATTCCCAATAAATAAGACTAGGAATATCCAGCATATACCCACAGTTCCATTATTTTTTTTTACTTTTAATCATATTTTCTTTATTTTAGTAATATAGACGTATAAAAGTATCTACATGTTTTAAAAACGTTTATAATATTTATGATTTATATCATTCAATAGATTTGCCGAAATAATTCGCTTGTGTCTTTTTGATGTGAGATTAATAAATTGAACCCATCACTTAATAAGTCCCGAGCCTGACATATAGATGGCGCCACAAATAACAAATCCATATCACTTTTATGAAATACTAACTTCAAATTGTATGTGACAAAATGTGTGCCCAATCGGATTATTAGTTTACAAATAACAGTTATTTAACTGAAGGTAATGTTGCAAATTTTCAAAACAATGGAAAAATCTGTGTTGATAAAGCATTGATTTCTGATTAGAAAAATACTGTTCAAGGAAAACAATGGATTGATAAATATTATTCGAACTGAACGGTTAAGAGGTGGTATGCTGATTTAAAATCAGTCGTACAGATACAAATGATGATGAACGCTCAGGTCGCCCAAAATCGGCACTTGTCCCGGAAATCACACACACACACACACACACACACACACACACACACACACACACACACACACACACACAAATCCTCAAACTAGTTTTGGCATCGTAAATTGAACTTGCATGAGATAGTAGGGCAGTTGAACATACCAGAAGGCAGTATATACCCCATTTTGCATAAATATTTGTCAATGATAAATCTGTGTTTAAAATGGGTGCCGCGTTTGCTCACAGTCGATCGAAGATTCAGAACGTTGTTTGCAACTGTTTCAACACAAGAAGTTTTTGTGTAAATACGTGACAATAGATGAAACATGGATCCACCACTTCACTTCGGAGTTAATTCAGCAGTCATCTGAGTGGACAGCAGCAGATGAAAGCCGTTCAAAGTGACCAAAGATGCAAACAGCAGAAAAGTTTTTGGCCTCCGTATTTTGGGATGTTCATCGGTTACCTTGAAAAAGGAAGAACCATCAATAGCTAATATTATATAGCATTATTGGTGCGTTTCAAGAAATGAAGAAAAAAACGTGACCTTTCACCAAGACAACGCATCATGTCAAAAGTCGATTGCAACGAAGGAAAAAAACTACATAAATTGCACTTCGAATTGCTTCCGCATCCACCCTATTCTCTAGATCTGGCCCCCAGCGACTATTGGCTGTTGGCAAATGCTCCAGGGAAAGATATTTCTTTCCAATGAAGAAGAGATATCGGAAGCTGAGGCGTAGAAGACAAATCGTTCTACAAAAAAGACGTCGAATTGTGAGACTAGGTTGATGAATAAAGTCGAATTATGCCTAAAAGTTGTTGTTTTATTAGTTAGGCTCTAAATTTATTGAGGGATGTATTAATTTATTTACAGATGGATGTTTAAAAAGTACCATCAGTTTCATTAATAATGAAAATCATGCAAAATGCATCAATTACTTAAAGTAAACTTGTACATTTAGTTTATAGTTCAAACTGTTTTATTCCTTAGTTTGAAATGATAATTTTACTTCAGTAATTCATCGTCAAAGATTTAAGTAAGATATGTTTTGTAATCAATGATTTGTTACTGACTTAGGAAGATCGAATCAATCAAGTTCATCGGACATACATGTTTTAAAGGTACATAATAAAATAGAATAAATATTAACGGTAAACTTTGCTCCCATCAGTTTTGATAAGCTGCTAAGTTATTCTAATCTCATGCAGTTTGAGACATCTTTAATAATTTAGCAATATGTTTTCATAAATTGTGAGATATTTCAAGAGTCATAATAACAATAATATATGGCAATACTATATTTTAATTATACAGAGTGCCTTGGGTAAATTGTTGCCAGTTTACATTTTTAAATTTTAGTCTTTGTTTTTTTTTATTGTTAACTGCACCATATAGTAGGATCAGTTGGGCACCGTCTGTGATAAAAGAGCACCATGACGTAATTCATGTGGCCAGAAATTTGAAAACGACATATTATACTGCTTGGTATTCACGCCAAAAGCTCTAATGCCAACTTTTCAGAGAGTTTGGGTATCAATCTGAGGACACCGCAGTGGATTCAGAAAAAAGTTGGATAATATATTCAGTAAACATTATAGTGTTTTCAGTTATCACTAGTGGTGGCGACGTTATGCCTCCATTCATCTTACCACAGGTACTCAGACTCAACACGAAGGCCCACGTCAAGTACTTTGAGGAGGTATTTCCTCTCTGGATTAAGAGGGTGTCTGCTCTAAGACTATGTCTGGCAACAGAACTCTGCACCATGTTACACAAGCAAGAAGATCCAGTCGTGGCTGTCAGACAATTTCTATCATGACATCACCTATTATATTTAGCCACCTAACTCTCCCGACTGCAACCCCCTTTATCATTATGTATGGGGCGCAGTTTAGCGAGAGACCAACAAAATTCTTTGTAACACCAAAGATGAGCTGAAAGCAAACGTCGAGATAAAATACATAACTGTTTTTCAACTTATTCAAATCGCAATTTGCTATTCTTTGTTTTTTTAAGGTTAATCATTTTTTATTGCTTTATTAGAAATTGATTCAGTTTTTAAAATTAATATCTGCTCTATTCATAGCTTTTGGGTGAATATAATGGAAAAACAGACAAGAAAAACTTGAATTTGAATCTCGATCATTGAATTAACTTAGAAAGTTCTTTTTTAAGTGATGATGTAACAATGTGTTATAATATATATAATCGTTTTATATATATTATATCGTTATTATATATAATCGTTATAATATATATAATCGTTTTCAAAAAGGGTTTTAAGAATTTATCAAAATTTGGTCTGGGAAGTTTATCTTTCCAGACCAAATTTTGATAAATTCTTAAAACCCTTTTTACAAAACAAATAAAAAAGATACAATGAAGACTCCAAGTTATTTCCCCGAAAATTACGACAGAACTAAGAAGCCTAATAACACCACGAAACACTATTTTTCAACATAGTCAACTCTATTGGTTGTACATTTTCGTCAGCAATGAACAGTTCTAATTGCGACCCCAGCCACTATTTAGTCGTGTCGATGAATGTCAGTCATTGGAATTTTTCACGTCGACAAATTTTATGATATGCCTCTGTTTCGTACTCACTTTTATGTCAGAACCATTTTGCCAGCCGACTGCAGCTCAACTTTGTGTAACAATGTACATAATTATAGGTTATCAGGAAGAAGTTTTAACTTCTACTGCTGTACTACCACCATCCGCCACTGAAGTCATGGGTCAACAAAATAAGAAACGTAAAACTAGTAGCATTCACATTATTTATATTATTCGGACTATCGTTCTCATCTTTGTTGTCATTTGTACGATGTTTCGGCCGCTGTACGCTCTAGCCCTCTTCAGGTGCTAGGGGTTTCGAACAGAACCCTTTATTACGATCACTGGGGTATATCATTCTCATTCCTAGTGCGAAACCTTTTTTGGTAGTCATAAGTTATATCCCTCTAACCCGACTCTCTCAGCTACTTGTTCACCACTGCTGCAGCCTACTATTGAACTAACAACTCTTTGGATCAAGTCACTGAAACTAACCAACGCCTATATCCGCCCCCGATGGGATGAAGTTGAAATAATAATAATACATAGAGAATGCCATTGAAAACTACGTAAATTTGAGAAATCAACACATAAGCTAGGCTACAAAAATTTCCTAAGCCGACCAAGCATAGAGATGAATAGAATATGGGAACTAGTTATACAGAGTGTCAGAGAAAATCATTAGTGTCAAAAATTGCAATATGAGCTCTGGTAAAAAATGGTTACTGAAATTCAGTTATTGTTGTTCTATTATCCAGTAGATATAGGCGTTGGTTAGTTCCAGTGACTTGACCCAAAGAGTTGTGAGTTAAATAGCAGGCTACAGCAGTGGTGAACAAGCAACTTAGAGAGTCGGGTTAGAAGGAGATAACTCATGACTACCAAAAGAGGCTTCACACATGTAATTTGAATGCTATACCCTAGTGATCGTAATAAAGGGTTCAGTTCAAAATTCCTAGCACCCGAAGAAGGCCGGGGCGTACAACTGCCGAAATGTCATAAAAATCGTAACAAAGATGAAGACAATAGTCCGAATAATGTAAATAGTGTAAATGCTACCTCATCTCAGAAATATAGACAAATAGTAGCATTCAATAAATTTGTAGTCTTTCCATGCAAATTATTATGACAATGGAAAAAGAAATTAGAAGTGAGAAATGTGAAAAAAAAAAAATCAATTGTTGATTTGTACAAATAAACAGAATGTATAGAAAAGAAACGGCGATGTCTAAGAATGGCGTTTGTCAGTTAAATCAAAAATTCCTTTACAATGTAAATATTCTGATATTTCAGTAAATTTGAAGCCGTAGGGGGATGGTTAATGTTTCTTGGTTCGGCCTTATGTTATACTTAACCAGACTCCCTACAGCTTACGACTTTTATGCAGAATTATCATCATTAGAATTATCAGAAGGTTATCATCAGAAGGTTGTCAGCAAGTTTGGAATGGGTGGAATATTGTAAGAATAAGAATATACATTTTTCATGTTAAAACAGAAATTTATTAAAAGGAAAGATAGGTAGAAATCAATGTTCAATTAGAAAGTTTAAGGTATCAAGATTTGTAGAAAATGTTCAAGTAGCAATTGTTGAAAGAGTATATGCGTATGTGCGTATGTATGTGTTTGTTTGGTAGGAATGTCTTTGGACGGAGAAGAAGAAGTAAAAGAAATCAGCACAAAAGAAGGAAAGAGAAAGAGGACAAATATCCGGGTCACTTGAAGCTTCTCCCATTACATTTTAGCTTGTCATCTATGCTGCTTCCATCTGAACCTGACTCTTGACTCGCGCTGATCTGAGCTTTTTATTATCCTTTTGAAATTCGCACTAGATCACTATCTCTTCAAGTTTTGCAAGCCGCTCCTATTGGTCAAAATCAGTTTAACACCTACTTGCGAAATCTGGTTTCTTTAAGCACACGGTCAATCCTTTTTCTATTTGGGAAAAACCAGGATTTCACACGTCATTGTGAATTTTTGTAAAAGTGAAGAATAAGGTTGATTTTAATTCTTTATTGAAGATTTTATTTAGTTTTCTTTTACATCCATTTTTGTTTTATCAGCAGTTTTCTCGATTTAGTTGTTTAAGATGTAAAAAGAAAATTTAATAAATTAACAAAACTTAAAATGTAAAAAAACAAAACGTAATAAATAAAAAAGCTCTAATTAAAAATTCTTCGAAAAAAGGATTATTAGTTTCTCCCGAAAATCTGCTTATTTTTTATTTTTTAAGGATAAGCTTTTCTAACTAATCGTTTTGACTTCTAAGCATTTATTGCTTAATTACTTGATGGAGCAAATTAAATTCTGAAAAATATTATTATTTGAGATATAAGTTTGTTTTCTTTGGTATCCATGTTTTAATGATTTTTTTTTCCACGTGTCACGTACTGTGTCATCATTTTGCGAATGATAGAATATTATTAAAAAACATGCCTGGTTCTGCTTAATATTTAGTTTCTAGCAAGTATAAAATCAAATCAGGTTTAAATGAAAGTTAAAATAAACATATATTCTAAAAAATTAGATACTTTGGTATAGAAAGGAGATGTGTGAACGATAAGGTTGCAAAATGAGATGTGTGAACGATAAGGATGCAAAATAACCCGTTAGTTGTCAAGCTGTACTAACCTGCTAACACAATGCCAGTCATTGACCAACAAGATTTATGGTGTATGTAGAATGCTTACACACAAATTCTTTCTACTTCTTTTGCATGACTTTAATAGTTGTTTTCTTCTTTTCTTTTCTTTTCTTTCTTTTCTTAACGACCAAGGAAGTTTTTAACACACAGCCTTGTGCATTTAACTGCGTTGGAAACTTATAAACGCTTACTAAGAAATGTTAAGCGGAAAATATTAAAAGAGAAGTTCAGTCATATATGTATTTATTTATTTACTAAGCTCTAGGTAGCTTGGAACAAGATTACAAGAGTGGTACAGCCAGTAAAAGATTACATATACACCGGCTTTAGCGTGCAAAATTCAATTGCAAACTATTAGTTGTCATCGAAGGCGTGTTCGGTTTCTTAATTGTTTTTAAATATTCAATTTCTCTAGTATTATGCATACAGTAACCGATCAAGCTATCTTCCTACTTCTACAATCATACATTAGAGAAGCCTTTATCTTCCTGTACATACACAGCTATGCATGGATATATTGAAATTGAATATTGCAATGATAGCTTATTGATGCTATCCATATGTACAAGATTTTATTTCCAAAATAACGTACACATTTACATATTGAAAGTAGTAAAATAATCTATTGAATGAGGTGACAAGCATTAAATTCGACAGACCATTTTTTGTTAGAAGAGGAATAAAACTCGAAGTAAATTAGTAGAATAAGCCTCGTAATATCTGCAGAGTGTGCGTAGTCCTTACCATTTGTTTTTGTTTTTTCGTGTTTTTTTCGTTTTGCTTTTGTTTGGTTTTGTTTTTCTGTGTATAAATCTCCTGCAAAATTTATTCTCCATAGATTTTAAAAGGACATTTGGAATATCGGAAACCGAGTCATAAAATAAATAAATTTAATTACCAAAATGTAATCTATCTTTTTGTAAATAAGTGAATTGTAATTTAGATGTCATGTATTGTTCGCCTCTGTATTTATCTTATAGAAATGGTGACCTTGCCCAAACACACAATTCCACCCACATATCCGTCCACAGTTGTTAACAGGGGGGTTATGGATGACATCAAGTTTATTGGAAAAGGCATGTTCACAAAGATCATTATCATGAATTCGTGTTTAAAGAAAATATTTTCAGTGTTTAATGAAATGAGAATATGAACAATAATCATTGTAATACTCACTGCAACAATATTTTTTTACGTAAGTGCATTGTGTTGTCAATTCTATATATGTATGTATATATTTACATACATACATATAAAATTGACAACGCACACACACGAGATAGAATAAGAAAGTAGGGAATTCTTCATAAACATATATGACAACTAACGCAGTTATCGCAAAATATGTTGATAAAAATTGTCGGTCATAAATTAAAATCAGTCTCTTGAGTACAACATGCCCTTTAAATAACATGTGTGTGTCCGCACACAGAAGAACACACTCTCACACAGACATCACCTTCACACACACATACATCACACACATCACGCATGTAAATGAAAGAAAGTGAAATCAATTTTATCTATTCTAACAAGTTAGAACAATTGCATCTACAAACGGATGTAATAAGTCTTCTAATTTTGTTTAAAAGCATTATTACAATTATTTCGGCGTGTAAATATCAACGTGTCTAATGCACGCGCTATGACCAAAGCAATTCATAAATAATTCTAAAATTCATAAAAATAGAAATACATTTATTTCTCTTATTTTGATGCTATAATTCACAATATAAAATGATTACAGCATAAAAGTTAATTTAATTTTTATTTTATTATTTTAGGTTTCTTATTAATGAGGCGTCAGTCAATATCAAAATAAATGAGAATTATTTAATGACAATTTGAATCGTTTGCGTAATAATATCCATCTGTTTTAAATGCTGACAAACAAGTAATTTATAAAAAATTAACTCATTATAATTTAATTATTTGTTTTCTCTAAATCGTTAGTCAAACTAATTGTGCTAGCAATAAAAATAGGATGATATACTCAATGACTGAATTAAAAGACAATCCAGATATTGTAATGCTTAGTAGTCACTAGTCACAATCAGCAAGTGGGTTCGAATGATAGGCGTGTTGTGGATGTGTGTGTGTGTGTTCATAAAACTATATAAAATCATCAATATTTTTAATTTTAAGGAACATTTTAACATTCGAAATATGACCTTCAACTGACCAGAATTTCTTCAACAAATCAACAAATGTATTCAATACTCGCTAAACAAAGATAAATTGAAACAACAAAAAATATTCGCAGAATGAATGCTAGCTTCCCCTGACCACTTTTTTGTATATTTATGCGTGTGTGGTATGTATGTGTGTGTGTTTTCTGAGTTCTTTGTAAAATTCACTTACTTCCCTTGCTCTGTCTGGTTTCTTTGTGGTGACTCGAGCAGACTAAGCTGTCCTAGCAGCAGCAGCAGCACCCGCAGATCTTCTTCTTCTTCTTCTTCTTCTTCTTCTTCTTCTTCTTCTTCTTCTTCTTCTTCTTCTTCTTCTACTTCATCTTCGTCATTGTCGTCGTCGTCGTCTTGCTGAGGATATTTCTGCCTTCGAACATATACTCGACCAACACTACGTATTTTTCCCAGATTCCTGCGTTTTAATAATAACCAGCTGGACAGACAGTACTGAAGAAATCTTAACTGAAGCAACCTGTCAGTATTATTTGTGTATCTGCAGGTGTGTTTGTGTGTGCGATGTTAGCATCGGTGGTGTTGGCGCGAATCGTGTGAAAAGAACTTAATAATTATGAGTAAAAAAGGTAACAATGTTCCAAAAACATACATTCTTCAGGTAGCTAGAATTAATTCTACCCAGATTTTAGAATGTCGCACCCACGGTCTATTATAAATTTATTTTTTGCTTTTCCCCCTCCTTCTCATTGCCATTTCTTTCTTCTTCGCCTATTTATCTGTTTCTGTTCTTCTTTATTCTTGCATCACTTTCTTTGTCCTGTGAAACCTCAGTCAGTGGTTCTCTGTCATAAATATACTCAATTATTTATCCTCGCACCAACTTTTGATGTGAGCGGATTACTTTTGAAATAAAATTCGAGAAAACAAATAAAATTCAAGAAAATGCCGAGTTCATTTCCTTTTCAATTTTTAGAAAAAAAAAAAAAATACGTGCATTAAACTCGGAAAATACTCTTTCTTTCATTGGACATTGTAGAAACGTTAGCAAGTTTAATATTTCGGAACGTCTTTTTTTCGATAATTCCCATTATTGCTCACAAACTTAAACCTGCGTGAACATGCACTTAACATAAATAATTTCAGTTTTATTTAATGGCTTGGAGTATTTTTGATAGTATAATGAGCAACAAATAATCAGTGTTATTCACGAAAGAGAAACACACATAAGAAAAATATTTCACAAAAAACCATCTACCGTTACATATGAAGTATCACGTGAAATCCCGCACGAACGAGAAAATGAAGCCATTCGTAGTGAATTCTCCAACGGCAGGTAAACTAGACTAACCTCTCTTTCTTTATCTTTCACAGCTCGGAAGATAATAGTCGTCTCAAGGAAAGCACTATGAAATTAGAAACCTTTTTTATCCCTATTGTGTGTTAGCTTACACGGCAATATGGACAATTCAGTTTTTATACTTTTTACAAACACTGACCGAATTCTAATGAACAGAGCTTGCTGCAGAATCAGACCGGAAATAAGACAAGAACACTATGGCATCATTAAAGATACTGGAACAAAGAACGCGATATTTATGCTTAAAATGTTGTCATAAAGGGCAATAGAGATGCAGAAGGACGTGTACCTGTATTTCATCGACTATGCAAAGGCATTCGACAAAGTACGTCACAAAGACCTGAGAAAGACATTTGGCAACCTTGATATATTCAAGAAAGAACCTTAGAGTAATCAAGAAGCTATGCTATCAGTAAACTGCCTACATACAGACAGGAAACGAGTACAGCAGATACACAAAAATAGAAAGGAGTGTAAGACAATGATGTGTATTCTCGCCAGACCTATTCAGCCTATACAGCGAGACCATTATAAGAGCTCTACAAGTCCTCCCAGGATTCGTCATTGGTGGCCGCAGTCTGAACAATATAAGATACGCAGATGATACAGTGCTGATAGCAGATGCAGAAAAGAAACTACTACAGGAAGTAGTTAAAGAAAGCGGAAAAAAGGACTACATATCAACCACTAGAAAACTGAATGTATAGTAATCTGTAAGAAGAGGAGCCCAAAATGCCAACTACAAGCTGGTGATACCAGAATCAAAGAGGTGCAGCAATTCAAATACCTATGAAGTGTTCTAATAGACGAAGGAAATGGCGATTCAGAGATCCGAAGGTGTATTGGAATGACCAAGGATGTATTCCAGAATTTGAGTAGAGTATTAAGAGACAGCAGAATTTTGCTGAAAACAAAGAAGAGAGTACTGGATTGCTGTGTGATATCTGTTCTACAATATGGCAGCGAATGTTGGACAATTTCATCACAGATGAAATAAAGCCTTAAAGCAACCGACATGTAGTTTTAAAAAAGGATGTTGAGGATACCAAGGACTGAACATTTGAGAAATGTTGAATTTTTGGAGAGGATGGACACAAAAAGATAAACTGATACTTAACATCAGGAAAAGACAGCTAAGTTTGGGACATGTAATGAGGAAAGAGGGTTTAGAGAACCTAATGCTCACGGAACAGATAGAGGGAGAGAGGGACAAGGGAAAGCAGTACACAACATACCTGATGGACTTGAACAGATGGATGGTGGAGCGGGGTTTGAGTAGAATAACAAGAGAAGGGATATTAAAAACTACAGGGGATAGGGAGATGTGGAGAAACACGATTGCCTACGTCAAGGGCGACGACACAAAGAAGAAGAAGACTCATTATTTTGCATTTTTTAGTAGTTGTATATACATTTTATTGCCTACTTAACGTGGATTCCTCTTTTCTTCAGGCCATCATGCTTCAGTGTTAGATCCAAACGGCTCAAATAATGTTATCGAAAAATTGTTGAAAAATATTCCTTTCCTCTCACCAATCACTGTATTAATATGAAGTGAAGCGCAGAAAATTTGGTGTTATTCAGTAAGCGCAGGATTGATAAGGTGTTTTATGATGTATAAAAGTTAAAAGTAATAAAATTCCGATTTAATAACTTCTCAACAATAACAACAACCAGCAATTAGTGTTGCAAATGAAGACAAAATGTTAGAATTATAAAAGCTTGCGGATATTTGGCGGGGCCAAACTAGAAAAAACAGCTATCAAATAGCAATATAAAGACAATAATTATACAGCTTATCAATGTTTAAGTGAAATATTTCATCAACTCATCTGGGTATCTTTGTTTATTTCTCTCATAATCATTTGAAATAATGCTACATGGTGCAATCACATTTTAAGGGTCAATTTAATGATTAATCATCGAGTAACAAAAAATAAAATATCAGTTTTAAACGAAATCTATCCTTTGATTTATGTGGTTTAGCACAGAATTTTAATTTTACATAGACAGAACTTTTGTGTGGAGCAACTTGCTTAAAAAAAAGCTAAAAAAAAAGAATAGGTAATTAGTAGCCCTAAATTATTTAGCCTTCGTTCAACAAGCTATGGGCAGCGATTCTATAAAAAAATGAAAATCAGCGTCGTCCGCTTTGTCCTATAAACGGATTTTTTCTTGTAATAATTAAGGAACAGAAGCAATTAGACTCCAGCCAAAAATACAATGGGAGTGAAAACAAATGTTTTTCTTTCTCTCTCTCTCTCTCTCTTACTCTCTTTCTATATGTGTCTCTGTCTCTGTCCCTCTCTCTCTCTCTTCCTCTCTCTCTCTCTCTATATATATATATATATATATATATGTATTGGGTGATCCGTTTGTAAATATTTAAAAATAATGGATGTTATAAGACAGACGTCGTAGAAGTGGGCGCTACTTGAAGGAAAGATGAGATTCTGTTGAATATGTGGTACTTCAACAAGAAATTATTTACCTTTCTGAATCCCCGGATTAGATTAGATTCATATCTGTGGAGTCAAAAGATGAGGGAATGGACTGAATATGCGAAGTTGACATTCGCGCAGAGATTTCAATGAAAATGAAAGAAGCCAGACATGAGACTGTCTACTTGTGAAAAGCTGATTATGTTGCCAAGAGTTAAGTGAGTTCAGATCAGAAGGTTCAAAATGAAAGAATGGTTCAAGTACGAACTATCTAAGATAGCAAATCAAATATAGTGTTCAGTACTCATTTGAAGAATTGGCTTTGGTTTATAAGAACTTCACACAGGCAAGAGAGTTACTTTATACTCGGCACAGTTAAGAAAATGAAAGACTTCTAAAGCACAAAAATATACTTTTTCAAACGTTAATTCTTGTTCAATGCATATATGCAGGTTAAAATATTAACCTATTCATGTAATTCATACATTTTTCAGGTTTAGTGTTAGATTCGATTTTTGTATTTGAAAAATATACCAAAGCTACTGGGTCTGCTTTTTATTATCTATTGTTAGTTCCTATTAAAATTGTTTTAATATGAACCATTTGGATTTCTGTGTATATAAGCAGACTCTAGTCGCAAGATCATTCCAGAAAAAGTATTCAGTCGGAAGAAAGGTAAGTAGCATTTTTAAGTGAACTTCAAAGTCAATACTTATGATTGACTAATGCAAATCTGGACGCGATTATAAAAGTAAGATCTACCTCCCGATTCAATTAAAATCTTACATCGTGGAGCGAATTAAGCGGGAAGGCGGTCTAATAACAGGTCGAGGTACTTAGTGGAACGGATCTGATGTCGCAATATCTGAAATTCATAATGATGCTAGGGTAACATCACTGATGACCTTTACCGTTGCATTTTATAAATGTATTTCAAGAATATTTGGAGAATATTGTTGTACTTTAATACTATATAGCTTTAGCCATATTTGAGACAGCTTCATGAGTCCATCCCCTGAGGACTTGGCATCTTTCTCGGCGAAGGATTGATTCATGGAATATTTATAAGTTTCCAGAGAATTTAATTTATTTCTATTAAGAGAATTTTATGAGGATAGAAATGAATAGTAATCGAAGGTGCAAGGTCAATTAAACATAGCGTGTGTAGTAGGACATCCTAGACAAGTTGTAACAATTTCTACCGGGTCTGAAAAGTGATGGAAGTTCTGGTGTTGCCCTGATGAAAAGCGAAACCTTTTTAATTGGTTTATTCGGGACGCTTTTCATCGATTCATACCTTATTCGGTCCAACTGGAGCTGTAACTTGTTTGTATTCAATGTCTGATTTTGCGAATAATTCTTCCATAACCGAAGTTGAATCTAAACAGGTAACAATAAATAAAGGCCCACCAGGTATCAACTTCTTCGGATGCGGGATGGTTTTTGAAGTGGTCATCTTTTTTAATTCCAGGATCTTTTACGCTCAAAAACCTATGTAAACCACCCATTTTCCACCGCCTTCGATCATTCTTTCAAAAAAGCTTCATTTTTGTTGCATTTCAGTAGAGAATCACAGATGGAAATGCGGTCTGTTAATTATTTTCTGTTAAAGCGGGAGTTATCAAAATATAGCAATTCATGTATCCAAATGTCTTTAAATGCAAGGCTCATATAAGTTGGGGAGTACTTTTGCAATGTCTCGTGTCTGGTGACCGAGATTATTTTAATTGTTTTGATTGGTACATTTATAAGTGACTACAGTTATCTCAGAGCATTCTTTGTTTTCTTTTCTTTCCGGAAATAAAAAAAGCACTGTATGACTAAAATGCTTTTCATTTTAACTCAGTTTTAATTTTTAAAGAAACAAAACATCAAAATTCACAGTCCACAAACGAATTTTATGGAAAGATGCGTTGAAATCAGAATGTATAAATAGATATATATTTATTCATTTAGATAGGTGTGAGTTTATGACCCTGGGTTTCACGGTCTTGCAATCGTCAGACAAAGTAATTAATTTTAAAAAAAATGGCTACATGTAGGGCTGTGTATATTGGCGTATTTTTGTGGAAGTGGGAGGAAAATTGGGCGGAAAATTTGTAGTCGTGACAAACGCAGACATAGATACACACTTGTACACACATTGACGTACGCAGACACACACACGCGTGAGCGCGCTCCCACCCACCAGTGTTCATACAAACATAACTATATGCGAACTGTATGAGGCTTGGCATATACATGTATGTGTGTGCCGCTGCGTACATGCATACACATGTGATTGGTGTATTCAAATAGTGTAGCGATGTCAACGCGCAGACGGTTGTCGATTTCTGTTCTCTGAATAATATTTTCTCGTACGCACATATGTACGAATGATGTAGTCTGTGTGAAACTATGATAGGTAAAATTGCTATTATTTTTAATTATTTAAAGCTGTATTGTTATTTTAAAGTTGGTTATTAGCTTGTTTTTGGTGATTGTACATATTTACATGGTAGAAATTCTAATTTGTAATGCTTGTTAGTTTTTATATAGTGGTATCAATTTTACTGCGGAAGAGAGGAGTAATTTACGTTAATGATAATTGCGGACTAATACAGCAATAGTAATTGTGATGTGGTAGTAATGGTTGGGGTGATGTTGATGATAATAAAAATTGTGGTAGATTATTAATGGTGGTGGAATGAAAATAACAATAAATGCAATTATTATGATGGTATTTTGAACGAAAGAATAATTGATAGGATTATGGTATCAGCGGCCCTTTTTTCACCTGTTTGGTATAAATTGAGATAATAGGTATTTATTTTTGTGTCTGCATTTGGAAATTATTTATGATCTTATGTTTAGTAAGTTATTTTGTGGGGCATGAGATATAATTGCTACTTTTTCATGTAGGCAAAGTAGTCATTTTTTTGTAATGTTGTTGTAGGCAAGTACTTTTTCAATATTTTCCAGCTTATTGTTGGTGAAATATTTCTGTCTTTTAGATGCCATACGTATGTGTATAGTGTAGTGCTGTTCGAGTATTTTCAGTGAGAGAATGAAAGATTGTGGTTGTTTTTTTCTTTCCTTAAATTGTCCCTCAGTAGCACCTATGTAGTACATCGTGTTGTTGTTTGCACTTACTATATTTGTTTGTTGGCAATTTCTCTGGCGTGTACATGTAGTTCCATTTCGGCAGTTGCATTGAGGTTCTTTGGTTGCATTATTGTAGGTTGTTAATTTTTTGTTATGGCTTTTTATTATTTGTGTTATATTTTTGTGCAGCTGTAACTGATTTTGATGTTATTTTTGTTGAATATTTTTGCTAATCGGTTTGTCACCGGGAAGTGTTTTTCTAATAAGTTCAGGAATGTCTTACCTATGTTTGTTTTGGCGGTTTTGTTGTATGGTGGATTAAACCAGATAATATTGATTTATATATTTATATTTATATTTATTTTTCTATTTTTGCATTATCGTTGCGGTGGTGTATATTCTAGTTGTTGTTTGTATCCACATTCTTTTAGTGCTTCGTCGTATGGTATTCTTTTGTTATTGAAAATGTTAGATGAGTTTTCAGATAGTCTGCGGCTGATTGATATGGGTATTTGTTTGATGATTGAAGGTGGGTGTTTCGTTTTTGTTTAATTAATCAGTTTGTCTGAGGATTGCAATAGCGTGAAACCCAGAGTCTCAAACTCACACCTATCTAAATGAATATGTCAGCTCTATCACTGATATTGAGCGCTTTTAAATAAGTACCGCGCATATATAATAAATAAATAATATAATATATATAACAAATTGCATATATCTAAACTTATTTATAAATGGAACTTTGTCTGTGTGTGTGTCCGTTACCTATAGACTCCGAAACGGCTGAACCGATATTCCTGAAAATTTACACAGTTGTACTATAAGCGTCTGCGAGTGTTCTTAGCTAGGTTTTGTGTCGAGGTACCCCTGATAAATATCGAAAATCGATAATCGAAAAAATCGGGTTATAGAAGGAGTGGTCCGATTTTAATAAAATTTGATACACTCATAGACAAAGACATAATAAACGATATTCAGATGTTCCAAGGTTGCAGTTCTTACAATAGTGCAGAAAATTGATAATATATATATATATATATATATATATATATATATATATATATATATATATATAAAGTAAGATGTTTGTGTGTGTGTCTGTTTAACTGCCTGTATATCTGGAGAAAAATGAGTAATGTATTTATACTTACATCTCATTACGAATGATGGTGGAGACAATGAATTCTGATTAAATTGATATTAAAAACAAAGCACACATATTCTGCAATACTAAAAAGGAAGACGAAAGATGAACTTTAAGGAAATTTGAATAAAAATACATTTCATATGGGGGCAAAAATGCTAAGTTTTTAAACAACATCAAGAAGCCTTGAAAACTCCCAACCTCCAGCAAATCAACTTTTCTTCATCTTTTTAATGAATGTTCATTTCTACCAATTATAGAAACATATCCACATGTTCATTTTATTCTGATTGACCAAAACATAGCCTCTGTTAATTATGTGTGAAGAGATGTTCATATTTTAACTACGGTTATGAAGCAAGAAATAATAATTGTTGATATTGAATGAAAAATGTTTCATTGCTTATACAAACGCTTGAAAACTTCCTACTAATAAGAGTCACCTCATCTATTCCTATGTGTACCTGTTTTTTTGCAATCTAATGTAAAATAATGCTTTCTTTTCATTACATTTTCTCTCAGTATTCTGAAATCAGCCATAAGCAAAACATTTTTCGAGTTGTTAGATTTTCATTTCTATAAAAAATTAACATCGCTAAATCGTAGTGCTTGTTCATCCATCGTCATTATTTGGCTGTCAATCGGACCTGTACGGAGGCTAGGATATAATCTCTTTAAATACGACCTATGAACTGATTTCTTTATATTCCAACACTGGCCGATATGAAAGTACACCTGCTAATCAAGGAACAATCAAGAACTTGCAAACGGAACAATCTAATGGTAATATGGTAATGGTGTGCCAGATCTCACGACACGATATTGATTAGAACAGTTACCAATTGGCCAACTGCCATTGCGATGTCGTCATTATTTGAATCTTTTATGTAGTTTATATATATTTATCCATTACTCAATGTTAAAATATTCAGTAACAAATACCATAAGTGTATATGTTAATATTTTAATGATTATAGTAACTTTTTACGAGCTGAGGCGAAAAGGCGCCTGTTTTGTCCAACGCGTGGCTTCTATATAGCCGGAAGAAGTGATTCCGGTGGGCAATGGCAGCTGAGCAAGCGGGCAAGTACCAGGGGGACGAGCGGGATTTAAGCTGAAATTTCCTGGCTGGGATGAAAGTATCGATGCTAGCCTTAACCCAAGAGGAGACCTCGGATGCACGTCTTCAACGGGAAGATTAAAAGCGTTGTTCCAAGGGACGTCACACAGGAAGTCGCGGAACGAGTCCCAGTCTGCTCTTTGGTAGCAGTATGATATTCTGCTAGTCTGGGTTTCTTGGGTTGAGTGGAAGTGGAATGAGATGTTAACGGAAACTACGGCGTGGTCAGAGTTTCCGAGACGGCAGAGCTGCTTGGCGGTGCAAGAGTCTAGGATGGAAGTGAAGCAGAGGTCTAGTAGTGAGTTCCCTCCATTTGGGTTATTGGGTAGAAACGTGTGGGGAAATCCATCACTTGCGTAAGAGATTGGGTTATTGAGAAATTCATGGTGTGGTCACCAGCAAGATCGGTGACAGAGTTTTTAAGCCACTTGGTGTGGTTGGCGTTTAAGTCATAAAGACAAATATATGAGCAGATGGAAGTAAAGAAATGGTCATATCAATATTGTTAGAGATGCTATCGAGTACCGAGCAGTCAGAGGAGGAGGGTGAGCGGTAGAGAAAGAAGAGATAGCTAACCGAGTTTAGAAGTGAGAGACGGAAGCACATGAAAGAATGATCCAGGGATTCTTTAGTGTTTGTTTTTTCTCTCATTCTTCTACTTTCATGGAGGCAGATTATTCATCAATCGACTAAAATACTATACTAAAATGTTACATTGAAGTGACATGCGAAGCAAAGGTGTGATGCGTAACAGATTTCGACACAATTTCGATAGTGTAATCTTCTAAAGAAAATAAGAAACAGTGTGGACGGCCTTGACCTTGTCAGTTAAAGAAATACCGATTTCGACTCTTTAACGTCTCTAAGACAGAACCTTGGTGATCCTAATGGCAAAACCTACTCTGACGAGTAGATTGTCTGACGAGACTTTCGAAACCTCGATAAGCAGGATCTTTAGTATCTATAGCTAGATGATATTTCTAAAATGAATGTATAAATGATTACGACCACAGAATGCTGTTATATATACTGAGTCTTTTAACAATAACTACATTAATAAATTTTTCTTAGCTAGACAGTATTAACCATAGGAGATATTGTTTAAAATTGGTCGACGAAATTCTCCATAACCTAAAACAACCCGCCAGAATAGGTGATAAATCAGATTTGAATTAATTTGATTTGACTTTTTACCTAACTTTAATTGTTTAACAAACATTGGCTGTTTTTACAGTTTAATCTGCCCCCGCCCCATTTAAATACGCCTTAAGTTCATATTTAGGCGTTAATGTTTTGAATATTGATTTAGAATTTTTTAAATATAAGCAACCTATTATGTTTAACACCTGCATTTTACTTAAGGCAGAGAGATAACTTTACTCTGTGTTATTTAATCAACGTAAAAGATTTTTCTAATGTCAGTTTCTAAAACCTTAGCTAAGAGAAACAGTGATGAAGATTACAGTTTCGATTATATTACATTTAAACAATGAGGAAACTGTTTTTCAAATTATGATCTGCATTTATCATTTTTCGACAACACCTTATTTTATTATTTTGTCTTTCCCACAAAATATTGGTCAATAAACATCCGAAGTATAATTTAAAAATATAAAATAAAATCTGTTTTACTTTAATCCAGTGTGATTTGTTTCTTGAATACATTGTATTAATAAATAATATTATAAGCGGTTGCATTTCGTCTATTGATAATTTTTAAAATTTTGTTAAACATAGATTAAAATAAATTTTGATTATTATTGACGAAAATGCTAAAAATATATACAGTAATATTTAGAACAAATTTGATGATATGACTATTAATATAATATATGTAATATAGTCATGCAAGATATAAAGTATACTATATTTGTATGCATGGCTATTAAATGTTTAAAATATTGATTGTAATGAGAAGAACTGTAAATAAAGAGCATTCTTTTTGCAAACAGATATTTTTTATAATAGCAATTTTAAGGATTATCTGAAAAAGTAACAAGTGTCACCAAATACAAAAATAAGATAATGTATACGGGGTGCAGAGAGAGGTGTCGAAAGTGAACTTTGCTGACAGAGAAACATTGATCTAAAAATCAGACATGGATAGAATTCCATCTTGCATGAAGTAAAGAACGAAGCCAACAAAAGTTTCAGTAGGCGAATAAAGAAAACATTCAAAGTCAATAGCTGACTTAGTTCAAAGTCAGTAAAGGAAGTGACAATGAGAGAGAAAAAAAGAAAGGTTAATGGCGAGTAAACTTAAAGAATAAATTTTCTGAGCTAAGACTGTCGAAGACAAGCAGTGGGAATCAAACGAATTTAAGATCAACACGAGGTTTTCTATCATAAGCGCATAAAAATATTTCATTGCAAAATGAACCTTCAAGTCTGAATGTGTTTTATTGATTGGAGGAGTCAAAACATTCTAACGAGGAAAACTGATCGCTAGATGAAGCTGGAGCCAGTCACTACATATCATACTTGAAATTTTCCTTTTTCTTGTGTTAGCTGAAAACAAAATATCCATTTTTTTTTATAAAAAGAACCTTAGACGATGTTAATAATAATGACACAATTTCGATAGTGTAATATTCTAAAATCATTTTATACATGAGACATATGCAGGTGTACAGTAGATTTGCGGTTGTTGCTGATATGTAAATTTATAGATTTTATCCTGTAGCTAGTGCAACTGCTTTTTAAAGCAAAGAAAACATGAAATAGCGCGTACATCTCAGGGGCATATGAAGAAAACTCAAAAACATATGCTGTAACATGAAATCATTTCGGAGAAAAAACGTATGATGTTTTATATCGATTAACACATTGCATAGTAATATATTATCAGATGAGGAAATGCAGATTTTAATATTATTTTGAGTCATTTGGGATAATAGATTAGTAGGTTAAATTTAGGAATTCTGAAAATGTCAGTTTTTAGAAAGTCATATATATTCAAATGAATTGAAACTTCACGATTACAATTCTGCAAAAATAACAAAGTATTCTGCATATTATAGCTAATAAAATATTCATATATAGAATATCTCAGTGGAGAGATAGTTTAAAATTAGTCAAACTATAGACTTACTATAAGTGAGATATTAAAAGATAATTAATAAGTGAGATATTAAAAGATAATTAAAATTTTGAAGTCTACAGAATCACATAAAAATAGTAAATATTCGAAAACTGTCGATTTGAAATTGTTGACACAAATTTCATTATTAATTAGACTGGGGAATGAACTGCTCAAATAGAAGTTGGAAAATCAAAAGAATTTTATTAAATGTTTTTGATAACCCTTTATATTTTCATATTAAAGTTAACAGCACAATAATTGAAACTAGATAAATAATAAGAAGCTGTTAACATTTAAATGATTAACCGTCTGGAAAGTAGGTTTTTAATTAAAAACCGTCTTGTGTTTTCCTAGATTATCTATTTTATAACAAAAACAATGTGTATGTATGAGTAGTGAAAGAGGAATTTTGTACAGTTTGTTCACTTTCGTTTACCCTTGGTAAATATATGAATCCAACTTTCCTTCCCACTTCCTAAGAGTAATTAGTTAAATAGTGGAACTCTGATGCCTTGGTTGGCAACCATTTTTGGAGAACAACTGTGAATTAAAAACCAGTTGGTGTGCTAATGGGCTTCCAACAACATGCGACACTCAGAAACGTTTGGCCCGAGAAATAAAAGAAACAATGACTGAAATACTCATGTCAAGTGATCTACTGCAACGAGAGATGCCGTTTTTGTTTTTTGTTTACAAGGACAAAATTGTAGATATTTATTTATTTTTTATCACTGTACAGCCATTGCAAAGAACATCAATTGATTTATGAAGTATGAAATGAGCAAAGAATGCGAGGAGTGCAAATGCAGACAATGAGCTGAATTACACACGATATAATAAAGATATAAGAAAGATATAAGAAATTAACTTCACTATAAATATGCGAACACCTTGTTCAGTTTTTGCTTTATAAATACCGATGCTTGTTTTAAATATAAATAGCGAATATATTAATGTGTATATAGATCTGAAACGGGAAATAAAAATAATTGAGGAAAACCAAAAGCAGCTTGCACCGGCAGTGAGATTTCAGTCCATTGAAAAATGAGAGCAATGATGTAATTCAACTTTACCGCTGACAGACAGTTTGGTACTGTTGTCTGTGTTTAAATCAAGACCTGCAGTTAACTTCCATTGTCCATGAGGCGTCGTTCTTTCTTAGAAGATACAAACACATGAATCAGTGTCAATGACGAAAAACTCAATACTCACAATTATAGATACTACAGACATATTCAGGCAGAATTATCTTGCCAAGAAAACAGTTTGAAGAATAGTACTATTGTAAGAAATTGTATCAGCTTTTCACTCTTTACACACACACACACGCACGCATACACACACACACACACACAAGTATGACGTCATCTGTTTGTTAAAAGTTGTTTCGTAGCAACTGAGTAAACCTCTAAGTGTGCATCATTTGATATTGAAATATCGATGTTGCACAGAGGGTTTAAAATCTTGTCGAAGAGGATATGCCTTGACATCACTAAAAATTTATACTTTTTACAAACGAATGAGAAGACTAACTTACGTTAATAATAATAATAATAATAATAATAATAATAATAATAATAACTTTAAATGAACCTAAATAAAATCATCCGTACTATATTTCCTTTAGTAAAATTTTTTTTTTTTTTTTTTTAACAAAATACTCTACTATTGATGTTTTGTTTCGTTGAGCCGTTGCTACGCCAAAGGGTTTTTTTTTTTTAACCAGCGTCTTTCTCCTTGAATTCCAATCGCGTCTATGTCAGATGTTGCTTGGCAGCCCATTTAGGAGAAGGAAAACTCCGAACAACAACCCGCAACTCAAGGTGTTAATCGTGCCGAGGAGTGAATGGCTACTGCGTTATGAGGTCACAAACGATTCCCTACAGGCTTCGTGACCCTGTTTGTAAAAGACCGTTACCCAACGTGCCGGGCAACTTTGGGTGGACTTTTGGACCCGTGCGTCACTCGTGGGAAAAACATGAAAAATACAAATAGAAATAAAAAGTCCAGTATGGCTCTTCCAGTGGATAAACAGGGAGCCCGTCCTTCAGGAGGGAACCTACCTGAGGTCGAAAAATCTGCCATAGGAACAAACTCCTACACAAAGAATGAATCTTCAGGTCCCCACAACCAGGATGATCCTAATGATGGTCCTGAAAATTCACCAGCTAGATCTACAACCGTATATTTAAAGAAAGAAAAAATAAAATGGTCTCGTGAGGAGTACAAAGTCGTTATGACTGCATTTCATGAAGCGTTACTCAAACCTCAAAAAAACATGACTCGCCAAACATATGACATTTGGCGTGAAAAAGTTGGTCATGCAATTAGAAAGTATATTGACGAAAATAAATTAGCCAATGTACGTAGGTACATTATTCGTAATAACCGACTGACAGAGGCTGAAATTAATGAAATTAAAAGAATTGTAACAAGAAGAGACGAATCAACAAAATATGAAAAGGAACCGGAATCAGAAATAAAAAGTAATAACATCAAACAAGCCACAGGTCATAATGTAGAAACCGTGAAACACGCAAATCACTGCGAAGATAATGCTGTAAGTTTAAAAGTGCTGGAAAGGTGTGATCTGAGTCAGTTAAAAGACAAAAATAAAACGAGTTCAGAACACATCGAAGATAATTATTTGACGGAAAATAAGAACAATATACAGGAAGCCAAGATAGAAATAAAAAACCATCTAAGTCAAATACAAAATATTACAATGGAGGAACGTGAACAGCTCCCAAAATTACAACCAACAAAACATAACCTCCGAACTATTAAACTCTACAATGCAGCACTGAAATCAATACTGGATGAAGACCCTCATACAAATCTAAACGAAGTAATATATGCATCAGCAACAGCAGCAACAAAAAAATTGAATATCAAAATAAAAACAAGGCAGTCTCGCAGGCGTGAAGATCCACCTTGGAAAAGAAAAATAGAAAAAGAAATCGAACAACCTAGAAGCGAACTATCAGTACTGGATGAACTGAGTAGAGGAATAAATGTAAGAACTAGGAAAAGCAGAAGAGCCGAAAGAAAATATAACATCAGGAATGTAAATGAAGCCTTATCAAATAAAGAAAAAATAAAGCAAAAAATCCAACTGAAGGCTCAAAGAATAAGACGCTATGAAAAAAGAGCAAGATTTTACAGACAAAACAAGATTTTTCAGACTGATACAAAGAGATTTTACAGGGAAATAGGTAAAAAAAGAATTGAAGTGACAGTACCCCCCCAGAATGGAAGAAGTCACACAGTTCTGGGAAAAGATATGGGCTTGCCCTAAAGAACTTAGCAAGGAAGTACATTGGATTACGCAAGAGATAGAACGAATGAAAAATAAACCCGAACAGACATGGTCTGGAATTACAGAAGATGATGTTAAATTTGCACTAAAAAAAGCACACAATTGGAAATTCCCAGGTATAGATAAAATTCCTAACTTTTGGCTATATTATTTAAATGCAGCACATAAAAACCTAGCCAAAGAACTTCAAGAAATGGTTGACGATCCCACTAAAATTCCTGCATGGATGACCAAAGGAATTACATTTCTTCTACCCAAGAATGGTGACACAAACAACCCGAAAAACTACAGACCAATTACATGTCTTCCGACAACATATAAACTATTAACATCTATTTTAAAAAAACAGACATATTTATTCTTAGAAAGAAATGACATGATACCGCTTGAATAAAAAGGGTGCAAACGTGGCTGTTATGGTTGTAAAGATCAATTGCTAATTAACAAATATGATCCGGGAAAACTGCTACAGTACAAAGAAAAATCTTAGTACTGCCTGGATAGATTATCGAAAGGCATTCGATAGTGTGCCACATTACTGGATTTTAAAGACTTTAAATATATACAAGATATTGCCCGTCATCATCATTTTCATCAAACAGTGCATGTCTATATGGAAAACAACCCTTTACCTCAATCATATAAATGGAGCCTATAAGTCTGATGAAATAAACATCAAAAGAGGTATATTTCAAGGTGATTCTTTATCTCTCTTACTATTCTGCATATCATTAATAGCACTAACCAGTCAACTTAATAAGACAGAATGTGGTTATAAAATAGGCCAAAAGAAAATAAGCCATCTATTTTACATGGATGACTTAAAGTTATATGCTAAGAATGATAATGAGCTGGAAGGTCTTCTGCAAACTGTAAAATGCTTCAGCGAAGACATTTGAATGAAATTTAATTTGAATAAATGTGCTAAAGCTACAGTTTTACGTGGATCAATACAAGAAACATCCTCAATTAGCCTAGACCCTGCTGTAACAATAAAAGAATTGAAACCAGAAGAAGCTTAGGTGTAAATGAGAGCGAAAACATTCACCATAAAAAAATGAAAGAAATAGTGCGTAAAGAGTATTATAGAAGGCTACGAATGATATTAAAAACTGAATTAAATTCACAGAACAGAGTTATGGCCATTAATAGCCTTGCAATCCCAGTTGTCCAATATAGCTTTAACATCTTAAACTGGACTCTAAACGACATCAGGCGAATGGATGCTAAATCAAGAAAGCTTCTTTCTAAGTATAAGATGCATAATCCAAAGGCTGATGTAGACCGTCTATACATACCCCGTAAAGAAGCTGGAAGAGGTCTTATTCAGCTGGAATTGTCATACAAGACAACAACTATTGGCTTACTAACATACATAGAAACAACAAAGGATTGGATGATACAATTAGTAAGGCAACATGAAGAAAGAAAGAAAAAATATTCAATAATAAAAGAAGGCAGTAAATACAAACAAGATTTGCAGTTAGTAGATTCTGTAGAAAAGCAAAACAGAAGCCAAGAACCAACTATTGCGGCAAAAAATATGAAAATGAAAGCCAAAGATAAAGCTCTTGAACAGATGAAACAGCGCTGGCAAGACAAACCTCTGCATGGCCAATATCCAGTACGTGCCAATAAATCCAATGTTGACAAAGTTAATACTCATCAATGGTTACGTGCATCTGGATTAAAGTCTGAAACTGAAGGCTTTATTCTTGCAGCACAAGACCAAAGTCATTTCACGAGAAACTTTCAGGCAAATATTATGCATAATAATATGGATCCAAAATGCAGGTTTTGTGATAAACACCAAGAAACAATAGACCACCTAATCTCAGGCTGTTCTCTGCTTGCCCCAAATGAATATAAAAATCGCCACGATAGAGTTGGACAATATTTACATTGGGCAATGTGCAAACATTATGGAAAAGCTGTAAACAAACACTGGTACGAACATCACCCAGCACCGGTTACAGAAATAGAAGATGTAACCATTCTATGGGATTACACCATCTACACAGACAGAAAAATTGAAGCAAACAGGCCAGACATTATTGTTAAAAACCAGAAGGAGAAAACTTGTCTATTAATTGATATGGCTTGTCCAGCGGATTGTAACATAGCAATCAAGGAATTTGAAAAACTGTCAAAATATAAAGACCTGGAAATTGAAATAGAAAAAATGTGGAAATTGAAAACAAGAGTTGTGCCAGTGATAGTAGGTGCACTTGGAATGATAAAAAATGGAACAAAACAACACATTGAAAGAATCCCTGGAAACCCCAGCTTAAGAGATATACAAAAAATTGTCTTATTAAGTACAGCCCACACACTAAGGAAAACTTTATCTATGTAATGCTGGGGATGATAGGGAAGATAGAAAAACATGAAATGGAGCCATAACAACACGCCACTACCTGCCTTAGGTCTCCCCGCAGACTTGGTTGGTAGTGAGACCAAAGCAGAAATCGAAATATGATGAAAAATGACATAATAATAATAATTTTACTTATTAATAAGCTGATCTTAGAAAACTGCTTCAATGCAAAGAAAAATCTTAGTACTGCTTGGATAGATTATCGTAAGGCATTCCATAGTGTAACACATTCCTTGATCTTAAAGACTTTAAATATGTACAAAGTATCACCCATCATCATCAATTTTATCAAACAATATGTGTCGATATGGAAAACAACCCTTTACCTCAATCATATAAATGGAACCTATAAGTCTGGTGAAAAAAAAATCAAAAGAGGTATAAGCATGGACCAAGCGATTCTCCCTGAGAGCAACACACTACGCCTCCTCGGCCTTACCCTCTCCTCAGACCTCAAATGGAACCACTATATAGATTCCATAGCTAAATCTACTGCTAAGAAGGTTGGGTCACTATGCCGATCCAGGATGTTTTTTCCGCCTGAATCCATTCTGCATATATACAAGTCAACCATCCGTCCGTGCATGGAGTACTGCTGCCATTTATGGTCAAGCGCCTCCGCCGTTCTCCTCAGTGTTCTCGACAGGCTCCAAAGGATAGTCTGTAATGTGATAGGTACTGATCTGGCAGCTAGACTGCAGCCACTTCACCACCGTCGAAATGTGGCCTCAATTTGTCTGTTCTATAAATACTTTCATGGCTTCTGCTCGGACGAACTTAAGTCACTGATGCCTCCTCAACAGGTGTTTACTCGTGCAACCAGATTGGCAACTGGGTCCCACCCATTCACAGTTAGGTTAGCCAAATGCAGACGACAATTCTACTCCTGCAGCTTCTTCTCTTGCACTTCCCGCCTGTGGAACTCGCTCCCATATTCTTGCTTTCCTGACGGCTACAACCTCCAGAAATTTAAATGCAATGTCAATACTCATCTATTAACTACTGGACTCTAGCTCTCTCCCCACCCCCGTATATCCTTCCCTTTCTCTCCACCTATGTATCTGTCATCGCACCTGTATTCCCAGCTTTCTATTGCTCCTTTCTAACTAGTTTGTACTACTCCTCACTCTTTTCTGATTAATCTTTTTACAGTTATGTAGCCCCCAGCTCATCAGTGGCATTTCTGCATTGCTCGGGGTGAAATGATAAAAAAAAAAAATCAAGGTAACTCTTTGTCTTCCTTACTATTTTGCATATCATTAATAGCATTAACCAGTCAACTTAAGACAGAATGTGGTTATAAAATAGCCCAAAAGAAATTAAGCCAATTATTTTACATGGATGACTTAAAGTTGTATACTAAGAATGATAATGATTTGGAAGGTCTTCTGCAAACTGTAAAATGCTTCAGTGAAGACACTGGAATGAAATTCAATTTGAATAAATGTGCTAAAGCTACAGTTTTACGAGGATCGCAACAACAAACATCTTCAATTAGCTCAGACCATGCTGTAACAATAAAAGATTTAGAGCCAGAAGAAGCTTATAAATACCTAGGTGTAAATGAGAGTGAAAATATTTACCATAAAAAAGGAAAGAGATAGTGCGTAAAGAGTACTATGGAAGATTACGACTGATATTAAAAACTGAATTGAATTCTCAGAATAGATTTATGGCAATTAATAGCTTTGCCATCTCTATGGACCAATATAGTTTCAACATCTTGAACTGGACTCTAAACGACACCAGACGAATGGATTCTAAGACAAGAAAGCTTCTTTCTAAGCATAAGATGCATCATCTAAAAGCTGATGTAGACCGTCTATACATACCCCGTAAAGAATGTGGAAGGGGTCTTATTCAGCTAGAATTGTTATACAAGACAACAACTATTGGCTTACTAACATACATAGAAACAACAAAGGACTGGATGATACAATTAGTGGAGCAATATGAAAACAGAAAGAAAAGATATTCAATAATGAAAAAAGGCAGTAAATACAAACAAGTTTTAAAATTAGATTCTGTAGAAAAGCAAAACAGATGCCAAGAACCAACTATTGCGGCAAAAAATATGAAAAAGAAAGCCAAAGATAAATCTCTTGAGCAGATGAAACAACGCTGGCAAAACAAACCTTTGCAGGGCTAATATACAGAATGTGCTAATAAATCCAATGTTGATAAATTTAATACTAATCGATGGTTATCTGCATCTGGAATAAAGTCTGAGACTGAAGGCTGAAGGCAGCGCAAGACAAAAAGACCTAAGAACTAATATTATACATAGTGGTGTGGATCTAGGGTGCGGGTTCTGTGATAGGTGCCAGAAAACAATAGACCATCTGGTCTCGGGATGTTCTGTACTTGCTCCAAATGAATGTGGAAATCGTCACGGTGGAGTGGGGCGATGTTTGCATTGGACGGTGAGCAGACACTGTGGAGGGTGTGTGGACAGGCACTGGTATGAGCGTCACCCGGAGCCGGGTGCGGAGGTGGCGGATGTCTCCATTCTGTGGGATTGTACCATCTACACAGACAGAGGAGTTGGAGCAAATGGGCCGGACATTGTTGTTAAGAACCGGAAGAAAAGGTATTGCCTATTAATTGCTACGGCTTCTCCGGCGGAGTGTGACGTAGTCGCCGGGGAGTTCGGGGGACTGTCAGAATGTAAAGACCTGGAAATTGAAAAAAAAAACATGTGGAAGTTGTAAAAAGGAATCGTGCCAGTGGGCGCGCTTAGGGTGGTAAAAAATGGAACAAGGGAACACATTGATGGAATCTCTGGAGACCCCAGCTTATGATATATACAAAGAATTGTCTTTGTATATATTGTCTCAGACGCTGGTGAGAACTTTGTCTATGTAACGCTAGGGATGTTAGGGGGATAGAAAAACATGAAATGGAGCCATAACAGCACAACACGATCTGCCTTAGGTCTTCCCGCAGACTTGGTAGGTTGTGCGACTTCACGTAAGCGGCGTTCTAAAAACATAAATATATAACAGTATGTAGCCAACCAAAATATTGTCTACTATATTGACAACTTTTAGTTTTTGATAATAACTGAGGCGGTCGAATGTTACTGGACAAAACAGAAAAAAACACGTATTTTGTACAGTTTATACACAATTTTGATTTGGAGATACAACATCTTTTTGAGAACTGGAAAAATACAACTACACTGCTAAACCTTGACGGTTAAATGTAACGAAACTTGTTGAAATGAATTCGTGCTCCCTAAATATACTCTGAATCTCGATACATCGAATGAGAAAAGATTTAGAATTTATATTTAATGTCAAGCATCCCTGGACATTGACCGGTTCTCGATATAGAATGGTGGGCAGTATTTGTTGCCTTTCGTTACCTCCTTCTACTCATGATTGCAGCGATAAATATATTATTAGTCTGAGGAAGTCCTTTCGAAGGACTAACATGAGATTTTGTCATTCAAATTACCTTATATAAGCCTGAAAAACAGAGTTTATTATAATTTCTACACGCACATACGTACACACACACATACACACGCACACAAGCACACGCACACACATTTTCTACTACTCCAAACGGTTACTCATTATTTTGTGGAGTAGTATAAAATAATATCGAATAAAAAAAACATTAGTTTCTTTAAATTTATAAACCAACTGATACTTCTAAATTTAGATAGTAAATATAGCATTCAGTCTACTAGCAAATTCTCAATATTCTGCAATCTAAAAATTGAATAATGACATTCTATCTATCTATAAACCCAATGAATACCCATTATACATCCACCTAAAGTCAAATCAACCCCCAAATATAATCAAACATATACCCTCCTCCATAGAATATGGAATTAGCAAAAACTCTTCCAGTGAAGAAATATTTAACAAACACAAAAGTCTTTATAATAAGTCCGTAAAAAAAGTGGCTACAAAAACCAAGACATCAAGGATATAACAAACTATAACCATAACAGAAAAAATAGAAATAGAAAAATCATTTGGTATACACCTCCTTTTAACCTAATAGTAAACACCAAGTTAGGACAAAAGTTCCTCAATTTAATGAAAAAAACACTTCCCCACCAAAAACTCTCTAAGTAAAATTCTTAACAAAAAACACTCAAACTAAGTTATAGCTGCACAAACAACCTAGAAAAAATCATAACAAATCAGAACAAATATATCTTAAATCAACATGTACATCAAAATAAAATTAACTACCAAAATAATAAAGATGACAACAGTAAAAACCTATGTAATTGTAGAAACCCCAACAATTACCCACTACAGAATAAATGTAAAATAAAGTCAATAATCTACCAATGCAACATAATTTCAAGTGAAAAAAAACTTTAAATAAAGTGTATATCGGATCTACTAAGAACACTTTTAAGTAGCGCTGGTACATGCACTTGACTTCATTCAAAGACAACTTATACCAAAACCAAACATCCGTTTTTGCATATTTTTGGAAATTAAAGGACTCAAAACAGAAATCCAAAGTAAAATGGAAAATCATAGAAAAAATTAGAACCTGCAACTCACTTAACGACATCTGTTCTTTATGCGTAAGTGAAAAGCTACACATTCTAAATTACCCCAACATAGCCAACTATTGAACCGTAGAGATGAATTAGCAGTATTATGTAAACATCGCAAATATTTCTCGTTAAAATTTAAATAACCTAAAATACCTCATCCACACGAAACAATCCCTCCCTCAAAATAAGAAATACGCATAATCAATCCTCAATATAAAAAGAACAAATAACGTATCAATAAAAGAAAATAAATCTCACACAACATTAACAGCAATTCCAACCACCTATAAATAGTGGTAAAATAAAAACTAAAAAAAACATATATCCCAATATAAGAATATCCTAAACTAAACAAAAAAGTGACCTGTCCAAAACTAAGCTACCCCACACCCTTCTCCTAACCCAAAGTGGTATCTCTAAGACTAAAAACTGACAACTAGATCATACTAAAACTCCCAACCCACATTCACTTACATCGTATTTCACTAACTGCGGCGCCACTCCAATCACACATAGATAGCAGTAAAATAAACAAAAAATGTCTACCCTTCCTAAAAAACCCCATAAATCCCAATATCAGAAGTACCCCCAAAAAATTAATAAGAAACCTGTCTTAAACTAAGCTACCTCTCCTAACCCAAGCCCACATTCACTCAAACATCATATCACCATAAATAAATCATTTTCACCATTTAATTTTCATTTCACCCGATGAGAAGCGCACGTAGCAGCTTCGAAACGCGAACATTTTTGTGTAGTGGTACTATGAATTTATAATTCATTGTAACAACCATTACAATATAATGCTCTACTGTGTATCGAGCAATCTTTATAAAAGTAGATGCATAAACAGTAGATAAAAAACTTGTTCTACAACTTTGTTACAATATATATATATATATATATATATATATATATATATATATATATATATATAGATAGATAGATAGTGATGCCAAGTCCATGAACGGGGAGGATAATAAAAAAGATCAACTTAAATATTAAGCGATAGTCTGTATAAAGAGCTCAATGGATGTTCTCCAGAGTAATATGATATACATAAAGGGGAACTCAACGCATCATCTAAAGTGGTTATAGATTATAATCTATTTCGACATGCTAATAAGCTCATCTCATCAGACCACGATTTTATTTTATATGAAATTTTCCCAGAACATACAAAAGAACTGCAAAGAAATGGAAATACACTAACATGGTCCAGAATAGAAATCATTAATTTTATCTTGTAAGGGTCACCAAGGTTAGAGGAGAAAGATTTCATTCGGCAGAATAAGGGACCATAAACTCATACATGCCCACGTACATGCGCACACAAATATGTATACACATAAACATTTATGAAAACACGTATATACACACACATAATTATATATACACATATACACATATATACATATACATATGTATCTGTATACATCACATACCAACCTATGAAGATCAGGCTTATACTAACATATATATACAGAAGTATACCAATAAACTTCACATATACACAATAAACAGTCTACATTCAATTACATATATAAGATAAAGTAGCTGTACACATATGCAGGAATATCTGTGAATTACATCGGAGGATTCAACCACAATTTCCTCAATACGCAAATAATTATCAAAGGATGGTTTACAGAAAAAAGTAAGGGAATTTACAAGTATGATAGAGTGGGATACGCACCCACCTGCATGCACACGAATACGAATTATAGGTCTTTGCTGAAAGCTTGGCAAGTATATCGACAGTTGAAATTCGGATTTATATTTTATTCAGATATATTCATTCCTTATCTTTCACTCATAAAAACTAAAAAAAAAGAAAACCTTATTCGATACTATCTTAGGAAACACACCATCAAAAATGTGAGATGCTGGCCATGGAATATTGGTTGAGTTTTATATATATATATATATATATATATATATTAATAACTGTACATATTGTCCTACTTCGATGGCACGACTCAAAGTTGCATGCATTATGCAATCCTCAGGTGCATATTTCAAACTAACAGTTTAATAGTTTACTAATATAAATATATACAATATAGCTCTGTTCATATATTGAGCATTGTTTTATTAACATCTGAATAATAATACTATACATATGTGCACCCTCAAATGTATATTTATTAATTCACATCACTATATATATATATATATATATATATATATATATATATGATGCAAGCATATATTAGAGAGGTATGCGACAATTATCAAATTTGCAATAAACCTCAATGTCAATAATTTACTCAAAGGTTAATGATTTTTTGTCGTTTTAGGAAGGTCAGAGCGTACTGAGAGACAGATTTGTAGCTGTTACCGGTTTAAAACCGGAATGATCTTTACCGTATGTGTGTGTGTGTGAGAGAGAGAGAGAGAGAGAGAGAGAGAGAGAGAGAGAGAGAGAGAGAGAGAGAGAGAGAGAGAGAGATGCCGACTCCCTGCCACTATGTCTGCGTTCGGAAATGACCCTTAAATATTAGATTTTTCCTTAAATTTTTAAGTTGTCACAGATTTTTTTGTGAGTTGTGGAAATTAACACTCCAACCCGCACTCAAAAATCATATTTTTGTTCATTACACAAAGATACAACCAAATAAACATTTTCAATTGAAAAACATCCAATTCAACACGCAGAAAAGTTAAATTTTATGTACTCCTTCAACATTGATGGCTTTACTATATTGCCCTTCCTTCATTAACATAATATAATAATTAATGTATCTGATCACAAGCAGAACTAATAGTTTCTAGAAAATATGACAGGCTGCAGTGTTCAGGCGATCATCTCAACCTTCTCCCACGTCATGCACGTGGGTGTATATTGGTTTATTTCAGAGTCGTGTTGAAAAATTGAGAAACCCTGATTGTTCTCTTTGTCTGTCTGTCTGTCTGTCTGTCTTTCTGCAAAATATGGAGAAAGAAAGTCGCTGTAAAATTGGTCAACACGACCACCTTTGACCACCTCCTTCAACTTTATAACAAATACAAAGTAATATAGCGGAAAGTTCACTCGTTTTTAGATTCAATGTAGAATGCGATAACTTTGGAATGAGGAATATATATAGTTTATCTGTTTACCTTCTTAATAGCTTCTCACCCTTTCATTATAAGTAGGATAAAAAAATTTATAAAAATTAATTTTCATTAAGATTCAGCTAACTGAAATAAGAGGATTTTGTATGAAAATACATATCTATACCTTTTTTCTTTTTTGTAATCATTTCACACCATGATAGGAGATGGATTCAAATCAAGGAGATAAAAGATAGCAATTGACGTTGACCTTTGGAGATTGCAGCTATCCGTGAAGTTAAGTAAATAGAAGGGATATCCATAGACGGGAAGTGCGAGAAAAGAAACAATTAGAGTAGGAAAGACATATTGCATTTAACTTTTTTGACGATAAAAGGATAGGACCTTGAGGAAAATCTAATGGCACGAGTAAATACATGTGGTCAAGGTGCCAGAGAAAAAGCTCACCAGAGAAGTTGCCATGAAAATATTTGTAGAAAAAACAGAAAAGAAGTAAGCCGCATCATGTCTGAGAAAGTGACTGAAGGCGGGTAGCCAAGTCAGGATCGATTATATTGCAGATCCTCCTTTGGATTTTGTTGAGAATCTCAAAATGAATAGCAGGAGCACCCAACTAGATATGACAACAGTATTCAATGCACGTAGGAATGGTAGATTTGTAAATGTGCAAAATGGATTCTGACGAGAAAAAACTTCCTGGCCCGACACAGCGAACCAACCTTTCTATCATCAGATACAGCTATGGATTCAATGTAGTCATATCATTTGAGATCATTTAAGAGAGTAACGCCAAGGAGGCGAAGTGTGCTGCTCTCTAAGGGATTAGCGTCATCCATTCTGATGGGAGGTAAGAAAATTTCTCTATGGTAGTTAAAGGAGCAGTTTCCTTTTAGAGGCATTCAGATTTACGAGATATTTCCTACCCCATTAAATCACAAATTCTAGGTCCTTTTGAAAGGCAGCAGGCAGATTTACTTTGTAAGCCTTAGCAGATTTTTTACTGAGACGGGAGTAAATAGTTTTGTCATCTGCTTAGATGCCTAATTGGAAACTGATTGTAGGACCTAGGATAGAACCGTGAGGGACGCCCGCATTCATATGAAAGGCTCTTGAATTTTGCCCGTTCAAAACAACCTTCATTTTATGATTTGATTGGAACGATTGGATTAAATTAAACAATTGCCCAGAAAGACCATAGCTTTGGACCTTGTACAGAAGGCCATCATGCTAAATTCTATCAAATGCTTTCGAGATATCAGGAGCAACACCTCGAGATTCGCCGTTCTTATCGAATTGTAGTTTGTTTAATTTGAATATGAGATATTTTCAAGATGGAATTATGTGGTACGGATTTAAAATAAGGGATCAAATTACAATAAAATATGATTATAATAGCCGATGTTCAATTTAACGGGTGAATTTGATATGGAGCTACACAATCCTCCTCGATCTTTTGAACAGAAGTGAACTATAACTTGTTTTCTGTTTATGATTGGGTTTCCGTTTCCTTCTAAATTCTACTTCAACTGTATGCGTCTAACGCCTCTGACTAAACTGAGATTTTATTTAATATTTATTTTTTTCTCAATAGTAAATAGGTTCTCTTATTGTCCGGCTCACACTCCTACTCGGTCTTTTGAACAGGAATATAGATTTATCCTCTGTTTAAGATTGGATCTCCGGTTCCTTCTAAAGTTTTTCCTTCTCATTCACTTTCTCGTGTCTTAGTAGCGTTATCGCTTTTTTTTCGAAAGAAATATTAGTCATTTTTAATGAGCCAAAAGCGTCTTAATTCAAAGTTCTGATTCCAGCTGAATCTTATCCTAAATTTAATAAAACTTTGTTGCAACCGTTTTTTATTAATATGCTGGAAGATTTGAGTATTATAAATAAAAACTGATAACTACAGATAATGCAATTGATATTGTCAAGGCATCTGAATATTTCCCAGGTCAGCAAGTTAGGTTTCTGAGTTATAATTTGATCTATCTATCTCAAAGTCTCTAAAAGTGTACAGATTCGACAAAACAGTCAAGGTCTATTGTAATGTAGTCCAGCGATCCTCTCTAAGCTGGAAGGAAAAAAAACTGAGCTGAATGAAAAGCTAACTGCTGGCAATATACGAGATGCGCTTATTCTTACTGTTGTCACCATATGAGGATCAACATAGAAGATGCTTGAGCATTTTCTCAGTTGAAAGAAGGAAATCGATGAAACCATTTATGGAGGAATAGGAGCAAAGTATCTGACGGCCAAAGATACCGGCGTTTGTGTTTTGAAGCAATTGATTCAACCCTGAGGAATTTTATCAATACACTTTGTAAATTTAAGTGGCCTTGTCAGTCATCATGTCTATTTAGAAAGACATTACTTGTTATGGTGGGGAAAGACAGGCTGCCATTTTTAATGAAGAAAACGAAAAAGGTGATGAGGAAAGACCTGAAAAACAGGTAGACAAAGAAAGTAAGGAGTGTCATGTTCAGGAGTTGCTTCATAGACCACCATCCCTCTTTTTAGATGAAATTGTGGTTACTGCAAATGTTGATAGCTGCGTCTAGATTTGATGATGGCACCTGCACATGTCAAGAAAGCCCCATGAGATTTATATTGAAGTTTTTCTTATGATCTGAAAGCCCCATGAGCAATTCCAACTTCAAAATCAAAGCCACACACCTAGAATCACATCTAAGGTGTAAGGCCTGAATGAGATACCGCTGAAAAATTACCTCAACAAGGCAGAGACATGAAAAGGTAAAGACTCAGATAAAGTGAACGTAGACATCAAGTTTCCCATTTCTGTTACCTATTTCGAATCATGGATGGACAATACGTTACAAATATCTCTTCTTATCAGCTTTTGTACATCCCAGCAACCAAAGTGTCATGAAAGAAAATGCTCAATTCTAGTGCATAACATTGTCGCACATCAGACAATGTAAATCTGCTGATATTTTCATCAGCAGAACAAAAATGCCAAATATTCAGCCACGAGCAGTGTTTCAAAATATACTAAAGATTACATCATTACATTTGAAAAAAAATAAATAAGAAATGCTTTTTGCTTGTGATTCCGCCCCCTTACATATAATATATACCAAATGCACCCCGAGCAAGGCGGAAACGCCACTGATGTGCAGGGGGCTACATAAATGTAAAAAGATTAATTAGAAAAGAGTGAGGAGTACAAACTGCGATGACAGATACATAGGTGGAGAGAAAGGGAAGGTTATACGGGAATGGGGAGAGAGCTAGATTCCAGTGGTTAGTAGATGAGTATTGACTTTGCATTTAAATTTCTGGGGGTTGTAGCCGTCAGGAAAGCAAGAATACGGGAGCGAGTTACACAGGCGGGAAGTGCAAGAGAAGAAGCTGCAGGAGTAGAATTGTCGTCTGCATTTGGCTAACCTGACTGTGAATGGATGGGACCCAGTTGCCAATCTGGTTGCACGAGTAAACACCTGTTGAGGAGGCATCAGTGACTTAAGTTCGTCTGAGCAGAAGCCATGAAAGTATTTATAGAACAGACAAAGGGAGGCCACATTTCGACGATGGGGAAGTGGCTGCAGTCTAGCCGCCAGATCAGTACCTATCACATTACAGACTCTCCTTTGGAGCCTGTCAAGAACACTGAGGAGAACGGCAGGTGCACCTGACCATAAATGGCAGCAGTACTCCATGCACGGACGGATGGTTGACTTGTATATATGCAGGATGGATTCAGGTGGAAAAAACATCCTGGATCGACATAGTGATCCAACCTTTTTAGCAGTAGATTTTGCTATGGATTCAATATAGTGGTTCCATTTGAGGTCTGAGGACAGGGTAAGTCCGAGGAAGCGTAGTGTATTATTCTCCGGGAGAATCGCTTGGTCCATGCTTATGGGAGGCAGGAGAGGTTGACTGTAATGGTTGACAGACAACAGCTTGGTCTTAGATGAATTGAAGTTGACAAGCCACTTCTTGCCCCAGTTCACCACAGAATGTAGATGTCGCTCAAGGTCAGCAGCCACGACAGGTTTCTTACTGGTGCGGGAGTATATTGTGGTGTCATCTACTGATGACTACTTGGGACTTGATCTCATCTGGGAGGTCGTTGATGAAAATAAGGAAGAGCGTTGGGCCCAGGATAGAGCCCTGTGGGACACCAGCATTCGTGCTGTAGGACGAAGAGGCACGCCCATTCAGAACGACCTTCATTTTGCGGTTATATAAGAAAGATTGGATTAGGTCAAGCAGGTGACCGGTAATACCATAACCGCGTAGTTTGCATAGGAGGCCAGAGTGCCAAACCCTGTCGAAAGCCTTGGAAATGTCCAGAGCAACCGCGCGAGCCTCGTCAGACTCATCAAGGGCCTGTAGCATGTACTCCGTTACGGTTGTTAGCAGGTCGGCCGTGGACCTGGCAAAGCGGAATCCATATTGCCTGTCGGAGAACAGTTTGTGGGCGGTGAGATGATGAACTATTTCAGCATTGATTATAGCCTCGAATACTTTCCCGAATATCGGTAGATAGGGCGATAGTTGGATGGGTCCGAGGGTTCACCACAATTCTTAAATACAGGAACGACTGAAGAGAACTTCCAGCATGCAGGAAAGCAGGAAGCAGAAAGGCAGTAGTTAAATAGTTTAGAGAGGACAGGGGAAAGTTCAGGGTGCATAAATCACATTTTATATTATTATTATTATTAATGATCTTATTTTAAAATTGATACTTCCTCAATGAGCATAGAGTTCAGCGTGGGTATAAAGACTTTTTGAACATTATCAACACATTTCGTAAATAACGAGATAATACCGTTTACCATAACTAAACTTAAATACGATTACATAGGGACATGAATTTTTCACACTGTAGCTTCTCTTGCGCATACTTACGCACACATACATTAACGTGTCCTTGAAATTTGATGGCCTTCTCTCCCTGCCAAAAGCATTCCTTGACCCATGGAGACCAGTAACCCCAACTCAGCAGCATATGTAAGTTGTTTTTGAATTTGGTTTGATAGAAATACTTTTACTTGTGCAGATTTCCAATCTTCTCACTTTGTTTTTTTTTTTCAATTGGAGTAGATAGGTCTATCTATCGCCTGGTTTACACTCCACCCACGTCTATTGAACAGGTTAAGAGGCTCATCCCTTCTTCCCTGTTTAGGATGTGGTTTCCGGCTTTCTCCTTTCCAATCTTTTCACTGTTACGTAGTCCCCTGCACATCAGTGGCGTTACCGCCTTGCTCGGAGTGATACGATTAATATATATATATATATATATATATATATATATATATATATACTACCGGCCAAACTTATTAGGCCACCCCAGTATTTAAAAAATGATGTATTTCATACTATGTTTAGTGTTTACTGCTAAGTAAATAATTGTAAATGAAAATATAATGTTTCTTTTGTTAATACTGCATAATAACCTGTGCATTAAATAAATTTATAAATATTTAATAATTACCTATATTTTAGTTTCATCAATGAAAGAATGAAGAAAATTTAGGGTGATTGGGACGAGTTTATCTTGCCTTATGAAATTTTGCAAAGTAATAATAACAAAAGAAAAATTAAAATAAACAAAAAAATGAGAATATGAAAGTATTTAAATGATTCGTGCTTCTTGTGTCTATATGTAAACTATACATTATTAAATTTTTTAAAAATAAGGATCTATTAAATAAACGTAATAAAATTATTGTCATATATAAACATTTGTGCACCTTAGAATATAGTTAAGAATTCTTCACATAAGCATAAGCATATTAACTTACTTTATTTTGCCTTACTTTATTTTGTATAATGATATAAATTATATTGATTAAATAAATTTTAGAATTGATATAAGTTAAAACAAATTTAATAATATTACACTGTGTGATCTATGTTGTACTGAGCACTTTTTATAAAGTAAATGCCAGAGAATTCTGGATTTTAAACATGTTGATTCTCTTCATCTGGATATATATATATATATATATATATATATATATATATATATATATATATATATATATATATATATATATATAGTTGAAGAGGACTCAAGATTGTTATTATTTTGTGTGCCCCGGCATTTATTTTATGAACAGTGCTCAATATAATAATGGTTATAGAGCTTAATATAATTATATAGTTATGAATTAATTGTACATTGCGACACGGAAATTTCTATTTCTCATCATCAGGCAATGTTTGATAAGTAACGAAAACCTTTGGTTTGCTGTGTATGCATGTGGGAAGATATAAACTTTACATGTGTGTTTCTTTTGACTAATCAAAGCAAAAATTCATTTTGGGATTTGGCCCCAAAGAATACATAGTAACCAACGTATGAATGAGCACAGATGTTTTTACATTTATTATTATTATTTTCTCCTCCTTCGTTATATCCAAGTAAAGAGTGGCGAATTCCAATGCTCTAACAAATAGTTCTTTTGATAGCGATGGATCGTACTCCTCAGTATCGAACTGGATAAAAGAGCAGTTGTTTTTTTCCTTTATATTATATAACCAATTTGTTACATTTGGACTTAATTGATAAGATTAACACATCTCGTAAAAGAATCACAGATAAATTAAAAATAAGCAACAGAGTAGCAAAACTCAACACAAAGGAGTGCTACATAACAATAAAAGATCATAAGAAAAACTTCAATATAAATCTCACCACGAGAATAATAAATCCCACCAGACCAGAGATCGGAAAAATTAATAAGAACATACTAGAAAAGATTAACAAAACAAATCATGGCACAGATAGAATTAAGCTTATGGAAAGACACTAGAGATGTAACAAATTGGTTTTACCATTTACAATGTAAATATTGCAAATTGTTCACATTAGAAAATGGGTAAATGAAATAACGTGCATATAATCAACAAGTGCTTAAGGAAAATAACTACTGATGAGCTATCAAAATAAATTGGAAACATGAAATTATTTATTTAAGAAAATCTTTCTTTTTATAACAAAAAAAGAAGCTTTACAACAAATAAATAGATTGACCAAAAATGATAAGTGAAAAATACAGCATTGGTAATAAATGAGAATATCACATCAAAGAATATCACATCAAATGAATAATAAATGAGAATATCACATCAAAGAATATCACATCAAACTAAAAGGAGAAGAGAGGAAAAAAGGGAAAATGATAAGTTCAGGCTAAAGGCAGGTTAACATCTTGACCGTTAAGGAGGGAAAGGAAGAAGAGAAATGGGTAGGATGAAGGTGGAAAAAAGAAAAAAAGAAAAAAGAGAAAAGGTTCGATAGTGCGTATTCTTTGGGGCCAAATCCCAAAATGAATCTTTGCTCTGATTAATCAAAAGAAACACACATTTAAATTTTATATCTTTCCACATACATACATACACAGCAAACCAAAGGTTTTTATTTTTTAAATGTAAACCATCTGCACAACCAACATCAAACATTGCTTGATGATGAGAATCTATCTCGAAACATAGAAATTTCCGTGTCGCAATGGACAATACATTCATGACAATATATATATATATATATATGTATATGTGTGTGTGTGTGTGTGTGTGTGTGTGTGCACCAAAAGTTGAATATATGCAATATGTATAAAGATTTTGTATATATTTCTGAGATGAGGTAATTTTTTCATTTTTTAAATTGTTCGGATTGTTCAGATTGTTGACCTTATCTTTATTGCCATATTCTGGACGTTTCGGTCGATCGACATTCCGACCTTCTTATTTACTGGTTCATGTGTCGTCAAGGACAATGAATAAATGTGTTGTTTAGATCTAGTGACTTGGCCTTGGAAGTAGTGAGTTCAGTTTCCGAGTATAGCAGTCGTGAACAAATAACTTGGAGAGTCGATTTAAAGAGAGGTAACTAAGATATTCTGTAGTGGCATGGCTCATAGAACGAGAAAAATCTACCCCAGTGATGGAAATAAAGGGTACAATTCGAAATGCTAATCACCTAAAGAAGGCAGGAGCGTAAAACGGCTGAACCATTCAGAATATGGAAATAAAGACGAGGACAACAGATGAGGACAACAGCACGAACAATGTAAATAATGTATAACGTATACTTAATGTAGTGCAGTGTTCGTGAAATCATTAATTATAACAAAGATTATTATTTCTAGATATGTTACATCAAGACATTTTGTTCAAATCAGGCAGGAATTATTTCGAAGACGCAATGCATTTCTAATTCAGAAATATCTATTATTTTGATGCAAAATCTGATACAACATTGCTGTTATTGCAATTGATCACGCATATGGAGAATGAAAAACGTTTGCAATAAACTAAGTCTGAATGTTTCATTATACATTCTGTGTGATAATAGCTTTTTTCAAGTTATATTTATATAATTATTTAATACTTTTAAAAGTTTCATAGAACGTTCTCTTGAATTCTTAAAAGCTGACAAATTTATAAATTAGTATAACAACTGCAATTGCAATATTCCCATATAAAGTATTTGTCTTGCTAATTTTAATCGCTCCAAATAGCGGATAACATTATCAAGAAATAATGTTGTTCTCAGCTATCTGAATGAAAAGACGTTTTTACTCTGATAAAATACGGAAATCTTACCAGTTTTTAAATTGTCAATGAAGTATTTACAGCTTATTTTATGTATGTATGTATGTATGTATGTATGTATGTATGTATGTATGTATGTAGTAATGTATATACACAGGAAAATATTTATGCAAATTTCGGTTTATCCATCACTCATTCATAGTCTTAAGTGCATTATTCCAGTGAAAATGTAAAAAAGCAAATCTAACCGATGAAAATATTCTCTCTGAGAGTGAATCTGTTGAATAATTGCTAAACATCGACTTTAAGGGAAAGGACAAAGAGGATAATAAAGAAGACATCTATGCAAGATTTTTGATTTATGAAAGATGAAAAAATAAAGATGGTAGATAATGGAATGCAAGAACAAAAAATGCAAAAATAAAAACTAAACTAAAATAAAATATATTTCATTAGACAGTTAATGTTAAAGTCGTTACTCATTTCTTTTCTGCTTCTTTTTCCTCTTCATAGCGAAATATTCCAGAAATAGAATCCTTCAAAGAAAGATGTTTGGAAAAACAATTATAATTATAAATATTATCGGAGCTAATTTGAGTTGTGAACATACAAGTTGGGGTGGAGAAATTGTCGTTTAAATTACTCAAAAATAAAAATAACACTGACATCACATTTTAACAGATATATTTACCAAAATTTCACAAAAATATCTTGAAATACTAAAGAATAAATTGACTCAATAAAATCGCCATTGACTTTAATCACGGCCTCTAGATGACTTCAGAATCTTCGGCATCTCTTCTGGACAGACCCCTTGTTTAAGTTGGTGTATGATGCCATAATCCTTGCCTTCAGTTTATCTTTAATGTTACAAGAAATTTTGTAGGTTTTTCGCTCAGCTGCGCCCCACACAAAATAATCAAGGAGGTTGCAGTCAGGTGGCCAGATGTAAAGGGTGATATGATTGCATAAATTGTATGACAGCCATGAGTGTGTCTTCTTGCTTGTGTGGCATGGTGCAAAGTTCTGTTACTAGACGTAGGGTCTTTTAGCAGCCACCTTGTTGATCCAAGTGAGAACTACCTCCTGACTTAATGTAGGCTTCTGTGTTGAGTCTAAGACCCTTACCAACAAATTCGAGGGTTCTTTTCTTATCAGAACAATTATAGTGATCTTTCTGAGCTACGGTACCTTTGTAAGCACCGTTAGACTCATCCAACTCTTTCCGCATCCTCTGCACTGTCCACAAGTTGACACCCAAACACTCTGACGTGTTCGTATTGTAGCTTCCGGCATGAATGCTAAGCAGTACAGCATGCCGTTTCCTAATTTCTGGCAGAGTGAATTGCGTCATGATTTGCCTTTTTCTCACAGACAGTGATCAACTGACCCTACTATACAGTGCAGTGGAAAAGAAAAACAAACCACGTGCATGCAAAAGATTAAAAATAGAAACAGGCGCGATTTACGACTTGCACCTCGTAGAAATGTAGATAGAATTTCCTGACTTGATTTTTGCTTCATTTTTCATCTTTATATGCAACACACACAAAAATACACAGAATACTAATAAATCAGGCCATTAAATACTCCTATATAAACTGCTATCACTGTCTGATAAAGGAATCTATATATGAGAGTTTCTGGGGAGATTAAAATTTATTTATTCAGTCTCACTGTCGCACTCATACTAATTTTGTCTGTCTATCTCTCATTTATATATATATATATATATATATATATATATATACACAAATTATCCAGTTTCATAAATTAACCCTGCTTAATAAGCGAATCGAATTAACTTGTCAGCACATCCTTTTGTTTACCTTAAAATATAGTTAATTACATTTTCTATTATAAATATAATTACTATGCTTTTCATGACCGCTAAATTTCTCCCACCCACCTCCAACCTCTAACACTATTTCTCTATCCATCACTTAACTTTCTGACTTTATAGTGACCTCTCAAATTCTCCCATCCACCCTTCAACCCATGCCATTATCTATCGTGAACTTAACTTGCTATTGGTATGTCTAGAATAAGGGAACATTCGGTTTGATTTTTTTCAATCAGTTTGATGAGCCACATAACGAAACACATTGTCCAAATTCTGATGAATAGAGCGTGAAGCAGAAGCAGACCGGAAATAGGACCGTAACAGTGCGGTTTTGTAAAGGACACTGGAACAAGGAATGCGATATTTATGCTTAGGATGCTAACAGAAAGAGCGATACAAATGAAAACAGTTCACCTGTGTTTTGTAGACTATGCCAAGGCGTTCAACAAAGTACGCTACAAGGAATTGATATAAATGCTCAGCAACCTCAACATATTTGGCAAATACATCAGAAGAATTAAGAACCACTACTGGCAGTAAACCGTCTGCATACGGACAGGAAACAAATTCAGCAGATATACAAAGATAGAAAGGGGCGTAAGTCAAGGATGCGTCTTTTCACCGGATCTATTTAACTTGTACAGCAAAACTATTCTGATAATCCTAGAAGTTATGCCAGGATTTGTCATTGGCTGACAAAATCTGAACAATATAAGATACGCAGTGCTGATAGCTGACACGGAAAGAAAACTACAAGACCTCCTAAAAAAGGTAGATGAAGAAAGTCGAAAGAATACAAATAAACTACAAGAAAACCGAATGTATGGCCATAGGCGAACGGAAGAGCCCAAAATGCTAATTACAGGTTGGGCATACTAAAATCAAGCAAGTGCAAAATTTTAAGTACTTGTGAAGTGTTCTAACGGAAGACGGAAAGTTTGACAATGAGATCTGAAGATGAATTGGGATGGCCAAGGACGCAATCCAGAAGCTGAGCAGCATATTAAGAGACAGGAAAATTTCACTAGAAACAAAGAAGAAAATTCTGAATTGTTATATGATGTTTGTTCTCCAATATGGCAGTGAATGCTAGAAAATATAATCAAAATATCATCATTAAGGAAAAATTGAAGTAAGTGAAATGTGACTCTACAGAAGGATGCTACAGATATCATAGATCAGGTATGTGAGCAATGATGAGGTATTAGAAAGGATGGAAACGAAAAGGAAATTAATACTGAGCATCAGGAAAAGAGAGCTGAAGTTCTTGAGAGATGTGATGAGGAAGGAAGGAAGGCTTAGAGAATCTGATACTCACAGGTCAAATAGAGGGAGAGAGACATGGGAAAGCAGTGGATAACGTATTTAAAGGACTTGAGCAGGTGTACGGCAGAGCGGGTTTTGGGTGGGGTAACAGAAAAAAGCGTGCTAAGAGCTATCGGAGATAGGGAGATGTGGAAGGCTATGATCGCCTACGTTCTGAAGGGACAGGGTACATAGAAGAAGAAGAATTTCCTGACTCTTCCAACAGTATATCACCTGATGAGGTGCTAGAAATAGCACCGAAATTTGACAGCTCTATAGCAAAACAATGTTTTTATTATAGAATAAAAATATTACTACAAATATTGCTCTACTACAAATCGAGCACAGTTAAAATGTAAATGTTGCGAACTGTGGAGTGTTATTCTATTAGTTCTTATTTCTGCTAAGATAAATGGAAACTTCTGAAAAACAAACAAGAATCTCTAAATCATTCTACAACATTTTCCCTCTGTACCTACATAAAAAAGCTGCATATTATAAAGTTTCTTAAAAATAAAACACTACCAAACCATAGAAATGAATTGACAGTATTATGTAAACACCGTAAATATTTCACTTTAAAATTTAATGAATTATAATGTTCATTAATAATTTATGCTCTAATATTACATAATTATTTTATTAAAATTCATAACCCACACAATACTTATTTGGTTTTCATATCTTAGTATACCATAATTACTTAATTCAAATTTTAACCTAAACAATTTAGCTCATTTAACAAATACAGATAAAATTAAATTAATTAAATAAAATTAAATAAATTTTAAATAAATAAAATAAATAAATTAAATAAATAAAAAAAATTAAATAAATAAAATAAATAAATTAAATAAAATTAAATTTAATTAAATAAAATAAAATTAATTAAAACAAATACAAATAAAATTAAATTTAAAAAAACTAAAATCTGACCTGCTGTCAAAAACCATTGTCTACATTTTTGAATAATACATGTTCATAGTATGTATCTTCCCCAGAAAAAATAAAGTGTCATCAACATAAATGTTCAGCTTCATAATTCAACATAAGTCTCACGTTTCATTAAGTTATACAGACACACCCATAATCATATTGTTTAACTTCCTGTAACCACCTCTCTAACTTTCTGAATAACCATGAATTCATTTTATATTTTCTCAAAAAGTAATGTTCACCATTTGTTTTTAAAATATCACCCGAAGAAGAACAATAATGTTCTGAAATATGAATTTTTTATGTAGTGATATAATGCTTTTATAAACCATTGTAATAACAAAATTGAAATGTGTGTGTTACACATTTTCTACTCGATATTAAATTTTGTGACATATATATACATACTTCGAGTTCTAATAGAATTCGTTGCATTCACTTACGCGAGAAAGGCATTAAACCATGTCTTCTTCCTCCAGCTATGGGATAAATAGCAGAACAGATTAGGTTCTGTAGCCTTGGTTGGCAACTAGTCTACCACAGAAAGAAATGGCAACCTATTGCGGGACAATATTTTGTCTAGTCAGTCATGGATCGAAAGAGACATGATCGCCCAAGCGTGTATCATGTATAGCACTTAACTGATTGACTGATATCTAAATAAGTTTATGTAATATGTATATGCGTATGTATGTGTACATAAGTATATGCATATTTATTTAAACAGTGCATAAATATGTGAATTGTACAATCTTCAACATAACAGATTTAATTATTTTCCCAAGTGGTTGTTGGGGTTCGAGCTCATGTCAAAACCAAGATTACTATTATTGATTTTCAAGTCAGGCTCTTATTGTAAACAAAGTTTTATAATCTAATACTTTCTCTCATATTGTCGTTATTAGCAGATTTTAGTCGAGTGCTTCATTTTAATTATTTTGAAAAGAGTCATATATTTAATATTGTTGTGATTCTACAACATTTGCATATAGTTGCTACTGTTTAACGTTTCTGCGAGTCATTTCTTCAGCCCTAACCAGGTTGAGAACAAATTTCTCCAGATAGTTACCTATGTTCTCAAAGTTTACAAAGACTAAAGAATGGATTTATCTTAACAAAATGAAGCGTCCAAAGAACGTGGGAAATTTGCTTAAGAACCTATGCATGTCGTGTATTGCGCGCGTAGCCGAGTGGTTAGACCGTTCGAATCTCACTATGATTGATTTGTCAGGAAGATAAAATCTTGATGTTATCGGTCTATAGAAGTGTTCCCAGTATGTGAGATCTTTGAAAAGTGCATGAAAACCTCATTACAAGTATTCAGGTTGACTAAAGATTTTATATACTATTTTATCTTTTTCTTTCTTATATTTTTTACTTTCTCATAGATACTTGATCATTTAACTCATTCGTTTTTATGATTATTCAGGTCAACTATAATACTCTACAAAATAATATGTAGACAAGACACCCCACTTTTACATGTTAACTCGATATTTCTTATCCGTTTATGTTAAAGTATTACGACAAACAAAAAAATATTGTAATTAGATAAGGTTCAATAATTGATTATTCTAGTAGAAACCGAACATAACACTCTTCGATCTTGCATGTGTCGATTAACTCTAGAATCAGTATAGGTTGTGAAAGAAGTATAATTGCTCGACATTGAATGATCAGTCCACATTGATCTTGTTCTGCTCATGAAATCCCGAATGAGCTGTGTATCAATTATTACTATAAATTAGTAAATCAATGAAATCATTAATTCAAAAATTAATTAATTTCCTTTACTCAGAAAATAAGAGGCTAAAATTCTGAGGATTTTAGATAGTTAATAGCAAATATGTGCGAGGAAGTTTATATTCCATAGATCTCCTATGATTCTAGATGATTCAGAAGTAATATAGACTTGTAAAACCTATCCGGTTATTTTGACATATATTCTCTATTCACTTCTAAACCAACCATTATTTTATTTTGGCTAAATTCATACCTCCATATCAATATAGATATTTTACAAGAATTTAAATATAATTAAAACAGCGGCTAGGTAAATTAAAATTCATATATCACAATTTTGATTCATTAATTAAATATAACTCTTTGCTAATACAGGGTTTATATGTTTACCGGAAACTCTGACTGGATACAAATCCGGATTTCATTATCAGTGTGATACCAAATAAGTGTAAACAGTAGTAAAATAAAAACAGAAAAAAAAATAATAAAGACATTAATTCCAGAAGTGACTGCATGATTTCAGCAGTTAACGTTGGGTAGGAAGTCATTACTAAATAAAAACGAAAAGGCTTTGACTCGTATGTACATAATATATGGAAAATAGTAAGTCTACTGACGAAATACAAGCACAGGAAATTACCTTTTAGAGTGCAATGATAAAACTAAGTTAGAAAGATGTGAGGAGTTAGTACAGAAATTATATCAGCCAAAAAATCAAAATTGTATATATACCTGCATATATCAATATTAATTTTACAATTATTTATATCTAAACCTAAATGTCTGTCTGCTGCTCTGACCGTCTTTGTAAATCGTGCGCACACGCATACAAATATCGTTTCTATAAAGCGTTTCTATAAATCGGACCCTGCGTGCATAAGTATGTAAAATTTAGCAAAATTAAAGCATACCAGAAAAGGCAGACGCATTTAAACGAGGTATAATCGCCGACGGATATCAATTCGGTCGGGTTTCAATCCTGGCTAGAATCAATTGGATGTCTAACTGTAGTGATGAACTGTGACACAGAGAAACAGGAGTGTCTGCGGACGACTATATATATATATATATATATATATATATATATATATATGTGTGTGTGTGTGTGTGTGTGTGTGTGTGTGTGTCACTATTACTATGAACGTTATTTTCAGTAGGTACACGTGTTCGTGTTGTTATTCTCGTTTTTATTTCATTAAAAACTGATATTGATAAAAACCGGGCTAAATTGAGAAGCCTTACTAAAAAATCGAACATGCATCCGTATTATACTATAGGAAAACCAACTTGTGTCTCTACCAGTTTACTCATGGAGCGATCCAGACAAGAGTTTGGGTTGTCTATTTAAGGAAAGCACGTTTTTCTTGTTGAGCCTTCAATGAATTTAAATCTGCAAGCTTCAGTTTCGTAACCGAAACATAAACAAAAGATTTTTTTATTCGACATTATTTCTTATTACTATAAACGTAATTGTTTAGTAGGTACACGAGTTTAGGTTGCTGACTTTGTTTTTTATTTTATTAAATACATGAAATTATTGATTACCAGTCTAAATTGTGACAAATTGTGTCAGACAGAAATTGAAACATCCCTTTTTTCCTGTCAGAGAAACCACTTTTAGGATCAAAGATTGTTTCTATCATGATAATAATAATAATCCCACACAGCACTTTGTTATGAGTGAAAAATGTATTTACAGGGGAGTCGTAAACGACTCTAATTCTGATGGTATATATTAATACCGTTAGGGTACTTCGATGTGGTGTAATGGTTAACAAACTTGTCTGATCAAATACGACTGAGTAGTAAGTTCGATGATTACAGGGTACTCCATACTTTTAACCTTGTGCCACATGTAAGTTTCACTTAGTAAATCACTATATATTAAGACCATTTTCTGGTTGGAGGTGGACGGAGAATATTGAGAAATTGCGAAGACAGTTTTGCTTCTTAAAAAATCTCTTAGTGACATCCGTCGTCATTATCGATTATACTGAAGTGTGGCTCTGAAATCAGCAGAATGAAAAGCGCTTTGCTGGCATGTAGTTGTGTGATGATAGGCATTTTCTGTGTTTTAACATCAATCTCTTGTCAGGTGCAATGAGCTAGGTGAATTGGAAAGGCTCGTTACATTATCTCATTTGTGACAGCATTATTGATTGTTGCTTCATTTTTATAGAAATTAGAAATTAGTTCCAGTGCACTGCCATTTACTTTTAAAGAAGTCATATCTGTAAAATGTACAACTAAAATACGAATAAAAATACGTGCGCAGCCTCAGAGATGGTGAAAGATGATGTTTTTAATGTTTATGTTGTCTTGTATTTTCAGTTGAAACTCACCGGAAGTTTTAAAGAATAATGAAAAGCCACATATCGACAGATGAATCTAATTTCTTTTTAAGAGTATTAACTTGATGCAGAAATGATACCCAGAAAAGATATTGAATGACTAAGAATGAAAATGTATTCTGATTTGTTGACATTTGCAAAATATATGCAAAAAAATTAGATCAAAGTGACAGATTCAATTTCCTCTGTTAGTAGCAATGTCACTTCTGATTATAAATTAAAAATAATTAATAAATTGCATTTATGGTTTTGTAGTCATTTTAATACTTTACAAACCTGCTCTGTAGCTATTGAAATATGTGAAAGCATGAGGTTTTTTGGTATGTGCATTACACCGGTCAAAAATAGTATCAAGTACAATATTTTCCTTTGATTCTTAGTTAGCTCTTAATAAAATGTATTGTAATTAAAACCATGTGGATAAAAAAAGGTAAAATAAAAATGAAGCTGAAAATTATACATTGATATTTTTTTTGTTTTGTAGTCTTTGCTTGTGTTATGATTTCTTATTGACGTATTCTAATCAATGAATATTGTTATAGAATAAAAAATTTTGGTAAAAATATAAAATGTGTTGATCAGCAGTTCAGAGCTTAATGTTAAAAATAAACATTGATATAAGTAACTGACTTGCGGTCAAGCACATGCATAACTAACTTTATCTAAACGCTTATCTATGTGATTTTAAAGTAAAGATGGACTATTTTCTGTCAGAGAAACCCAAAGGTCATTGACCATTTCTGTTTAACTATTTTTGCATTCAAATTCATTATCTCTCTCTATTCTCTCTCTCTTTCTCTCTCTCTCTCTCTCTCTGTGTCTCTCTCTCTCTCTCTCTGGGTGTTTCTTCTGAAATTGTTTGTATATATTGTTGTTTTTTTCCCGTGCAGTTTGTAAAAATTGCGTATAATTTCCTCCTTTTTTCTTGGTATTTTCTCTAACAAGGTTTTGATTATATTTCGTTATCTTCACTATTAATTCCTACTCTGCATCCAACTGTTCTATACCCATCATTATTCAGTTAGCAAATTGAATAATATTTTGGTTTATCATGAATCATCTCCATTTTTAGAACGATTATAATTGCATCATTTTTACTACAAATTTTCTTTCAGACAGATTGTATATATTTTCAACATCCTAAATACAAATCTCAAACGTTTCTTTCTTTAAACAGCTCACGTTTGTGAGATTTCTTTTTATTTACAGTATCTTTATCATAATTATAAAGGATGATTACCTAAAATTTCAAAAGAATTTGCCCAAATTAATAACTGAGATTAATATAATTAATAACTCAAAAACGGTATATATATATATAACACAAACACATACGTCAATATACATATTTTCGTTACCGTAACAGTATTATCAGTATTCTTTCAGGCAGTTAAGGAAATGGAAATGAATGTGCATATACCACACACACACACACACGTATATATATATATATATATATATATATATATATATATATATATTAAAGGAAAACAAAAACCGTTGTAGAAACCAACGAACAACTTGCAAGTTGTCAGATAAAACCGACAATGCAGATTTTTTCTTCTTTTTAGAACATAGATTATAAAAGAATTGTCCGAACTTTGTATTTATCGTAGCGCTTTTGGCTATATTTTTAACCATTATTAAGGATGAATTTTATTTTACTTTAAACTGAATACATAAATTGTACGCATCTAAAATTATAGGAATGTTTTATTTTCCAAACAAAGTCAACACATTGTGACCGTGTTCATAGTTGTTATTAGTGAGTGTTGGCTTTTTGATTTGATTAATAATGCTTCCATTAATTTAAGCCGATTTTACATTATGCTGATGTATTTGTTTTATAGAATTTATGGATACAGTTTTGTAGGACGTCATGTGTATTTCAATGGGACTTTAAATAACTACGAGAGATAAATATAACGTTAGTTTTCTTGTTAAACATGTAATATATCCAGTGTAATTATTTACGAATTTGGATTGATCAAGAACACAGTTCTTTAAAGGATATGTAAATTTGCAAATAATATTGTTTCTCTGTAATTTACATTTTTCAGGTGAATTATTATTTTTGACAATGTGGTTAGCAGTTTTAATATTTTTGTAATAGATAATTTAATTTTCTTGTTTTTGTTAATTGGAGTTATGTATTTCTTAATATTTTTTAAGTGAAGATACATCTTGCTTATAGTTAATATGAACATGTGATCGATCGGTATTTTTGAATGACTAACCTACAAATTTTTTAATTGAATTCATCCCATGTAAGGCAGTAAAGCCACTAAAACTCAAGTGATTACTGGGTGTCAGAAACGAGTAAACAGAAAGGCAGTATTTCTCGATATTTCTGAGATGAGGTAGTATTTACACTATTTACATAATTTGGACTATTGTTCTCATCTTTGTTGCCATTAGTGCACCTGAAAAATGCCGGAGCGTACGACGGCCGAAACGTCGTACAAATGGCAACAAGGATGAGGACAATAGTCTGAATAATGCAAATAATGTAAATAGCGAGGAAGGCAGTAGATAGCATTTACATTTTTGAAAATCAAACTTATCTGGAAACCAAGAAGGCATTAGAGAGTTTCACAAACGAAAATGCGAGAAAAATCTATTAGTATAGAACATGCAGTTATATCTAACCAACTCAACTATAAACCTATGAAACATTGTTGCTAATGTAGTACTGCGCTTAAATTCCTAAAGTCTAGCTACCATATCAAAGAGATCGTACAAACAATTATCATGATACTATTTATAGCAAAGCACAGGCAAAAAACTTTACGGTGGTGTGAAGGTGATAAAAAACAAGATGCCAGGTTAGAATCAAGAATACTGTCGCATGTTATCAAGAATCTCTAAATATAAAGCAGGAGAACCAGATCATATATGTCAGCATGGTCGAATGTTACACTAAAAATATGTAAGATAGATCAGGATAGAAAAATGTCTGACACGACACAGTGAAACAACTTTCTTGGCAGCAGACCTAGCAATGGATTCAATATAGTCCTTTTGCTTCATTTCAGCTGAGAATGCTAGCCCGAGGAGGCGCAAAAAGGTTACTGTCCTCGAGGTTAGCATCAGCAATGCTGATAGGAAGCAGAAAGGTCTCTCTCAGATGATTAATAGAGATGAATTTTGTTTTGAAGGTGTTAAAATTAAGAAGCCATCATTTTCCTCAGTTAATAACAGGCTGTAGGCATTTTTTGAGATCAGTAATCAATTTGGCTTTATCGATCTGATCAGACTTACTATTGAAACAGGAGTAAATGGTTGTGGCATTTGCATAGATACCAATTTAGAAGCTATTACCACCAAGAAGGCCATTCATGAAAATTAAGAAGAAAGTAGTACCAAGAATAAGGGGGACACCTGCATTAGCACAAAAGGACCTGGAGGACTAGCTATTTAGGACTACTTCATCTTACGATTTTAAAATATAAGAAGTAGAAGTACTTCTATTTAAAACTCAATTAAATTTAATGTACTTCTGAAGAATAAATGTTGATAAAGCTTTCTTATAGCAATAAAATTAAATGAATTAAACATTTTAACAAACCAATAGTTTTAATAAAACAACCTATAGGCCTTTTTATAACCCAAGAGTGATAAGTGTAGACTTGAGAAACGTTTATTCCTTAAAAATGTTTTAAGAAAAGAATTTATTAACTTCAATTCCAAGTAATGCTGATTTTTCTGTTAATAAATGCAGGATGTCTCCTTATAAGGGAACTGTTAAATTATTATTACCATTTCATTTGATAATTTCCACGTGATTGTGAAAAGAAATGGTAATGCCATATTAATTTAAATCAACTTACATATTTAATAAAAGAACAAAGTAATCATAGATATTAGTTTTGATTTATACTAATTATTTTGTGACTGATAAAGAAAGTAATAAGGAAAGTTACTTTCCATCAGTGATACTTATCCCTTTAATATTTTAAATTTTCATCAAAGAAACTAATATTCATAATTAGACACATAAGAGCATATATATTGCTTTAAAAAGTTATCTTGAAGTAAACTGGTTTTGTACACCTGGTTTCAAAAGATTTTCATAGAACAAAATGCCTGAATATGTTATACATAAAATAAACTAAAGTAAACTAAAATATTTACAATTTTTGAAGTAATGTGGCGAAAACTTCCCAATTAAAAGATTGTCTTCTGTTTGCTTTAACGGCGTCTTCTTTAACAATAAATAGAAAAGAAATTTGTGATAAACTATCCTTTTATTTCTGACAGTTTTATTTTTTTATTATCGAAACAAAGACAAGAAAATATACATTGAATGATTTCTGTTTTCTTTTCGTTATTATATAGAGATTACTCTGTCTACATAGATTTCATAATTACAACAGTTCATGTATCATTAAAAACTTGAGTTTCAAGTTCCACTTTCTTAAAATTCTGTCCACCAAACATATTGATCCGTCTCATCTTATAGTCTTTCTTATAAACATTGTTTTTTAAAAAAAATCCAATCATATTAAAATTATATCATGAGAATTGTCCTATTACTTAAATATTAGAAACATGAAAAATAATTAAAGCTAAAACTTCCTTTCAGAGAAATAAAAGTAAACAGTAACCAATGTTTGATATGAACCTAAATGTAGAAACAAAAATCAGATGAAAAAATACCTTCGCCATCTCTAAGAATCGTTTGTCTGATATTATACTTTTCAGACGGGTATAAACTGTAAATGTTCTTTTATGGCCGAAAAAGTAAATTAGTTAGATATCAATATACAGAAGCTGTCTAATGAGTAGACGAATAAACATTATCAAAAATAGAACATAATATTCTCTTTTGTTAAATATTTTATAGAATAGAAAAAAATGCACCTCACTGCATATACTTGGATTGTAATTATTTAGTTGCATTTTTACTTATAAATTATGTATTATTACTGTTTCTTCTGATTTCCATGGCCTCTCTCTATATATAACACTATTTTAGCCTGGCCGGACGAAAGTAATTAAATTAGTGGAATTATTAATTGTTTCAAATAAGACGAAAGAAATTATGTTGGTCCGTATTATTAATTTTTATAAATCGAAAAGGACCAACTAAAAAAAGTTGTTCATTTTGATATGAACGTCGATAATAAAATCTATTATGGGCAGAAGAAGGTAAGGGGTTGCAAAACTCAAAGCCGAGAGATATGAACAAGTTATATTTTGAGGGTGTGTTATTTGATAAACAGCCGAGTCAAACGCGCTTATTGTTGACAATTGGAAATAGTTTGAAGTCGGAACAAAGACACCGCTGACAAAGGAAAAAAATTAAACAAAACAATTTTTACTTGTCAGAAGGGATTGTTTTTGATAAGTGGAATTAAAATTTCCAAGCCTGAGTTACACCGCAGATAAAAGTAAAAAAAAAAAAATATATATAATTTTTACTTTTCAGAAGGTATTATTCTAAATTAAAGAAATATTTGATGAGTAGAATTTAACCTTTGTAAAATTTAGTTGGAAAATAATTATACACATAAAAGCTAAATTAATATTTTTTTCGGCAGTAAAAGGAAAAGCCGAAAGAAATGATATTACCAACCAAGAAGATGCTTCATTGGTTGAACCGGAGGAAAAGAACAGAGAGAAAAGTTGCCCCGTCCAAGAACATGTGTAGAAGTGATTTCATTGACCAGAGATACGATTCGCATGTTCGTCATTCTCCCACCAGTGAATCTGAGACAAGCATAAATACAGTGCCCCGAGGGGGCCAAGAGCAGACCACCGGCAGAGGTCAGAGAGACCGGCAAATGCCGGAGAGACCACCGGCAGAGGCCGGAGAAACTGGCAGAGACCGGGGGAGTCAAGAAAGAATCCAGTCGACTCTTAGCCCAAAGATGTAACGACGAAGGTAAGGCGCCAAGACACGGGGTGCCTACTATAGGGCCAGTCCCATTCCATAGAGTTTCTGACTGAAAATGTACAAAGACAGAGATAATTGCCACGTTGTTGAATGGCAGCCGTAGAGAAACCTGCCGTCGTCCGACTGAAAAGAATTAAAGACAGACAAGAAGTAATTTTGCAGACGAAGTTTGAAACGGCCAGCTAGAGTTAAAGACAGATGGAAAGTGAGTTGCAGTTGCAGTTGAAGTAGGAGCTGTGCTGAACTAACAAGACAAAATCATCACAACCGCCGCTATCCAACATACGCACAAAGACCAATCTTCGGCAGTTTCCGTAAAGCTTCAGTGAAAAGAGAACAAAGACATTTTTGAATCGTCACAAACTTGAAAACTCCGATTGGAGTGAAGTAACATTATCAACCAAAAACTCTAGTTAATTTTAAGACAAACTTTTCTCTTAGACGAAACTTTCACTCTGTAGGCTAAGTAGTGATCAGGGATTGGCGATTGTTATATTCTATTTTTTGTGTTTCTTTTTGTATGTATGTAAAAAAATTTTCCGAAGATTTAAACTAGTGGGTAATATAATCTGAATATATGAATTATAGTTATTCTAAAACGGAAATAAAGAAAATAATGAAAATTATCAGAAAGCAAAAAGAAATTATTTATTTTATAGTAGGGCTTCCATTTCAGATCTAATTTACCTTGTCTAACATGCTTCTTGTAATACACTGGGTCCCCGACTCCCAATTTTACTTCTCGGCGGTTTTTGTTAACAGTGTGGTTCCTCCTCTTTTGAGCCCGTTTAATCCTCTGTTGAGCTTGGACGAAGATTTTGTGTTGTTGTTCGATTATAAGACGATGGTGATCTTCGACCATGTACCTTCTACGAGGCTTCAACAGATTATCTACCGGCAGAATCACATCGCGTCCAAATAGCATATAATACGGCGAGTATTCTGTTGTCTCGTACATAGAAAATCTCACTCCTGCTAATGCTTGACAGATCCCAATTCTCATTTTCCCCCATGGTTAATTTAGCTAAAATATTGCCTAAGCATCGGTGGAAGCGTTTTACCTTTGCGTTGCTCTGTGGGTGGTATGGAGATGTGGTTATGTGCTTTATATTCAAACTGTTGAGAGTCTCCCTCATTATCTCATTGACATTTTCGGTTCCATTATCTGTCACTAATTCAAAAGGGGCTCCATATCTTGGGAATATCTCCGTCAGAACTAAATTGGCTACCGTCTGGGCCTTTTTATCTTTTACGGCATATGCTTCTGGCCAGTTGGTAAGCCAGTCGACAAAGCTGACTATGTAATTGTTTCCGCGAGGGGTTTCGCCATACGGCCCTGAAATATCTAAGCTAACTTTCTGAAATGGATAGGCTGGAGTGTCCGTTTCCACAAGAGGTCCTATCGTATGTTTATCGGCTCTGACCTGACATGTGATGCAGCTATTCACATATGCAGTCACTTCTTTGTACAGAGCCGGCCAGTAATATTTCCTACTGATAAGTCCGTACGTTTTATCTATGCCCATGTATCCTAGGGTGTCGTGATGCTGCGATAGTATCTTACTTCGGAGTGATCTAGCTACGTACAGCCGGGGCCTCACTTCCCCATCTCTGTCGGAGAGTTAATATAGTCTACCTTCTTGTATTAGGTATTTTCGTGCACATGCTTCAGTTACCCGCCCCGCCTCTATCGCTTCCTTTAGATTCTTAATTTCATCATCCATTTCGTACTCGCAGAATATTTCGGAGGGTCGGTCCTCTTCACTGTCACTTGAGTCTTCCAGTTCCCCTAAGCCGGTTTGTCTCCCAATTCGCTAAGAGTTAATCACGTTTATCTGGTAGACCCTGTCATTCACCTCAGGTATAATGTTTACAGATTCCTCTTCTAACACCCGAGGGATTCGAGACAGCAGATCGTCACATATATTGTCCCTCCCCGCCAAATATTCTATTCTACAATTATACCCGCTCAATTTAATGGCCCACTGTTGTATTTTTCTATTGGTAAGTTCCGCTTCAAATAAATACTGTAGAGGTTTAGGGTCAGTCTTGATTATAAACTTCGCTCCGCTCAGGTAATAGTCTAGTCTGGCATAGGCTTCTTTCTCAATCACCGGCCACCTCTGCTGAGTAGGAAAGAGCCGGTGAGATAAAAAGTAGATGGGTACCTCTTCTGGTATCCCTGGAACGGGGCCATCCTTGTCTGGACAGGGCTGGGTCAGTGTACAGTATCATTGGCCTATTCAAATCTGGATAAGCCAATAGGGGGACAGCAGTCAGGGCATCAAAGGATCTTTGGCAATCTTCCGTCCATTTGAACCTGGCATATTTTTTGTCAATGCTATAAGTGGTGTGGCAATCCTAGAGAATCCCGGAATAAACCTTCGGTAGTACCCTATTGCCCCTATAAAGACCCTAACCTGCCTAATCGTTTTTGGTGCAGGCATTGCCCTGATCACCTCAACTTTATCCATATCTGGTTTAAACCCCTGTTCGTTGATTATGAATCCCAAGTACCTTGTTTCTATACTCATCTAATGGCACTTAGATAGCTTGATCTTTAACCCTTGTTTTCGCAATTGGGGGAAAAAAAAACAATCTGCAAGTGCTGAAGGTGTTCACTTTCACTGGCTGAGAAAACTAATATGTCGTCCAAGTAAGCCATTGCAATTTGCTTTAACCCCTCAAAAACTACTGATATAAGTTGCTGAAAAACTCCTGGGTCATTAGCGAGTTCGAATGGCATTACTCTAAACTGATACAGACCCGCATGGCACGCAAATGCTATTTTTTCTCGGTCATTTCCGTCTAAAGCTACCTGCCAATATCCTGATCTTAGATCAAGTTTAGAAAAGTAGTTAGATTTTCCCAACACAGCCAAGATATCATCAATCATCGGCAATGGGTAGGCCATGGGCCTCGTGATTTTATTTAAGGCCCTAAGATCGACACAAAACCTATGTCCTTCATCTTTCTTACTGACTACTACTATTGGAAAACTCCGAGGGGATTTAGAGCGTTCGATCCCCCCTGATTCCAGCATATCATTGACTGCATCCTCCACCAGTTGACGTTTGTGTATTGGTGTCCGATACGGTTTTAATTTTATTGGTGGGTGATCCCCTGTGTCAATCTTCATCTGCACTGTTTGTGTCCGACCCAAGTCCTTATCGGAGTTAGCCACCCCGTCCTTATTCTTAAGTATTAGTCGCCTTATGCTCTCCATGTGTTCAGGCGGTGCCAGTATTTCCTCTTCATTTACTATCAAGTTTACCTGAACATGAGCTAAATTTCTCCTGCTCACCTGCTGCCTTATGATAGGCGTGGGTGTTGCTCTTTCTATCTCATCCCCTTTCTCTATTTTTATCGTTGTGTTCGTGGTATTTCCTAGCATTATTGGGATGTCATTAGTGTCACTATATTCGACCACCGATTCGTGTAGCGTAATTTCCCCTTCCTCTAAGTAACCTTTATCAGTTGGAGTTACCTGATATATTCCTTGCCTTAGGTTTTCTGCTGGTGACAGCCTTCCCTTACATGCAATAGCCGTGTGTGGCGGCAAAACAATGTCTTTAGCAGTAAGAACGACCACTTCATTCATCGGAGCTCCGAGAGGAATCTCCTTCCCACCTAACTTTAAGAGGGTTGGATTAAAGCTGAGTTGGGCCTTATTGCTCTCCAACCAGTCTCGGCCTAATATCATTGCCCTACAGAGGGTTGGGGCTGCGTAGAATTTCTGCATAGTGGATACCCCTCCCACACTTATAGGCAGGCATATCGCACCGGTTATTCTTATTTCTCGTCTGTCTGCCTGAATTATGTTCATATCTGCAGCTTAGAGTCTCCTATTCTTTTGGTTTAATGCCTTAAAATCTTTTATCCTCAAAATTGATATGCATGCCCCCGTATCTAATAATGCCTGTATGTATTTGCTGCTCACCAGCACATTACAAGTTGCTTCAATACCTTGGCCGAGCAACGCATAACTTTGGGCCACCCTTACATCTCTCGGGGTGGCCCTTCTGCTTTCCCGGCTGTCGTTCGGTTTTTCTTCTAGCACGTAAGAGCCCCTCCCAACAAGGACATTCCCTCACCAGGTGCCCCAGCCGCCCACATTTCCAGCATCCCGGTCTTCCAGGAACTGGGCGTGATTCTTTTCCAGCTCCTTTTCGGGGTATGGTTTCCCCAATGGTGATCCGTCTCACCATACCTCCACCGTCCTCCATTGTTCTGAGGAGGTCCTACATATCTTCCATCATCTTACCCCCTCGCCCCCCACATTTGTTCCCGAGAGGTTGCGAGCCTTTCGTGCAGCCTGAGGCTTTGCTGTGCTGCATTGAATGCCTCTGTCAGAGTGGTTGGGTAGGCCCTGTCTGGTGTCCTCTTTCACGAACGGGTTTTCGATTGCGTCCGTGAAAAATTCAGCCAACTGCATCTGAATTACCTCGCCCTCTCGTTGAACTGCGTCCTTATATGCTATCTTAGCCAGTCCTAGAATTCTACTCGTTAGTTCTGGCAGAGTTTATCCTTCTTTCTGTCTAACCTTAATTAAAGCCATTGCAGCATTAGCTGCACTAGTACAATCACTATATTGATGAGTTAGCTGTTTCAAAAGTTCATCCCAACTACATTCTGGATGATCCTCTAAATACAGCCCTATATATTCTGATACTACTCCATCTGAGTAGTCGTGGGCCACATTAACTATCACTGCCTGCGAAAGCTTGTGTATTCTACTCTTTTCTTTCCTCAAGCCTGGAACTCGGAAGATCTACCTTTAAATACAGGTATTCTCAACCCACTTGATCCGATAACATGAATTTTATCCATACTAAACTATTACAATTCTAACAAGTGGCAAAAGAAAGAGAAAGAAAAATTCAAAACCAATACCAAGAATATGCCGGCAAGAACTTTGAATAGACAAAATAAGGGAGTAAAAGAATTCGGCTTCCCTTAAGTGGATCAGTGCTTGTTGATTTCGGGTTCCCTTTTCTTTTTCTTTTTTTTAAAGCTTATACCAAGCAATTAGAATGTCTTTTAGTGAGTGTGACGATCAAAAGTTTAAAGGAAACTCGTCTGTCTGCTGAGGTCCCTTGAGTACTTCTTTATTTGGTTATTAGTGGTTCTTCCTTCAATTTCCTTTCTCCGTTCGTCTTGTTTCGTTTTCTGTCCAGTCACGTCGGTTTGTTGAAACCCAAACTGAGCATCCAGTGGCACTTCCGTGGGTTCCGAATCTTGCAGTCACGAGCACCACTTGTAATACCCCAGTGGACGGTCCGAACAATTTCTCCGGCGGCCGTTCTCCACGTTGTGATGTTGCCGGGAGTTTGTTGAAAAAGCCGGAGCCTCAAGCTGGGGGTACAAGATTAAACTATAAGGAACGAACTTCCACAACTTGGATGAGTTAAATCGACGCTTTATTTCGTTTAGAGTTAGTCTTTCGGTAGGGGCAGGCGAATGTGGCACACAGCTCTAACTCTAAATAACGGAGATCGAATTCCGAACTGACCGACTCAAGACGAACGGAGGTTCTACTTCATAGACAACTATTTTTTGTGATCTCGAAAATGACCTTCAATCTGTTGTTAATTGTGGCAAGAAGTAGCTTGTTATTTTAATTTTAACGCCTGCAAAACGAAACTGTTCTTTATTAATCTTCTTAATGAAATTTTTGTCTTGGCTCTCTTCGTGGTTTCACGTTTTCCACTGACATGAAATGACACGATTATATTGAGTCAAATGCTGCTAGAAATGTTGGTTCCATATGTAGCGTTAGACAGTTTTTTCCTCAAACGCTTGCACATATTCACATAGTCAAAATTAAGAGTTGTAAACATCAATTCTAGGTTATTTTTTTATCACGCACCTTTTGTTCATGAAAATCTATTCTAGCATCTTGCTTTCCTGTTACCTACGATTTTCAAAATTTTAAATGCATCGTTAGTTGTCATATTTTGTCTCCTGTAATCATACTCTTTTATTGTTCTCTGTTTCTTTCACTCTCAGTAACCTAATGTATCCTGATAGTTTTCATTGCATCTTTGGGTCATTAAACTAAATAACAATTTCATAAACAAATACAAGGAACACAAGAGCATTTACATACATTGTTGTGTATAATTACGAATACAGATAGTTTAATAATCTGTGTAATTTGTCTGGATTGTTTTATTGGGTGTAACGACCCCAAAAGATTAGTTTCTTTCTTAGAGTAGTATTCTTAGGTTGTACTATCTTTACTAAACTTACCAAGGTACTTTTCTTCAATATTCTAGCAAAATACACAATGAATATATTAAAGTTACAAGTAAAGCTTGATATTTTGAATCTAAATTTTTACAGTATTCATTTCGGCCAACTCAAATCTCACTCTAATTATTAAGGATATTGATCTTAATGAAATAAAACACATAAGCATTTATGTTGAAATTTTTCTAATTCTTTGTCATTGGCAATAGGCCTGCTACTTTCTTGGAATGTTTCTAACGTTCATTCTCATAAGACATTAACTAAATTCCTTTCCAGGTAGATAATTCATTATTCACTTTAAGTTTACTTGTTCACTTGAAATATTAATCTCAATGATTCATTAAAAGGAGATAAAAGTTTACAAGTCATTCGATACTTTCTGTTTGACAGTTCGTCTTCATTTTCCCGTTTGCATTTTGAACTAATTACCAGGTTTTCACTTGAGATCATCTGCCATGATTGTCGCTCAATAAAGCTAATTGCTACAATTATTTGCGTTCTAATCTTCCACAAGTAGGAGTTTATGCCATAACTTGCAACCGTTACTCGGAAAATCTAACACATTCCGAAAAAATGACAGCTATAATAATTAACAATTTCTGTTCAGATCATACTGAGATGCAATCCGTCAGTTGTTTTGTAATTGGGCTCAAATAAAATTCCTTATTTTGATTAAATTTCATTCAAATTTTGATTAAATTTCATTCAAATTTGTTCAAATCATATCTTTTTGCTTAGAATGAAGGCTTGAAACAAATTGAAGCTTTGATCGCTATGAATCTCAACTCGAAAAACAATGTTTATATTTTTCTATAAATCATTTCCTATTATATTCACTTATCATACACGCACTCATTTCAGCTGGCTTTATAAATTGATATACTAGGACCTTAAATAAGTCCTTGCTAGTTTTTCATAAAAAGTAATGTTTTGTTTATGAAAATTAGTAAGAAACATGTCACTGAAAGTATTTTTCATCATTAGCCACTACTTTTCCCCATCTTTCTTTCAGGATTTGAATTCCACGTCAAAAAAACGATTCATTTTTGGCATCTTCATAAGAATTAAAGTACTGTACAGCCACGCCATATACTATCGATTGGAACACGTGATAATCGAACGTGGCAATGTCTGGTGAATACGGTGGGTAGGATAGGACTTTTAATTTAAGCGTTTCCAAGTAGGGTTTTATCCGTTTTGTAAATGTAGCCTAGCGTTGTTATGCTGCAAAATCACTTTGCCGTATCTTTGCTCCTATAGCGGTCATTTTTTTTTCTTCCATTTTGGCTCAAACGTGTCAACTGTAATCATTAGTGATCTCCCCTGATGGTTTCGGTTGGTTTGAATAGCTCATAAACATCTACGCCGAGCTGATCTCACCAAATGCAGAGCAGAGCTTCGAACCCCGAATATTCGACTTTGCCCCGGATGGCCGGGCTTACTCCACGTTCTTTTACGTTTAAGGTTATTGTAGTGTATTCACTTTTAATTGCCGGTCTCGATACGATGCAAAAAAACTTTCTTTTTCTGCCGTTGAAGCAGCTGATCCCACGTGACAAGACGCGTTCGACGTTTCTCGGCTTCAACTCGTACAGCATTTAATATCCTTGTTTTTAAAACATTTCTAATGCTTTCAAACGTTTCAAAAATGTTTGGGAATTAAATCCTAATCATTTTGCAAGTTCAGCTTGAATTAGTCTTCATGAAGTAATGCCTCCAATTCTTCGTCTTCAAACTTTTTAGGTGCGCCAGAGCGTTTTTCATCAAAACCATTATTTTTAAAGCGTCTAACCCAATCTCTGCATGTTGTTTCTGACAGAGCATGGTCATCGTATGTCTCAACAATAATTCTGTGTGTTTCAGCTGCATATTTCTTTTGAATAAAGTAGTGCAGTAAAATTCCCCGAAAATTCACTTTCTTTGGGACGAAATCCATCATGTTTAATGCTATGAAAAACAAAAGTTCTTTACAATTCGGCGAAATTACCCAGACTGAATATATTTACTTGGTTATAGTACTTCCTTATACATGCATTACCATCTAAAATTGCACGCACGCAGTTCTGAGAAAACTAACTGTTAAAAAGCAGCGAGAACTTATTCAAGGTCCTAAATTACTTTTTTTCACAAGTAGTTTCACTTATCTATATTTAAGCCACTATAAGACGGTAATAGGCAATGACTAATGTTAATAAAAGCAATGAATAATTATCACAGAAAAAAGGAAAAGGATGCGCAAATGACAATGCTGTAATTGTCCAAGAAAGAACATAAGGAAACTACACATTGTACCCTTTGAAATAGGCTGGAATTTAAAAAAATCTCTCTGAGTACAGCCGAACAGGGAAATACGCTGCCTGATGATAATTATTTCACACCACTTTTTCCTGAAATTTGTCACTAATTTCCGCATAGATATAAATCCATATAATCATTTTTTTTTGTTACTGCCACTATTTCCTTGGGTATCTGTCGTATACACATATATTTTCGGATCCCAATCAAACACATAAAGTCAGAAATAGCTTCATGTCATTTTCCATTGATCTAAATAAATGGTCCACTGATACAATTTTGTAGAAAAAAAAGACATACAACCACACATGTTTCACATAGATAAAGCTCTTTGTAATATGTGCGCTGTACTTGTGAGTACACTTTTATTGTATTTCTTTATGACGTAGGCTGCCAAGGTTTCCTTCAATTAGTCTATCGGAACCATTTCCAATCAATTCGAGGGCTTTAACTACAAATGTAATTATTGATACACTCAGGTACTACATTTTTTAGATTTCTACTTCAAGATTCTTATAATTTGATAGGTTTTAAATATCTTCATTGTTACTTTACAATCTCTAGGAAATGCCATGTCAATAAGAAAACACATTCTGTTTTTGTGGTTTTTTGATAAAAATGTTATTATTATTATTATTATTATTATTATTAAGCATACTTTGTTTTACATCTAAATGTAAAGATATTCAATTTGAAGCAAGAATTTCTCGTTGTTGATTCTTGTTGTATCACTAAATGATGATTGAACCCAAGTAAAAGTTCGTTATTTGTAAAGAAATTTGCTTGGCATAAGGACTACTTTCGCACCAGAAGTGTCTTTGAATTTTGAAGGATGATAGTTTCGAGGGAAAACATAAAAACGCTCCCATGATCTTTTAAACGCAAGAAATATTAATAAAGCTAATAAAGTATTCGAAAAAGTGAATATACTTTTATAACATGTCATTGATGGTGTTTAAATATTTGCTGTGAAATAAAAGCGATTGTTTTTCAGTCAATATCTTTCAAAACGCGACCACATATAGTTTCTTAAATTGAAATAATGAGTGAAACTGATTATGCTGAAGTAAAATAATATTTCAGAACACATCAAGTGTCAGCAGCCAAAAGCAAGAATGAGTCAGATATTTTCTATTCACAGCAAACATATTTTCTAATCGAACACTACTTTTTCACATATCCATTGTAAAATATTGATTATAATATTCCTTAGGTAAAATTATACACGAAGTCGGAAATGCCGGTCCAATAATTGTGTATCGTACACAGATCATGAAATCTATTATAGATCTTCGATTTCCTAATAGCAAAACTGTAAACGCGATTTATACACGATAAGACGGCATCCTAACAGATTAGTAAAGCAATATGCATTCATGATAAATAGAGCCTCCATTATATCTGCTAATGTGACAATACATTAACTGCAACTATATTATGGAAGATGAACGAAAAATTAGGAACGCAGACAAGTGAAAAAAATATTTTCTTTGTTTTCGTCAATGATCGCATTTATAAGAACAGTGTTTCGAAATATGAGGTCTTGAGACACTAAAACATTAAGTAGACTTTCTTGTAGATATTTTACATTTGTGTGTAATATTTTCAAGAAGAAATAAATACAAAATGAAATATTTAAATATTACTTAGTAATAGAATTAACTCGATATTAGAGAATTAGAGAAATAAAGAAGTAATTTGTTCTATTCTTACAATTCGGTATTTCATGATTTCTCTTAGTAACTCTTAATGTATCATTAACCAGAATATCAATAAATTTTGAATGTCGCACTCTTGTCAGTATTTTAATATTTTTTAAATAATTTTTTATATTTCAGTCTAACATTTATTAATAATATTACATTTATATGACAGATATTTGCTTCCTGATAATTTTAATTTGATAATTCCTTTGTTCAAGGAACCATTCTATCATCCTTAGTAACTGAGGATAACCTGTTGAAATTCGTTTGATTCACTAAGTTACATTTCAGCACAGATTTAGAGAAATTTGAGTGGACATAAAAAGGCAAATAAAGTTTCGTTTTCAACATACCGATCTAGTATATTGCTTGTTTATGTATTTTCCACTGTTTAAAATAGTATAAGTTAATCATTGCTAGAGATGAATCTGTGTAACATCTAAGAAATGGTATTAAATTTTATAACGATTATATTGTAAATATTAAGGCTTAAATATATTTAAATACGTGCAAATTTAATCGTGTTTCACTCACAAAAGACGCAACAAATTTACAATCAATAATGATAGTTCCTATTAATGAATATCACCTTCTCAGCATGCGGTAACTTCAAAAACTTTCATGTCTGGCGTTCAGGTATCTTAATGTAAATCAACGAATGGAAAGTGTTTTTGATTTTCTATCCCAGAGTCTGTGTCTTCAGATTTTTTTTTAATAGTCGTAGGCTCCATGGCCTTTCTAACTTGGTAGAACCAACCACTGCCAATTCGTCACGTTGTTCGAGATTTGTTGGGAGGATTGATACAAACATCAAGCTAGTTGAAGGAAAACTTTAAAAGCAGAATGAAATCAAAATGACTTGCTGTACGACTTTCTTGTCCAAAAATTAAATCAAGGATACATTGCAGCAGTATTGTATTTCTTTTACAGAAACAAAATATCTCGCTTTTATCAAAAGATATTAAAATGGCTTTGTATTTACTCTCAAGAAAGAACAAAGACTTAACCGCTTTACATTTTAAGAAACGCTGTTAGCCCACGCATTTTAAACTAAAAGAAAACACGCAACAGATAAATAATGTTACTTTTCTATTTGAAGCGGGAGTGGAGAAGAAGATCCAGACATGTCGATATTTGGAATGTAATGGGTTAAATGATGATATAAATGATGACGAACATTAGATAAAATTAATCTTTTATATAGGACAGCAGTGACAATGGAAAACAGAAACAAATGAAATTTTAAAAAGATCGCTCGATATGAATCTATTAAATATACACACATTCTTGCTATAAACAGTTATTGTCGCAAAAGCTGATAAAACCAAAACAGCGAGAAAACGGATAACTCGACAAGCTCTTTCCATAACTGGATGTTTTCTCATTAGGGAATTTCAAAAATATTTTCCATTTAATACAAAAATAATTATAATAAAACAGAATATTTTCTGAATTTAAAATGTAAAATTTATTAGAAAAAAAAGGAATGAAAGATAACAAAAGAAAAAATACAAATATTTAAGAATGCAAGAGTATTAAATAAATGCAAAAGAATCAAAAGAAAAGGAAAAAAATGAAAACTAAATAAAATAGAGAATATAAGAGAAAGGTATAATGAAACATAGAAAGACGTTTACCTGATTTTCTTTTAAACAAACAATAACAGGACACAATATGAAAAAGAAGCACAGGAATAAAATAATCATAGAAAAGTAGACAAAGGAATAAAATGCAGCCATATTCAGAAGTATTCATTTTTTTAGTTATCTACAACTCACATTGTACTCAGCAAGAATAAAAGAAAAACATTTATCCTATAAAATCAGAAAATTCCAAAACATTTATAGATAGTGGATCAGTACTGAGAAAACAATGAAATATACATACACTTCTAAATAATAGAATTCAAAATTGTAGAAGCAATATAAAAAGACTCTTATTAATGGCAGTAAAAGTCTGGTGTTTGCCGGTACAAATAGATCGATATTTGGAAAGTAACAAATCAGATGCCTTTATCGACAAGGAACCAAAAACCTGTAGTAGTGATTGATATGTTTATGAAAAGGGACTATAATAAAGCCAAAACAGAGCAAAGAATTGAATCGAAGATAAACCTTTGGAAAGAGATTTACAGACAAGTGTTATGTAAATACAAACATGCACGAAGGACAGATGAAAAAGTGGGAAGCATTCCTACTGGATAAAAGAATGTCTAGAAATGAAAAAGGACACAAAATCTTGTTCCTTGTAATGCGTATATACAGCCAAATATTATATTTAAAATTCATAATTGATTGTACGGCAAGGTTACCAGATTGAATCACATTCTGAGGAGAGCCTTTTGAGTCACAAATAACGAAATTCACTTTAGAAAGTAAGGCGGGATAACTTAGAGAACTTTCACACGGAAGCCAATTAAAATTAGTTTGACAAAGATTCCCATATGCCCCAGTTTGCAAATGCTTGCCTCATTTTGACAGCTCTTCCATAGAACAGAGCTACATTATTGACGTTCTTAGCAAAAAATAAATTTAACTGAAAAGAATGAAATATGAAAAATAATTACAACTCTATGAAAAGTAAATGTATTCATCTTTAATGGATGCCATTTGCATAATAGAGAAGAGAATTTACTTTTAAAAAGTAACATTTTATACATATTACGTTATTCCAAGCAAAATGAAAATATATAAATGGAAACGTTTACTTTAGACAAGTAGCCACAATTTCAAACAGCAAATAGTAATTTTACATTTTATGTATAGTTAATGATAAACGTGAGAAGATTTTAGAAGGTTATTAGGATGGTTTAAAAATATTGACTAGATTAAGAAGCTAGTTTGAAACCGACTGATGGCAGTCCTAAAAGGAAATGAGGAAAGATTAACAAAAGCCAACACAAGACACAAAGCAGCACTCACCAGGGCTAGATCCATTTAGAACCAATAAAGCATTTGCCTTCGAAGCAAGATCAACATACAAGTGAAAGAATTTGTGGTAAGTTGGAGGTTTGAACTTTGAAAAATACAGTCTGATCAATGCTCAATTTTTCATTATACTTGAATTTAACATGTCAATTAAAACAGTTCACTATTATTCTCTGCACTACTTGAGCTTTTATTACTGAATAAGATTAATAGGTGCACACAGAGACACACACACATACATACACTTCTTGTCGAATCAAATGTTAACACAAAATGTAGCTGGTCAATGTAAGCCAATCAAACGCATAAGCGAGACGCCATTGGCTAATCTGACACAGTATATGAACTTCATCACAAACTGTAATTATTGATCAGATAATTAATCAAATATGTTCTTTATATCATCTCTACAGAAATGGCATACAATGTTTTAGCCTCGCCGGACGAACAGAATATATAGAACTGATAAAACGAAGAAAAGAATTACCAATAGGATGTTACTTGTTTCTTGTGGGTGTTTCTCAAGTGCAGCGTAATAAAACTGATTAATGATTGATAGGAATATTTTTAGATTGATTACAAAAATAAAAAAAGTAATTAGTGAAACTAAACCTCAGATGATTTAAAACTACCTTAAATTTTATAGAATCTCACAATTTCAAAATTATATATATATGTGTGTGTGCATGTGTGTGTATGTGTGTGTACGTGCTGAAAACAATGAAAGTAGAAAACAATTTGAATTGTAACCGAGAAAAATGGATAACATTGAAAATAAACGTTTATTTGTTTTATGAATGATAAACAGAAATGAAATATGAAAGCCTCACATTTATGTCTTTAGAATAGTTGTGTCTGAAGAATGTTTAACTATTCTACATTAAAAATCAACTAACAATATTTTTACAATAAGCTATTCATAACTCAGAGACTATTTCAAATGAGTCATTGGATCAAAGAACTAGTTTTTGAGAATTCCATGACAATGTCAATATCTTTAGACATCAAATGAAATATGTTGAATGACCGAGGTGGCAGAACGATCCAAGATGATGTGTGCCGAAATATCCACAACACAATATCCGTGCTAATAGATAATAAGAACAGACAAGACAAACACAGATAAGACAGAACAATAAAAATTAGGAAGAGAGTAGAGTTGTTAGAGTCACAGAGAGTACAGTCCAATAATAATCGTCGATGACACACTGAGTTATTTACGACCTTCTCACGTGGGCTGTAAGAATGGATGTAAGCCTGTGGTAGATGTGGTCTTGGTTACTCACCACCCGAAAGCAGAGAATCCGTTAAAGTGAACGACCGACGCACGAAATCTATCCACTCAGACAGTTAATGACAGTCCGAATTATTTACGACCTTCTCACGTGGGCAGATGCGACACAAGACCGATTAACGTGGGTAAAACTAGGCCCGTAAGCTCGGACAAACGTTGTTGTCTGCTTTTCCCCAGAGGACATTGTACACTTCGGCAAAGACCTGTCTTGGTTACTCAACACCCGAAGGTACAGAATCCGATAAGGTGGACGACCGACTCATGCAGTCGATCCGCTCAGACTGTCAATGACAGTCTGAATTATTTAAGCTCTCCCCACGTGGGCAGAAGCCCGAGGTAGATGTGGCACTACTGCCGACCTAAATGTCTGCAACTTATTACACGTCAGTTTCAACTCTACATTAGAACTCTGTCCACAAGATTTTGTAAGGGAGTGTTTTGTTATTGGTAATCCTTTCATCCGGGTTTGTAAAAAAATAAAAAATACTTTCTAATGTGTTTACATCCGGACATTATTTTGGTCCTTTCAGTTTAGTAGCATTTGTCGTTCTGAAAATAATTGCAACGGTGGGCATATCTGCAGATTGTGCCAAGAAGAAAAGTTGGCTATATTATTTTCAGAATGACAAAAGCTACTAAATGAAAGGTCCGAATGTTGACACATTACAAAATAATTTTTTAAGTTTGTATAAAAGGATACCCAATAACAAACCACTCCCTTACTTTGAACTTCCGGTTATGAACTTGTAAAAGTGTTAACCGTTAAGCATCAGTCAATACAAATCGCCTGAGGTCAAACCCATGGCAGCGTAATCGGCTGATCTTCCCAACTCAAATATCAATAAGTTTCATTTTCTTTCGAACATGTATTGAGCACTTTCTAATTAGAACTATTTACTGGTCGAATTTATATCTAATTTAAATTTGACCTGTAACTGTTTCTGCGGATGACTATTTACGCTCGCACACCCTGACTGAGCACTCTGGAAGAATGGTAGACTTTGATAAAACAGTAGCTACTCTAGCATTTACGCATCGTTCATTCAGTAAATTAAAACACTCTTAGCTACTAATGTATGCTTACATGGTATATCACATGCTAAAAGTCTGCCTTCTTCTACTGAGCGCCCATAACCTCAGAGGTAGAATCGCCGACTGATGACAATTTGATCGGGTTTCAATCCTGGCTAAAAGCGACATCTAACCGTACTGATGAGCCATGATACAAAAAACCAGATCTGTCTGCGGATGATTATATATATACTAGCATTATAGTCCGGCGTTGCTCGGGTGCAATGAAAGCTTTAAAACTAATCCATGATCCTGGAGCTGATTCTTTGGACGTTGGCACGAAAGACTAAAAAGCAATAGTTGTTTCCAGTTAAAGCGAAACTGTTGAATGAAAGAAAAACGAATGGATGTAAGTTAAATTTTGATTTCCTGGTATCGATATCAAATAAGCTTTTTTCGTCGTAAACTGAATTTTGAAGACTAAATGATTCTTTTGAATAAATGGTATCATGGCTGAGACTAAGAACTACAATTATACCTACTTAGAGCCAAACCCGGAGCAAAAACTAAAATAAAAGAGCTGAAAAGATACAGACATACAGGCAGATAAACACACACACACACACACAGGCAGATAAACACACACACACACACACACACACACACACACACACACATCTTGCCTTTTATATATATATATATTATTGATTTTCTGCACTATTGTAAGAACTGCAATCTTGAAACTTCTGAATATCGTTTCTTATGTCTTTGTCTATGAGTGTATCAAATTTGATTAAAATCGGACCACTCCTTCGATAATCCGATTTTTTCGATTATCGACTTTCGATATTCATCGGGGGTACCTCGGCACAAAACCTAGTTAAGAATACTCGCATATGCTTATAGTACAACTGTGTAAACTTTCAAGAAAATCGGTTCAGCCGTTTCGGAGTCTATAGGTAACGGATACACACACAGACACACACAGACAAAGTTCCATTTATAAATAAGATATGTGTGTGTGTGCGTGTGTGTGTGTGTGTGTGTGTGTGTGTGTGTGTGTGTGTGTGTGTTGTGATCTTGTTCGCGGCCAGAAATAAAGACACAAATAAGGAATAACATTAAACAACGTTTTACTATTGTTCTTTTAACAAAGAACAATAGTAAAATGCATATACAAAATGTGAAGTTCAACAGCGTGAGAGCTATCTGCTGGAATAAACTTCAGTATTTAATATTGCATCTACCATGTAACGGATGCGATACAAGGTCAGTGGATTTATCGACATTACCGTAGAAAATTCCCAAACCTTTGGGGATGCCTCAAACACCGGACAATAAGGAGAGAGAGGTAAAGCCTGGGGATGGCTCTCTAGGGTTTGGCACCCCTCAGTGTAATTTTTTTCAACTGCATATACGTCCTCAGATAGACATGCAATCAAGCCGCCCTCTGCCCGTGGACAGAGACGCACTTAAATAGAATAAACTTCTGCCACAAAGCAGAAACCGTGTCTTATTTATAGTTGGGAAAGTGCATGCCTGCATTGGTGAATTATCATAATAATATTTCATTTGGAAATGAGTTATTTCCGCATCCTAGATTTAAACTTTTCGGTATCTTCAGGTGATTTATAAGAACTGATTTTCACACGATTTTCAAAGACACAACAGCGGTTTTTACAAACGCGCGACTAGAATTTTTAAACAACCGAAAATTTTCAAAATTAGGGAAGAGTTTCTTAAGGATATTAAAACGCTTTCATGCAGGTTTGTATGATCCTAATATATAACTATATGTGTCATTACATCTTGACATTACTTCTGAGCTTTCATTTATTTTTTTTTTTTGTTCTAGGATAAACATAATTGCAAATATTTTTTCTTGGCATAATCTTCAGACATCACCACCGTTGTAAGTTTTGGTTTTTATTTTACACTATTCCATAATATAGCAGGGTTTTTCCATTTTTCACTTTTAATTTCCACACGTGGCTAGACAGTTTGGTATAATTTCTTAAGTTTTCCAGCTTAGCACATCACTCAATAAGTTCCAGCCCTGACATATAGATGGGGCCACTAACCTTCAAATGGCACGTGACAAAATTTGGGCCCAATCGGATTCTTAGTTTACAAATTGTGGTTATTTAGGTGAAGCTACTACTGCAAATTTTCAAAACAATGGAAAAATCTGAATTTCGTGCATTGCTTTCTTATAGAAAAATGCTGTTCAATCAAAGCAATGGCTTCATAAGTGTTATTCGAACTCTGCCCCCTCGGAAATCATGGTTGAGAGGTCATATGTTGACTTTAAACGTGGTCGTACAGACACAAGTGTTGCTGAACACTCAGTTAAGTCAATACGTGATACACGCTTGGGCGATCATGTCTCGAAAGAGACATGACTGACTGGGCAGAAGATTATCCCGCAGTAGGTTGCCATTGCTTTCTGTGGTAGACTGGTTGCCGACCAAGGCTATAGAACCCAATCTGTCCTGTTATTTAACCCATAACTGGAAGGAGGAGACGGATTAATACCTTTCCCAAGGGTATTTGCGCGTAAGTGAATGCAATGAATTCAGCTGGAATTCGAACTCGGCTCCCCGATTTCTCGTTCCGAGCCGATATCCAATGCACCACAACGCACATCCTGAACACTCAGATCACCCAAAATCGGCAGCGGTCCTGAAAAACACCACAAAATTTACAAAGTCGTTTTGGCCGATCGTAAATTGAAGTTGCATGAGACAGCAGAGGAGTTGAACATATCAGAAGGCAGTGTATTCACCATTTTGCATGAACATTTGTTAATGAGAAAGCTGTGTTCAAAGTGGATGCCGCGTTTGCTCACAGTCGATCAAAAACAAGAACGTGTCGACGATTCAAAGCGTTGTTTGAACTGCTTCAACGCAACAAGAAAATATTTTTGTGTAAATATGTGACAATGGATAAAACATGGATCTATCACTTTACTCCCGAGTCAAATCGGCAGCCAGCTGAGTGAAAAGCATCTAGTGAAAGCCGTCTAAAGCGACCAAAGACGCAAACATCAGCAACATTTTGGCCTACGTATTTTGGATGCGCGAAGTATTTTCTTCATCGAATACCTTGAGAAAGAATAGCGAATATTATATAGCATTATTGGTGCGGTTGAAAGAAGAAATCGCCAAAAAACAGCCACAAATGAAGAAGAAAAAAGTGATCTTTCACCAAGAAAACGCACCATTTCACAAGTCGATCGCAACTATGGCAAAACTACATGAATTGGACTTCAAATTGCTTCCGCATCCACCCTATTCTCCAGATCTGTCCCCCAGCGAATTCTGGCTGTTTGAAGACCTCAAAAGAATTTACCAGGGAAAGAGATATCTGAAATTGAGGCGTATTTTGAGGCCAAAGACAAATCGTTCTATAAAAAAAAGCATCGAATTGTTAGAGAAATATTGGGATTCTAGAAGGAGACTAGGTTCATGAATAAAGTCGAATTTTTCCGTAAAAATGTTATTTTATTAGTTAGGCACAGGATTTATTGAGTGATGTGTTAAATTAGATTTGTGATTATTCCATTTGTTTTTATGAAATCCTATTGTAGACCCCAAATATGTTTTTATTTGTCCGTCTTTATCATGTACTTCTGCTTTGTAAATTACACCTTCTGTTTTACAAAGTGGTCATTTATTTTTGTCCATACAGTTACATTCTTTATTAGTGATGTTATGTTGCACGTTAATATTTATTTTTCTGGTGTTTTGTTTCTATTTTTTTAAAAATAAAGTTGGAGTCTACAAAAGGAATTCTTAAAAACTGATGGAATAATCACAAATCTACATTTAAGCTGGAAAGTCTAACAAAATTGTACCAAACTCTCTAAAACTGAAAAATGAAAAAGAAAACAAACAAACAAAAAAACCCTGATATAACTATAGTAAAAATAGCCAACCTTTACAACGGTAATTATGTCTATAGATTATGCCAAGAAAAATTTAGCCATTCTGTTTATCCCAAAACAACAACAAAAACAAATACTGAATGAAAGATCAGAATTAATGTCCAGATGTAATCACACCTATAGATACATATTAGGATCATACTCAGCTGGATGAATGTGCTTCAAGATCTTTAAGTAACTCCTCCTTAATTTTCAAAATTTTCTGTTGTTTAAAAATTCTAATCGCGTGTTCGTAAAAAAAACCCTGTTGTGCCCTCGAAAAACGTTAGGAAATCAGTTATTATAAATTGTCTGAGGATACCGAAAGGTTAAAAGCTAGGTTGCGGAAATAACTCTTTTCCAAATTAAAAATATTCAAAAGCTCTGCCATATAAATTTATTGAGCACTTTTTAATAAAACTGAGTACTGGTCTAATTTAATTATGACCAAAAACTATAGCCGCTGATAATAAATTCTTTCGAGTCTTTTAATTCTCTTACATTTGTTTTGTTTTATAATTTAAATAAACCCAGTCAGAAAACATCTTTTTCTTACTCCTCTTTCTATTTTTGTGTGTTCACAGAAGTCTCAGTGGACAGATCATTTGTTACCAATAACGGCTACGGTTTATTCGAATATTTTTCTTGTGTCAATCAACTAGCTGTTTGTGTTGTACTTCATCAAATGCATTTGTTTATCTCAAAATTATAGTTTTTTTTGTAATTATATTGCTGGTTCTGATAGATGATTTCTGATCATAAAAATATAAATATCTTGTTCCTGTGCTTTCAACAAAGCTATCCTATTTTCTGTTCTAATTCTCCCACAAGCTCTATTTTTTATGATTAAAACGATAATTTTCGTCATGAGACCCATCAAACTCATCTGAAAGAATTCGAATGCCTTTTAACCAATTTTTATTTCACATCGCTATGGAGATAGATCAACTGAGTTTTTCTGATATTTTCCGCTGTCTTATTTCATTCAATATTTCGCTAACTCTATCGACTCTGAAATTGTCTAAAGCTGGTATCATCTGCATTGCAGCCACATTTAGATCTAAAGCTTTGTTTTTAAATAATCTTGGTTAATGCTAATCTAACCTCGGGTTTTAATACTACGACTCTCATTTTGATGTTACAGAGTTTACTATTTTGATGCATTCTAGATTTCTCTCCTCTGTTGTCATGAGAGAGCTCTCACATGTTTTCCGTCCATCTGTGAGTGTTAGATTTTATACAGATTGTCGAAGAACGTGTTTTTTTTTTTACTTTTTTATGCATCAGACTAATACTGATATATAATACATGGCGCCAATAGTATTAATAAAATATAAACACAATCACTTATTTTATTCAACCAAAGACATTGGTAGAAACATTAAAAGAAATACACTACATTGATTTTTGGATAGCAACGCGGTCATTCTGCTTCCATAATTAACCGACAGCAAATGTCTCTCCAATATTTAAAGAATATGTTTTTCAGTTAACACCATCAAACCTTAACCTTTTCATTCTATCAAATATTCCCTACTTGGTTGGGTTTCTTTTCATTAACACAAAAAGAAATTTCCATTTCTGTTAATGACTTCATTTTCTGAAGCAAAATATTAATTCCTAATTGAAGGCCTAAGTTCAACATTTTACAACATTTGCACGACTAGTCAGCCAAGTTTTAACAATTTTACTGTTAATTAAATATAAATCCGTAAAATTAAAAATTCAAATGATGTCTTCAGAAAAATCAATAAAATTATTACGTTGAAATAAAAATGAAACTCTGGTGATCATTTTCTTCCTTAATCAATATTTACTTAATTGGAAGAAGATACGTTATCTAGTTAAGAATTAAATGAAAGCAGTATTTCATTTTTCGCTGACAATCAACAGAATTCATTGTTTTTACCTGAGAAGATATTTGTAACTGAATTTGTAAAGACGAAATTCTCAGATTTCTCAAGAAACTAAGCAGAAAGACAAATATTGCTCATTTACAGATTTGTGCAAACATCATATCTGATGAAACTATATTAGGATTAAAAAAGAAAAAATAGTGAATATGGAGATATGATTATATACAGTACAACCACAAAACAAACAATTAGCAAATTTATTACTGAATGGTTATCTTGGCTGTTATAAAAAAATCATTGGTATTTCAGAAATCAATGCAAAAGTATAAGTATATTTCAAATAATATTACACTGTGAATTGCTCTATGAACCTATTGAACCTATTTGTTGATGGATTAGTTTTAGTTTGTAACATTGTTCTTATAACTTCTATAACTGCCTAGCGTAGGATAGAAATTCCGAACGAATATTGATATTGGGAAGTGGGTTACACCTAGAACTTTTTAAAATTTCTAAATGTTAATACGTTACAAGACCACTAGTAAGGACTTAGTGTAACTAGCTTGCTAAATACTGCTCCATGACAAAGAAGTCTAATAATGAGATTCCCGGAAGTAGGTGGAAATGTATAAAAGTCATGCCACAGACAAATGAAACAATACAAATTTAGCATCTGCTTTACTGGAGCAACTAATCTCTCGGAAATTATTTTTTATTATTTATATTTTGTTTAATTTATTTCAAATTAATCTTTTTGAGAAGAAAACTTCAAATAAACCGTATAAAAATCAATAATTTTCAAAGTTGTTAAATCGTAAATGCTAGTTTGTTTTGTTAAACCTTTTCTGTACAAATATATAAAAGACAAATATCTAATATCAAAGGTCTTTACATACAAAGAGCAGTTGATAAGCTTTCGAGCCGATCAAAACTCTCACCAAATGACCAAGCATCAGAACTTTTTAGAAAGTTTTCTTAGTTAGACCGATAACTTTTAAGCACTTTATCGTATTACACAACATTCGCATAGATTCTTTATAACAAATGATCTATAAACATTTTCATATTACTTTGATAGGAAAAAGTTATTTGCGAAATTCTGAATCTCAATAATTGCGAATTCCAATTGATAAAACGACGAAATGTAGCGAGGATTGTTTCTTCATTATTATGAAACTGATTGACGTTTGTCTGCACATTTGTGCAGAAATACGAGTTTCTCAGTAAGATGCTAATTTGTGTAAAAGAACTTGACAAATAGTAGAACATTGATACATTAGTTGATGAATACATGTAATTTAATAGTGTGTGACAGATTTCTATCTCGTAACTCAGTGTAGATCATAAGAACAAATGACCAATAATTATTCGAGAAAAAACAACTTCAAAATAATATCGTGTTTAAAATAAGAAAAATTAAAATGGAGGCTTATGCCCAAAATAACTGATCCTCAAGTGTAGTTTTCTGATTTTTCTGACATTTTGAAAAAAATGCATCTAATATTTTAGTATTTCATCTTTGCAGTAAAGGACATCTTTTAACTTTTAAACTATTTTCTTTTATTCATCTCGAACAGTCAAATTTAACTATCTTTATATTAGAGACGATTTGATCGTAGGATCTCTAACACAACACCTGTAACTTCTTATATATTCTGTGCTTAATTCTGATATTCGCAATAATCTATGATTACTGTTGAATGTGTTCCGTGTTTATAAGAAATCTAAGTATTTGTATAGAAAATAATTCTGGGAAATTTACATTTGCGACAGATGAAAATAAGTAGATCATTAAAACATATTCTTAAATTCCTGCTATGAAATCTTCTTAAGAGATTACCTCGCTGCAGTGGTTCTTGGAGAATATCTAAACTTGATGCACGACCAATTAATCTTCTTCAAACAGGGCTTAGTATCAATAACGCCAAATGAACGTCATACAAGTATTTGTCATTGTTTATATTTGATAAATTTCCAATTCACGAGAAATCCGTGTTCTTGGCTTTTGATATGACTTTAGTTAATTTTCACTATTAACATTTTGATTTTATTTTTCTTGAAAATGAGACAATTTAAAAATTTTGTTCTTGGACTTATTACAGAGAAATATGTCGTCACGTATCTGTTATCAACCTCATAGGAAAATGAATCATTGAAGGAATTATTAAAAGTGTAAAATATTTGTTGTTTATTATAAATTCACATCACTAAAATGTTCTACTTTGTATTTGTAACCTTGATTAGATGAAAGCATTTTCCAGAATGTCGTAAAACAAAAAAGCATTTTCCACAAAGTCGTAAAACAATACTCTTAACATACACACAAAGCTTTAGTATATGAATAAAAGGTGCACAAAGTCTTTTAAAATACATACGGCTGGTCATATATAATAGACAACCAAAACTAAAGTTATGCTGTATGTACCAAATCTTAACATTAAAATTTCTTTGAAACATATCGAGATAAATTAAAATATCGAGATAATTAAAATGACAGTTGTAATTAATTTAATGCAGTTGTAACACTAACTGTTAACCACGGGAACTCGGGGAAATTCAACTTCTTCAAAGTGGTCAAGTGAACGGGTGGCTTTGTGTGAGTTCCACAAAAGTACTTGCTGTCGTCTGTGATTGTCTTGAGGTCTGCAAGCAAAGAGTGTTATGTCATGATGCCTTAGCTCTTCCTGAAATTGAGTCAGAGTCAATGGCACTGACCTAATCGGTTAAGACCTGAATCAAACCCGTAACCGTTACGTGACCCAGAAGTGGCTCGTAGAAAAGGTTCACTGCCACGTCGTTCGCAACTTGTACTCATCTAATTCTCCTGATTTGAACCTAATCATCTGGAGAAAAAAGAGAGGCCAACCAGCAGCCTCATAATACCAAAGACTCCTTGAAGGTGAAAAAAAAAACGACTTCTAATCTGGGCATGTATTTACTCCCGTTTCAAATTGTAGTTACTCCCAGTTGGAATTGTAGTTACTCGCCGGGTTTGAATTCCAGTTGAATCCGTTTGTATTTACTTACGCGCAAATACTATTGAGCAAGGTATTAATCCGTCTTTCTCAGTCCAGATATGGGTTAAATAACAGGAAAGATTGGGTCCTATATCCTTAGTTGGCAACCAGTCTACCGTAGAAAGTAATGGCAACCTACTGAAAGAAAATTTGACTGGTCAGTCATGTCTTTTTTGAGTCATGATCGCCCAAGCGTGTATTAACGTATGGCATTTAACTGATTAACCCCCGACGCCACATCAAATAACATTTACTTTTTTTGCAGTTAAATATGTGTACATTTTAAAGAATATATTGATTCCCAATTGAATATATTTACTTTTCTTAATATTATAATCTGGTTTCAGTTACTTGAAATATCATGTATGCGAGAGTGTATACCAGTTTTTCATGTGTGTTCATATATACGTGTGTATGTGATTGCTTTATGATTAGAATGCTAAGTGTTCGATTGCATGGAGAAATTATTTATTGTAAATATTTAATTAAAAAGTATAAATATTAATTACTCTTGAATTCATACGAAATAAATAAACATTTTGTCAGCAAGTTTCAAAAACCTGTGCATAACTGAATCTAGTAACGCAAAAAGAAATCTTAAAATTCTTAAAGATTCCATTTTTTCTTTTTTTATTTCAAGCTCGAGGCTGAAAGAAATATTTTGCTTTATCGCAATAAATAAAATAAGTATTTTAAGGTATTTTCTCTCATTGAGTACATTTAGACTAAAATACATATAGAAGTTAGTCGTGCAATATGTGAGAAAAATGTTTGGAACACATTATTTGCACAGTGTAAAATTTAAAAACATTTACCCTTAAAAGAAAAAGAAACTTTCTGGCTGCAATCGGTGATGATCATTTGTATTATGGAAAAAGAACATCATAAGGTAATAATAATAGTATTTTAATACGAAAACTGACAAATTGTGATGAAGCAAATAAAATGACAACTAAATGATTCAGCTGTTTAATCAACCATCGAATATGAATGAAAGCATGTATCCTTTAAAGGAAATAAAGGAAATCTTTTGAGCGGGAAAAACTCGCTTTTGTTGAACGGATGTACTTGCTTCTGCATTAGGCTGTCGTGCTTAGCTGGGATTTGTTTCTATAGTTCAACATTTATTTTATTTTCTAATATTTTACTGCATATTTGCTGGAATATTTTTCATTTGTTAAACAAAAAAAAAAAACAAAAAAAAAAAAACAGATCCGGTTGGCTTGTAGAACGAGACTGTGAAGTCGTAACAAAAATGAGAAATCTGATCCAGATAATGAAAATTAGCTTTTAACCGAATTTAAAATTTAAAAAGAAATCAAGAGAGAAAGAAAGAGAATGGGCGTGTGTGTGTCTGCGTGTGAGCGTGTGTGTGTGTTTGTGTGTGTGTGTGTGTGTGTGTGTGTGTGTGTGTGTGTGTGTGAGAGAGAGAGAGAGAGAGAGAGAGAAAGCGATAAAGAGAGTACAATTTGGATAGGAAAAATACCAGTTAAGTAATAAAAACACTATTGCACTGTCATCAATTAAAGCGTAATGCGAAACTAAAACTAAACACTCCACCCACGTCTATTGAATAGGTTAAGAGGCTCATCCCTTGTTCCCTGTTTAGGATGTGGTTTCCGGCATTCTCTTTTCCAATCTTCTCACTTTTTCTATTGAAGTAGATAGATCTATCGCCCGGTTCACACTCCACCCACGTCTTTTGAACAGGTTAAGAGGCTCATCCCTTGTTCCCTGTTTAGGTGTAATTCAAACAAATTATATTAATTGGAATCTAAAATGTTGAGAGTTTTTTAAAGATTTCAATTTTTCGGCCATTTTTTGAGCGATCGACACATTTGTAAACAAAATTTAATTCTCGGATTTAAAATCTTGCCAAAATAAAATATACATCACTCACTCGTTATTTTTGATAAATTACCAAATTTAAAGTTAAATAAATCTGATTTGAAACATATATTACTTGTTTATAGCATGAAATTTAGAATAAATGTATTTCTTAATCACAAAGTTCTAACTCGTTGACCTTTGAAGTAGGCGATGGCAGCACCTGTTATCAATAAATCTAGAAGTATGGTGACCAAAAGTTGACATAACCCAGTTTAACATTTTGTAAGGAGAACAACCCTTGAATCATGTGAACTTTCAATGGTAAGTCTCTTAAAAGTTTCCATAGTAAAAGAAAATGTGCAGTTTAACATAATAAAAAAATAGAAAATTTTAAAAATCTTAATTCTAAATTATTTGTTTTAAGCTTTTTAATTTTCGATTTGTAAATAAAGTCTATTTTAATGAATTGATTACCGAAGATACTGAGTAACTAGAAGAAATTTAAAAGATGTTTGAAACTTTAATTAGCAAAGAAAAAAAAGGAAAAGCTTGTTATATAAATTCATTATTCATCGAATTTTTTTTCTTAGTGACCTTAAGGCTAAGCCCATTCTTTTGCTAGTTCTTCAGTTTCTTTTTCTGAGTCCAAATGGGGAGAAAGCACCGACGGGTTATTAAAAGTTTAAAGAACAATTATAACCAGGTTATTACTAGACCTGATAAAGGTCCTGGTGTGGTGCTACTGGACTATTCTGATTATGTATCAAAGATGGACAATATAGTTAATGATACATCTAAATTCTTAAAATTCTTCTATTGAAGCTAAGTTTTAGAAGCAATTGTTAAAGTGGGTCAAGAGTGGTTTACTCTCTTCAGAAATTTCTGAGTTGATTAGGCCTACTGGGTTTATTCGTCCCCGTTTGTATGGGCTACCGAAAGTTCATAAGTATGGTGTCCTATTACAACCCATCCTGTCTATGATTGGGTCCTCCCAGCATAAAGTCGCTAGTTGGCTCTCGACAGTGCTACAACCTGTATTGTTACACTATATTGTATTAAAGATTCCTTTTTTGTGGAATCTATACGTAATTTCTCCTCCAGTAGTGAGTTCATGTGTTCTTTTGACATATGTTCCCTGTTTACTTGTGCCCCTTTGTCCGAGACAATTCAAATGTGTTATGATATTTTAAATAGTTCCTCGTTGTCTCCTCAGGATTTTGAGAGTGTATTTGCTGATCTTATGAAGTTTTCTACCTCATCTGTCGATTTAATTTTAATAATATTATTTATCGGCAGATTGACGGTGTAGCGATAGATTCGCCTTTGGGTCCTTCCCTTGCTGATATTTTTGTCGGTTTTCATGAGGCTTTATTATTTTCTCAAATTGATCATCCTTTGATGTATCATCGTTATGGGGATGATACTTTTGTCTCTTTATTAACGAGAGTGAAGCTGACTTATTTCTCACATCATTAAACACTGTCCATTCTTCCCTTATGTTTACCGTAGAAAAGGAGTCTAACTGTTTCCTTTCCTTTTTGGATGTTCTTGTCCATAAGAAAGGTGACGAGTTGTTGACTTCTGTATTTAGGAAAGCTACTTTCTCGGAACTATATACACGTTGGGACTCTTTTTGTCCCCGACAACACAAAATTAATTTAATTAAGACTTTGATTTATAGAGCTCTTAAGATCTGTTTCGATTCCTTCCTCTGCGGTGAAACGAGTTTTATTAAGATGACACTTTCTAAACATGGATATTCTTTGGACGTTTTGGATTCTGTTATTCGTGATGTCATCAATAATTTTTCAGGGTTAAGCCGCATACTGTTAAAAATGTCCAGTTAATTTCCGTCTTCCCTTTATTGGTTCAGAGTGTGAGACTTCGCGGATTTTGCTGTCTATTAGCAAATGTTATTTTTCTTCTAATGTTCGAGTAGTATTTAGTACTTGACTAATTCTTTCTTCCATCCGTAAGAATTCCCTCCCACCTCATCATGTTAATTCTGTAATTTACAAATTTGAATGTAGTTGTGGACATGACATATAGGGTGGACGTCTCAACAATTAAGTTTTAGAAGTAAACAACATATACGTCCTAGAATTTGAATACTGCTGCTAGTAGTAGCCAACTTGTTAGTACATCCGGACGACTCGGATGTACTAACAAGTTATACTACATGTTATAAATAGCAAGAATTGTGTATGTGGATTGAGTTTCACCATTCTATCACCGTCCCACTCTTTATATCATCTAAAGGTGTTAGAGTCACTTTACATCAAATTCTGCAAGCCTTCTCTCTGCAAACAGAGACATTGTTGCTGGGTTTGAATGTCAATGAACTCTAGTTCGCCTTGCAATTTTTTTCACCTTATCATCTTTTAATATAGATGCTTACCATTCCCAGAATAAAACTTGATGATCACTGAGGCGAAACCGGTTGTTTTTCTTTTAGTTTTTAGTAAAAATTTCATGTAATTAACGCTTATTCCTAGCTATTATAAAATCATATTATTTATAAAATCAATTAAAAGTATATCTACATTAAAAATTGCGTATTTTTAATGCATTTTTTATTTTAAGATTCGGAGCAGATTTTAGAAAAATGGCCTCGTAATTAAACAAAAAAGAAAAGTACATGATTTATATTCCCCAATGAGTCCTACATTTAACTAATAAATAAAAAATTGTCATAGATAATGTATTTCTAGAAGTCTTATGCAGTTTATTCGAGTGGGGGTAGCAGATGTAAAATGTTTTAAACGTATTAGAAGGGATGAAATTTTGTTTAAAAATATTGACAACAAAATTTGATTTCCTTTTAATAATAAACATTTTGATAATAAAACTTCATGCTTTTCATTTTTCGGCAATTGCTTGGAGGTATCTAACTAACTAAATGCTAAATAATACAGATTTTCATTCTATATTTAAAAATCAAAACAAAATCAAATGCAGAGGCCAATGTTGTTTTTGAAAGCCAATCTACGAGAGTAGGGGAAAAATTATCGGCACTTTCGGTATAACATATTTTTAGTTTGTCGCACTGCCTTCTGCTCATGCGTGCTTATTTTTGGTAATATTGTGGTCACCTGCTCTTTGTCTTTCCTTGGTGCACACTTATAGCAGGGTGGCCATGTTTACACAATAGTAGCAGCGAGAAAACTGGCACGATTAATTTAAAAAACTTTAACCACGTGACCACAATAGTATCACGTATAAGCACCCATGAACAGAAGGCAGCGTGACCAACCTAAATATATTTTATGGCAAAATGCTAATTTTTGACTTACCATCGTTTTGAATGAATGATTTGTATACTGAGATACAATAATATTTTCTTTACTTTATTCTTACGTGCTGTCTGAACCTTGATGAAATTCTTCATTGCACTATTATGAACCAATACTATTAGCAACTTTAACCCTCTAGGGCCATTCGTATCATATTTGATACAGTATGAAAACAAGCCTTGAAAGAAATATTTTCCTGAAAAATTTTTTATGAGAAATATTTTATAAATTTCAAATGACAGCAGTACTGACTGCTCAGTCAATGAATACCAAATGTTTCCTTATAGGGAAATACCAAATGTTTCCTTATAGGGAAATACTGTATCAAATATGATACGAATGGCCCTAGAGGGTTAACCTAGATGTAATTACTTGATCTTAATAGCGCTTGTTAATTGATTGCACTTCGTCCTTCCTATCGAGTTCTACTGATAAGTCACAAAAAGTGACATTCACTATCACCGTCTATTATTTCTCTATTGTTGACAGAATAACACATTTCGCGGTCACGCTATCTGCTTTTCAATACTGTATTGACTGCAATTAACCTGCCCGTCTCTCCACATGCTCAAAGTCGACTATCTAATTCAGATAGGTCAGAAATGCTCGTACACCAGCGCATAACAACATATATCACAAATGAATTACGCGAAGAGACGAAATCTATTCAAATTAATATTCGCCAAGTTTCTCTTAATAAGAGTCAATAGCAAGTCCAAAATGCTTTCGGGTGAACAAGCCGCCACTTCTCGATTGGCAGTAACAAGAATGCAAACTATGATTATACTGAAGATTTTTTCTCCGGTGAGAATAAAGAGTGGTTAACTAATCAAAATGAAACTCATAAAAAAGGCATAAACTCAAAGAATCAACCGCTTATTAAGTAGATGTAATGGAATCATCGTAGAAAAAAGTAACGGTACCACTCAAGAACAAGCAGGGTCACAAATCACAAATATATTATCTTCTTCTTCTTCTTCTTCTTCTTCTTCTTCTTCTTCTTCTTCTTCTTCATGTGCCGTGTCCCTTCAGGACGTAGGTTTATCATGCACTTCCATTTTCCCCTGTTACTTGTCACTCTTAATATCTTTCCTCTTCGTATCTCTTCCAAATCTCGCTCCGTCATCCATTGGCTCAAGCCTATCAAATATGTCTCACGCTGCTTTTTCCTGTCTCCCTTTATTTCGGTCTGTCCTGTGAGTATTAGATTCTCCAGGCACTCTTTCCTCATTACATGTCCCAGGAACCTCAGCTGCCTCTTCTTGATGTTAAGTATGAGTTTTCTTCTCACTTGCAGCAAATCAATACCTCATCATTGCTCAGATACTCGGTCTATGATATCCTCAGCATTCTTCTGTAGAACCACATGTCTGCTGCATCGAGCCTCTCTTTCATCCTTGAAGAGATCGTCCAACATTCGCTGTCATACAGAAGGACAGATATCACATAGAAGACCAGCTTCCTTTTCTTTGTTTCCAGTGAGATTTTCCTGTCTCTGTACTCCGGTTAGCTTTTGAAATGCATCCTTAGCCATGCCAATGTGTCTTCGGATCTCAGTGTCGTACTTTCCATCCCCTGTCCAAACGCTTCCCGGATATTTAAATTTATTTTCCTGTTTTATTTTAGTTTCTCCGACCTGTAGTTGGCATTTTGGGTTCTTTTTTTTTTTTTTTTGATGATGACCATACATTCAGTTTTCTTAAAGTTTATGCTCAGTCCTTTCTTCTCGCCTTCTCTTTCTACCTTCTGTAGGAGGTAAATAGAGTGAACTCCGTTGGGACTTGTTGCTTTCCCAGTAAAGAGAAACGTGTAACAGGTGTCGCTTGCGTATCAACGATCAACAGTCTGCAACAAAAACAAGGTCACACTCGGGATATAGAATATTAAGCCTAATGCAGAAAGTTAGAAAATGCGAATCAGGAAATAAAAAGGCTAAGTATTAATTTTAATCATTTCACCTTAAGCAAGACAATAAAGTCACTAGGAATTACTAAATATGAAAAATATGAAAAAAGAAAAACATTATTAAGTAGAGAGAACAATAAAACAGGAATTAAGAAGTCGGAAGATAGATTGATTTTTGAAGACAAAACGTGACTGAAAAGGAAGAAGCCAGAAGAGAGTTCCATAAATGAGAAGTGCGAGAGAAGAAACTATTAACATAGATCTTGTGGTTACATCGAGGAATGTCAACTGAGCAATCTTTTAATCCAGTACTGCGCTTACATTTTTAAAGTCGAGATATCAAAGAAGAAAGTTTATCAGAAATATTACCGTGAAAACATTTATAGAAAATGCACAAGAAAGCTACGTTACAGCGGTAGATAACTGAATCCAAGGAACCACTAACATTGCAGATTCTTCTTTGTATTTCATCAATAATTCTAAATACATAGCAGAATCACCAGACCAGATGAGGCAACAATATTCAATACATGGATGAATGGTAAACTTATAAATGCGTAGAAAAAAATGTCTTGTAAGATAGAATGAGCCAACTTACTTGGCAGCAGACCTAACAATTGATTTAATATAATCGTTCAACTGCATGCGAGTGGAAAACGTTAACCCAAGAAGGGGCAATGAGTCGGTCTTCTGGAGGTTAGCATCAGCCGTACTGATGGAAGGCAAAAATAAGTTGTATAATACGATTAAAAGTGAGCAGTTATATTTTAGAGTCGTTAAAAGTAACACTGTGACACTGTCACCCGGCTGGCTTGCTGGCTGACTCCATCCGGAAGCAAATTACGATGATGACCGGAACCTGAGTCGGAGTTGATGCTGTCGAACACTGCACCAATTATGACGACGCTCTCGGGTCGCTAGTCGCAACAGTTGCTCTTCAAGACGTCTATTACAACGGTGAACTTTCCTGTCCACGCTGTGTATTTTGATCTCAGGAAAGACACGTTGAAAACCCGGTAGCTGTTTCTTTACCACCGCAAACCAAACCAGATACACGTGTACACCTGTGTTGATAAAATAAAACACGTCACCAAAAAAATAAAAATAAAAATAAAAAAATAAATAAATAAAGAATTTCGAATACGCCTGGATAAGTTGCAAAAAAGTCTTTATATATATATATATATATATATATATATATATATATATATATATTAGTCATCCACATATTAGCAACAGAAACAGAATGGAACAGTTGTCGAATTCAATTTTCACGGAGTGAACGTTTTCGTTTGGAATAATCAAAGCTTTCAGTTTTCCGAATTTTTAAAAAAGTCTTTTATGAACGAAGTGAGGTGAGTGGTTGACGACAGCGGCAGTAAATTCGTCTTGTCTCTCTCGCTGGGCAGCTCTGACTTGGCTACTCGGGGTCCCGATTTTTATGCTTGTCTCAAATTCTCTTGGGAGGTGCTGGCTGGACTCTGGGTATCTATGCAAATCAAATCTTTGACCAATGAGATTACTTCCACCTCCACATTTCGAGGTGAAGAGTTTGGTTCAACCAATGAGTTAATAAGATCTCCTCTGACGTAATCTCTCTTCATCTTCTTCTTCTTGATTCAACTAATTACGTCAGCAAATCTAGCTTCCAGTTTGGGAATTTCAATTCCAGTGAAATTTTTAATTCGTCTTTATTCCCATAGTTAAAGTTTTAACCTTTTTACCCTCATCAAAAGTTATTGACAATCTTGTTTTGGCTATCGCTAATTTTCACTTCCACCAGCCGAAAACCCAAACTTCTGAATAAACAATGCAAAAATATATTTTTCCTTTCTATTCTTTTCAATTTTCAGCTAGTTTTTGTTTTTCAGATTTTACAAGTTTGTGCAACAAATCTTCTGTTTTCATTAACGATTTTGGTCTCGTTGATAGATACCGGGCCGATCATCCGAGTGGGAGTATGTAGACGTGGGCGCTTAATTGGCCCTCTAGCAAGGTAACTAGTTACCTGGATAGAGTGTTAATCAGAGAAGCCGATATAGATTTCTTAGAATGCCCGACGTTCCACTGGTTAGGTTACTCGGACCACAAACTTGTGTAGCGTTAGATTTTAGGGCTAGAATGGCTGGTTACTGGAAGTTCAATCAGTCCTTTCGGCTCCAACTAATTAACGTAGCGCAGCGGGCGTTAACTGAGGAAGTCATTGGGAATAAGTGGTGGAAGAACCTTAAGGATAGCATTAGGTCTTTCGCCACTCAATACAGCCAACGCCTCAAACTAGTTAAGGCTGACAAGGCGAAGACACTTAGAGCTAATTACTCCTGAGCGGAGGCTGGTGGGGATCCCCTAGAGATAGCCCTAGCTAAGGAGGCCCTTGACTAGCGAGCGTTACATGAGTCAGGTAATTAGACATAGGTTAAGCAAGATGTCTTCCGAAGCAGTGAACATGGGCGCGGAACTGCGCAAGGAAGAAATTCGTCGAGGCGGCGATCGCAATATTCGAGAGGTACGTGACCCAGAGGGGCATCTCCTGCGGTCGACTGACGATATGTGTGAGGCGTTTCGGCGGAATTTCGAACACCGGTTTACCAAGGAAACTGGTCTTCGTGAAGAGGAGTTTCGCAACTATTTGGCTGACTTCCCCCGGCTTTTGCCGGCTGATGCGGCTAATTGCGAGGGAGAGATTATGGTTTGCCCTATGAATTGTACTTGAGACTGTCGCACATTTTTGTCCCGATCTTGACAGTTGTGTTCAACAACTAGTTCCGGCAGGGGTCCATCCCCAACCGATTCACACTTTTGAGAAAAGGCAAGAATGTTGGGAGGGAATTAGATGGTTACAGGCCCATAACTCTGCTAAGCACAGTGTTCAATATTTTGGCCAAGATCCTGACGAATCGCTTGCAGCTAGTTGCCGAGTCTCTGTTGGGACCTGATCAGACTTGTGCTGTGAAGAGCCGAACAATTCAGAGCAACCTTCACTTGATCCGTACGATCCTAGAGGGTGTTTAAGACGACGATGAAGCTGCGCTGATCAATTTAGATCAGTCCAAGGCATTTGATAGGGTTGGCCATGGCTACCTGGCTGCTGTTCTGCAGGCCGCTGGATTCACACCCGACTTCTGCCGCTGGATTAGTCTCCTGTATCGTTCTCCCACGGCTGTGGTACAGGTGAATGGGAAGTTGTCGAGCGCTTTTGCGCTGTCTAGGTCGGTTCGACAGTGTTGTCCACTGTCGTCCTTACTTTATGTCTTGGTGTTGGATCCCCTTCTTCGCAGGCTAAGGGACAGGACGTGCAGTCCGGCCTTACGCGGAATCGCTGTCCCTGGTGGTGCTCGAGCCAGGGTGACTGCATACGCCGATGACGTTACCACTTTCGTGTTCTCCCGCAGGGACATTGAGGTGGTACAGAAGGCGCTTGAACGGTACAGGTGACAGGGGCCAAAATTAACCGCGACAAGTCTTGCGGTTAGGTGCCTGGAAGGGTTCTACTCTCCCGGGGCACTTTGACAGGACGGACGGTCCTGTCCGCATTCTTGGAGTGTGGTTTGGGCCGGACATACAGTTGGAGAAAAATTGGTCTGAAGTACAGGCAAAGGTCAGCGCGTCGGTCGAGATTTGGTGTCGAAGGAATTTGTCCTTAAAGCGTTTGGCTGAGGTGTGTACCACATACATCTTTCCCACAATCCTTTACCGGCTCTCTGTACTTTCCCTTTGTGACGAGCGCGAGAAGGCGATCGAGCGTTTGCTATTCTCCCTTCTGTGGAGAGGACGTAAACATCACGTCGACAAAAGTGTCTGTTACCAACGTCCGTGTCATGGGGGTCTGGGAATGCCGAAACTTAGCGAGTCACAAGCTTGCTTCAAGAGTGGTGTTTCTCAGGCGTGCGTTATTGGAAGACTTGTTGCTAACGGAGGGAGGGAGGGACATGTTCCTAGCCTCACTATCATTCCTCCGATCTCGGGGCGGTGCCACAGGCCTCAGAGCCGATCTAGTTTCCTGCTCGAGTGTAGGACGGCCTTACGGGCCATTCCACGGTCTAGTGACCTTTCTCAGCCTAGGAAAGTCTTCTATCGGGGATTAGTGGCGGGCGTCGTGAAGGATCCACTACGCAAGACGCTCAGCATGTCGGAGGATGAGTTTCACTCGTATTGGTCTTGGGCGCCAGGATCGGATTATCTCAGCAACTCTGTGTTTTTTCTGACCTGGCGATTGGCTCAGAATCGGTTGTCTCTCAATGACATGCGTTTCATAATGGGCCTGGCGGATTTGCCAGATTGTGAATGCTGCAGCCTTGGTTTAAATGAGACGTCTTCGCACGCCTTATAATCATTGTTCGCGGGTTCGTCCGTTATGGTATAGTGTCGGCGAGTTGACTGCTCGTATCGCGTCGCGTGAGCTCGTGCTCATTGATCCTGCGTACGCCTGTGACAATGTGTCGCCCCCGTTCTCTGGAGTGAAGCGGATGGTGTTTCTGACGCTACTGGCCACGGCTAGAATGGTGATATGGACGACGCGTCTGGAGGAATTCTTGCGGGGTGATCGTCTTTCACATCAGGATCTAATCCGATATTTTGAGCACCAGCTCAAAATGAAGATTAGAACGGATTGGAAACGACTGACGTCGACAAATTTCAGTGAAAGGTGGATAAATGTGGTGAGCCTGGTTCGCGTGAACAAGGCTAGCCTTGATTTTCTCTTTTAGGTCTACAAATCGCATCTGGGTGGATTCCTCTGGAACCCTTCCCTTGGTTAAGGTAAGTCCCTTTTTTGCGTACCTAGTTAATGTGAGTGAATGTGTTTTCTGGCTTGTTCCCGGCACTGCCTCTTTTGTTATGATCCAGTTCGAGATTCCCAGTTCCGTTTTATTTTGTCCTGTTTTATCTCGTCTGGTTCAGTATTTCATTGCTCCCCATCCAATTTATTTTCGCCTCTCCACTCCCCGTAGAAAGAGAGCTATTTGATTTTCTCCTATGGGCAGAATACAGCGGCCTCTTTGTTTTTTAGGGTGGGTTGGGTCCAGCAAACATCATGTTTTTGTTTGTATTTTGTGTTGAAAATTTCAGTTAGGGAAATGGTTATCATACCCTCCCCCTCATGTCATATCATATGCAATTTTTATATATTTTTGTAAACTAATGAGCATTGTAAATTTTTATGTTCATTTGGGGAATTTTTAGGTCCCTGGTATGTTGTGTGGCATTTTGGTACTTGGCAATATGAGTGTTGATGGATAAGTGCTTCTGGTGAAAGAGAAACATTGTAACGAATGTCTGGGTCGTGAGTCAGATTAGCTATTTAGGATAGATAATTGAGGACCAACGCAAGTTTTTGTTCCCCCTCCCTGTTTCGGCCTTGTGCCACAATCATGTAAATTCATGATAAATAAACATATTGCAATTCATGATAAATAAACATATTGCGATTTACAATAAACTGCAATCTCAACAATACCACTAGTAATAATTTCTTTCGTTCCGTCGTATTAAACTAAGGATTACATTTCTTTCTTTTCATGAAATTTTACAAGGCAATCTTAAACAAGGCAATTACGTGTTTTACAAGTATCTTAAGCAGGGCAATTACAGGTTTACAACACTATTGCCTCAGTTAACAACAGATAGTAGGTATAATTTTTAGATCGGTTACCAACTAAACATAAAACTACAAAAATTAAATAAAGTAAAAATAATGCGTAAACTACAAGAAGACATACTAGACAAGGATTCCATTTGCAAACAATTATATGCAGTAGCAGTTAAGTGCAAATATGAAATTTTGGAAGAGGTTAGGACAACAATAAAAGTCACTCCAGTGAAAAAGGAAAAGACAAGAAAATAGTAGAAAAAGAAAGGGATGACAGCTAAAAAATTCTCAACATTCAAAGCCTAACGGTATGCAAATACTTTGCTATTCTTGCTAAAACATCCTCGTCCATTTAGACAACATGAACATTCATCTTATTTTGGGGCGTACTTAAAGAGTCTGAATGTATTATACTTGTTTTGCTCTATTAAAGACCAATTTGTTATTGCCATGTAACTTGTCCTTTTTACTGCACGTTCTACGTCAGCGTATTAATGTTTATATTAGAACCTAGTAACTGGAAATACCCATGTGACAGATATATACAGAAAGATATAGTACAAGGGCAGAAATATAAAAAAAATAAAAAGGAAACATTCATAATGTAAAAACAGATGATATTAAAACGATGGAATGAGTACACAGGAAATACTTGCATGACAAACAACAAAAAGTTACAATATATTAAAAAAAATATAAAGAAACGTTGAAGTCGGAGGGAGCTGGTTAATTTTTCTTTGATTCGGCCTTGTGTCAGACATAACCAAACTCCCTACTTTATCCAGAATTATTATCATGTTATTTTTAGAAGTTTTTCATTAGAAGGTTGAAGCTGGTTGGAATGTGTGAATTAGTGTAGAAGAGTGGGATATTAAAATATTACATTTTGAATTTTAAAATTGAAATTTATTAAAAGAAATGAATAACAAGTATTCGTAGAAATTAATGTTCAAGTAGAAAGTTTAGGGTATCAAGAGTTGTAGAAAATGTTCGTAGTAGTAATGTAGTTATTTAAAATGTCCGCAGAAGTTTAGAGTTTATGGTTGTGTAGTAGCAGAATGTAAAGTCTTTGTTCCTTCCTCTTTTTAGTAGGTTGCGACAGGTTGAGAGAAAAAGAAGGCAAAACAAATAAAGAAGTTGTACTTAACACGTCCATTTTGTTGTTGCTGTTGTCCTCTTTAGCCGCGTGATGTGAAAATGAAGAAAAGGACGTTGGAAGGAGAGGTCGAATAAAACTGTGGCGTGACCTATATCCGGGTTAACGTGGAGTGAAAAAGAAGAAAAGAAAAAAGGCGAGTCAGCTTGAAGCTTCTTCCTTACATGGTGAGATGCTGTCAGCTATCTACTTCCATCTGACTGCTTTTGACAGGTTAGCGTCGTGGTTTAAATAGTGAAACTTATCATGATACCGGCTCTAGTGAGCCTTTTCAAGTCTAGGCGTGAAAATACGTCATATATGAATTTGCTGTTTTTAATCCAATCAGGATTCAGAATTTGCTTTTTGCACTGACTTGTGATTTTTTTTCTAGTTGGATTTTTCCACAATCCTTTTAGTTCTTAATTTCTTATCCCTACAACGTAATGTTAGAATTTGAACAAAGGTCAGCACTAGCTAAGATTGAGAACATCAGAACGATTGTAATAGAGATGCTGACAGCATTAGAAAATTTTGGGATAAGCTTGCCAAAATATAAATGAATTATATGAGAGTGTCGAAATACCGGAAGATCGCAGTCAATCAATATTCCAAAAGAAAACAGGTGCAAATAATGCGGAACAATAACTTAATGACTTACATAAATATACTTATTAAAATTTTAATGAGCTGGTCATAAATGATGAAATATTCTACATGAAATGTTTAAGTAAATGAATGGCAGAACAACTGCTACAATGATAAAGCTGAGCTTTAATTGAGCATGCAAATAGCATGCATTTTTCTTTAAGACACTTGAACAAGAAATTTAAATGAAACTTCCCGAAAGAGCAACAAACATGCAGAAAGACACATACTTATGTTCAACAGATTACAAAAGTCATTGTATAAAGTACAATAAGAAAAACTCCTTGAAATTTTTGAAAAACTTAGTTTACCCTAAAAATAGAATAATCTGTAATCTCTACTCAGAACAATTTGAGTTCACTCAGAACAACTCGATTTCTAACCTTTACAGCACGACATTTCTAAAAGAGATAGAATTCATTAACGTTGGACCCACCATAACAACGCAGGAGACACCATGTTGATGGAATATTGAGAATGAAAATTGAAACTACTATTAGACAAGGTAGTCAATGAAAATAAAATAGCAAGGATCAAACATTAATGGTAAAAAGACAACACAGAAATCTAAATGGAAATAAAAATATCGAAAAATGCTTTTCAGAAATTGAGCAAGGTATTAGTAGATCGAAAGATATCCTCCGAAACAAAGACAGCATTGGCAGGGAATGCTGGTCAATTTCCTCATAGTTAAAGAAAAAAATTTAAGTGACAAACTAATGATAAGAATAGAATAAATAATATATATGAGAAACGAGGAGGTTTCAATGAGAATAGAAATTACAAAGAAACTTTACATTGATTAAGAGACAACGGAATCTTTCTTGTTTGTCAGTTAAGTGCCATACGTAATACTGGGCAGAAGATTTTCCCGCAGTACGTTGACATTACTTTCTACAGTAGACTGATTGCCAACCAAGGCTATAGAACCCGATCTGTTCTGCTATTTAGCCTATACCTGGAAGGAGAGGCAACAGAATATTTTCCCAAGGTATTTACACGTAAGTGACCGCAACGAATTCAACTAGAATTCAAACACGGCTCTCCGATTTCTCGTTTCAAGCTGATAATGAGAAAATGATTTCACAATCACAGAGCAAGAAAAGCAACAGAAACCAGTTAAAAAGCTTAAATAAATGAATAGCAAAATACGCACTACAAAGATAAAGACGGATCGTGCGGAAACAAGAATTACTTCAATAAAAATGAAAGGAATTTGTGAAGAGCTATTATATAACACATACTGAAAAGAAAATTTCAGAGAAAGAGGCAATCGACATAAAGATAGCCCTGCCCGGTATAATATAATTTTAGGATGTAATCTACGACCAGGCTATTTGAGAAGGACTTCCAGCATGTACGCGCTCGCTGCTTATTCTGAAAAGCATGATGATCTGAGAAGATTTCATAAGTTTACAAGTGATAGTAAGTTATTGCAGTGGTTTTAGAACTGACAAGCCCTAACCCAGTATCTCCTTGTCCACCACACAAATATTATTCCTTATGCCAAATAGCCTCCCTCATTCTAGATTTATTTGAAAAAAAGCGGAAACATTTCTCTTCATGACGCCTTATCTGCTGTCTTTTTACTGGTGTGGGGAGGTAAAAATAATAATAATCTTTGCAGAAAGATTTTACACTAAGTTTTACTTTATAATGATTGCATGATTTTTCATATAGGAAGGCAGTATTTCTTATGCATATTCGATAGATACTTGTAATCAACTGCTTTAGTCATTGGGTGCGTTTAGTGTGGGTAAAATGGCTAGTGAATTGGTTTGATTATTGAGTATTAGCATTGTGTTTGATCTTCACTGACTGCACACTGGCTTAGTGACAAATTAATCGGTAGATTGTTCATAATCTTGACATTGTTGAGTAAAACCATTGATCTTCTGATGGTGAGATGTCTAAAAATAGGGAAGAACATTCAATAAGCGGTTGCTGCATTGTATAGGCAACGTGCGTGTCACTGTTGGCCTTGTTTGCCCAGAAAAAACTTATCTGTTCCAATGTGTCATTCAAAAATATTAACTAATTCATTTTTTTAACAGTTGACGATTTATTTGTATCATATATTCCCTTAAGCAATTCCTCTAATTCATCACTTGTTCTCAGTTTTTCTAGAACTTTCTTTCCGTCAGATTACTTCTAAACTTTGCAAAACATTCTCGATACGAATTTGCATCAATTGTATCATTGTTTCACTTTTTCCTAGATTAAACTTGAATAGTAAGCTAAGTACTCAACAACAACTTTCTCTAAAATAAAATATTTTAAACACCTTTTTCACAAACAACTCATCAAAGATTCATACAAGCAATAAAGAGATAAGTCCAAAGACATGTTTAAGATACAAAAGATGTTGTTAATAATTTTTTTATCAACTGATATCGGGTATTTTGAGATGAAGAGTTATCATTATTTCCATTTGAACTCATCCTGGTCATGAGTTAAATCTATGGTTTAAGTAGTGCTGAAAAATGCAAGAAACGAACACGCGACACAAATGTCAATGAGATTGGCGAGTATTGACTGATACTTTTGGGACAAAGTCGATCATGGCACACCACTGCTTCCTTTTCTTTATTATCTGTGAATTACCATGACTTATTGTCTTTTTTACAATTTTGAGTTTAAAATAGTAGCAGATACCCTAACCTACCGTGCGATCTAACCTATAACTGAGACAGGGACACGAGAGAAAGTATTTTTTTCAAAGGCAATTGTGTAAAAATAAACGCAGCTGATTAGGCGGGAATTTTACCCAGCTTGGTTCATTGATTTCACTTCCTCAAATTAACACCACATTCATTAAAAGAAATCAGTTATCTTCACTAAGTTTGGAAAGCGGAATGAAAACACTATATTCCCATCGATTCAACTGGTTCAAGTAAAAATTCATAAAAAGTTGACGAGTACGATGATATACATCTGATGAACGACCAGAGCATATAACTAGCTTGAATGAAGAAGCATAATCTAACTAAATTCTAATTAGTTAAATGTTAACTAGAAATAATTATTTACATTTACTTGCTTGTTAGTATGAGCTTATTGATTTGATATACCCAGGTGTTAATTTGATATGTACGTTGATTGTCATCAGTATAATCCGAACGACACATCAAATCAGATGCAAACGACTTTGGGGGTGCTTCCGCTTCAACACTCAACATTACGGCACTAAGATATATTATTTCAATAGTTATGGACTACAACCAATGAAATCACGGTATTATCTCCCTTATGTTTATATTTAGCCCATAAAATCATTTATATTCTTAGAACATTTTATAGTAAGTGTTTGCCAGTTTGTATGCATACTTTTCAAATAAAGTTCAATCGGATATTCCAATACTTTTTAACTGGCCTGGTACTTTCTAGAGCAGAGTGAAAACACGCCATCGCTGAGGACTGAACATTTGACAAATTTATTTCCGCATGATGTGGTTGGAGATATTCTTTGAATTATTGAAGTATGTACTAACAACAGATTCTGTACACGAATGTATCACCTGGCCATTCTCTATTAAATGTTAATGATTATAACTCTTCGAATAAAATTGCATGCATCTATTTGGCATACAGATGAAAATCCCGATATTCACAGAATTTCTAACTGTAAAGTGAGTAACCATGATCAAATGGAAAATAACTAGCAGAACTGTTCAACAAACAGAATTGACAATATTTGCAATAAGCAATAACAAGAAAAAGAAAAGAACAGAGCAAAAATAATATAAAGCAAGCACACACAAATGCAAGTCAAATTAACATTAATAAGGTACAGATGGAAACCAACTAACAACATTCTTTCTTGACTTTCATAATTCATCTCGATACATAAGCAAAATCGCGATCTAGGTTGACGACCCAATCGGCATTACTGGTCACTTCGCTGTTCCTGATTGCAGATACCGACTAAGACACGTAGTAAACAAGTTTCAGGATCACTTTTACATTTAACTTTCTTTAATCCACTCTTGATAAGCTGAACTGCACGTTCATTTAATACATTTGATGTTACAAGATATGGTGAACATCGAACATGGTTAATTATGTTTAACGATCAAAACTACTAAGTTCAATTTTATTGATAAAACTACTATCATTATCACAACTGGAACTCTATGTTCAGTGAACATGTAGCAACATTTATTGTGTTGCCTAGGAAAATAGAATATGCATTTCTTGGGTGCATTTTTAATCACGAGAATCAACTTGTCTTCTGTCGGATCTGAATAGTCAAAATGTAACCAAAACTATGATTATTCTGGTAATTGTCATAGCTGTCATTGAAAATTACTAATTACATTCCTAATTACTTGACACAGTCTTTTACAGAAATTTCGATATCTAAATCTAGAAGAGAACACCGTTCGTGGACCCTAGAGAGTGATTCCATTTAAGAAATCCCAGGAAGAACCTCATGAAATAAGGACCCCGCGATAAATTGCGCAGTTGCAAAAATAACTTTCAGGTTTACATTAGGAAGAGTCAATGACTAAGCCAACCCTATATATGTGTGCTAACATAAAATCTTTATATGTAAACATTGCAGCAGTCTTTATTGTTGCTAGAGTGAAGTTTAAAACTGACGTGGAAAGTAAAACTTCCCCAGGGCAAGGCAACGTGAAACGTTGTCCTCTACCGATAAGCGAATCAGCATTCAAAATTCCTGAAATTTGTTTCTACACTAGCTGATAGTGACAATTGGAAAACTAATTCCCTATGGATTGTGCTGTTTTAGCCACTTGTTTTAGGCGAAACAGCACAATCTTCTTTCGGTAAAAAAAGAAGTTGTTTTTGATCATTGGTGATCGTAAGTTCGTTACCATTGATGTACTTATAGAATTAACTACAAATATACTACGTGGCTTTTACGCTCAGTTAAATTCCGCCTGAGATAATGTTTTACAGACAAAATTGATTAGCGAAGAACTTTTATAAAAAAAATAATGTGCAATAAGACGGCGCCAATATCATGCAGAAAGGAGCAATAGTCATTATTTCATAGTCATAATCGTTATAACCCTGTGTACGGACTTATCAGGACTGTTAAATTAATGCTTTCTGGATGACACGAAAACATTGATTGACATTTGAGAAAATTCTGTCGTCCAGGTTTGTTTATATTAAACATCGGAACATTCGAGTTCTAAACAATAAAAAATAAAAATAAAGAAAACCTGGGTTTGCCTGTTAAATAAATCATTTGTATGTAAATGAATTCTAGAGTCGAAAAGGATTAAAAACAGTCTTTAGTTGAGTTAAAGTATTTAGGTAGTTGATTCACAGGAACAAATCTGTGGCTTGGAAAAAAACAGCTTTCAGTAGCAGGACCACCATAAAAATCTGAGATTGAGAAAACACTTTGTTGCTGCTGTTGTTGTCAAAGATGATTCGTTTGAAGTAACTGACACTTGTTTTTATCAGTCTGTGCTGCTTTTTTAGGGTGCGGGGCTTATGTAACCACATTTTGTCTTTTGTTTGAACATCGCAAAGACCAGGCATATCTCTACACTCTGAAAGTCGAAATCTGTAGCATTTTATTAAAAAGTTTTACCAAAAGTAGGCTCGAAAAAATAAAGTTTTAGTTTACTCTGACTGGTCAAATATTTCATATATTTATGAAGCTGATTTTTAACCAATAGACACTTTAAATGGTGTGTGTTTTGTATTGTGAAACCTTTTTGCATGTTTATAACATTGTTGGTTATTGGGTAGAAAATAAAGTTTGGGCATGTAATTGTATTGTAAATAGTGTTTGTTTTCTATAACACAACAGTTTATTGGATTTTTAAAATGATGATTTTTCAGTCTATCCACATGTTTAGGAAACTCACTTTTGTAACAACAAATGCAAGTGAGTGAAGTACAAAATAAAATTGTTCAAATATCGGCAATAACAGTTGAGAAGAGGTAAATTATAGTGGGCTATCCGTTCTAGCGAAGCGTAGTTGTGTTTTGAAACAGATTAACTGAATTTGGCCTCGTTAGTAGATAGCCCACTATAAGGAGGGTATAAAACAAGAAAATCAAATTGTGTATAGAAACAACATTTATATATACATATATATCAATTAAGGTTTTTTTTACAAATAAAAGTAATGTCTTTTGGATGGGTTCAAAGGTCGTTAAAATGTTCATAGCAGTAAATGCCGAAAAGAGTTTGTGCGTATGTATGTGTGAGCGTTTGTCAGTTAGGAATGTCTTTGATGTCTCCGCTCCGTTGATCGGGTAAGTGGCTCAGGGAATAGTGAAGAAGAAGATGAGAGAAAAAGGAGAGGCGAGCATGGTATGATTGCTTGACGAGTTCAAGGGACGTGCTAAGCATGCTCGTATTTTCTCAACTGACGATGCTTCCTGTGTCGGTTTTTTATTCCGTCTTTGTGGGTCCCAACAAGTCATTTGGGAATTCACACCCGTATTTAATTCTTGGCTTACCATTGGACGATAAACAAAATTCACGTCGGCTCACGAAAAGGAACTTGATATTTATTAATTTTTGGTTTTCTGCCGGAACATCTGCGTGGAGCCGGGTGCGCAAAGACTAGTTTTGGTTATTTGCTTTCTGGACCTCAGAGAGCAAACATCCGGTCCCTGGTATCACTAAAAAATAACCATGCATTTTCCAAAAGAAAACTCAGCTACTTTAGCAATATGAAATCTTCTGCTACCATGAGATGTCTTGGTTGAAAATTCTCCAATAATAGTTACTTAATATTTTTAAACGATTTCTCATCTTTTTTGAACTGTGAACACATCTTCATTGTTCTGGACATTTTTCAAAAGATAATACTGAATAGAAATACTTAATGTTTTGCTTTGTTACTGGAAAATATGTGCTATCATTCACTATGAAAAACATGTCCAATCAAATTCAAATATGACCATATATTTTTAGAATCAATGTAAATATACCTACAAGTTGACATGTTTTTCTTTTTTAGAATTTCACCTTCATTGTCAATATACCATGTTGTACATTGTTATCAACAACATTCTTTCATGTAGTATTTCCTTAATTTCAGAATTTTAATTTTTGAATGTAAATCTACATGAAACAAAAATGTCAAAACTTAAATAATCACTGACAAAAAGATTAAAAAATAACCTTTACTAGCTGTGAGGTGTGAGATCTGAAATTGCAAAAATTAATGTTTTGTTTATAAAGCAAGCATGTAACAACAATAAAAAACTACAAGTTGCAAAAATATTTAAGTTGTCATGAATAAAGCAAAATCTAATTCTTTTCTTGAAGAATACATTTTCATTAATCTTTGAATAGATTAACATTTCTTTTCCTTAAATTGTATAGTTATTGTAGCATAGTTAAGTACTTTTTCTGGCAAAGATGTGGTAGAGATGAAATCAAAAGTTCAGATTTGAGTATATTTCCATTAAATTTTATTCTACTGCTAGAAAAAATGATCTGACAGATTTAAATTATCAGTTAGAATTAATTTGAAAAAACAATCCATCAAATACTGTTAATTTATTTGTGCATATTACTCTGCATTATACAAAAACTCTTAATTTAAACAAGTGACATATATTCAAGATAAAAACAAGTGCAAGATGTAAACCTCTCTTTTGCTTGGTTTTTGATTTTATAAATAACTTTATTGACAAATATCATGTGGCTATTTTGATTTCTCTCTCTTCTCTCATTTGTCAGTATTCATTATGAGATTCTATTTTAAGTTAGTATTTTTATTATATTGGCTGAGATACTACAGAAAAAACCATCATCTAAAATGAGATTGAATTCATTCCCATAAAAACAGACTGCAAAAAATTACATAAAAGATTTGATTGGAGTTACTAGCACATACTCAACAAACTCAGCAGTTCACAGCTGTAATAATTAGAATTCAGTTGAACATATATAGTTTTGAAAAGACCTGTGGCTCTAAAATGAAATTAATGGAATGGATTAACTGGGAATAAACATGGCAATATACTTTTCTGAGCTTTTAATGTATTATTACAAATTCTTTGATGATTAAAAAGCCGGATATGAAAAAGCTCACCAATTAATGCTCTTTAATTTTTAATTCTGCTATTTTTCACTGAATAACAAAATGTCTACAGAGAAATGCAAATATAAGTGGGATGAACTGAAAACAAGAGAAATGTAAAAAATAAAAATGAAAAGAGAAATAAATAAACTGCTGGACGAGAGCTGAAAGCAATTAACAATGTTTTTGTTTTTTATCACAATTTCAACAAAAATTCTTTGAAGTACAGACAACATCCTGGTTACATGAAGTATTAGTATTGTTTAACTGACTAATAAGTCATGTTAAAATATATTGCTATTATCAGTGGAACATGGTTAATCAATATAAATAGATTAGGATGAAATGTAAGACAGATTTTAGACATATTCATTATAAAAGTGTTCTATATTTTGATCACAGTGCCAGAAAGAGCTAGACATAATGGTCAAGAATCTCATACTGCTCAGTTTCTTTATCACCAACATTTGAATTTGTCATTACCACTCATTGCATAGACACTGTCAGATTTTCCATTTTGTCAATTTACACTCTTTACATTATTCAGACTATTGTCTTCATCTTTGTTGCCATTTGTACGATGTTTTAGCTATTATACACTCTGGCCATCTTCAGGTGCTAGGAATTTTTAACCAAACCTTTTATTACAATCACAGGGGTATATCATTCTCATTCCTTTCACAAAGCCTCTTTTAGTAGTCATGAGCTATTTTCCTCTAAGTTACTTGTTCACCACTGCTGTAGCTTGGTATAGTCTGAATAATGTAAACAGTGTAAATCTCATCTCAGAATTATAGACAAATTAGTCATTTTCATATTGCTAAATATCACTTGATTTGATTTTTAGTCAAATGTTTTAAATGTAGATCTTAGTTTTAGAAAATTTTTATTAAGCAAAAATCACAAGAAGAGGTGATTGGAGGACTAAAAGGTAAATAAATACCTTTAATATAATATTTTATTTTTGCATATAATATTTGTTTGGGATTATATAATCTTTTAGTCACTGCTCACATTTTTTGTTGTCAATGTTTTCTTTGATGAAAGAGGATCGTTAAACCAGTTTACACTATGTAGACAAATACTAAACCAATTTAGCTTGCTTTTAATCATAATTACATTTCTATATTGTCATTGTATGGTAATTTTTTTGTTATAAATGTCCTTTGAATATGCCTGCTTTTATTGCTCTGATAAAATCTTGTAGCCCACAAAATTATTGTAATGTTGGCTGCTTATTCCAAAAGCTTCATATGCTATTATCAGTTCATTCTTCTAACAATTTCAGGCAAGTATCAATGCATGGATTCACATGACTCATTAAATTGGCAGATGTTCAAATGATACTCCCCTCACACACACACATTTTTTAATCAGTGTGGCATACACCAAAGCAAAGTTTCTACCATGCTTACCATTAATTAGTCTAGATGGACATACTGATTCTGATTTAATTAAGTGACCAAATTTAAAACATCACCTGATTCCTCTACTCTCACTATTCTTCTGTCAAATACACATTGCTTTGCTTCAAGTCATGTTCTCTGATTGCAAACAATAAAAATAGTTCAAGGCTGTTTCAGTCAATTTTATTACAAAATAATTTATTTTGCCAGCTGTAATTTACTATTTGAAAATCAAAGAGTTTTTGCCACAATTTAGATTCTTTTCTAAATAATTGAAACATTTACTGCATTTATTTTCAGATGTTGCTTCATTTCCATTTCAGAATCTTTTTATGCTAATCAGTATTTTATAACTACAATAATAAATAATTATTTTGTTTATATTACATAATAATTTAGTATTGAAACATTTTCAAAACACTTCAACAATTTGTTCCATGCAAAAGATATCAAAGAGCACTGGCCAAAATTCTTTATCAAAAGAGCAAAAGGCACTGAAATCTCAAAGAATAGCAGCATTTCAAATCTTAATATCTTCTTCAGTAAAAGTTGAAAGATTTTACCATTTTTATTCATATTCTATTACTTTGAATTTTGTTTAATCATTTGGTTTACTACATTAGTAATATTCAAGATAAATGCAAGTAATATGTAATATTTTATATTATATATTGAATATATAATATTTTATATAAAATTGAGAAATGATTGACAAATAAGTGATATCTTTTTGCTGTATTTCTACTTAAATGTTTCTTTCATTAAATAAATATTATGTAGATAGGCATTGTCAAAATAAGTTATTGCCAATGATTGATGGCTAAGAATGTAGCCTTGATTATAGTTTTTTAAGTGTAGAAAACATTTTCTTATCTTAAGGAAAGATTTCAACATTTGATGATTTTGTTTACATTCTTCTAATCAATAAAACTCTATCTCAAGATTGTAATTTGTTTCTTAATCACATGATCTACTTTAAAATGGTTTGATGCTTTTCTTTTTTAATAATCAATGACTGATGCAAGATTATTTGTCATTCTTGTATTTACTATCAAACTATTTGGTTCTTTTATAATAATTTTAAAAATTTATATGAAAAAATAAAGAAAATCAAGATTATCTAAAAATAAGTATAAAGTTGTTAAGAAAATAATTTCATGTTTTTAAGATTAATAAATAACAAATGAGGTTTTCTTTTTTATTCAGTTCTTATGAAAAGCCTAATTTGGGATGGAATCTATTTCCTCTTTGAACATACATGCAAACTATATTTTCAGTTTAAATTATTTATTTTGGAAATAACAGCAAAATTTAATTAATGATTTTATATTATCATCCCCTTGCTACTCAGAGCAGCCCACATTAAGAACAAAGCTTTTCTTTGCTGGGGTTAAAGAATGTTTTTCAAACTAAACTGAATATTATAACTCTAAATCTATATTCAGAATTATTCTATCACATTATGATTTTGTTTTATACACTTAAGTGAACATCATTGAGGAGATCTTGTTTGACATTGATCAAGAAAAAATAAATGTCTGTCACCCAGACAAATGATGCTTTACTAGACTAAATTGATTCTAGATATGTACTCAAAATCATGCAAGTACATTAGGTCTTGGAAATATACATGTAGCATATTAATGGTCAAGGTAAATAATAGTATCAATTTGAGCTGGCAGGATGGGATTCATTAATCTTATTTGTACAAACTTTCTCACTGAGCTAAAACCTATGCTAATATACATAATGAAGAAATGCTTAAAACCTTTGTTTGGTCAAAATGCAATGAATCAAAAGAACACTACACCAAAACCCAAGTAAGTTATTGATAACATTATACGATGGGGATGATAGTCTGATTAAAAAGAGATGAACCTATGAAGAATGAACAAAATATTCTGATTTTGGATCAAAATATTAAACACTCTACCAAAATAATTTGGTCTGCTTTTAATGCTGAAAACCTTAGACAAAGAGGAGTGGGCCAGTGTTAGAAAAAAATTAAAGGGAAAAATTATAAATAAATGTAGACAATGACTTTCTTCAAAAGAATGACATAAAAGAGAAGTAAAAGATGAAATTGTAATCACAACTGATATAAAAATAGGAAAGATTAATGCAAAAATTATAATTTGAAATTGGTGTTTACTGTAAATGGATGATATAAGAAAATTGATAGATGAATGACTTCTTAGGAAAAATATTAATGAATATTTCTATTTTACAAAATCTTTAATATAAAACATTTCCATTCTATTTTTTAGAAAAAATTATGTATATTTTTACATATCTGCATGTTATTTATTTTCTTAATTTATATTTGCACATATTTTTTGCAAAAAATTCTTTATTTGCACCATTTACAGTGTCCACAATGTTGTCCTCATGTTTGTTGTCATATTCACATTGTTATGTCTGTTATAAACTTCGGCCCTTATCAGGGGATTGGAATTTGGAACTGAACTCTTTATTTTGTTCATCGGTGTAGATTGTTCTAGTTCCACAAGCCATGCCTCTTTCCAATGCCTCATATAGAGACAAATAGAAAAGTCCCACTAGAAGCTGGCAAAAATGTCAAACCATCTAATATTCTTACACCACTACAGAGACTTACAATTTCCCATTAATTCAAAGAGAGCTCATCTGATCACAGAAAAAGCAGGATACACCCTTGTCCAAGAAAAATCCAGTACAGCTGCTGGATAAAACAAAAATGACAATCTTATATATCCCAGAGACTTAAGGCCTTCCTTAACAGAATGTTCTTAAGGACACATGGCCTAGTGGATAAAAGTATTGGTTGAATCCAGTGACTTGACTCCAAAACGTTGTGAGGTCATTTGCTGACTACAGAATAGCTTACAGAGTTGAATTAAACAGTGATATCTGACACAGAGACATCTGGAAGAAACATGGCTATGAAATGAAATAAAGGATTCAGATCAAAATCCTAATCAGTTGAAAATGGCTAGACTGTACAACAGTAGAAATGTGTAATATGGCAACAAAGATGAAGGCAACAGTCTGAACAATGTGAATAGTGTTACAATATTTTTATTTCAGAAATATAGACAAACATTAAAAGATTCTTTGTATGATATGAGATGATTTGTAGAGATGATTAAGATCTTATAAATCATTTTTCCATATAGACTTAATTTTGAAAGTAATTACTTAAAAATTTAACATTATGTTTATTGATAGCATAGCTTATAAGAAAGATTCAATACTTTTTGCCAAATGTATTATTTCTGTTTTTTATGTCATAATTTGTTAATTTATCTGTATCTCATCTGTAAACACCATTGTATAATTTATAAAGTACCTTATGTATACTGTTCTGGGAAAATATTCAGTATTATTAATATAAATGTCTTGTATCAATAATATGTATCAATAAGTATATTGATACATATTATTTTTAAGGATTATTGAGGAACACTTAGGAAAATTTATTCTAACTGAAAAAGCTTAATTAATGTAAAATTGTAATATACATCAAAGAAATAAGAAATATTTGTGCATATAAAGATATTTTAATTTGGTTTGGATTTTTAGCTAACATTAAAAAATGTTCTATAAAAATGTCCTTTTGTTCTTTAACAGATTGTTTAATTAAAATGAAAATGAAAAGTGATTTGTAAGTGACCATCCTTGACTCAATATTTGTCATTTTCTACCAGATAATTTGATCCTTCAGTGTTTTCAGTTATAAAAGAAAAGTATAACAAATTGAAAATAGTTATAGTGGACAAGACTATTTTGTGATTTACAAACCTTTATACAGAGGAATATTTTATTTTGAGCTCCCACACAAGTGAGTTTGAAGGAAAAATAGGGATAAAAAATAGAAATGCAGACAGAAATTCAGTCTTTTGCTGCTGCTGCTGCTGCTGTTACAGCAGCAGCAGTTGTTGTTAGATGTGCTTTTTTTTCAATAAAGGAATTGATTATCTTGCCTACAATGTAATTTACAGTACAGGTGTACTGTCAGTGAATTAAACAGTCTTAGCAGAAGCAAATATAAACATAAGGGGCATGATTAAAGGATAAATTGAAAAGAAAGAAAAAATGAAGTAATATTAAATTAGAAAAAAAGACATTCAGTAATGACAGTAATGACTACATATTTAAATATGTTCATTCAGTGAAATGGCTGAGTTTACTGTGTTTTTTATATTTGCATCATTTTCGAATTTTACAAATATTAAGAATGACCAAGTTAGACATTGAAGTGTGAAAGACTCAAACTTAAAATCTAACTGATCTGACTGATTAACAAATTTTTGAGATTTTTAACTAAAACATTGATGCTGCTTTGATTAAGCCAAATTTTTTCTGGAGATAACACAACAGAATTTAATTGCTACCTTAAAATAAATTGTATCTAGCTTAAAATTGAGCCTAACGATATAAACATTTGGCAGACACTCATTGTGCTTTAATTATTTTTTCTATATAGTCTTACATTTCTACACTTTTCAGTCCATTGGAATTGCTGCTCTACTCTGATATTTGACATAAATAATTTTAAAAGTGACTTAATAATTATTGAAATTATTAACTGTATTCAATAAATCAAGAAAAAATTTTAAGTGATTGATATGGTTAGCCAATTCAAGAATTTTATTTATCAGGGCAAGATGCTTGATGTATCAAGCTTTCAAGTAAGATTTATCAAACTTCTCTCTCTAATATATATATATATATATATATATATATATATATATATATAGCATTTGAGATTTCACTCATCTGATCAACTAAGTCGATTAAGAACATAATTGGGCAATTAATGTTTATTGCTTTACTCACCTGCAGGCGATTAAAAATCTTGCAATGAAACGTGTCCCTTCAAATATAGAAAAAGAAAATCTGAGTCCTTTTAAAACCCAAAGAAGACCCATTGAAGATTCAGAAGTTACTTATAATGACCTACAATGACATTATTGAACTCTTTGGTCTAATGCATATCACCTGATTTATGTCAAAATGTGTATTTAAACAAAAGACAGTGACATCCGGCTATCATCAAAGCAAGATCTGAGAAATGGAAGTTAGATTGACAAGCTCCTATCTTGCTTTTATCATCCCGGTCAGTGTAAACATTTGTTTAATCAATGCTTTTGCAGTGGAGTCAAAATGTCTTTGTTGCCCAGATTAAAGATTCACACAGATTTTTAGAAACTTATTTAGAAAAATATCATCCTTGACTCAACATTTATATTTCCTCCCTGCTTACAAAAAGTAAAAAAAAATAGGCATACTTCTTTCAACTACATGCTGAAAAACAAATTATACCAGTAAGTAATTTTTTATAGAAAATCATTGAGAAAATCAGGTTTGTTATTTTTTATCATCTATGAGATGGAGGTTGTAGTCAAACAGAAGAAAGAAACTATGAATTTAGGTACCTTCACACAAATGCCAAAAAAAAACAAAAACAAAAACAGCATATCATGATGTTAAAAGGGCTCAAACTTAATAAAAACAAAGTTTTATCATCAAAATGTTTATGCTATTATTAAGAGGAAAGATCAAATATTGTTGTTGTTATTTTTAAAAAATTTAAATCCTTTCTAACATGTTCAAAATTTAAATTAAAATTTCATTTTTTGTTTTCCGTCAGCAATTCACGCTATGTTTATGTAAGGCGACTATTAAGAAAATGAAGTCGGTCAAGTAAAATGATTTTGGGGCATGTAAATTTTCCCTCACTCTGGACCAATGATCAAGTGGTTTCTTTTTCAAATCTCAAAGGCTGTAAATTTTTGTGTAGTGATATAATGCTTTTATAAACCATTGTAAAAACAAAATTACAATATATTTGCCCTGACGATCCGTAGTGTGAAACCGTGGTAGGTTTTGGCTCACTCTAGATTTTTGTGTGTTTTTGCTCTACTATTGTATCTTTTCTTTCGTACTTTGTATTGAGCACTTTTTCTTGTGTTTAGTTCCGTTTGGGGTTTTTTCTTTACTGCGGTGTATTGAATGTTTTGTTCTTGTTCCACGGGTTTCTTTTTTTCCCCCCATTTATCCGACGTCTTAGTACACCGGATTGTAACGGATTTAGGTTCTGTTTGTTAATGGTTTTTTCAGAGGTTTATTTTAGTATAAATTTATGGCCTACATACTTACAGAGTCTATGTAGTTATTATTATATATATATATATATATATTTTGAAAATATTTGATATTAAAATTATTTTAAAAATATAAAATGAATTCATGGTTATTTAAAAAATTAGAGAGTGGCAGTTGGAGAAAATGCTTTAAGTGAGTCAATATTGTTCAATCAAAAATGAGAATTAGATAACCATGTAGTTTTAAGTTTAGGTTGTGAAAGGAAGCAGGATGGCCAGGTGTCTAGATATGTCACTTTTTATTTTTGTCTGGATAAGATACATAATGGGACTATAGATTTTTTAAATGATTAGACAACAATTTTTAACAGCAGGTTAGATTTTAGGTTTTTTATCAAAAGTATTTTAACTACCTCATGAGTAAAGGGGCTGGAATGTTTAGGTTAGAATTAATGATTAAATAATTATGGTGTACTTAGGTATATTGTAGTAAAAAAACAATTAAGTATTGTGTGGGTCATTTATTTTAGTAAGATAATTTTTATTTTTTGACTTATGTTGGAGTATAAGTTATAAATGAAACATTGTAATTAATTAAAGAAAATTATTTTATCTAAGTAAAGGTACATAGTGAAACTACACAATACTTAAATAGTTAAACAATAATTTTTAACAGTAAGTTGAATTCTTTTTTCATGACTAGAGGGGATGGAATGTTTAGGTTCGAATTAGGATTAATTATGTTATATTTAAGTATATTGTAGTTAAGAAAACTAATTAAGTATTCTGTGCGTCATTTATAATAATTTTTAATTTTTAAGTTATATTAGAGCATAAGTTATGAATAAAATATTGTAATTTTTTAAATTTTAAAAGAGAATTATTTTGTCTGAGTATGATGCATTGTGTGACCATACACTTTTTTTTTTATATATATTAGATTTTGCGCTACCTCATGATTAAAGGGAGTGGAATGTATAGTTTAGAATCAGGTTTTAATAATTATGGTATACTAAGGTATATTATAGTTTAGAAAACCAATTAAGTATTGTGTGGGTCATTTATCTTGTTAAATTAATTTTTAATTTTAATTTACAAAGTTAAAAATAAGTTATAAATAGGTTTCATCACCCCTTAGATCTGGCCACCTAACTCCACAGATTGCAACCTCCTTACACAGTTGAGCAAGGGACCAACAAAACACCTTGTAACACTAAAGATGAACTAAATGGCAGCATTCAACACCTTAAACAAAGAGACTGTCCAGAAGAGTTGCAGGAAATTCCCAAGCTGTCTGGAGGCTATGGTTGAGGCCAAAAGTTATTTTAAATAAATTTACTCTTTAGTATTTGAAAATATTATTCTGGAAATTTTGTAAATATATCTGTTAAAATGAGATGTCAGTGTTATTATCATTTTAGCATAATTTAGAAGACAATTTATTCATAGCACACTGTATACAACCTGGTACAACCTTTGAATCCCCCAAATCACCCTTAAACATTATGGGACATGTTATACTACAATTCTAAAAAAGAAACCTAAAATTCTGTGTTATTTATTGGTAGGCTAACCACAGAGTGAAACCAGTAAATCTACATGAAAAGATTCACATCATCAAATAAAATGAAAATAAATTAATAAAACCATTTTTACCTTATATATTACTGGTGTAACTTCTTAATAAATTGCCTATTTGAAGAATAATTCCATATCAAAGAACTTAGCTTGTATACAATAAACTCAAATGAGAAAAATATAAACATTTAGTTATCACTGAATTCACAGCAAAATTTATTTTTTGCTAAACTTTCAATAATCATATGGCAGTGATATATACAGTAGTACTAATATTTAGGATAACATAATATATATTATCGTATTGTTATTAGAAGTATTTTATGACTGTCAATGAAGTATAAGTAAATGAAAATTAGTACACCAGACTGTAGTTGCTTAGGTATAAAAAAAGAAGAGGAAAAAGAAGAATCAATGTTCACAAGAGATCATGTGATGAAACAAAAAAAAACAATGGCTTTTCTCTTATAGGATGTGTGTGTTGGAAAAACATGATACAGAATCTGTTTTGTTATTCCATTTATTATGAATTTCTAAGGATACAGTAACAACATTTTCAATAACATCATAAGTAAAATCAATAAACAGCCATCTTATACTACAAGTACAGGATAAATTCATGAAAATTTGCTATATTTTTTACCTTGTCTTATCTAAAGGTTGTCTTATATGCAGAAATATATGGTAAATGCATGATTTTAAAGCTAAAGTCCATCATATTATGAAGTTCAAACTCAGCTATTGCATTACCAAACTTTTCCACAACATCAACAATGTTTGGTAGCTAGTGTGATCTTCAAAATGAGTCATGGATCATCTTTTCCAAATATTCTGATGAATTGGCTATTGAGCCTGTGTATGTGAGGAAACTCATCTAGAAATAAATATTCAAGCATTGAGAACAAAGCTGATGGTTGCCTATACAATAACTGGCACAAATCAACAAAATGAAACAATTCTAATGTGAAAAACTAATAATTTGACTTGCAATTCGCTTGTTCAATTCAAAATTTAAAAATGATATTTTCTTGATTAGACACATTATGTTGACAAAATCTTTGCTTTCTTTGTGTTGACAAAGTTACTCTCTATCTCAAATTTTCTAAAATCAAAATCTTCATCCATCAAAAGACACTCCTTGCCATTTTGGTTGTGTAGTCACTTGTAAAAGAGTTAAAACTTAAAAGAGATAGGATATCCTGACTTGAAAGTTGCAAACATTTTACTAGAATTAAGGCAATCCTGTTACCAGAAAACTTCATTCTTCATGCCTCAAAACCGCAAAAAACTAATGTGATTAGGTATGAATATATTTCCCTATCATGAGACATGTCTCCTAAGGATTACCTCTTTTTATGGGCTAAAGGTATTAATCAACTTTTGTATACCAATGCACACCTGGTTGAAAATGCCTTCTAATATTTTGGCATTTCTCATAGGTCCAGCTTTTATTATGTTAGAATAATTTAAATACTGGATTTCTGGCCACATTGTGTCAACTTTAATAAAATTGTGTTTATGTCAAGTTATTCTTATGAAAGTTTCATTTTGTTACAACCAGAAGTTGATGTCAGATATTGTGCTGGAACCAAAATAAAAAAAAATTTGCACTACTGATGTCAGATCTTTTCTCCATTTTTATTAGACTAGTTTTGATAACTGTTCCAATTTTCTTTATACAAACTGTACTTTTTTTAACGATTATGTCATTTTTTGGGATTGAATGTAGCAAAAAGTTTTCTAATGAAAATTTTAAGTACAACATTTAATTAGGTAAGTCATAATTATAAAAATGATAAGATAATTATAAAAATTATTCATCAGTATTCTTTATAATAATCATTTTGATTTTTAGACCATTTAATTTAATGGAATTTTAATCTGAAATAATTTTCAAAATAGTCTTTAATTAGGTTAGTATGCAAATCAGTAAAAATATCCTCATTATGAAATGACCAATTCACATATTCTAGTTATTTATATGCATATTCATTACTGCATATATATTCAAAACTGTTTCACATACATGCAATAGACAAGTTCATTAACAATTCGATACTAAACTTGAAAAAGTTGACTTCCTATTATTTCAGTTAAAAAATTAAATTTTATGTTTAAATTCTCAAACCAATTAATAGATGATTTTGTAGTATTTATCTACTTGTAAGAAAATATTTAGAACAAGCTGACAAATACTTTTGTTAGAAATCTTTTGTAAAATGTGCAAAGCATTTAGAATCAATACAAAATATACAATAATAATTTAATATCTTTTCTCGTGTTTAAAAATGTTCTGATTCCTTTTCTATTGATTAAAGATGAGGAAGGGAAAAAAAGTGCAATATAAGTAATTGTATTACAACTAGTCAGCAGTTAGCAGCAGAATGGGTCCAATACAAACATAATAGCAGATCAATTAAAACTACAGTTAGATAAAGCATCAGAGTTGAATAAGATTTGCAATTGAGAAATTTGAGAGTTTTTGTTTTTTCTGACTTTTTTTAATGATTTAAGAACATTGAAATAAGAATCTTTATCAAAGTACTGATAATTTCTATGCTTTCATCATTTAGATAATTTAAATTTTTTTACTTGACTTAATGAGTCAAGTAAAAAAAAATTTAAATTATTTAATCTTAATTGATTATAATTATGTTAGAATATTTCATTTCACTTCAGAATAATACAGGTTGCAATGAGTAAATTGTCACTATTTTATATTTTTAATTTAATGCATTCACATTGTTTTTGATTTTGTTGGCTGCACACTGTAGTAGGGTCAGCTGGATATCATCTTCAAGAAAAAGAGCATCATGACCCAATTCACACCATCAAAAATTTGAAACAGCATGCTGTATAGCTAGGAAACTCTAATATGAACATTCCAATGTGTTTAAGTGTCAATGTTAGGAGAGTGCAGAGAATTCAGAAAGAGTTGGATCAGGTCTAATGATTACAAAGGTGTTTGGAGTGATTATTAGTGAATGGTGATGCTATGCAACCATTCATCTTCTTGCAGGGCCTCAGATTCAATATGGAGGCCTACATCTAGTGGCTTGCAGATGTAGTGCTGCTCTGGGTCAAGGCAATGGCTGCTGAAAGACCCTATGTCTAGCAACAAGACTCTGCATGATGTCACACAAGCAGGAGAATCCAGTTATGGTCATCAGACAATTTCTATGACCACATCACCATTACATCTGGCTATGTAATTTCCCATAACCCTTTGATTATTATATATGGAATGCTGTTGAGTGAGATACCAACAAAACTCCAGATAATTCCAGAGATAAACTGAGGGCAAGGATTATGGCAACATTCCCCAACTTGAACAAGGAGACTGTCTAGAAGAGATGCTGGAGATTCTTAAGTCATCTGAAAACCATGGCTGAAGTCAATGATGATTTTATTAAATAGATTTGCTATTTTAAGATATTTTTGCGTAATGTTGGTAAATATATCTGTTAAAATGTGATGTCAGTGTTACATTTATTTTTTGTAATTTTATCCATTGCCCCCTGTAAAATAAATTTCTAAAATAAGAAAACAATTTCAACTTGGTGCCTCAGATAAAAAATTAAAATTTTTGCATTGTCAAAATGTAATTTTCCAACTGTGTATAAGATTATTCTAGCCAGTGATGCACACCATGGATAGGTTTTTATTCAAATTATTCTTGACAATCAGAAATCATGAACACTACCTAAAGTTAAAGCCAGTCTTCTTGGAATCAGTCTTTGGGTTTTGAGAAATCATTTTATATTTCTGTAATTTTATGAAACTAAACTGAAACAACATATTGTATTTTATCATTTATAATGAATGAAATTGCAGATATTTTGAATAAGTGATTTTTACTTCTTTAATATTTTATTTGTAATAAATTTTGATAGAAGAGAAAATGGCAAACAATATGTAAAAGGAATCACTTGAATGTTAATCTACTTAGGATCAAGTGAAACAGGCATTGCTATTAATCAGTCAGTCAGTTAAGTGCCACACATGATACACACTTGGGTGATCATGTCTCTTTCAATTGTTGACTGACTAGGCAGGAGATTTCCCTGCAGTAGGTCACCATTTCTTTCTGCAGTAGACTGGTTGCAAACCAAGGCTGTTGAACCTAATCTGTCCTGCTGTCCTGGGGAAGAAGAGATGGATTCATATGTTTCCCAAGGGCATTTGCACATAAGTGAATGCAACAAACTCAGCTCTTTGCACCACAACGTATATTCAATAATAATAGAAGGTTAAAAAATCTCTAGTTATAAAAATTCTTTGACATGCACACTAATCTAATAAGGTGGATCAGTGAATTTGTAGGGATAAGAGATTAAGAACTAAAAGCATTGTGGAAAAACCCAACTAAGAAAATTTCACAATTCAGTGCAAAAAAAAAAAATTCTGAATTCTGATTGGATTAAAAACAGCAAATTCATATATGACATATTTTCACACCTAGATGTGAATAGCTTTGCTGGAGCTGGCATCATGAGAAGTTTAACTATTCAAACCATGACACTAACCTGTCAAAAGTCAGTCAACATGAGAGTGGTTAGCTGGGATCTTGTGGCAATTTAACAAAAGAAAATTCAAGAAACCAACCTGGACACAGGGCATGTCACAGTTTCATTTGACCTCTTCCAATTCTCTTTTTTTTCACTCCATGCCAAGAACAAATGGACATGTTAAATACAACTTCTTTATTTGTTTTCCCCCCTCTCTTTCTCTCTCAACATGTCACGACCTACCAAGAAGAGGAAGGAACAAAGACTTTATTTACATTCTGCTTCTACACAACCATGAACTCTAAACTTCTGTGGATATTTTAAATACCTACATTACTACCACAAACATTTTCTACATTTCTTGATACCCATAACTTTATCATTGAACATGAACTCTACCCTTAACTTCTTAATAATGTTTTTAATTGCACATTAGCTCCTACAACTTATGTTATTCTTTCCTTTTAATAAATTTTTATTTTAACATGAAAGGCATAAAAACCATTTATTCAAAGATGATAATCTTGATATAATTCAGTAAGATAAATGTATTGATACATTTGAATTAGCATCAGTTCTGACATAAGTTTATTGGGTTCTGATTCTACATTTGATTTCTACTAGCTGATGAAAAGATTTACTTAGAAGAATAATCATGTTTTTGATTAACATTTCATTTTTGATCAGGAAAGTTTAGATTTTTACTAATCTGTAATATTAGTAAACATCTAAACTTTCTGGATCAAAAATGAAATGTTAATCCTAAACGTCAAATAGATGTCATATTGCATTTTGTATGTTTAATATACTCACAGAGACAAAACATTTTAATGTGCAATAATTTATTTTGGTTATATGAATTTTTTCAGTAACTATTTTCTCTCTCTCAAGTCATTCATTCATTTATTTCTGTTATTTGCATACTGTCACTTACAGTAACTGGATATAACTTTTTGAAAGTATTCTTCATCTTAATTAAACTGTTTTAATTTCAAAAGATGTGATGACTTGAGTAGTTATCACTGAATTTGGAATATGTTCAGCTCCGAGCATTGATTAGTCAATACAGAACTGATCTTTGATCTTAACTATTTTTTAATATATCTGGCTATATGATTGAAGTCATTCTCTTACAGGATGGGAAATTGTATTACAAATAGAGATTCTTAGTACATTTCAAAAGTTTTTCACTTTTTTTTTTATTATTGTTTGCCTAATAAGAGCCACTTTAGGTAGATAGTTACTGAAGGATTTTGTTGTATGAACTGTAAGAGTAAGAAGTAAGAAGTGCATTTTATGAGAATATATGGAAAAGATAGATGTTAACCTTGAAGTGGTTAAGATTCTAGTGGTTGAGATAGCATTCTTTCAGGAGTCTGTTCCACAAAGAAGTTTTTTAGAAAAACTGTCAAAGTGGAACTTTCTTCTCACTAATGAAATACAAAGGGAATAAAGATGGTTTGTCCCAGTGAACATTGAATGGTTGTTCTTAGTTGTGATTATCAAAACTGGTTGAATATTTATCATGTAAATAGCAATAGAATATCAAGAAGCTTGCAATATTTCTTCTGTAGAAGTGTTGCAGAATTGAAAAATTTCATCACCCACAAGGCCACCTTAAGGCTTGTAAACTCTCTCCAAACTTAAAAGTAAGGACTGGGCAGCTGCGTTCTAGATATGGCTGCAGTACTCAATTTTCAGTTTGATCTGGCTTTTCTAAAAGTAGAGCATGACATAAAGATTCAAGTTCTTACTAGAGTAGGACAATGAACTGACAATTTTTCTAGCATCTATGGCAATGGGTTATATACATGTTCCTCTTTAGTTTCAATAGGCATTCAAGATAAGGAGCTCTCTTGAAAGAACACCCATTTACCACAATAGGTGAAATTCACTGCCTACTTAGGGATGCTGATATGTATTTTTTTTAGCCCTAACTTATTTTAAGTTGTTTGTGCAAAGAATTCTGAAAATTGTATCATCATGTACTTAACATTCTTGAAATTACAGACAGACTAGCAATAACATCTTAAATTCTTTGGGTTCTATTGTTTTGTCAGGTACACCCAAACTGGAGGAAAAAAAAGTTTTGTTATGATCAAAGGCAAAGCCATAACACAAATGATTTCTATCATTATTTACTAAATTGTGTTTTCATAATTTTTTGTATCTTGTTTGAAGAAATGTTTTTGCTTACATTCAGTCAAAGTTTAGAGAAAGGCATTTTCATCTATAGAAATATATGCCAAATAATTCAAGGGGTTAATTTTGTACTTTAAATCTTAAAGTCACAATGTTATAAATGGAACCAACTACAGACTTTTGCAAAACCAGATTTAATAAATTCATTGTAGATGGTGGGAATTTCTATCATCACATTTCTGTGGCTCAATTGCAAATGATGGAGGTTTCTGCTGAAGTTAATAGATTAATAAAAGTCATTAGAAAATTAATTTCAGTTTTAGTTTTTGTTGCCATTGTTGCAAATGTTTAAATGCAAGATATGTCATAAGACTCATTATTCACATTGTAATTAATTTTTGTCAGACATTTATCTGATTACATTTGTTTCAAGAATATGAATTTTCAAACTCATCTAACAATCTCAAAACAGAAATTTAAAATAATAATTTAATCATAATAACTCTTTTGAATTTATTTCAATTCTCTTAATTTTTCAGTACATAATTGATTTCTAATTCTAATGAGAAAAATTAATCAGAAAATTTTGTCAGTTAACTGAATAAATAGTTTTTAAATCGTTTTATTTTTATTCAGCTTATTTTATGTTACAGAAATGAAAATTTGCATACAAAAACAATAAGAACAAATTTTAAATAAGTAAAAGATATAAAACTCTTTTATCTTTACTTATTTTAATTCCTTAATATGTGCTATTCTGCAAACTTCAAATGTTGGATGTTTTTCTGATTTGTTACAGTATAGAAATGATTCTATCTCTACATTCATCTGCAAACATCTTTATGTTTGATGATTTTATCATATCAAGCAAATACTAGTTATTCTAATGCTACTGATGTTGTCAGTATTCAGACTTTCAATTTTCTAATCAAATAGTAGATTTCCTTACTCTTTTCCACAACATTTTGTATCAAATTTGGAGAAATATTTTTAACCTTTCTTTTGTGAATTGTGCCACTGAAGTTTCTTAGGAACTTGCATTGATGCTTTTGTGCCAAATAAAACCACAATCTTTTCCTCATTTTACCTGCCTGTTCAGCTGCTATAGCCCACAGGATACACATTTTTCTGGTTGTACCAACATAATAGTTCTGATAATTTGTGTCTACTCATAATAAGAATGTATCTGTAATGTCTTTGTTCACTGACAGAATGAGGCATAGTATAGCTTCTAACAAGTTTTGTTCTCATGACTGCTGGTTGCTATGTAACACCTCAAATGTGTGTTAAAAAACGGTAAGTCCTCTAGAACCCCCCCCCCACCCCACGCCACCCCTATTCACTTGATTTGAGGTGTTATCATATTCAGTTGATAAACCAGAATTTTTTTGCATATAAAATCTCTAGCTTTTATGACTCTGTTAATGAGATGCACCTCACCAGTGCTATAAAAATTCATAAAATTCCAGACCATGATGTTTCTACCACTATGCTTAACTGCTGAGACCAAACAATTTTCATTGTATACTTTACTATGAGATTGTCAAATGGCATAAAATACAAACAGTCTGATTCTGTTAAATATAATCATAGTATGCTGCCTCAAAACATAGAATTTTGTTCTAAAATAGTAGGCAAAATGGTTCTCTAAGATGACTAAAATACAGCAGTTCCATTTTGCAGGTGTTAAATACAATCATATACAAATCAATTCTTATAAAGAAAACTATACCAATGTAAGTCATAAAAAGTAAAATAATCATACACAATAAATGGTGAGATATATTTATATAAGCTTAAAAACATGAATAAATTCACAGGAAAAGTGAAGTGTACTCAAAGCAGGACTAATGAAAGGACAGAGGATGAAACTGAAATATTTTCTAAAAGAAGGAAATTAATTTTAAAGAAAACATTGATTATGCCAAACAAAATATTCAAATTTAAATAATAAATTTACAAGAAAATTGAGATTGGTTTCAAGTGAAGTGAAAAATTATACAAAATTTCAGTAATGAAATAATATAATCTTTTTCTTCTACTACATGTCATGTGTCTACAGGATGGGGGCAATCATGTCTCTTCAAAATTTCCTGTAAAGTTTTTGTAATGTTTAGTAAAGTTTGTCTTTTTGCTATATCTTCTAATCCTTGTCCTATAAACTATTTACACAAGCTCATGCTCCTTCTACTATGTGCCCTGTCCCTTCAGGATGTAGACGATCATGGCTTTCCACATCTCCCTATCCCAGGTGGCTCTTAGCATACCTTTTTTCTGTTGCACCATACAACCCTCATTCTGTCATCCACCTGATCAGGTCCTTCAAATATGTTATCCATTGCTTTCCCCTGTCTCTTTTCCCCTCTATCTGGTCTGTTAGTATCAGGTTCTCCAAGCCCTCCTTCTGCATTGCATGTCCCAGGAATTTCAGCTGTCTCTTCTGTATTAATTTACTTTTCATTTCTATCATTTCCAAAACCTCATCATGCTTGATCCATGATATTCCAAGCATTCTTCTGTAGAACCACATTTCAGTTGCTTCAAGTTTTTCCTTCATCTTTGATGATATTGTCTAACATTCACTGCCATATTGAAGAACCGATATCACATAGCAATCCAGTACTCTCTTCTTAGTTTCTAGTGAAATTGTCCTGTTTCTTAATATTTTACTCAACTTCTGGAATGCTTATTTTACCATGCCAATTCACCTTTGGATCTCTGTGTTGCACTTTCTGTCTTCTGTTATAACACTTCCCAGGTATTTAAATTTTTGTACCTGCTTGATTCTAGTATCTCCAACCTGTATTTGGCATATTAGGCTGCCCTTTTTACTGATGACCATGCATTCGGTTTTCTTACAGTTTATTTGTAGTCCTTTCTTGTCACTCTTTTCAGCTACTTTCTGTAGGAGGTCTGGTGGTTTCCTTTCTGTGTCTGCTATCAGCAGTGTATAATCTGCGTACCTTACGTTGTTTAAATTGTAGCCTCCAATGAAAAATCCAGGCATAATTTCTAGGGTCCTCAAAATATTCTCACTGTACAAGTTGAACAGATCTGATGAAAAAACACATCCTTGTCTTACACCCCTTTCTATCTTTGTATATCTGTTGAATTCGTTACCTGTCTGTATAGAATCGGTTTAAATATTAGTTTAGAAAATATAGAAAATCACATTTTGTGCAATACTATCATTGAAAAATGAACTCATTATTTTCTATATTTCTGTTTGTTTTGAGATGTGTTTTTCTATCTAATATCTACAAATATCTACACTCACCAATGAGTAACTTTTCAGAAAGAATTGTACTCTCATGTTTTTATCAAAGAACATTTTGTTTCTTATTTATTGAGCCTAATTTCTTCACTGAATATCTTTGCCAAGAAACACTATTTTACAAATACTGCAAAGATGGATTTAGTCTCAGATCCAATTACCCACTATGTTTCCTGCTTTTCCTTTTTTCTCATTCTTACAGTGTTTAACTGGATTTCCTCCACACTAAATATCTGTTGAAGAAAATATATAGAAACCCGAGCAAAATAATTACAACTAATTTACAGTTAAAATGCTTTGAACTATACATTTGTACACTACAGGTTGGTGGGTGCATGAAATTACAGATGCCTATTCACCTAAATAGAATCAGTGGAACAACTAAAATTGACTGAAAAAATTATTTTTGCACAATATAAAGAAAATAGCTCTAACACATTCCTTCAATTAGACAATCATTTACTCATTTACAAAAGACTTTCAGAATAATTTATTATGTAAATATTTAGCCAGATAAACATTAATTCTCTAAATAGATCAATATCTTGAAGTAGTTCACAGAATTTTCATTTTATTTGATTTTATTCAACTCAATATTATTCTTTCCTTTTCCAAAGAACTCAGATAATTTATATTTTCTGATATTATGTATGACTTTAGGTATTTTACAGGTGCAAATTTTTTTGCTTAAAAACTTATGTGTCCATAAATTTCGTTAAAAAATTATACAATTGACTAATATTTTGCTAGTGACAGAAGGTAGAAATTATAGTTCCTTAGAATGAGGTTGGTAAAGTTTGTGCTGTTTCTTATTTTATTATCCACACACACACAATAAAAATTAATTCACACTATGTGTATCTCAACAAATACAATTGCGCGGGAATTCACCCCTTACCATACCCTGTGGGGTCAAAAACAAGGACAGCACACCCAAAAGTTCAGACGTAGTGGAAAGCACACCACATGGTCAAAAATATGATTTTTTGACCAATCAGGGCTCGACATAAGAAACACATTTCTTGATCTCCCCAGAGCCTCACCATTCAGATAAAAGGAAGGTAGAAACTCTCAACAGACCAGAGGGAGAAGCAACCAGCTGGCACCAAAAGGGCACACAGACAGCTTGCAGCACACACACACAGAGAATTCAGCAGTTCACACACCAGGCAGTATCACGTGTCAGTGAACATTCTTTCACCCTCTCTTTCTCTCATTTCGCTCGCTACACATCGTCCTACTTTTCCCTCTCACATTCCCAGTTCCTTTCTTTCTTCCTTTTTTACAACTTTACGGACAATTTCATTTTTGTACAAAAAGTAATTCTTTCATTTTTTTACGAAAATTAACACAAGTTTATTTTATTTTATTTGTAGTGCATTTTTCTTTTTATTATTTGTTTGAGGGACTTCTTAGCCCCTCTACAAGTTCTCTATCTCATTTAATGCAAGAGAACTCCAAATTCACTTGATCTCTGAATAATGGATGTAATATTAAATCTAAAATAATCTCCATCAATTTTCTAGAGGACTATCTAAGCTGTACTTAAAGTGACAATAATTTTCCTAAAAATTATAGACAATTTAGTCATAACAATTGTTGTCTCAATGTTTATCTTTTAATAGCAATAAATACATTCTTAAGAAGTCTATGACATATAAAGTACAGAGCTTTAACAGTGATAAAATATTTATCTGCATAATTAATTTAATTATTCCATAAACAACTTAAAATAAAATAATAATCTCTTTTTTATCATATTTACTATTTTTAATTAATTTCAGAAAAAATTCCCTTTAGTTCTATAAATAATTTTTCAGAAGTTCTATTCATCCACAATGATACCTTTTCATCACAAATCTTTATTTAATGACTTTTTCATTACTTATAAAAATTGCATGGAATGCTATACACACTTGTTTCTTACATTTGCTTCAAATAACCTTTCTGAAGTGATTGCATGGTATAGATTGGCGACTGAAAATTTCACTGATCCTGTACAAATTCTCTGAATCTATTCTATATTTTCTAGATAAAATCTCTGATATTATTGCTTTATGGAGGATATGAGAAAATCTGAATCTCTGTTTTCATTTATTTACAACTTTGTTCTTAATACTTGATTTGTATTTCGACTTAAATACATAAAAAAAATATCAGTACTTGAAAGATCAAAAACCATGGAATAAAATCTTATAAAACGAGATTAATTTTTTTTAATTGAATAAACAACAAGTTCAGTTAAGTGCCATACATGATAAACCTTGGACAATCATATCTCAAAAGAGACATGACTGACTGGGCAGAAGATTATCCAGCAGCAGAAACAACAAGACATTATTTAAAATATGATATTTTTTAAAATATTTTAACAAGTAGTAAAGATTTCAAGTTTAAAACAAGCTTATGCTGAAGAATATCATAATAATAATATAGAGACCGATTATAAAGAAATGGTTTTTGTTGTGACCTTGTTGGGGCCAGAAATAAAACTGAAAGAAGGAATAGAGTTAAACAAATATATTTAACAAAGACAGTAGAACAAACATATACCAATGAGAGATTATTAGCATTACTGTTAGTCCGGCTGTCAGAGTTATTTGCTGGAATAGATTCTGCCCTCACTCTTTGCTGTCTACAAAGCAGAACTGCAGCTTATATATAGTTTGGGAGAGTTCATGTGTCATGTAAGTCACCATAACACACTCCTCCTAAATATTAACTTTGCAGGAGTTTTAATACTTTATTTTTTGATTCCTGACAAGAAAATCAGTCATTTTCCTGTTCCTATGTAAACTGTGCTGTTCCGGGGCTGCTTGCAGAATTGGCATGTCAAACATATTGTAAATGACATTCATCACTTCTTTTTCTTCAGGAGGAATGCTGTCAGCATTGTCCGACAGATGTTTCCTGATTTTATTTAAATGTCTTTTGTAAGTGAACTAGGGACCATATTTTCTAGACTTTTGTCAATTGTACCCATTTTCCAGAAACATTAATTATCCCAGAACATCCAGAAAAAAACTTTCTCTCTGGGTTGGTAGTGTTTTGTTTGTCCAGGTTTTATTTGTTTAGGAAGTAGCTTGGTGAATACAGACCTGATTTTATGCACAAATGTTACCTCATCTGGGGGTAATGATGATGGTGTGTTGTCATTAGCCCTGATTCTATACACCTGAAGGAACTGTTGAAGGAATTTTTCTGTGAATTTGCCCCTAGCCTTCTTCAGAGCTCTTTTTAGCATGTCAACGAAGTGCTCAGCTTGTCCGTTGGACCTTGGGGGATATGGAGCAATGATGACATTATTGATTTGGAAAGTCTGACAAAAATCCTTAAATTTGCCAGATGTAAATCCATTGTCTCATTGTCTGACACTAAACAATCAACTACCTCAAATCTGGCAAACAGTTTGTGTAAAAAATTGAGTCACTTCTGTAGTGAGATTTTTACATCTAAGAACTTCAGGCCACTTAGAATAACTATCTACTACTATAAGATAGTATAATCTGTCTAGCTGACCTGCAAAATCTACATGAATTTGAGACCATGGTTGGTCTGTTTTGGGTCAAGAATTGCCAAGGCACAGCCTTTACAGGATTTTACCATATTTTCAATATCCATACCCATGTTTGGCCAGTATACATAACTACTCTTTAGGCTTTTCATCCTTGTAATCCCTGAATGATCTGCATTGAAATCTTTCAGAATTCTTGTAGTATGGTAGGAATGATGACTCACTCACTTTACAGCAGTAACATAATTTCTAAGTTTGACTGCTATATGGCAAGCAGAGGTGATGGAATTCCAGTGTCATCTTGCAGAAATGTGCCCCTGTATTCCACCCTGTATTTTCTGAACGCTACAACTATTGCTTCACTGCTTCCTATTTTCCTGCTTGTTGAAAGACTCCCTCTGTAGTTCCTGTTTTTAAAAACTCTGGGCAGCCCCCTGACCCCTCTAATTATCATTTTATCAGCCTCTTACTGCTTTTTGGAAAAGTGTTTGAGGCTATTTTCAATATTAAAATGGTTCTGCATCTCACATCCCACAAGCTACTCTATGACTTTCAGTATGGCTTTCACTTCGCCAGATATACTGCTGAATATATATACCAGGCTCTTGATAAGAATAGCAAAGCTCGATCTGTTGCCCTGGATATCTTGAAAAAGTTTAACATGGTTTAGCATGCTGACCTTCTGCACAAGCTTGCAGAGCTACAATATTTCTGGACAATTGTTTAATCCAGTTGATCTTATCAAATTGTAAAATTAAGGTTGTTTTGAATGGGCATGCTTCCAGATCCTTTCATATAGTGTACCTCAAGGCTCTATCATATGATTTTCCTGATTTTTATCACTGATCTCTCTGATGTAATCAGTTCATGAGTAGACATCTATGCAGATGACACCACCATTCAATCCTGTCTCAAGAAGAAATCTGTCAAGGCTAACAAAGCAAACCTCACTGGGATGGATAGGAGTAAGATGTGTCTTGTAAATTTTAATGTTCCAAAACAAAGCTGTTCTCTCTAAACCACCTTAGAAAAAACTTTCCTACCTTCCATCAGTATGGACAACACTAGTCTTCCAGGAAGCAATGCACTGCAACTTCTTGGCCTCACTCTCTCAACCGACCTCAAGAAGAATGACTACATCATATTAATAGCTACATATCAATAGCTAAGAAGGTTGGGTCACCGTGTTGGGCCAGCAGGTTTTTTTGTCAGAATCCATCTTGCACATTTATAAATCTACCATTCATCCTTGCATTGAATACTGTTGCCATATGTGGTCAGGTGCTAATTAGGTTCTCAAAAAAATCCAAAGGAGGATCTGGAATGTAATAAATTAGAACTCCCTTTGATATACTTGCTTTCCTGAAAGATACAATTTCTAAAAGTTCAAGTGCAACATCAATTACCTATCTTCTTGATTCCTATCTTTCTCTTATCCTTTCTTTGACATCCCAGTAACTTGTTCCCTCTTTTTTATCCCTTTCTTTCACTGTAACCTCCTGTGCACCAGTAGTGGTACTGTCTTGCTTGGCATGAAACGATTATAAAAAAATTCAATCAGACATTTCATTCTGAATCTGATAATATTATTTACCTGATGTTTTACAGCTCATTTATCTCACAGATTTCTGTATTGGTTGCAAAATCAACCCTACAAAATGGTTCAAGAATATCATAAAAAAATCTTCTATGGCTATAAGTATTTATTAAATTCAACTATATCAGAAATTAATTACTGCTCTCATGATGAGGTCACGTGTATGAATAATAATCATTAAGAAATGCGGTTTGTCCTCACAGTCTGATGAAACCAATATGTTAAAACTTAAGCAGGAGAAATATCAAAATCAAATGTAGAAAAAAATGATCATTACTTTTTGATTGAGTTGAATTTAATGAATACTTATATCTATAAAATATTTTTTATGATATTTCAGAATCATGTTGAAGGATTGATTAATAGTAAAAGTAAATACAGGAATAGCACTGCCCACTTTAAATATTTTTGGCAATTAAAAAACAACAACAAAAACCCTGTTATTATCGGGAATATCATCACAAAAACTAAATCTTATAACAGAATAGGAAACAGATGTAACTTAAGCCTTTTAGAAAGATTTGTCACCTTAAAACACCTAAATAACCCCAATTTACTAAACAAAAGAAGTGAATTGATGACCACATGCAGACATAGAAATAAATATTTGCTCAAATACATTTAAAAATTAAAATTTCGTTTTTTAATTATTTATTTATTATTTTGTATTTTATTTTTACCTTATTTTTCACACTATTTTTTTTTACCCTACTTTATTATTTTATTATTTTAAAAAAAATATTTATTCATTTTTTTAATGCTTTTCATTACCAAAAAATAATAAACTTTAAGTGGTCTCCCTTGGACCACTCATACATATCTGCCCATAACAAAATTTACCCTAAAATATTAATTTAACTTTTATGATTTTACTTTCCAATTTCATGTTTAAGTTTCAGTATAAATCAAATTAAATTATACATTTAATAGATTAAAAAAATGGTATCCCAGATTTATAATTTATAATGAAAATGAACAATGTGAGAAACAAAAATAAAAAATAAAATCTAGAAACAGTCAATTAATAATATGCACCTAATGATTGTGTATTGTATGAAACTCTGAATCATGCTACACAGATATAGGATGACATATATATTTATTAATGTATAATTCTTAGCTCTGTTATATTACATCAAATACTGTTTTATTAACACGAGAAAAAATATTTATAGATGTGTGTACTTGTGTGTATATCCACATGGATATTTACTGATATCCATAACTATATATATATATGTGTGTGTGTGTGTGTGTGTGTGTGTGTGTGTGTGTGTGTGTGTGTGTGTGTGGGTGGGTGTGTGTATGGGTGTGTTGCTGAGTGGTTAGAAATTTTCCTTTCTGACCTTAAAGCCCAGGTTCAAATCTTGCCTTAGTTAATTTGTCAGGAAGGTGACTTTTTGATGTTATCAGCCTGGAGGAGGCAATCCCAGTATGTGGCAGCTTTGGAAAGTGCCTGAAAACCATACCATGGGTTGAACCAAGCCTTGTGAGTAAAATTGGATAGACAGCTTGCTTTGAGGTGTCATCAATATTTGTGACCAAGGGTTTGAGCATCCTGGCTTTGTTCAGACAATTGTTCATGCTAGATAATATGCTCTCTTCCAGAAACAGCAAATAAGGTCTGCTCAGCATAGTTGCAGTATAATCTACAGGTGGGCTCTGTGGGTGTTGAGCAAACACAAATGGGGATTAGCTAGCCACCCTGGTAGAGAGGTATCCTTGAATATGAGTGACAGATGCAAAAAAATTCTTCAATCTTAAGATATATGCAAAAGTTTTTGCAAATTGAATTCAAGAATATTTTTCATATGTTCAACATTTCTCATCATTATTGATTTTCTTTTCATTATGCTTCCTACCAATCTAGGCTTCAGCCATTTTTTAAAACTGAAATTGTCTGTAGCTAACACTGTTGTTCATCTTTTAGTTGTTTCATGAGACAATATAGAGAAGCTACATCATTTTTTCTGAATTCTGTCTGCAAATCTCTTACGAAGTTCTGTGAATTTTTTTTAATCACTCATATGTGGTATAAAATTTCTACATTTTCCTTCCTAATGAGTTTTTTTCATAACAGACTTTGTGCTTTTATTTTTACGTTTTATTGTATAAATTGGTTCATCAGAATGATAGTCAAAAATCACACAGTATTAATCATTTGTCAAGATTGTAAGAAAAAATACCAAAATTGTTAGTATAAAGTAAAATGATTAACAGTTTTTAAATTAGTATCTCAAAGAAGCTTCCTTAGTTTCAATAGTAGTTGTATTCAATTATGTTAGAAATAATATGAAGTTGTTTGAAATGATATCCATCCACATAAATATCAAAATTTTATGTAAATGTAAGTTCTCAAAATATTTCTGTAAACAAACTATTTAATGACAGCAGATATTGCTTGCTTCAAAATTCAAAATTAGTAATTCCCAAAAAAGAAGTAAATTCTATGCTAATTTTTTTCTGTATTTCTTGCTTGTGGAAGTCCCTTCCAGCTCCATGCTTTCCAGCCAACTTTGATCTGCAAAAATTTAAATCAATTGCTATCTATTGTCCTCATGATTACACTTTCCTTTTTCCACTCATTATTAATGTTTCTGTTCCTAATTCTTCCACACTCTGTAACCCTTGTGTCTTAGTGGCTTTATTGCCTTGCATGAGGTTACACTGATTAAAAATAAAAGAAAAATTCGAAAATATTACTTACAGAATAAAATAGGTAAATTATGAATTTTTCAATTCCAGTTAGTCACACTTATATTGAATTTGTCAGTTTTAACACTATTTGATTATTTACATTACAAAAACATTAATAAACTTTATCTTTCCAACAATAATAACACATAAAATATAATATACAATGAACTCTAAAAGAGTAAAATCAAAAATATTTGCTACAAAAGCTTGAAAACCTCAATTACCTTATTGTTACAGTTATTTTTCATATTAATGCATATAACCTAATTAAAATTTTCATAATTTCAAAGATACAGCTTAGGGCTTTTAGGCAAAGCACTGAAAATAATTTACACTGATAATTAGATTTATCAAATATGCAGCAAGCAAAGAAATAAAAAAAGTCTTTGATTAAAATTTATAATCAAATCATGCAAAATTTTTATTATACAAACATACACACACATGTTAATAATGCAGTTCTCTCATTTAATAATTTTTGAAATTATGAATTTGAAAAAATTCATGAAGTTGAAAAAAATGGAAAGGTTTATAAAACACCTTTGAGAAGGAAACCAAACACACATTGTCAAAAATATGTGAAATGTATTCAGTCAGCTGTCTCTAAAATTTTATTTTGGCACAAACAAAATGGGAAGTTTATAAAAGGTATACATATGGTTAGGGCATGGAAGATGTCAGTGCATCAAGACAGAAAGCTCAAGGCCTTAGAAATAGAAAGTGTGTAACAATAATTAAGAAACAAATGGGCAGAAACAGGAGTCAATGTTTATGACAGAAGTGTGTGAAAATTGGCTGATAGAAATGGGACTGACATAGAAAAGCCAAATGAAACCAATACTAACATAAAACCAAGTGCAGAGAAGCATTCATAGTGTTGATGAATCGACAACTAGGATATTGATTGATGAATTATGAATTTGGATTGGTCAAGGCATTATTGCTGAAACTTTTATCTGGTGCTATTCTTATGAAATATTTAAAGATTGAAATTAGCAAATTTACCTATTCATTTAGGATATGGGTTTACATTTTGGATGAATGATAAAAAGAAAATATCAATTATTACCTCAAAAGCTAGTGAACAACTGGTGTGTATTAAAAAGTTGGATACTTTTATCATCTCATCAATACTTGATAATGAAGTCAGGATGGTAATGTTTCTTATTACAGACCAAAAGGGTTAACAATTTTCTTCTGGAATGGTATATCAATGCAATGACATGGCCTACAAACTGGGAATTGCAAATTATTGAGAAATCTTTAATGAATGATCCATGATAAAATTCCATTATGAACAACTAACCTATCAACCATTATTCAAGAAAATTGAAACATATCTTGTTAGAGGATTTTTTAAAAATTAGTGACATCTATACCTCAAAGAATTTTAGGCAGTCAGAATAATCCAAGGAGTACCAACAAATTGCAACATCTTTGATGATTCGATAACTTTTTTTTACTCAACATTGAGTGACTGCATAATTTTCTACTCAACTTGATATGAAATAGCACTGAATGCTGGACAATCTCATCAAAGAGGAAGGAAAGACTTGAAGCAGCCAAAATGTGGTTCTAGAGAAGGATGCTGAGGATACCATGGACTGAACATGTGAGCAATGACTAGGTCTTAGAGAAGAAAATGAAAAGAAAACTGATACCTAACATCAGGAAAAAACAGCTGAAGTTTCTGGGATATGTAATGATGAAGGAGGGCTTGAAGAATCTGATACTCACAGTATAGATAAAGAGAAAGAGAAATTGAGAAAAGTAATGTGTGACATACTTGACAGACTTGAGCAAATATATGGAAGAGTAGGGTCTGTGAGAGGTAACAAGAGAAAGGGTGTTAAGAGCTACAAGGGATAGAGAGATGTGGAAGGCCATGATCATATACATCATGAATTTTTCCCAGGGATTGTATGCTTTAATAAAAATAAAATGTTTACCAAAGATAAAAATACTGTCAGCATCTATATGAAAAATAAAACAAACATTAATATAAAATGGATATGATAACAAATTTTTCTAACATAATCTAAATGTTATTTCTCTTATCATTCAAAGATTAAACTCAATAAGTCTTTATGGAAAAGAATGACATTGAAACATACTAAATATTAGGAATGAAGAAATATCAAATTATCACAACAGTAAATTGCAATATTTTTTAACTTGATAAAAAAATATTACAGGAGATTTTGTTTGTAGGCAATAATTATTTCATGCCACTATAAAAAAAAACTTCATAATATAACAATGTGTTTAAAGTTGCTTAAAATTCTAGTTCATAATTTGTGATTTATTTAAATATTTCACCATATTATTCAGATAATGTTATTAATCCTCTAACGTAAATTTCATGACCCTTGAACTTTGTTGTTTATAAATCTGTTTCATTTCCAAATCTGTTATGTATCATATTAATGTTTTGCCATACTGGACAACTGTGAGTAACACTGAATCATAAGATAAAATATACTACATGCTTATCTGTAGCAACCAATGGTATCACTAATTCTTACTGTAATAACCATAGACACTATGCTTTATTGAAATCTGATTGGTCTCTATAAATATTTACAATGGAATTAAATCACATCTTTCATATCACAATATGAAAATTATAATTTTATAATAAATGAAATTTATAATCGTGATGTAATACCAGATGACCTCAGCAAGTTAATCTTCATAGCGCTGCCTAAGAAGCCAGGAGCAAACGAGTGTGAATTCCAAAGAACCATCAGTTTAATGAGCCATGTAACAAAACTGATCATCCAAATCCTGACGAATAGAGTGAGAAGCAGAATCAGGCCAAAGATAGGATGAGAACAGTGTGGTTTTGTCAAAGACACTGGAACAAGGAAAGCCATATTTATGATTAGGATGCTCTCTGAAATGGCAATACAAATGAAAAAGGACTTGTACGTATGTTTTATTGATTATGCAAAGACATTTGATAAAATATGCCACAAAGAATTGACATATTTGGGAAAGACCTAAGAGCAATCAAGAATCTCTACTGGCAGCAAACTGCCTGCATAGGGACAGGTAACAAATTCAGCAATTATACTAAGATTAAAAGAGGTGTAAGACAAGGATGCGTCTTTTCACCAGATCTATTCAACTTATACAGCAAGACTATTCTGAGAACCCTAGAAGTTATGCCAGGATTTGTCATTGGAGGCCACAATTTAAACAATATAAGGTACGCAGATTATACAGTGCTGATAGCAGACACAGAAGAAAACTACAAGACCTCCTACAGAAGGTAACTGAAGAGAGTGACAAGAAAGGACTACAAATAACCTGCAAGAAAACTGAATACATGGTCATCAGCAAAAAGGGAAGCCCAAAATGCCAATTACAGGCGAGGGACTCTAAAATCAAGCAGGTACAGAAATTTAAATATCTAGAAAGTGTTCTAACAGAAGATGGAAAGTGTGACACTGAGATCCGAAGGCAAATTGGCATGGTGAAATAAGCATTCCAGAAGTTGAGTAAAGTATTAAGAAACAGGACAATTTCACTAGAAACAAAGAAGAGAGTACTGGATTGCTATGTGATATCGGTTCTTCAATATGGCAGTGAATGTTAGACAATATCATCAAAGATGAAGGAAAAACTTGAAGCAACTGAAATGTGGTTCTACAAAAGGATGCTGCAGATATCATGGACTGATCATGATATCTGCAGTGATGAGGTTTTGGCAAGAATGAAAATGAAAAGTAAATTAATACTGAGCATCAGAAAGTGACAACTAAAGTTCCTGGGACATGTAATGCAGACGGAGGGCTTGGAGAACCTGTTACTAACAGGCCAGATAGAGGGAAAAAGAGACAGGGGAAAGCAGCGGATAACATATTTGAAGGACCTGATCAGGTGGATGACAGAATGAGGGTTGCATGGTGCAACAGGAAAAAGCATGCCAGAGCCACCAGGGATAGGGAGATGTGGAAAGCCATGATTGCCTACATCCTGAAAGGATGCAGCATATAAAAGAAGAATTTTCATTATTGACAGACGAAAATATCTACATAGTGTATATCATTAAGATATGATATAAGAAAAATCACAGGGGTAAACTACCCTCATGATCCTAGAATTGGCATTATTCTGCCCATTATTAAATTTCTGTTCTTTATCTGATGGGTTTGTTTATAACATGGCCAATTCTTACAGTTCTACCATCTTGTAGCATGACTGAAGGGGTCTGCTCAAAAGTGCATGAAACAGTTGGCATGTTATAGTTGAATTAATCAGATATAAATGTTGATCTTTGGTTGTCATTCTTCCTTAATGGGCATATGTGTCATTTATTTCTTTTATATGTTTGTTCTGATGCAGTTGTGACAATGTAAGACCTTAGTTTGTCACATTTATTTATGACAATTACTGGTGCCCAAGCTTTTCCATCTAATTTTACTTGTACATAATCATCTGGCTTTAACAACATGAGTTCTTTTCCTTCATGTTAATTATAATATTTCTGCTGATGCTTCTGGTATTCAGTATGTCTTTTTCAAACTACAAGTGAATTTTCTGTATGTCAATAAAGTAAGACATGCAATGTGGGTAATAATGTTCTCAGACAAGTGTTCTTTAGAAATTATGTTGGAGATTTTACAATTTTGTCTATTGATAAATTTCTTAGTCTTAGTAAAGTTAAGTAAGGATCTCTTTCTCTTGAAAATTTTTATTAGTGCATTTATAGTTTCCACAGCACTATTTGTATCCATTTGATTGTAGAAATTGTGAACTGAATGTTATATGATAAAAGTCCCATGTTTTGAAAGACCTTTTAAATTCTGCTGATGACAGATGTGTGACATAATCCAAAATCAAAATGTCAGGGATTTCATGTATAGTGAAAACGCTTTTAGCTTTGTAAACTGGTGAGATTTGAATATTAGTCAATAACAATTATGTAATCATCTTCTTTAAGGAAGAATAGATTGGCATTTATCTTTGACTAGAGTGATAAAGAATATCATGAGACTTTAAAAGCTCTTTTTGGTTGTCTGTTCTGAATTTGGCCCATGCCTATTTTCAACTGCATTTTGCATTTGCACATTTATGCCAGACCAAAACAGTATATCCTATCTCTGGCTTTCTCTTTGCTTCTCATCACTCCTTAATGGGATTCATTGATTTTGTTTACCATTTCACTTTTTAGTAATTCAGGAATAATTACTCAGTTACTTTTAAAAAGTAATTGCTCATGCTATGCAATTTTATCTGAGAATTCCAAGTATAGTTTTGCCGATAGGGGAAAATATTTTCTTGTAACTGGTTAGCCATTTAATACAATATCACAAAATATCAATAAACTAACACTTTGATGTGGCACTGCCTAGAACTGTTTTAGATTTTCTGGCATCATTTTTGATGACATTTACATCTAATAAATCATCATACAGTTGATTCCTATAATTTTTCAAGTTTGCTCTTGAAAGGGTATCTGCTATCTGTAGATCTTTTTCAATCTTATATGCAACCTTTAGATCATATCTTTGGAGGTGCAGAATCATTTTTCCTATTTGAGGAGACATAAGTTCTTTTGAAGAATTTATTCAAGTGTTTTGTTTTGTTTTGTTTGTTTGTTCCTGTTTAATGGCCTATCAACACCTAAAGGGTCATTTAAGGCCAGAAGCATATTTTTATTTTAATTCACAATTATTCCCAGTTAATAGGCTCTCATTCAGAAAAGTTTTGTAGGTAACATTTTTCATTCAAGAAAGTTTTGTTGGTAACATTTTTTATTCAAAAAAGTTTTGTTGGTAACATTTTTCATTCAAAAAAAGTTTTGTTTGTAACATTTTTCATTTAAAAAAGTTTTGTTTGTAACATTTTTCATTAAAAAAAAGTTTTGTTGGTAAATACTTTCAAAGCATTTTGACCCTGATCTGGGGGTTAACTATTTATCCATAGCTTGGACCCTAACAGGTGCTACCACTCTGCGTCAGGGTAGACCTGGGAACAACAGCAATTAAAAGGTGGTTCCATGTTCCTCACAACCTCCCAATCAGAGGCTTTGCTGCTGGATGAAGTTTATGGTCATACCCAGGACCAAGTGTTTTGTAGTCTGTTTTCAATAATACTGTGTTACTGTAAATGTAATGCTTGATGCATCAGTATCCAAGCAAAATGGATAATAATTCCCTTTTCCAGTAATAATTAATCATTTCTGTTTCACTCACTGCACATGATGCATATGCAATGGCATGTTGGTTCTGAAGTATATATACACTGAGTCAATCTTTTGAGCTGTCTACTGATAATGTAATTGGTTCTTTGCAATATTTCAGAAATGGAGGACTTGTTATTAGCTCTCTCAGTTTATTGAAGCTCATATATGTAGTATTCCATTAAAACTGAATTTTTAGTGAGTTCATGAAGTAGTGGGAAAATATCAGATAAATTTGAAATGAATATGACAATGTAAGTAACTATTCTTAAAAATCTCAGTACTTCATGTTTGTAGGTTGTGGCATGTTAACACAACCTGAATTTGTGGCATGTTAACACATCCTGAATTTGACACCATGACCAGTGAATAAGTGATCAACATAGCTGACTTTATCTTTACAAATTTCTGCTTTATCAGCATTTAATTTGAGGCCTTTTTGAGAAACATGGTTAAAAACTTCTTGAACTCATTTATAATGTTTTTTGTTCATATTGTCCCACACCAAAATATCATCAAGTATGTCTTTTATGTCTTTGATTCCTTCCATGAAGTCTTTGATAGCTTATTGCATAATATCTCCTGAGTTGTATAATCTAAATGGTAGACAAAAATGTAGTATCTGCCAAATATGATATTTATAATACATGGTTTTGAGCTCTCCTCACCTAGTCCTATGTGCCAGTAGCTATGTCTTCCATCAAGTTTTGTAAATTTAGTGACATTACCTATTTCTACAGACACTTTCTAATCTGTGATAGTTGGATAAACTATGTTAATGTCCATATAGTAAAAGAAAATCCATATTTTACCACCTTTCATGGAGTTGACCCATATCATTTTCCAGTGTTTAGTTATGACACCAAACTTCTCATGCAGTCAAGCTCTGCTTTCACTTTGTAAGCATAAGGAGGCCTTTACAGGGGGTGTATTTTATGATGTAGCATCTGGTTTTAATTTAATTGAGTATTGACTTCCCATAATTATTGATAGTCTAGTGATAGATTTACATTGTTTACTTCTAGTCTTTTTAATATGCCTCAGTCAACACATATCTTTTCAGAGGATTAGGAAAACTTTCAGATTAATAACTTGAAATGTCAGGTATCTTACCTTGCTGTTGACAGAGCATTTCAGTTTTACTTTACTTTCAAGTTAAATTATGTGTTGACTGCAACCTTTTTGTCAGACTTTGATTTTCTGTAGGAGACTAGTGAAAATGTATGCAACATTTTTATCTTGTGCTGCAGAATATCTAGCTTGAAATTTATGGTTGTAGTGTCATTTACTTGTGTTCAGACATATGTCACTGCTTTTGTTTCTAGCATCATGCTCCTTAAAATAGGTAGGAGCATAATTATTTATCCCATTCCTTGGTGCTTATTTCTGAGAAATTGATAGCAACACATGCTGGCAAAGTAGCTGGGTTTGTGACATTTCCCTCATGTATTCTGTAAACCGAGTATTGTTTTGGTGAGTGATTTTTTAACAAAATGTAAAATATAGTGCTGATATTGGGATGCCAGCTTTTTCCATTTTTTCATTTACTTAAAAAAAATTGTGTCCTCTGTTATGCATTACTACCAAAATTGACATGATTTTATTTATATTTTTAACTTAGCTTGCACCAACTTCAATCACTTGGCATTTGTCTATTGTATTTTTTTAGCATTAAGTCCAAGTAATAAAATAGTAAATCGCGAGTCTCTTTAAGATACCACTTATAATGCAGTCTGGAATTTGCCAATCTTTGTATATATGATCTTTGTATAAGAATATGTAGAACATTTTCATAATTTCTTTCTGACAATATAAATAAAATGTTATTGCAGGTTTGGTTTATTTATAGTGGGTTATCAATTATAGTGATGTGTGTCGAAACAGATTAGTTTGATTTAGCCTTGACCCATGAAACACAGACAAGTAGAATATCCTACTGCTATCAAAGAGCAGACTGGGATTCGTTCCGAGACTTCCTCTGTGACATCCCTTGGAACAACGTCTTTAGTCTTCCCATCGAAGAATGTGCATCCGAGGTCTCCTCCTGGGTTAAGGCTGGCATCGATGCCTTCATCCCTGCTAGGAAATTCCAGCTTAAATCTCATTCGTCTCCATGGTTCTCACCCGCTTGCTCGGCTGCCATTGCCCACCGGAATCATTTCTTCCGACTCTATCGTAACTATGCGTCGGAACAAAACAGGCGCCTTTTCACTTCAGCTCGTAATAAGTGTAAAAGGATACTTAACGAAGCTAAGATGTTGTTTGCTGCCAGAATGAAGCAACGCATAGCATGCTCTAAATTCGGCTCTAAAGACTACTGGCGACTCTGTAAAAGAGTACTTAACAAGAGCAAGTCCACAATACCCCCGCTAATCAACAAATTTGAGGTCCTCACCTCCCCAGCAGATAAGGCTGAATGTTTTGCCCGCAGATTCTCGAACAATTCGAGTCTGGACTCATCTGGAGTTTTTACACCCGACTTCTCACCTAGAACCGAGGCACAACTGAATGATGTCCACATTACACCTTCGCTTGTCTCTAAGATAATCTTAAAACTTGACCCTCACAAAGCGAGCGGTGGTGACGGAATCCCAACCATAGTCTTAAAGAAATGTGCCCCTGAACTCTCCTCTATCCTTTCTAAGCTCTACAACCTCTGCCTATCTGCTTCCTGCTTTCCTGCCTGTTGGAAATCTTCCTCTATAGTTCCTATATTTAAAAACACTGGAGAACCCTCGACCCTGCAAATTACCGCCCTATCAGCCTTCTTCCGATCTTTGGCAAAGTGTTCGAAGCCATTATCAACGCCGAGGTGGTTCAGCATCTCACAGCACACAGGCTCTTCTCGGACAAACAATATGGTTTCCGCTTCACCAGGTCTACTGCTGATATGCTAACGACCATCACCGAGTACATATACCAGGCACTCGACAGGAATGGCGAAGCTCGAACCGTTGCATTGGATATATCTAAGGCGTTCGACAGAGTTTGGCATGCTGGCATTCTATGTAAACTGCGGAGCTATGGTATAACTGGACATTTGTTTGAACTAATCCAGTCATTCCTCTCTAACCGCACAATGAAAGTGGTATTAAACGGACATGCCTCTCAGAACTACCATACAAACGCAGGTGTCCCCCAAGGCTCCATCTTAGGTCCTACACTCTTCCTGATATATATTAATGATCTCCCTGATTCCATAAGAACCCAAATAGGTTTGTACGCCGATGACACCACAGTTTACTCTCGCCTCCAACAAAAATCTGGTGTAGGCGTCAAAGCTAAACTCGCAGCCGAGATTGAAAAAGACCTCCAATCCATATTGGACTGGGGTAAGAAATGGCTAGTAAATTTTAATGCTTCTAAAACGAAGCTACTGTCAATTAACCATCATCGACAATCTCACCTACCTCCCATTAGCATGGACCAGGCTTGCCTCCCAGAGAGTAAAACACTACGCCTCCTTGGTCTCACACTTTCAGCTGACCTCAAATGGAATGACTATATCGAATCCATTGATAAATCCGCTGCTATGAAAGTCGGTTCTCTGTGTAGGGCCTGGAAGTTTTTTCCGTTTGAATCTATCCTGCACATTTACAAATCTACCATCCGCCCGTGCATTGAATACTGCTGCCATATCTGGTCGGGTTGCCTCTGTTGTTCTCCTCGGGCTTCTCGATAAGGTTCAGAGGAGGGTCTGTAATGTGATAGATACCGACTTGGCAGACCGCCTGCAGTCTCTCTCCCACCGGCGAGACGTGGCTTCCCTGTGTCTCTTCTATAAATACTTTCACGGCTTCTGCTCCGATGAACTTAGATCACTGGTGCCCCCTAAATACGAATTTGCACGAGATACTAGATTAGCAACTAGATCCCACCCTTTTACAGTGAAACCGATAAAATGCAGCCGTAACTTCTACTCCAACAGTTTCTTTCCTCGCACTTCCCGACTGTGGAATTCTCTTCCAAACGATTGCTTCCCCGACGGCTACAATCTCCAGGAGTTTAAATGTAAGGTCAATACACACCTCCTAACACACTAACCTGCTCCCATTCTATCAAGCACTCTTCCCATCTGCCCGACCCTCATCCTCGCTATCCTTACTCATCTGTCACCTTTCTCCTGACATTCCCTATGTCTATCCACTCCTTCTCTTTACCTTCCCCTATGTAGCCCCATGCGCAATAGTGGCAGTGGAATGCCTTGCTTGGGGTGAGATGATTAAAAAAAAAAAAAGTTAGCCTACCATAAGAGTGATATAAAACAAGAAAATCAAGATTGTAAATTGAAACAACTTATATATGTATAAACTAATTCAGGTTTTACAAATAAAATTAATATTCATTTTGGTTGATACACGTTTGTTAAAAGGTTCGTAATAGTTCTTGTAAGAATAAGTTCATGTGTACGTAGGCAGAAACGTATGTATGTATGTATGTATGTATGTATGTATGTATGTATGTATGTATGTATTGTCACGAGCGAGGCGAAGCTTTGAAGGATACTCGAATTTTTATCTGATAACCCCGGCTGCTGTGCCATTAAAAATTTATTTTTTTCGTCGGATATTTTATACCCAGATTGGCTCAGGGATGTGGTTCGTGTTTAAAAAAGTATTCAGACAAAAATTTGGTTAACCGAAAGAAAACAATAAAATAAATGTATCAGTGATTCATCAATATGATTGATAAAAAAAAAAAACGATCGTAACAGCAAAGAGACAATTTAATTTATAACTTGAAGGAAATATATTTTTAAATTCAATGTTCACAATAAAGAAAAAGAATAAATATATCGAGAGCAATATCTCAGACAGTTAGTTTCATATCCGGGTGAATTAATGTTGACTTAGGAAACAAAGTTGTTGAGAGCGATATCTCAGACAATTATTTTATATCCAAATTAATTTATGTTCACATGGAGGATAAAGTCATGTCAATGTAGAAGGCGATATTCTATCATAGAAAATTATTTCTACTTATCTTTTTGCCCGTTAGCTACGATCCGTCTTCATTTCGCAGTGCGTCTTCTGACTGTGTTTTTGTTTACGTTGCAAGGGATGTGAGAGTTTCTAAGACTCTTTTACTTAGTTATCATGGATATGAGCGTCTTTAAGACTATTTTCTTTGTTGCCATGAATATTCTCATCACGGTATGTATGTAAGTATGTATGTATGAGCGTTTATAGTTGGAGCGGAATGTCTTTGAAATAATCACACAGTCTTAAAATGTTCTGTTCGTTTATTTATTTTTATTTATTTTTATTTTTTATTTTTTTAATCATATCACCCCAAGCAAGGCATTCCACTGCCACTATAGCGCATGGGGCTACATAGAGTGATTGGGTATAGGAAATGTCAGAGGGATGGTGATAGACGAGTTAGGAGGTACGTAGGGAAAGCGTTGGAGGGAATGGGTGCAAGTTAGTGTGTTAGGAGATGTCTATTGACCTTACATTTAAACTCCTGGTGGTTGTAGCCGTCGGGGAAGCAATCATGCGGAAGGGAATTCCACAGGCGGGAGGTGCGAAAAAAGAAGCTATTGGAGTAGAAATTGCGGTTACATTTCATCGGTTTCACTGTAAAAGGGTGGGACCTAGTTGCTAATCTAGTATCTCGTGCAAATTCACACCTAGGGGACGCGAGTGATTAAACTTCATCCGAGCAGAAGCCGTGAAAGTACTTATAGAAGAGGCAGAGGGAAGCCACGTCATGCCGGTGAGAGAGTGACTGCAGGCGGTCAGCTAAGTCGGTATCGATCACATTTCAGATTCTCCGCTGTATTTTGTCAAGAAACCCGAGGAGAATAGCAGGGGCACCCGACCAGATGTGGCAGCAGTATTCAATACACGGGCGGACGGTAGATTTATATATGTGCAGGATAGATTCAGGCGGAAAGAATTTCCGGGCCCTGCACAGAGAGCCGACTTTCATAGCTGCGGATTTAGCAATGGATTCGACGTAGTCATTCCACTTGAGGTCCACTGAGAGTGTCAGGCCAAGCAGGCGTAGTGATTTCCTCTCTGGGAGGCAAGCCTGTTCCACGCTAATGGTGGGCGGGGTGTGCAGTTTTCTGTGGTGGTTAATTGACAGCAGCTTTGTTTTGGAAGAATTGAATTTTACGAGCCATTTCTTACCCCAATCAACCATGGATTGGAGGTCTTTTTCAAGCTCGGTAGCGAGGTTCGCCTTTTCACCAACACCAGAATTTTGATCGAGGCGAGAGTAAACCGTGGTGTCATCGGCGTACATACCTACTTTGGATGTTATGGCATCGGGGAGATCATTGATGTAGATTAGAAAGAGCGTAGGACATAAGATAGAGCCTTGAGGGACACCCACGTTTGTAGGATAGTTCTGAGAGGCATGTCCGTTCAGTGTGGTTAGAGAGGAATGACTGGATTAGGTCCAACAAAAGTCCAGTTATGCCGTAGCTTCGCAGTTTCCGTAGAAGGCTGGCATGCCATAATCTGTCGAATGCTTTAGAGATGTCCAAGGAGACGGTTCGGGCTTCACCATTCTTATCGAGAGCCTGGTATATATACTCGGCGATGGTCGTTAGCATATCAGTAGTAGACCTTGTGAAGCGAAAGCCATATTGCTTGTCCGAGAGTAGCCTGTGGGCTGTGAGATGTTGAACGACCTCGGCGTTGATAATGGCTTCGAACACTTTGCCAAAGATCGGAAGAAGGCTGATAGGGCGGTAATTTTCGGGGTCCGAGGATTCACCAGTGTTTATAAATATTGGAACCACAGTAGAAGACTTCCAACAGGCAGGAAAGCAGGAGGAGGATAGGCAGAGGTTGTAGAGCTTAGAAAGGACAGAGGAGAGTTCGGGAGCACATTTCTTCAAAACTATGATTGGGATTCCGTCCCCACCACTCGCTTTGTGAGGGTCAAGTTTTGAGATTATGTTAGAAATCAGCGAGGGCGTGATGTGGACGTCATTCAATTGGGCCTCTGTTCTAGGTGGGAAGTCGGGTGTATAGACTCTAGACGAGTCCAGACACGAGTTGGTCGAGAATCTACGGGCAAAGCATTCAGGCTTGTCCGCTGAGGAGGTGAGGACCTCAAAACTCGTTGATTAGTGGGAGTATTGAAGACTTACTAATGTTAAGCACGCTTTTACAGAGGCGCCAGTAGTCATTGGCGCCGAACTTAGAGGATGCTATGCGCTGCTTCATTCTAGCAGCAAACAGCATCTTAACTTCGCTAAGTACCTTTTTGCACTTATTACGAGCTGAGGCGAAAAGGCGCCTGTTTTGGTCCGACGCGTGGCTACGGTAAAGCCGGAAGAAGTGATTCCGGAGCAAGCGGGCGAGAACCAGGGAGACGAATGGGATTTAAGCTGAAATTTCCTGGCAGGGATGAAAGCATCGATGCCAGCCTTAACCCAGGAGGAGACCTCTGATGCACAGTCTTCGACGGGAAGACTAAAAACATTGTTCCAAGGGACGTCGCAGAGCAAGTCACGGAACGAATCCCAGTCTGCTTTTTGATAGCAGTAGGATATTCTGCTGGTTTGGGTTTAGGTTTCTTGGGTAGGGGTGGAGTGGAACGAGATGTTGACAGAAATTTTATCTAGTATAAAAGGAGGCAGACGGCTCAGTAGAGAATAGGTGAAAATGAAATAAAATAAAGCCTAAGCAGAGAAAAGAAAAAGGAAGATAAGAGAGAAATAATAACGATCGCTTGACAAGGGCGGATTAAGATGCTCGTTTTTTCTCTCTGGCGACAGGTGAACTTACTCCTGTTTTTATTCAGTTTGGGGGGCTTGAAAATGTTATTTGGAATTCAGATCCGATGTGATTCCGGCCTTTTCATTGGACGACGAACAAATTTCGAGTCGGCTCGTGAAAAGGTCCGTAAAAAATTGTTTCTGCGAATTAAAGAATATTTGAATTGTTGCTTTTAGATGTTTCCTGGCTTTCTATTGCCCGAAAAAACATTTTGTATCAAGTTGTGAAATATAGAAGAAATTTATTGAGTTGTTTTATTGAGTTTTGTTTGTAAATTCGAGTCTTTTCAGTTTTTTTCAAAAATCTATCAATCAGTGCTAAGCATTTGAAGTTTAAATCTGAATTTTGTTTTATTTGTTACATATTTATCAAACAGATCAAATCTGCAGTATATTTATGTTTTCATCTAGATTTTATAAAATATATCAACTTTTATTACATGTGATCATCTATACATAAACGTATCCTATGTGTGTGTTTGTGTGTGTGTGTGTGTGTGTGTGTGTTTGTAAGATAGAAACATCCACTCATCAGAAGCAATTTTATATCTACACTAATCACAATAAGTTTGGACTGTTGGGATTAAGGTAAATCTCTGCCTTTTGCACAAAGTTTGTCATGTAAACAAATCAGCACATGCCAGAAGTTGTTTTCGAATAAAATATCTTGAAGCATATTGGGAAATGATTATGCAAATGCTGGAAGCAACTTATGTTTAGCTTTGAAATTTTGCCTGAAGTCATTAAAGCAATGTTAGATTAGCCAATAAAGTTTCTAATCAATACTGTTTCCACGACATCTTTTTAGCAAAAGATACATTTATATTATACACTGTAACATTTAGAAAAAAACTACAAATAAAGCGCAAAAACATACGTATAAACCACAATTCAAATGTCTTTAAATTATTGTAGTTTTGTATAAATATTTTTTTATATAATGTTTGAATTAAATGCGAATTAAGCGATATGATTACTTACATCAAGTATGGCCTGTTGTTAGTTTTACACATGAGGCAAATACGTAAAGAGATCCAGATAGATCACTTTGATGTGGTGTAATGATTAAAACAAGCTTGTTTCGCTAGATCTATTATTAATGAATAGTGAATTTGATCACCACTGGGTGTTCCATAACACAAGCGTTGTGCCACATCTAAGCTTCGTTTCGTAAATCATTAGAGTACTTCGAAGTGGTGTATTGGTTAGTAATCTTTTCTCGCTTGATTAATTAGGACTGACTAGAGAGTTTAATCCTCACTAGATGCTCCATGTTGTTAATATTATGCCATATGTAAACTATGCTTACTTAATCGCTGAAGAGTTTCAGAAATGAACGATGTTTTTTTTCCTACTTGGTGTCTCTATTGAGTATTTTCTTACTTTTGTAAAATCAATAGTGAGACTGTAAAGTGGCTATGAATGTTTTTGTTCATGTTTATTCAAGTATGAATTCTGTGCTAACAAATCATCTGCTCCCAATTTATATAGTTTGGAACAGGGTATGCCAGCATTTGTGTTTGTAATTCTCACTTAATTCCGCATATTTCTTTCGGTTTCCCTTGCGAGCTAGCATTATACAGGGTGCGATTGTTGTATTGTATAAATTACGTTGAAATGAAAATAACACTGATATCTCATTTTATTTTTAACAGATATATTTACCAAAATTACAAAAAAAATCTTGAAATACTAAAGAGTAAATTTATTCACTAAAACTGTTATTGACCTCAACCAGACAACTTCGGAATCTCCTGCATCTCTTCTGGACGGTCTCTTTGTTTAAGTTGATGAATGCTGCCATAATCCTTGCCTTTAGTTTGTAGTGAACAAAACAAGATCTAGATTTAAAATTCAAATTCTAACTTGATTTTGTTAGGAATTAAAAAAGATTCGAATTTACAAACTTTTGCACACACTCAAAAGTGAATCCAAAACAAAACTCGTTAAATTTCACACCTTGATGTGAAATGTTTTTCGACCAATAGAAAACTAGAAAACAAACTAAAAACAATATTCAAATAATCTTTAATAATCAGAAGCAAATTACTTTACGGACCCTTTTCGCGAGCCGAAAATCACGTCCGGGAATGAATTCCCGAATGACCTTTTCAAGCCCCACAAACAAAATAAAAGAAAGAGCAAATTCGACTGTCGCCAGAGAGAAGAACATGAACGTAATTAACACATACTCTTAACAAACGTCAAGCGATCGTTATTATTGTTACCGCTCTCTTTCTCTCTCACCTCCTTATTCTCACGGTTCACCGTCTGCCTTTTCTTATACTTGATAACCGAGCGGAACCCTTTAAGAGTGAACGAATACTTAAAAGACATTCCTACTTAAAGATAACACTCATACATACATACATGCATACATACATACGTTCCTGCCTACATCCACACAAGTTACTACTACGAACTCTTGATACCCTTAACTTCATAATACTGTTTCTCATTGAACATTAACTTCTACCAATTCATGTTATTCTGTTCGATTAATAAATTTCTATTTAAACATACAAAAGGTATAATTTTATTCTTCCACAAATCCACTTTATGATAACCTTTTGATAATTCTGGATAAAAGTTGTAGAAGTTTGGTTATGTTTTGCACAAGGCCAATTAGAAAAACATTAGCCAACTCCCTACTTCTACAAGTTAATCTTTGGTGTTACAAATAGTTTTGTTTGTCCCTCTCGACTGCGCCCCACACATAATAATCAAGGTGGTTGCAGTCTGGGAAGTGGCCAGACATAAGGGGTAATGTTGTTGCAGAAATTGTCCGACAGCCATAATTGGTTTCTCCTGCTTGTGTGGCATGGTGCAGAGACATCTTCTTGACCTAGGGCAGCACTACCTACTCAAGACACTTATGTAGGACTCCGTGTTTATTCTGAGACCCTGTTGGAAGATGAAGAGAGGCATCAGTCCAAACACCATGATGTAGACTGGATATATCATCCAACAGTTTCTGAATTGTCTGCACTGTTGGCACCCAAATAAGCTGAAATATTCGCATCGGAGCTTTTTGTGCGAATCTTAAGCATACAGCATATCTTTTCCAAATTTATGGCGGAGTAAATTACGTCATAGTGCTCTTTTCCTCACAGATGTTACCCAAATAACCTTACTGCGAAATACAAAAAAAAAAAAAATCGACAAAATAAGAAACAAACAACGCGCTTGAGTGAAATCTAAAATCGAAAATGTCAAGAATTTACCAGTCGCACCCTGTAGTCACTTCCCAACATGATAATGTTAGTTCGTATATAAGTGGCATTTCCTAGTGGCAGTTGAGAATATTATCTTATCTGGCGAAGTGTTGTTCTTTGAAAATTTCTTGGAATTTTATTTGTTTCTGCTGATCCATCTAATAGGTACCTTTCTTCCTTTTCTTTTTTTTATAATCATTTCACTCCAAGCAACGCAGTTTTACTGCCACTGGTTTGCAGGGGGTTACATAGGAGGAGAGTGATGAGAAAAAAACAAGTTATAGGGTGTGTTAGAGAATGGCTAAGAGAAGGATGAGAATACTGGTGTGAAGAGAGTTGATGAGAGTAGAGTGGACAGAGAAAGGATGCGAGTCAGAGAGATAGGAGATGACAACTGGCCTTACATTTAAATTCTTGAAGATTGTAGCTGTCGGGAAAACAACTATACGGAAGGGAATTCCACATCCGGAAAGTGCGAGAAAAGAAGCTGTATAGTAGAAGTTGGGGTTAGTTGTATTGGTTTCACTGTAAAAGTGTGGGACCTAGTTGCTACTTTAGTCGCTCGAGTAAATTCATGCAGAAAAGGCACGACTGAGTAAAGCTCGTCGGAGCAGAAGCCCTAAAAGTATTTGTAAAAGAGACAGAGGGAAGCCACATTACGCCGTTGAGTAAGCTGAGCTACGGGATCGATCACATTGCAAATTCTCCGTTGGAGAACCTCGAGGTGAACAGCAGGAGCACCCGACCAGACGTGACAGCAGTATTCATACATGAGCGGATGTCTTGTTGAATAATATTAATTATAAAAATAAAAAAGTGAGTTCTTACGATTCTTCTTACTTTCATGACAAACATAAGAGCAGCCCATCTTGCAAAAAAAAAATCCCTTATGGTTATATTAAACGGCTACGAATAGAATTTTTTCTCTTGAATCGGCAAAAATCACAATCTGATTGACATAAAAAAACTAGATATTTTAAACAAATCCAAAAAAGTCTATTAGAAGTATTCTTAGCATCAATTTTATGGGAAATAATTATTCTTTTAAAATCATTTCACCTCAGTAAGACAGGAATGCCTCTTGTACGCAGTAGAGTTACAGGGAGTGAAGGTGAGAGAAAAGAAAGATGAATGAGATTCAAGAATATAGAAGATGGTGATTCATGTTGCATTTAAATTTATTTAATCATTTCACCTCAAGCAAGGCGGGAATGCCACTAGTACGCAGGGAATTATAGGAAGTCAAAGTGAGAGAAAAGACTGAGTAAAGGGAGGTTTGAGAAAAGAACAAATGATGAACAGGATTCAAGAAGATAAAAGATGGCGATTGATGTTGCATTAAAATTTTTCAAGATTGTATTTAAAAAGAAAAGGAAAGGAGTGCCACAGGCAGGAAATGCGAGAGAGAAAAAATAAACAGTTGGGGTAGAAGTGGCGGTGCATTTCAACCGTAAATGGGTGGGGCTTAGATGCCAATCTAGTGGCACTCTTAAATTCATGCAGTCGATGCACCAAGGAAAAATGCTCATCGGAGCAGTTGCCATAAAAATATTTGTAAAAAAAAAAAAAAAAAAAAGCGGGAAGCCAGATATGACAGCAGATATGGCAATAGTATTCAATGCATGGGGAAATGGAAGATTTTTAAATCTGCAAGATAGACTCTGACGAGAAAAAAGTTCTGGCACGACACAGTTACCCAACTTTCCTTGCAGTAAATGCAGTTATTCATTTGATTTAGTCACTCTACTTTAAGTTAGATTAAAACGTGAGGCTAAGAAGCAGTATGATGTTTTCCAGAGCCTAGCATCAACCATGCCGATAGCAGGTAGAAAAGTTTTTTTTTGTTTAAATTTGGAGACGTTAAAATTCGTACGTCATTTTCTTGCCCCAGTTAACCTCTGACTTGTGATCCTTTAATGAGTGATTAACTGGAACAGAAATTTAATATTTATTCGCTTTAACTACGTCAAAACTTTCAAAACTTTTATTAAAAAATATTAAAAACGGGTGGCTTTTGTCAGTCACAGTGAAAAGCCAGTTTGAGTAGGCGAGTTGATATTGTATTTTCATGTTGACTTCTATACAGAATTGCTTCCGGATGATAAAAATCAGTATTTTATTTTATGTAAACAAACCATTATTTGTCTATATTTCTGAGGTTAGGTAGTATTCACACTACCCTTTGGAAAGGTATTAATTCGCCCCTTCCCTTTAGTTATGGGTTAAATAATAGGACAGATTTGGTTCTATAGTCTTGGTTGGCAACCAGTCTACCGCAGAAAGTAATGGCAACATACTGCGGGATAATCTTCTGCACAGTCAATCATGTCTCGAAAGAGACATGATCGCCCAAGCGTGTATCACATATGGCACTTGACTGACTGGCATTATTTGGACTGTTGTCCTCATCTTTGTTGCCATTTGCACGACGTTTCGGACGAGATTACGTACAAATGGCAACAAATATGAGGACAACAGTCCGAATAATGTAAATAGTGTAAACAATTACAATTTTCTATAATTTCTTGTTGTCGGTCATCAAGATTTTCTTATTAGAAAAGCCCTTACTTCTAAAATGATAATTCTGGAACACATTATATCACATGAAGTATTGACTATAAACAATGTTAAAAAAAAAATAAATTCGAGATTCTTACGTTAAAGAAATCATTATTAACCAGGTATCACATACTCAATGTTCACACACTTTTATGAAATTATTTTGAATTTTTTAGTAGCCAATTACCTGTGAATTATCCTGAAAGTATTTCTAGAAAATCCATAGGAAGGCTACATTACGGCGATAGGAAAGTGACTGAAGAAAGACATTAGGCCAGGACCAATAATATTGTTGATTATTCTTTGGATTTTATTCAAGAATCTTAAAATATGCCTCAGAAGCACCCGACTATATGTGGCAGCAATATTCAAAGCATGGTTGAATAAATATTAATTATAAATATGTAAGATAGATACAGATGATAAAAATTGTCTAGCAAGACACAGTGAACCAAAACTTTTAGCAGTAATCCTAGCAATGGATTCAATATAATCTTTCCACTTCCTGTCAACCAGAAAAATTTGTCTGAGAAGGTTTAACGAGTAACTCTAACGGGGAAGATGGAAGGCATAAATCTATACAAAACAATATCCATCAAACCGCTCATTTTTATGGAATCAAATGTGCTTGCTTGGTTCACAATTGTGGAAATACAGTTCAATATCATGAAGATAAGGACTACCGTTCAGCAATTTTATGATGTGTTGGCTGCATTACCTTCGGAGACGGTATACGAACTACTACCCACCATTTTACAGTCAGGATACTATGAAAAACAGAAACAATTATAGCTCTGCATGAAAAATCAAAGCCAGGGTTACTTGATAAATTGATGTCTTCTTTCACTCTCACAGGTGGACCATCCATTTATTGAAATAAACGGATGGTCCACTTGGAAAAATGACCGACGCTCTACTGATTTTCTTTAATCAGCAAAACCACAACCTCATTTAGGAGGTTTAACCAAAGAAAGAAAAAGACTGCCGTAGTCAGAATCACAAATGTTAATCTCGACCAGAAACTAAAAATATGCAGGTTGCACATCTGCTATGCACACCGTGCTAAATCTTGTAAACTATGGTGTATAAAGGAAAAATTAAACAAGAACCATCCTCATGTCTATCTTCATCAGCACGAAAAGAAAAAAACGGAAAACTAGTGCGGCGGTAGGTAATGGCTTCCCCTTTTAGAAGTAACTACACATTTAGAAAATTATGTTTATTGTGGATACTTGGGCTGCTGTATCAATTATTCTAAAGAAAAACCTTACTAAAACAGTTTTATATCTTATAAATATTGCGTTGTTTTTCGCAAACAATGTAAAAATAGAGAGACTACAAAACGTAACAATAAAAAAAAACTTAGGAGGAATTTCACGTGGACATTTATTATAATTAACACTACGAAACCACTTTTAGGATATAACTTCTTAGGTTACTGTGTACTAATAGTGGGCTGTAAAAATAATAAGTTGATCGACACAATTACCAATAGGCAAAGTGAGTCAAGCTATCAACTTGTGTGTTACACGTTTCAATCCATGATGACGAAAATGCCAGATATTGATAAAGCAATACCAGCACAAATAGATACTTCACCAGAGATCGATAAGACTATAGAGACCAAACAGCAAAGCAATACAAAAACTAAGTCTAGAAGGTCGGTTACTTGGAAAAGCAACAGTACATACCGCTACTATTGAATTATCAACTTATTCATGTTTTGAAGCAGACGTCATCAAATCTGAGAAAGGAAATGATGTGAAAAAAAAAAGAAGAAAATAACTCTTTTTCATCATTGTTTTCAAATTCGTTAGCCTGTGCGAAAATTTACTTTGACCAATAGGAAAAGGGGTTGGCTTCAGACTGAATAAAGACCAAGGCAAAGTTTAACGAACGTATGTGAAAATCTACTTTGACCAACGAAAAAGAAGCGGCTTACTAACTGAGAAAAAGTAACTGGTCGATGTCAAATCGCTTTTTGGTATAAATAGGTAGAGAAAATTGAATCAACGAGAAGAGAGAGAGAGAGAGAGAGAGAGAGAGAGAGAGAGAGGGAGAGAGAGAGAAGGAGGGAAGGAGGAAAAGAGAATGGGGCAAAATCAGCTTCTAATGAGAGCAGGGAATTTCAAAGAACTCTATTCAATTCCTAAGCTGGGTACCTCAAAATATATATTTTTTATTTCTGTTTTGAATACAACCATATAACTTTTATGTAAGAAACAAATACGTTTCATTTATTTTAAGTATTTTGGAATATTACTTTGTGTCCGATGATTTAATATGAACATTCTCTCTTCTTATCAGTTCATCAAAACTAGTAATCTTTAATGATTGCTTACTTGTCCTGAAACAAGATACTGAAACTTCAAATGTGTACATTTGTAAATAAATTCCTTATCTTGTTCCGTTAAAAATAACAAGTGTTTTCCTCGTCATTAGCCCTACATACTTCGCAACAAAAAGAGGATGTTTTTCTCTATTTTAAAATTATATAACGGGTGTTTTTCTATTTCAGTGTCTAAGATGGAGATATAGAGATGTACAAAATATCATTTAAAAAATTTTAAGTTATTTTGTTTTTGAAAGAGTATTTCACTTCTAATGCTTATTCTAAGAATTCTCCGAAATTATTCTCATTGTCAACTATAGCGATGCTACCGTTTGGATAAGTTCCGTTCTTCCTCACATTTTCAGTTCTTTCATCCTTTGCAAAATAACATGGCATTTTTTTCAAAAGTTTCAATCTTATTATAATATTGAGGCTCATTATTATTGCAATTTTTAAAATTTATTTATTAATACCCCTTTTTCAAAGATGGGCTGTTGTCAGACATCATTCAAATTGAATCGTCGTGACCTTCAAGAAAGGACAACCCAAACAAAATTTAGAATCCCAAAATTATATTTTAAAACAACATGTAAAGCGAGGAGACAAAAATAAAGATTAAAAGAGGAAAGTTTTAAAAAATGGTATTTTACGGGTCCTAAATTAGAGACAGATTTCGAATAACAGAGGTCAACAATTTATGACTGAAATGTTTGTTATTATAGTCATAGTATAATAGTCATTTTCATTGTTGGTCTGGGAAAGTGATTCAGCAATTTGAGTTCCTTGTTGATTGTTGTTGTTCCTTCAAGTATTTTCTGCGTCATATTACATTGTGCACTTTGTAACAGACATTTTTCGGAATTATTTCTTTTACGTAGGTTCGAACACGATATAAAGAAGAAAAAAGGGAAGGGAATCTGAAACTGGTGGGAATATTGCGGTTGGTCAGGTAATGTGCTCTAGGCATCTCATTAGCTTTTATTTATCTCTGTCTGTGGTAGATAATCAAGACAAGGAAAATAATTCATTCATTTCGTTTTCTTCTTTCATATAAGTTTTAGTAAAACAATTGTAAAATTTAAACATTTTCTTTAATTATATTTCATGAATATTCACGTAAATTATTAGTGCCTGAAGCTAGGGCTAGTGAGACAATAAATGTCTTAGACTTTCCACCACTTCCCCTCTATCATTACAGATTCAGGCACTACCGTTACATGGACAGTCGTAACTCTTTTTCAACCCCCAATCCTTCCAAATTATTGTGTTTTGTGAAGATTTTCTACTGCGTTCGTTTTTATGGATATAACCCTAATTTTCATATCTCAGTTTCATTTGCTTCCAGTGAATTTTGACATTCTCTTTGTTTTTGTTCATCTTTAACTGTGACGTGCTGATACCTCAATTTATAATCTGCCACACTTTGTTTTTATTATTATTCTCAACAACCAAATACTGTATTAGCTTGGATGGGGAAGTCGGTAAAGTCTCATAATATTTTTATCTAAAACTGCTTTGTGCTGACATTTGTTTACCAGATCGAAGCCAAGACGTTTGGACATTTCCCATTGTGTCGCCTTCCTTACTTTGTTATACTCGTTTCTTTTTATATTGGCTTGGAACCAACTTAGTGCATTTAATTATGATGTGCTTTACAGTCTGCTGTCTTTTGCTACAAAGCGCAAATTTGTATATTTTTTCTTGTTTTCTCTAATTTTTACTTACTTTTAGGCTGCCGTGATAAGGTTTTCTCTGCATAACTATCTCAGAACATTTCGACTGAGTTTTTGTTTGATTTTTAAATCCTCTTTTGTTTTATCACTCTTCGTTCTTTGAGATTTTCACTGTTCTTTTGTTTTACTTTTACCTCTTAATGCTGTAAGTGAGTTCACTTCTGCCATATCTAAGCGGCGCTCAGAAAATCACCTTAATGTTATGAGTGACTACCTTTCTCTGTTACATTGTTATGGGGATTTCCCAAGATACAGAAATATATACAGTAATTAGTTATCTCTTTAGGAGCACAATAAAAAAAGAACTTTTACTCAGTGTGCAATTGAAACAAAGCATTTGTTTATTCACAATAATTTATGTTATAAGAAGATGGGTAAAGAAGCTTACTCAAAATATGCTTAAGTTATGCAGAGAAAATGTTCATAAGTTGGGGGGGGATATCATTGTAATAACAATGCAGAAAAATTGACTCTTCGAATTTTACTCCTAACAGTATATCAATTTGATGTATGTCAACAAATTTCTCCCTGACTATTGAAATTTGCATAATCATTTCCATATGTGATCATTTCATGAGTATTCTTAGTGTCAAAGTATTAGTAAAAAAGAGTGGAATCTTCGGTGTTCAGGATATCATAAATTGCAGGTGTTGATGATTTATTGGAAACAGCTGTTATTAATGCATTGTAAGACGCTGGTAAGACTCCGAAGGAGAAAAATATCTGGAAAAGATGCTTTACATACCATTTGAGGATTATTGAGAGAAATGGTAAATGCAAAGGTTCTACAATAAAGTATCAATGTTTCTTTTTTTTATTTTTTCAATTGGAGTAGATAGACTAAACTATCGCCCGGTTCACACTCCACCCTCGTCTATTGAACAGGTGAAGAGGTTCATCCCTTGTTCCCTGTTTAGGATGTGGTCTCCGGCTTTCTCTTTTCCAATCTTTTCACTCTTTTTTTTATTTTTTCATTTGGAGTAGATAGACCAAACTATCAGCCGGTTCACACTCCACCCTCGTCTATTGAACTGATGAAGAGGCTCATCCCTTGTTCCCTGTTTAGGGTGTGGTTTCTGGCTTTCTTTTTTCCAGTCTTTTCACTCTTTTCTTTTTTTTTAATTTTAAAAATTTTTTTCTTTTTTCTTTTTCAATTGGAGTAGATAGACTAAACTATCGCCCGGTTCACACTCCACCCTCGTCTATTGAACAGGTGAATAGGCTAATCCCTTGTTCCCTGTTTAGGATGTGGCTTCCGGCTTTCTCTTTTCTAATCTTTTCACTCTTGAGTAGCCCCCTGCACATCAATGGCGTTACCGCCTTGCTCGGGGTGATATGATAAAAAATTTTTATTTTTTCAAAATTGTGTTTTGATAAAAACAGCTTTTCTGCCTTTTTTGTTACTATAGCAACATTCAAATGTTAAATTTTTCACATTTCAAATTAATCTGGTCTACTTTATTATTTTCTTCTATCAAATCGATATATCTTCGAGAGTAACCTGTCCAATTTTAAAGGAATTGGAGCAAATATGAATGTTATTCGAAAAACAAACAAAAAAAGAAACAAAACAAAACAACAACAACAAAAAAAAACCGGAATATTTCATTTTCGTGGATCGTTGTTTTGTTGTTAAAGTTAAAAATAGTCACTGAGAGCGGGACACAACCAAATTCATGAGGTACTGTTAATGTTTCCTACTTTACAGAAACTTTCAGTGGAATAGCATTTAATGTCCAAACCGATTTATGAGCAAGGGATGTGCGTTCCGATGCAGTGGTTATCGGCTGAAAATATGAAATCGGAGAGCCGAGTACGAATTCTAGTTGAATTCGTTGTATTCACTTACGCTCAAATACTCTAGGGAAAGGTATTAATCCATCTCTTCTACCTGTAGTTATGAGTTGAATAGGACAGATTGAGTTCTATAGCTTTGGCTGTCTACTTCATAAAAAATGGCAAAATCGCCTTCAGGAAAATCTGCTTAGTCAGTCATGTATCGAAAGAGACATGATCGTCGAAACATGTATCAAATAGGGCACTTAAGTGGATGACGAAATTAAATCCCATCCGTTGCTATCTTTATATTACTAAATGTCACGTGGTGGGATTGTTGTCGCTTATCTACAAACTCTAACAATGAAGTGATACGGAAATATCATTCTAATAAACTAAATGGAAGAGAAATGCTGACATTGAGAATAATATGAATTTTGCTTTCTTTTACTGTGACTTGACATATTCTCTGATGTATGACGCCATTCAAGAAATTTGTTTATTAATTTTTCACAATAAAACTGGCATTTATATAAATATACTATGTGGATTTCAGCATTATTATCACCTGTTTATATTACAGATTTGGATCTATTTATTTATTGTTTGAGATTTTACACTATTCATGCACTGTCCATCATATTGCAATAAATATATGTATAATACTATAGTTACATATATTTGTGTTTCAGTTCGGATATATAGCCTCATAAGAGAAGTAAATATTGTAAAGTTATTGAGTAATGAGAACACAACGTTAGAAATTGGAGAAACATTGAACAGAGTGCAATCGAAATGGAAATTGAAAACAGCAAATAACTGATAAAAAATGAAAAGGGCAATAAGCAATGAAAGTAGATTGATCAAGAAAATATTTAAAAAAGCTGGTGATGCGAAGGTAAACAGGGAGGAAAAATGCAGAATATTATGAACATTGGCTAAATACATGAAAGCAATAAAATTATCACCTTTAAGTAAACATCACATGGACGGACGTGTAAATCGGGCAAAGAAGAGTATGAAACATAAATCTCAACAGTCATTTTTAGGAGTGAATGAAATGCTAAAACAAATTTTCTTTTTTTTACTGATTGGGTGAGTGATTTTGGTCTTTTATGGAAATAGTCAATCAACAGGATTTAGAAGACAACGGGGTGATATATATAGTATGTTTGTATTAATACTGTAAGAAATCGATATATAAAAAATATGTCTGTTTGTGTGTCCATTCTAACAAAGCCTACTCCTCCAAAACACTTAGTCTGATTTCAACCAAAATTCGGTCACTTGTCGATCATGACATTAACCTTTGATATACGCAAAAAAAATTCAACTCAGTGTAAAGGGTTCGTCAAAAATCAGCAACAAACAAAATTTCGGGTTGTCTTTTGCGCACTTTTCTGCATTTCTCCTTCACTAAAACTCAACCAAAATCGAGTCACTGGTAGATCAACGTCTGATGCCTTGATATGTGAATAAAAATTTCAATTGACACACAGGGTACGGAAAAAACACTGACAAAAGTTGCTTTTTGCGATCGTTTATTTCTCCGAAACGCTTAGTTGTATTCCAACAAAAGTCGGGTCTTTTCTTTGTAACTTCTACCTTATCATATGCCATAACTATTTCGCATTTTCTACAAGGCGCCAACTCATCCAATGTTGAAAAGACAATGCATCCACTTTTTCTGCGTCACAACGTTATCGCATCACATTACAGGCTCCTGTAACGCGCACCCACGTTCTTTTAATAGTACATGCATCGTTCCCGTTTATTGGCAAAATTGACCAAGCATTAATCCCGTTTTACAAATACAACAAAAATTAATATTTAATTTGCATTTTTCTAACTTACGCATCACGGCAACCTCATACTGGAGCTTTCTGATTAAGCACTTGACCTTGCCATTTCAACATAAGCAATAAAATCCCCGAGCAATACCGGGCTATACAGCTAGTAAATTATAAATGTTTTCCAAAGTTGATGATATCCTTTCCAAATATTAATAAAATGTGGTCTGTCATTAAATTAAATATATATGAATATGTAAATCATTTGTCCAACGATAGTTAGGAATCAAAATTGCAAGTAATGAAAAGTTGAAAACTTTTTAAGAAAATCAACGATGAAATTTAGAAAATGTCAATCCCATATTAACATGTCAAATAATGCACCAATAATCGGTATATGTCCGTTGAAAGCATCATCATATCGTGAGCAGACATTGACAGGAGTTTATTTTTAATTTCAGTTGCCTACGATCAAGAAAAAAAGATTGTCTACAAGCGAGAGATTATCAACGTGAGAACATTGACCAAACAAATAACAACTCAATGAGCTTAATATCCGCAACCACAGATAAGCGTTCGCGTTTGAAATACAATAATGTAGTGACACTTTCACTAGTTGAAGGTCCGAGGTAGTTTTACAAAAGGTTTGAGACAGAATATTCCATTAGCAAATAATAAAAGTGTGGCTAAAACACCATATATACGACTGATGATCTTTTTTCCGGGTACTCATCTCAAACCTGTTTGAACTTCTGCTTACTTAATAAAGTGAGCACAGAACAATGCCACACTCAAAACTTTCAGCACATATGACTATTCAATTATTAATGCGCTGTTTAATCGGCACACACGCACAGCTCAATGTCAGAGTTACTTCTAGCAATTAAAACAACCTTCCAAGATAATTTCATCGAAAATTTGTCTGAACATTTTCATGGTTGTGCTCGTAACATATTGCAATACATTTTATTACAAATAATCATAAATACTTCTTTTCTATTTTTTGTTGCTATTTGGTTCGGATGTTTTTTTAATCGGTTACCACCCAATGAAAATCAATAAAGCTACTATGACGCAAAGGGCTTCAGGATATGAAAGAATTAAGAACAGAAACATTAATAATGATCGGGAAGAAAAAAGAGTAATCAGGAGGGCAGTAGATAGCGATTGACATTGCATTTAAATTTTTGCAAATTAAAGTTTGGTGGAAAGCATGGAGCCCGAATGCAGTTCCTGTTAGCTTACTTAGGGCTACAGCTAATCAACTCAACTGTAAATTGATGTAATCTCGACCCTAATCTAGGACTGCATTTAAATTCAAAGATCTAGGTACCATAGAGAAGAGATCACCCGAAAAAATACCTTGAAAGAAAATTTTAGAAAAGACACAGAGAAGCAGTCTTACGGCTGTGGGATAGTGACTGAAGCCGAAGCACCAGACCAGGACCAATAATATTGCTGATTCTTCTTTGAACTTTATCAAGGTGCATTAAGGAAGATAAATAGCAGGGGTACCGGACAATAAGTAGCAGTAATATTCTAAGCATGGACAAATGACAAACTTATAAATATGTAAGATAAATTGTAGAGAGAAAATCTGTTTTGCACGACAAAGGGAACCAATTTTCTTAATAGCTGGCCTAGAAATGGATTCAATATAGCGTTTCTATTTCATATCAGCAGAGAACGTTAGCCCAAGAAGGTGTAACGAGTCACTTTCCTTGAGGTTAGCATCAGCCATGTTTTTTGGAGGCGTTAAAATTAACAAGTCATCTTTTAGCCCATATGAGGTAATTTCGGACACGGCTGCCATTTTGACCTTGTCAGACTGATCAGCCCTACTATCGAGGTAGGAGTAAATGTTTGTGTCATCAGCGTAAATACCAAGCTGCGAGGTGATGTCATCGAGAAGGTCATAAATGATAATTAAAAAGTGACAAGGACCAAGGGACCCTAGGGTGACGCCCGCGTTAGTACGACTGGATCTAGCCAAGTGAACATTCAGAATAACTTTCATTTTACAATTTGATAAGAAAGACTGGATAAGTTCAAAAACGTGTCCGGAGACACGTAACTTTTTAGCTTGTCGAGAAAACCTGTATGTCAAACCCTGCCAAAAGCTTTTGAAATGTCCAATTCTACAACCCGAATTTGACCGTTTTTATATACAATTTATTTACAAGTTTATTTATTGTTGTCAGATTCATTATTATTATCTTATTTAGCCTCCCCCTCCAACTGCTCCTCCTCCTCCTCCTCCTCCTTCTTCTACTTCTTCTTCTTCTTCTTCTTCTTCTACTATGTGCCATGTTCTTACGAGACGTAGGCGATCATGGCATTCCACATCGCTCTATCCTTGGTGGCTCTTAGCACGCTTTCTCCTGTTACCCCATCCAAGCCCCGCTCTGCCAACCACTTGCTCAGGCCTGTCAAGTATATGACACGTTGCTTTCCTCATTACATGTCCAAGGAACTTTAGCTGTCTTTTCCGGATGCTCAGTATTAATTTCAGTTTCGTTTCCATCCTTTCCAAAACATCATCATTGCTCACATGCTCGATCCATGATATGCGCAGCAGCCTTCTGTAGAACCAAATTTCATTTGCTTCAAGTTTTTTCTTAATATTTGACGGTATTAAAAGCAGTTACTGTCATATTGAAGAACAGGAATGATATAGCAATCCAGTGCTCTCTTCTTTGTTTCGTGGGAAAATTTTCTGTCTCTCAATACTCTACTCAGCTTCTGGAATGCGTCCTTCGCCATGCTAATTCGCATTCGGATCTCAGTGTCTCATTTTCTGTCTTCTGTTATAACACTTCCCAGGTATTAACATTTTTGTACCTGCTTGATTTTAGTATACTCCACCTATAATTTTGGGTTCCTCTTTTTACTGATGTGCATGCATTCGGTTTTCTTGTAGGTTATTTCCACTTTCTTCAGATACCTTCTGTAGGAAGCTTTGTAGCTTCCTTCCCGTGTCTGTTATCAGTAGTGTATCATCTGCGTATCTTATGTTGTTCAGACTATGGCCGCCGATGACGAATCCTGGCATAACTTCTGGCGTCCTCAGAATAATCTCGCTGTATAAGTTGAATAGATTCATTGAAATGACACATACTTGTCTTACGCCACTTTCTATCTTTGTATATCTGCTGAATTTATTTCCTGTCCGTATTCAGGCGGTTTATTGCCAGCAGAGGTTCTTTATTACTTTATTATTTTATGTCTTTCTCACATATGTCGAGGTTGCTGAGCATTTCTACCCATTCTTTGTGATGTACTTTGTCGAACGCCTTTGCATTGTCTCCTACTATATATTAAATTGGCGCCTCTGCCACATAATACTAACCAGGAAGCCATTTAATAATCATACTGACATCTTGAAACGGGTGTCTTTGATACACCGTCACAATTTTCCTTATATCAGAGGCGTATCAGGGAAATTTAGAGGATTTGTGATTTGCACAAGATCATACTCCCAAACAGCGCTCATGATCCTCCAAGCAAGGGTTTCGAATGTGGACTTCAAGGTAAAGATAAGTGAGCACATATTTTATTACTAAGGAGACTAACGTAAAGTGATTCTCTCTCTTTTCCCTCTATGCTAAACTAATGTTGAGTTAATGTAAAAACAAAAATGAAAATTATTCCCTTCCAGGGGAAATATGGTATCGTCACTTTTATTTATGGTGATAAAAGTATTTCAAAAGTGTATATTTCTATTAATATTAGCAATAAATCTGAAAAACAACAAATAATAATAGAAACCATTTTAAGCATAGGATTTCATTTCCAACGCAAAAGTTTGATTTCTTTGGCATCTTAAGTGCTCTTACATGTTTGATAAGATAGAGCCATTATCAAATATATTGTGGGTAAATTCACTTGATGCTAGAATTTTTTTCCTGAGAGAAGTAAATTTGCTTCTCCATACTCTACTTATAAATACATTATTCATTTCAGCACTCGGGAAATGTTGTGGGTAAATCGATTTGGAGTTTCTGTTTACGCAATATTTAAAGTAAATAGGAATTATGGATAACCAGTCACTGAATTTGTTTCTTCTCAGAGAAGAAATCTTAAAAATATCTGTATTGATATTTATTGGAAATCTATGTTTTTACTTTTTATGTCTGTCTAAGTAATGAAGAAATGATAATGTAATGCCATTTCCATGTGACAATGTAGCATAAATCTTGTTATAGATTGGATCTCTAAATTCAGTTCATTATTGATACAGAAACCCAAAGGCGAATTAGGATAACGAAAGATACCTTCCAAAAGCTGATCAAAGTATTAAGAAACAGAAAACATAACGTTAGAAACCAAGACAAAATACAGAACTGTTATGTAGTATCAGTCCTTCTATATGGCAGTGAATGCTGGACAATCTTTTGACAGATGAAGAAACATGACGTTACAGATTAGTGATTCTGCAGAAGGAAGCTGAGAATGTCATGGACCGAACATATGAGCAACGACGAAGTTATAGAGACAATGGCAACAAGATTACACTTATATTTAACATCAGGAAGACACAGCTGATGTGTCAGTAGGACATAATGAGGAAAGAGATCTTGGAAAACTTCAGGGCAGATTGAAGGTAAGCGAAACAGAAAAGCAACGCACAACATACCTGGGGAGCTTGAGCGAACGGATGGTAGAGCAACGAAATGAGAGTGACGAAAAAAGATAAAAGTTGTTAAGAGCTAAAAAAAAAAAAAGGTAATTGTGGAGAGCCATGATCGCCAACGTCCTCAAGGGGCGCAGCACTTAGAAAAAGATTGATGATAGATGCTTCCCTACTATAAAATATATAAATAACAATAGAACCAGAGACATTAAAGAGTTTAGATTGTATAACGGGTTCTATAAATTTCTCAGAAAGAGATTATCTTGTATCCATGCGTCACTAAGCATTTCAGTGTATGTCTTTTTTTCTCGTCTTCTTAAAATGACAACAGTAAAATACAAATGAGTATAACACGCAATTGTGTATTCATAAGCCAGAGAACTCTGAAAATATACATGCGATAACTGAACATTCGAGGTTTTTCTTGTGGAAGAAATATTTTAACTCTATTAAAATAGAACTTTAAAAATAAAATAAAGCTTAACAAATTGTTACAGATATCTTTATTATGAAATAGTTGAACGTATTGCTCTATTAAAATATGTCTACTGTTTCAACAGTATGTTCTAAATGTATCAACTTCTATTATGACATTTTTTTTAACAAAAACGTTAAAGCTGCACATGACTAAAATAAAACACAAGGCCTGAACCAAGAAACATTAACCAGCTCCCTACGCTTCATATCTGCTTAAAACATGTGAATGTTTAAAAACTGTTTTTATTAGCCAATAAATAACGAATTATCACATAACAACACTGAATGTAAAGAATGACTTAACTGACAATAAACTCAGTTGACACTCTAGATTTTACAACTAGAGAACGTTTGGTAGTTCATGCCAATCGTTAACAGTAAAAAAAGATGTCTACAATGAAACTAATTATTAGTTAAGAATAATGAGAAAGTAACGAAGTCATCATATACAAAGTTAATGTACGAAAAGGAAGTTATACAAAAATAACTGCATCTAAACATGCTGACATAAATTAATTTATGAATATATTTCTCTAGCATAATACAACAATGCGCAATAGCTAAACATACACGTATGAGCCTGCTATAGATGCATTTCAGTAATAAGAATGAATTTCTGCCGTTACAGAACCCCACTGGTTGTAAAATCAATTTCTTGAGTTATTCCAGTAATATCTCACGGGTGATATGTACGTAGTTGTAAGAAAGCAAGATTGTAGCTCAGGGAGCTCATTAATGTATCTTTAATTCGGCCTTGTGTCAGACATAACCGAACTTCATACAGCTTACAAGTTTTATGCGGAATTTATCATTATCAGAAGAATTATCAGAACGTTGGTTGTCAGAATTGGGGTTTACTGTAGAAAAGTCGAATAATAAAATATACATTTTGAATATTAAAATAGAAATTTATTAAAAGGAAAGAATAACATGAGTTGTAGAAGCTAATGTGCGTATGCATGTATGTATGTATGTATTCAGTAGGAATGTCTTTGGATGGAGAAGTAGAAGTAAGAGGAATCAGCAGAAGGAAAGAGAAAGAGGACGAATGTCCAGGTCAGCTTGAAGCTTCTCTTGTTACATTTTAGCTTGTCGTCTTTCATCCCTTGCTACTTTCATCCCTGACTGTCTTGACGCTGACCGGGACCCTTTAAAGTATTCAGATTTTCGCACTTGCTCGCGAAGTCCTCAAGTCTTGTAAGTCGCTCCTATTGGTCAAAAATCATTTTAATACATACTTGCGAAAAGCATATCGTCAATTCTTATTCTATTTGGGAAAACCGGGATTTTTGTAAAAGTGAAGAAGAAGGTTGATTTTAATTAATTTCTTATCCGCTACAAGATAACGTATTTTAATATTTGTCTATAATTCTGAGGTAGTATCTAGATATTTACATTGTTCAGACTGTTGTCATTATCTTTATTCCCATATTTGTATTCACGATGTTTCGGTTGTTTTAAACTTCGGCCTTCTTCAGGTGATTGGAATTTCGAACTGATACATGACCCAGTGGATAACCAACGTTTTTATCCACTGGGACATGTGTCTTCAATGACTCATGGCCTAGTGGATAAAAACGTTGTTTAGATCCAATGATAAAAACATCCGATGATTTGACCTAACTAGTTGGGAATTCAGTGCCTGGCTACAGCAGTGGTGAACAAATAACTTAAAGAATTGATTTAAAGGAAGATAACTAAGACATCTGGAAGTATCATGGCTCAGGGAACGAGAACAATATACTCCAGTGATCGAAATAAAAGGTTCATTTCGAAATTTCAATCACCCGAAGAAGGCCGGAGCGTACATCGACCGAAACGTCGTGAATAGGAATATAGCAATAAAGATGAGGACAACAATCCTAACAATGTAAATGATGTAAGTATTTTACTTTTTAATTGCATTAAAGAAAAAGGCCCAATATTTAAACTAATTATCTTTGGTTAGATTATGATCTAAAATTGTTTCTTCTGTTAATTGATCGCCATCATATTTTGCTGAAATAAAATTAAAGGATGAATTAATATCGAGCAGGTTTAAAATTTTTGACGTCAGTAATTCAGTCGGGTGGCATACATCAAATTAATAATTCATTGATTCGCTGTTGTTTTTGTTTGTATCAAGTGACATCAGTAAAAAAGCATATTTTGAAAAAAATAGATGATTAAAAATTCAGTAGCAATCGAATAACTTTCAAGATTATATCAGATATTATTTAAATGATTTTACTATATATTTTCTATATATAGATATGTCATATATGATTTTTACACAATGGTGAATTGACATACAACAAGAATCTATAAATGTAGCTATTTTTGTTATATTTTCAAGCCTTCTTTAGATCGATGATCTCTAATGAAAGTTCGTTACATCAAATCACTGAATCGACAAAATTAATTAGAAGTTTTCATCAATTTTTAATGACATTTTATGGATTATGGTTTTTTTCATCGGTTATCTTAGACGATCACATTCACATACATAAGTGGAACGTCTCAACACTGCCATTAAGTTGGTTTTGAAATCAAAAACTATAAAACTAAAAATCTGAGTAAATAAAAGCATAAAATCAGGCAGGTCAGACTCGTTATCATTGGCTTTACCAGGAAAAATCGTCGAATCACGTATAAAATTCCGATTAACACGAATCAGCCAACAAATATCCATACTATTTACTAAATGTTTGTCCAAAATCTGCAAAAACCTTGAAATGTTTAAATCTTACCTAAACATATCAAATAGAGCAGTAATATACAGCAGAATGCTATCATTTAAAAATGTACACAAAAAAGCAAAAACAAAAATCTCGCTGTGTGCTTGAATTTTAAGTGCGTAAACGGGGGTCTGTGTTATAATCAGTTTTTTTTGCCCTATATCTTTTAACTACAAATCTGCACATAAGCTCAATTTATGCCTACGTGATATGAATACAGTGGCAAACAAAAGAAACGAGCCACTGAACTAAAAATCATTTTGCTTAATTTTTAATGAGTAGCTTTAAATGTTGTGTTTTCAGGGTTAGTGTCTGTAGCTATTTAGTACTGTAATCTAAGGTGTCATATTCTAGCCAACATAGTCCCCGGGGAAATGTGACATGAAAAAATCTTGGTGCAGAAAATAGGGTAACCAAACATTTTGAACCCCTCTGCACTCGCACGCCAATTTTGTATGTTAAATGATCAAACTGAGATTATATAGTATTTCAGTAGTTCAGTGACGGATGGGCGTTGTGGTGCAGTGGATACCGGCTTGGAAAGAGAAATCGGTAAACCGAGTTCGAATTCCAGTTGATTATTCTGCATCCACTTAAGCATTGGTACCCTTGGGAAAGGTATTAATCCGTCACTTCCCTCCAGTTATGGGTTAAATAACAGGATGAGCCTGGAGGCAACCCATCTAGTGTTGGTGTCACAATAAAAAATTGGCGAAGCATCAAGTATTCAAGTATTTGACAAGATTATGAATTTCGCTATAAACTGCGCCAGGGTTCCAAATGCACAGGGAATTCTGGAGGGGTGTAGTGAGTTCTATCTCAGCCAAGGCCGCAGGACGACGACGATACTCCGTCGAAATGCCCTCATCCAAGTTAATGATGAACATGCCATGTTTTTATGTTAAATGATCAAACACAAATTGCATGAAGCCTAGAAATTTCATCTTGTATTTTAAAAGTAATTTATTTAAGTTTGAAAATGGGACGAGTGGTTTCAGTGAAAAAGATGAAAATTATCAAATTGTCACAAAGAAAGAGTTACATAAAAATCACTTATGAGCTTGGAATGTTAATACATGCAGTACAAGTCACCCAGAGGCATTAATTCTCTTTCAGCATTCTATGACCATTTTAACGTCCGTTGGACCTATATTTCAAGTATTACTCTAATTGTAAAATCCTTAATTTATATGTGTATATATAAAATGTTATTTTTCAACTCAATTTGCTTTTCTTGATTTATAATCATTTTATGACTTATAGTGGGCTATCTACAACGAGGCCAAATTCCGTTATTCTGCAACAACATAATACTACCATTCACTAGAATGGTTTCCCCACTATAAACTGGAAAAGAATGGATAACCCACTATAAGACAAATCAGTTGCACAAGTTACCAATAAACATTTACTGAAATTATTCTACATTTAGTTGCGTCATATTATCCAAACTACATCAACCGGCTAGTTTTAAACAAATAACTTGAAAATGTATAAATCATAGACCCTGTATCAAAAAGAAAATTCGAAATAAAATTAAATTGTATGGGAAATATTTATGGATTTATCGTATAAAAAAAACTCCAAAAAACAAATATTTTTCGACAGCTTTAATCTTTTCACATTTCAATGTTTTTTTTTAATGTTTTTCAAATCCGCTCTCGACAAAGAACTGATTAAAGAAAAGAAACATATTTTTCACACATGCTCTTATTTCTGTTAATACATAACGCATATTCTTCATTCTTGATTAAGTAGGAAAATTATTTTATTACAGTTGAAAGTTGGTTAAACGATGTCGAAAGTGAGATGTTTTGTATCAATATTTTAAGTGTCTTGTATCAATATCAAATGACACTGAAGAGAAATTGAAAATGATTCAGCATTATTAATTTGATCTGGATGTAGTTCAGAAGGAGTCTGATTCGATCTGAATATGTAAAAATCAGTTTAATTACAATCCAAACTGCCACCAGAATAAAAGTAAAAATGAAAGACCATTGTATTATTGCAGGCGTGTATAGAAATCAATACTCAGTCAGCAATAATGCATTTTCTTGCTAAATCTTTGATGTTACCTTTGAATATAGCCAAGTAATTTTATCTAGGAAAAAGAAATCTTTAAGAAATTTCTACCAATTTAATTTCTTTAGTAATTTATCCAATCGCTATTAAAGTCGTCTGATAAGGTGTCATTTCTCTCTTTATGTTCTGTAGACTGTAGATTGATGTTGCCAACAAAATAAACATTTATTTTGATCCACAACTTTTTAAACATTTTTATGAATTGAATTTATCGATTATTAAAACAATGTAAATTTCCATATTCTGATTTCAATTTTAAATGTGTAAATAAGAGTAAATTATTTTGATCACTTCGTAATAAAATAAATCTTTTGTATCTTACAAAAAATAAGGAAAATATAAATAGAAAAATAGTAAGATGTTAATAAATGAGAAGACAGGACTGTGTAATTTAATGAACAGAGATGCGAGACATAATGAAAAGCATTACAACTTGTGGATGAATACAAAATTAATGGCTAGGGAAATATTCAGGCAGCTATATAATAACAAGATGGAAATTAAGCAATATGAGATTTATGATTATGAATTCTAATCTTTTGCATAAGTGATCATATTGTTAATCATTTTATACTTTCTGTTAAATATGCTTAAGCATTTAACTTCTTAATGCACCAGAAGTTGCAGAGTATTGTATTAAAAGACGCTAATTGATTTCTTTACTAGACAAAATTCTGTTTGCTGGGAAGAGACCATCCGGATTCACTGACAGGATGCTTCAGGTAACGAAATCTAACAAACAGCTTAAAGTAATTAAATCTACGCATTTACTTCAAGTTAGAAATTTCCGCTAAGACAAAAAAAGTAAAAATTTAACTTAAGGATCTTTTATATTTGATTCCGATTTGTGAAACAAAAAATATGCATTAATGAATAGTTTGCATGCATAGTTTGGCAGATTTGCGACAAGAAAAATACTATAAATGTTTTTGACTAATTACAAGTTTAAATGGGAGAGATATTACATTTTACAGTTTCATTAGCGAGGTTTAGTGCTGGAGTGATCTAGGATTTTAAAATTTAAACAATGAAAGAATACTTAATTTTTAAGTCATTAAAAGTAAAAACATTCGAGAAAAGCTGACATGAAACAAATATAAAGTAATGTATTAACAGCCTGATCCTCCTAACTGACATATATTATTAATAGTCATCAAATAATGCTTTCTGTTTTGCATAGCATTGGAATATTTAATTACTAATGTTGCGCGACCGATAACTAAATAACGTCACAATGTGTCTTATGTTAAAGAATAGATTTGAACAGAAATTATACTACCAATTTCCAACTTTAATGTGTCAAAAAAACTCTACTTTCTCAACTCAATTCTCAATTCTAGTGTGTCAAAACTATTATTTCTCAAAAGAAAAAAAATGCTTTGAAGCTGGGAGATTTAATGATCTTCAAACAAGCAACGAATTCGTGAAACAAATAAAAAATAAAATTGGAAAAAATAAACAGGCGAATTATTTTTATTTCACTCCAAAGAATTGATTTGACATTGGTAAAAATATTGTAATCATCAGAATCAAATAACGTGCGCGTTGCTGCAGTAGACTCTCTGTAAAATAAATGCAATTATTTCTTAGAAAGATTATCTTCTATTAGAATAATTTGATTTATTTCTCCTTACAAACATGTCTTGCTGACTGTTACTACTACAACAAATATGGTTTTCAATTTCTTTCTTCACTCATTTCGTACCTGACTCCTCCTGCTATTCTCTACTTTCATAAGAACTAGATCCGGCTTACTGCTGCCATATATGGGTAGGAGCTGTCCAGTCTTCAGTTTCCAAAGTCGATAGAGTCCAAAAATGTCTACGCAGCTTTGTGGGTGATGTAGTATCCCCCCTCGACAACCCCTTTCCCAGAAACAAAACGTTGCAAACATTTTGCTACTACATCGCTATTTCCATGGAAAATGCTCAAACGAACTACATTCCTTAGTTTTAACCTTCACAGCCAAGATTGTTGAGATGTAAGTTCCACTCGAATATCTGCTTTCCATAAATTGCTACTCCCAGCAGGATGCATCTCTGATAATTACAATCTTAACCTGTTCAAGTCGAGGGTTATCCGTCATCTTCCCCACATATCCCCATATACTGTACTCATTATTTCTTACTGCGTAACTCTCTACTTCAAGCCCCCAGGAATCTGTTGGCCTTATCAAGGGTGGAAATTATTGTAAGAAAAACTTTTACTGATATTTTGCAACAAATATGTTTGTGATTTTAATGTGAATGAATTATTAACTAGAAGGATAATTGCTTATCTCATTAGATTGTGATCAGATAATGATAGATAATGATAGTAAAACTTAGACACATTTAAAATATGGCTATCTACATTTTTGTAATCATTTAATCATTGTTAACAATAAAATCACTAAAGCTCAAGAAGATACTCAGTGTGAGAGAATATGAGAAAATATTCAAGAGAGAGAACAATAAAATGATACGAATTAAGAAGACAGAAGGTAATAATTGATTGTGAATTTGAATTTTTAAAGATCAAACTTTAGAGGGAAGAAGCCAGAAGATATTTCAACAAACGGAAAGTGCGAGAGAAGAAAATATTAGCATAGAACTTATATTTACATCTATCCATTTAAACCGTAAGATGATGAGAAATCTTGTCGCCAATCTAGTACTGCGCTTAAAATCATAAAGTCTAGATAACACAGAAAAAAGTTAATCAGAAAAATTATAATGAAAATATTTGTAGAAAAGCCAGAGAAGATCCGTTATGTCAGTGGGAAAGTGTCTGAACCTGCGATGCAAGTTCAGGACCAATAACATTGTAGATTATTCTTTGTATTTTATCAAGAATCAAGAATCTCTAAACACATAGCAGCAAAACCAGATCATATGTGGCAACAATATTAAATATGTGGACTAAGATAAATTTATAAATGTGTAAGATAGATTCTGACGAGAAAAATAGTCTAGCGCAACATAGGAAAACAACTTCCTTAGCATGAGACATAATTGATTCAGTATAAACTTTTCACTTTATAGAAAGCAGTTTTGTTTTGGAGGCGTTAAAATTATCAAGTCTTTCATTGTCCCAGTTAACTACAGATTGCATGACATTTTGTTTTTAGATCAGTTGCCAATTTAACTTCATTGAACTAATCAGGCTTACTATTGAGAAAGGATAAATAGTTGTGTCATAGAGTTGAGAACTGATTACATTAGGAGGATCGTTGATGAAAATTAGGAACAACGTATGTCCAAGGATAGAGCCACGTAACACTACCATTAATGTACACATTTCTAGATAAGTGGTCGCTGAAGGCAAACTTCATTCGCGATTTGATAAGAAACATTGAATCAGTGCAAAAATTAACATAGAAATACCATAACTTTACAACTTATAAAGAAGTCTGCGCGCCAAGCCATGTCAGATGCTTTCAAGCTATCCAGAGCGGCATCCCGAGTTCACCATTCTTATCTGAAGCTTGAGAGAGACTTTCGACAATAATCGTTAATACATCAAATGTTGATCTAGACAAGCGAAAGACTGAAAGAAAATTCTATGAGGTGAGATGCTTAACCAATTTAGAGTTGATTAGAGCGTCCAGTTCTTTGCCAAAAACAGGTAGAAAGTTAAATGGGACAGACGGTTCGCCCGAGTTATTAAAGAGAATTTCCAACAAGCAGAAAAGCAAGAAGCACCAAGGCATTTATTACATGGATTAGAGAGAACAAAACGTAGTTCAGGAGCACATTTCTTAAGAACTATTACAGTAATATATTCATATATTTTGTGTGTATTCCATTTAGAGATGATATCAGAAAGTATGGACGGATTTATATGCATATCACTCAATAGAGACTCATTTCAAAGTAGAAAGTCAGGCAAAGATACTCCAGTTGAGTCAAGAGTAAAATCTGCAGAGAAGTTACGAGCAAGACATTCTAGTTTAGCAATAAAAGATGTTAACACCTCAAATTGAATGAAGAGAGAATGGACAGAAGATTGACTTTTATTCAACATACTATTAAAGAGCCAATAGTATACACGAGAACCAAATTGTATTCTGTATTTGACATGTCATTTTTATGCAATAACAATAAAAAAAGTATGTAACCAAAAATAACGATTTAACTTTCTACGGGGTAGGAACTCTTATCTGTAACATAAATGGTTCAGACTATGTTTATGAATGAGTTATTCCCGTGTGCGTTGTGGCGCAGTGGATATCGGCTCGGAACGAGAAATCGGGGAACCGAGTTCGAATTCCAGTTGAATTCCTTGCATTCACTTACGCGCAAATACATTTGGGAAAGGTATTAATCCGTCCCTTCCCTCCAGTTATGGGTTAAATAATAGGACAGATTGAGTTCTATAGCCTTGGTCGGCAACCAGTCTACCGCAGAAAGCAATGGCAACCTACTGTGGGATAATCTTCTGCCCAGTCAGTCATGTCTCTTTCGAGACATGATCGCCCAAGCGTGTATCACGTACGGCACTTAACTGACTGACTGATTCCCGTGTGAGATGCGTGTTCAAGTCTTAGTAGAAGCGAATTTATTTTGTTTTCTCAAATACTCAAATAATTTATCAGCCCAACATGTTCTGATAAAAACAATATCATGATAAAAGAGAAAACGCTTCATGTAAAACTTAATAATGTATTAAATATGAAACATTCTAATTGCATAATCTTTCCATTTTTTCACCAAATCCACCTCTAGTAATAAGTCATTCTTTGTGCTAACTTGTAATTATATCTTAATCTTATTTGCAATATGTGTTGAATACTGTAGTATATAAGCGTTATATTTGATCAATACGATCAAGAAAATACATCTGTGAGGGGGTGCTGAAAGTTTTTCAGTCAGACATAGTAGCTCTTTCAAAAAATGTTCTTATCTTTGGTCATTTTGTCAGATTTCAGGAAGTGTGTCAGACCAAGAACTTTTCAGTAACGTCTCGTATAAAAGTATCCAGCAAAATTCCCAAACTTTTAGAAACAACAAAGGCACATAAGCAAGGAAGGCTGGATTATAATCAATACGAGCAGTTAAAGGATATAGTTTTGATAATTATTGTAAAAGACGCGCTTTACAGAAAGTTCTTTTAAAAGACTGGACATCATCATCTAAAATAAATAAATGCTGACAGAATTTTTAGATTTAAAACAAAAAAATATTTTGCCTTTTGTTACGGAGTAGGTTAATGTCCGAAAAGAACAACAAGACCACAAAGGTAGAAATAACGAATATATATTAACAAGAAATAACAATGCAAAATGTAGAAGTATGACTGTCCGTCTGGTTTGGTGTGAACTACTACCAACTCGACTCTATCTCTCTCTCTCTCTTTAGAGGCGTAGTATATATAGTGTTAGGAAGAGTTCATTCTGAAGGACCCATGACACATTTATATTTTAGTGTTAACTTATTTTCTCTCTTAAGATAAAATCATTGTTTTTACTTCACTGTTATACAAACTTTCTTTAAAAGCAGAATTCGACCCAGTTTTCATCTTTTTTATTGTTGAAATAAGATTGGTTTTGAGGAAAATTTAACCGTTGTTTGAAATTATATATATATATATATATATATATATATATATATATATATATATATATCACACCAATATTTATATTCACCTGAATGCACTTGTTGACTTAAGTGATCTTACCTTTAATCTTTGTTTAAAACTAGTTTTCTTTTACAGCATCAAGTTTTTCAAATTTCTATTAAAAAATAACTAAAATGTGAAAGACAATGCTGTTTTGAATACAAACATAAAAATGAAAAATAGGATAATTTTATAGCCGTGTGTTCATCAATTGATCCACATTTGAGTGATTGAAAAATAAAGGAAGAATCACAATAGTTTCCTGATGTGAAAAGGCAACATATTCCACGTATTGATAACAATATTTTTTACCGTTAAATAAGAAAAGAACTGTCAGCAAAAAAATTCTACAGAAATCAAACCCAAAAATGAAACGAAGACTTATAAAACGTAAAACAAAACAATAAGAACGAATGTTTTTAATTACGTTACACCTTCCGGAAGTTTTATGAATCTTAGTGTCAAACAAAGAACTTAAAAATATCACTCTCTGAAGTGTTCCACGACTGGGGTTAAAAAACATTCACTGCCATCCTGTGAATACAGATGTTAGCCATAATTATGCCTGCCAAACGAACTATTTGGCTGCGTATAATCAAGTCGTATATATTTTTATCCTTCATTTTTTATTTTCTCTTTCTTTCCCCTCTCTTAATTCTTCGATATGTTGAGAATTATATTGTGGAAAAGTTTTTATCTTTAGCTCGCTTAATCTATTCATGCCCATTGTAAAATTCGATATTAATTATAGATTTCTTCCTATAACCTATCAATATCTACTTACATTTTTCGGGTAAGATGGACAAAGTAAAGTTTCTGGTCAAGAAATAATGAATATATCAGATATAATTCAAACGGTATATTCATACTATAAGAGATTCAAGACTATTATTTAAACTATTTAATCATAGTGGATTTTATTTTTTCGTACAGGATAGTTTCAAACATCATTGACCTCTTGTCGGAAAGGCAATACTATTCTCTTTGCAAGTTTCTTATCCATTATTTAATCAGGCTTATCGTTTAATATGATGCTTTAAGAAACGAATAGCAGTGATGATTTATTTTAAATCATTAAAATATTTTTTTTGAAATTAATGGAATATGTTTAAATATTTCAACTTCTGGAAAATTTTAAACTGAAATGGTTAACTAAGGCTAAATTATACATTTGAAAAATATGTCAAAATTTTGTTTGTCTGAATAGGAAATGTAAAATACTTTTTTTCTCAGCAATCATCTAATTTCTTGATTTGAACTTAAATAATACACTAACATCTTGCAGGAAACATTCAGCGGCATCTCAGCAAACATCACAAAATACAACCTGATATGAATTGAAACTACATGTTCTGTATACGTTTGCCGCCATATATAAACATTTAAGAGGCGACACTTTCGGTATTAAAAGACTGTATTTACGCACGCACGCACACACGCACACACACACAAACACAAACACATACACACAGAGATACACACACACACACACTCACATATATATATTTAGTGTATCGAGGCAGCAAATAATTTTGTAAACATATGCTGTTAAATATAAGAGACAATGAATGTCTATTATGTTTAATCATGAGCCGTTCTAAACGTCGTATTTTGGCTTTAATCTCAGTTGAAAATAAAGACAAAAATTCTCCAACATTTGAATAATTATTTATTGATTTGCTAGTAAGCTTTCGGCTCACATGAGCCATCTTTATAGAGGTTATTTAGACTGAAATACAATAACATCCACCATCACCAACGATTTTATTTTGTGTTGACATAAAACTCCGCTTGGCAAATAATAAACGCAGTTCTCAAATTTGCAATGCGGTTTTATGACGTCACACCGCATGATAACGCCAAATGACAACAAAACCATGTAGTCAAATGCAATGTAATATGTTATGTCCTTATTTAAAGGTGATTTTATTGAGTGTTGGTTGTTTAGATTTGATGTACATGGCCTCCAATATCTGCAGGTTTCTTTTACTGTGTGTATGAGTAAGGATCACCGTATTGTTGACCAAAATCTGTCTGATATTACGTACATGTTTATGTTTTTCAGAGAAATGTTGGTTAATTGTACTCTGATCAGAAAGATGACATGTAAGTCTACGGGAGAGCGTGGTTGTAGTAAAACCAATATATGTACTGGGTTTTATATTAGTATCAGAGATGCAATCTCTGAATGGGCATGTAAATTGGTACACTACATTAGTTTTTTGTAGAGAATTTAGTTTAGTGCTTGTAGGGCTATTAGAGACTATGAGGTCAATTGTTTTGAATTTTTTATAATATATAATGAGTTTAATTTGATTATTACTTTCCACTGGTTTAACATTTCTACGTATTATGTTTTCGAGAGATTTTTCATCTTGTGTATAATTATTATGTATTTGGTTGCAATAGTATAAGTTAATAGTGTTATGTTTATTTTGATGTAAACCATTATTATTAATATTATCATTATTGTTAGAGTTATTGTTAATTTTGTTGAGATACCTTTTAATTTGTTGATCAATAATGGAGTTAGGAAATCCATTATTGACTAGTGTTTGCTTAATGTTGTGTAATTCTTTATAAAATATAGATTTGGAAGAAGATATCATTTGTGTGCGTTGAAGTAAGTTTTTTATAACAACTAACATTCACTATTATAATTATGAAGACACGAATTTATGATGGTTGGTTTCCTATATAGAGAAGTAATAAATTTATGTGTGCTAGAATCAATGAATACATCAAGGAATGGGATTTTGTTATTAATATTAAGTTCTAATGTAAATTTGAGGACGGAGTGACTTTCAAAGATATGTAATTTGATCGATATTCTTAGCTAAAACAAAGATGTCATCTATGTTTAAATTGGAGTAGATAGACTAAACTATCGCTTGGTTCACACTCCACCCATGCCTATTGAACAGGTGTAGAGGCTTATCCCTTGTTCCCTGTTGAGGATGTGGTTTCCGGCTTTCTGTTTTCCAATCTTTTCACTCTTACGTAGCCCCCTGCACATCAGTGGCGTTACCGCCTTGCTCGGGGTGATATGATTAAAAAAATGTATCTTACATATATAGAGGGTTTATTGTTGTCATTAATTATTTTATTTTCTAGATTTGCTATATAATAATTAGAAAAGAGGGGACCTAAAGGAGATCCCATCGCAATACCATCTATTTATGTATAAATATTGCCTAAGGGATCGTGAAAGGGTACTTGTGTGGTGCATGCTAGTAATAGTTTTTTAATATAGTGGGTTTAATATTGATTGATGGGGGAGTAGCATGATTGTACATATCACGGATAATGATGTCAATTGTTTCGGGTACGTGAACATTAGTGAATATGTTTTGGACATCCAAAGATGCAATTATTTGATTCTTAGGTTTTACAGAATGGAGAATCTGTAAAAATTCGTCCGTGGAATTAATACTATATTTACCAGGAAGATAGGGAGTGATTAGTTTGTTAAGTGTTTTGGAAAGGTTATCTATTGGTGTGGGTGTTTGAGAAATGATAGGTCGGAGGGGATGATCTTTTATATGGATTTTTACATTTCCATAAAGGTAGCCGGGCTGATAGTCACCTATAATCTTTTGAAGTTTATAGGATCCTATTTCAGCATTGTTTGCAGTAATAAGTTTATTAATATGTTTTTTAAGTTGGGTGGTGGTATTACTAGTTAATTTTTTAAATTTATTGTAATCGTCCAGAATGGCCTGTAATTTTGAGTGATATTTCTGTCTGTTTAAAATAACAAATGTATTGGTTTTATTGGCACGTCGAATAACAATATTTTTGTTATTTTGGAGATGTGTGGCTGCTTTTATGAGAGGCGTATTTATAATATCATTAGGATTTTTATGGTAACGGTGTTTGATTGATTCAGCTTTGAGTAAATCTTTTAAGCCTACCAGTGTAGTAATATGTCTGTCGTGTTCGAGTTGAAGTATTTGTTGGTATAAAGTTTCCATTTGTTTAAACATTGAATAAGGTTTCTGTGCGACATGAACATTTGGTCCGAGATTAAGGAATTCTATTTCATCTGGAGTGAGTTTGTAATCCGATAGGTTAATGAAGTTGTCATTGATGTTTGGTAAAAATATTTTTCCTTTATATAATTTGTTTAGCTTTTTTTGGATGACTTATTTATGGGATTCATGTTCCTTTTGTGTTGTGTTGTGTAATAAATCCAATACTTCCTTGAATTTCTCACTTGTGGTAGAAGACTGTAAGAGTCCTTTAATATATACAATTTCAGTGTTGATTAGTTTTAATTCCTGTTTGGCTGTGTGCATTTGACGTTTAATGAAGTTCCATTGGAATTTCTTGGTGTTAGGATCATTTAATGCTGCGGCATCATGGAATATTCCTGAGAGAGTTCAACTACAGTTTATAAGGTGCAATATTGATAATAATGCCAATTCCGTACACAGAGAGGATAATCTATGGTGAATACGGAATTAAAAGTAACTCTTCTCTTTACTTTTTACAAATTTTCTCAATCCATCGTGAAATTTAATTTTGACAAATAGGAAAAAGAATTAACCCCTTACTGAAGCAAAAGACAGAGCCAAACTTTGAGATCCGATGTTAAATTAATTTTCTAACCAATAAAATATGCGATTTACAAAAATCGAGAGAAATTCACGAGCCACTTCAAAAAACTCTTCTGCTATAAAAATGGAGAAAAAAGGTCAAATCACTCAGATGGAAGCGAGACCCGATACTGCCAAGATATGACAATTCAAGCCGCTGACCCGGACAGAAGGTGCCGACACCCATTCCTTCTCTCTTTTCTTCTTGTGTGCTATTCTCCTTTATCTCTTCTTCGTCCTCACATTTCTCGCCGTCAACAAAGAAGATGGCTACACCACCAACAACAACATCAGTAAAGCATTTCAACTGACTCTTAAAATTTATGTTCGATAAGTACAATTTTCTTTTTTTGCTTTATCTCCCTCTTCACTTTCTCGCCGGTCATGAACAGAAAGAAACACAGACTTGATTAAAAAAAACTATTAATATCTTCTGCATACACACATTAGGCTACAACTAGAACTCTGGATTCAATTAATTCCTATAAATCAATCTTAGTCTGTTCTGTCAATAAAATTTCACTTTCACATACAACCGAAATACTTTTATTCTCCTAACTTCCAACCTTCTAATGATTCTTATGATCTTATAGTTGTAGGGATTTCGGTTATGTTTGTCACAAGGGCAATTAAATAAACAGTCAACCTTCTCCCTATTTGAAATCCAAAAATATCTATTTAATATATAATATTAAAAGATAGATCTGTATAGAGAACACAATGAATATTATCCAGAGGAATATAATATACATAAAAGAAAACTCAACACATCATCTAAAGTGGTTATAAACTATAATTTATTTTAACGGGTGAATATGCCCATCTCTTCAGACAACGATTACATTGGGTTTGAACTTCCTCAGAACATCCAAATATTTTCACAGAAAGAGGAATTCATATAATATGACATAGAATAGAAATCTTTAGTTTTATCTTGTAAGGGTCATAAAGGTTAGAGGAGAAAGAGTTCATCGATTAAAAGTGGTTTGATTGGACAGAAAAAATAACCATAGACTTAGCACTCACACACACACACACACTTACCCACGCGTACACGTATATATATATATATATATATATATATATATATATATATATATATATATATATATATTTTAATTCAGATACTTCAATCCAAGGGGAAAAAACAGGAAGGTAAATTCCAAAAACCCGATCCTAATTAATATTAAAAATTTTATTTTAATATTAAAAAATGATACAGGAAGAGAGCTCCATGTAATAAAATATTACAGAGCAAATATATATTAAAAAAGGATTAATTCAAAGATGTTGAATGGCCATTTCGATATGATGATCCCCACGGGGGATAACACATCACCTCAGCAACAGAAAAATCCTTTCAGAAACTGGAGAAAAATTAGTCTATTTTTCCTTTTTAAATAGATTTGCAAAGAAATTAAAAAAGAAAATAAAATGGAAAAATAAAGGAAAAGAAAAAGAAAAAGATAAAATAAAATAAAATAAAATAAAATAAAATAAACAAGAAAAGAAAAAATTGACATCGTCTGGGTTCGCAAAAAAAAAGAAAGAGAATTGTAACTAAAAATTAACAGACAGCCGTGTTAAATCGACATAAGGTTAAGCAACACGGAAAAAAGGTGGGAGATAAGAGAGATAAAGGAAGGAAGGGAGGGAAAAAGAAAAGAAAAGAAAGAAATTTTTTTAAAATATTACAGATGCTGGACAAATTCAAAAACCTAATTTCCCAAAAACGTTGAAGTATTAGAAAAAGGCCTTTACTTAAAAAGGCATAATTATTTATAAAAGGGAATAAAAAGATATAGGATTTAAAATAAAATTATTTTTTAAAAAATTAGGTCATTTGAATTAAACTAAATAAAGACAACACTAAGTAAAAAAAAAAAATTCATTTACAATTATACATACATATAGAAGTACACACATATATACATACATATACACACACACAATTCTACGATTAAGAATACATATATACATACACATACACATACATACATTCAATTTCATACACACTTATATACACATACATGCGCATACACACATATATATATGTGTGTACACACCTATATACAAAAAATTCATATACACACAATATATATGTGCGTACGCATACATGCACACATATATACACACACACACACACACATATATATATATATATATATATACATATTACATATGCACTCACATACATATAAAAATATAAAAAATTAATGAATATTATGAAAAGGAGCATTTAAATAGCTAAAAATTTTTTTCCAAAAATACATATAGCCCACATACATAAATACATATATACATATATATACACATATATACAAATATGCACATCCACACACAAACATACACATATACATAAAAATCATAAAAAGAAAAATTAAAAATTAAAAATTAAAAAATTAAAAAATTAAAAATTAAAAAAATTAAAATTTAAAAAAATTAATAAAATTATAGAAAAATTTAAAATTTAAATTTAAAATATAAATTTAAAATTAAAAATTAAATTTTAAAATCCGCCGTATGACGCTACTTATTAATAAATTAAAAGGTTCAGAAGTAAGTCCTGATGAGGATACTTCAAAATCAGAATCTTCTCCAATAAACATAAACGACACCTATCAAGAAAATGTTTAGGAGTACAAGCTGAGCCTATTAATTTCCAGCTGATTATAGGGTCCTGCCCTTCCTCCTTCATTTCCCAGAACCTACGTGATAGTGCCGTCTGGAATCTTTGTTTAGGGTTCGAGAACGAGTAATTGTGATTATAAATCCTCTGTTTGAAAGGGCCCGCGGAAATGCCAATATAAGTCCGGTAATTGTCTTTGTTATTAGATGGAGAAATACGGGCTTCATAAATTACATGGGTGGATTTACATTTGCCTTGCACCGGGCAGGCATCCACAGAATTACAATTACATTTATCGACAATTCCGGATTTAACGTCGGTATTATTTAGGTTCATTAAAATTTGTCTATTATGGGAATTAATTATATCATCTATATTTGAGGTGCAAGAATAACTGATTTTTAGGGTGAACCTATTAAAAATTTTATTTAAGGGATTGTTATTATTATTAAAATGTTTATCAATTAATCTGAGAAAATACTTACCAATATTTATATTAGTTAGCTTACAATAAGGAGGGTTAAACCAAATTATCTTCCTTTTTCTACATTTTCGGGTGTTTTTAGTTTTTGATGATTCTGGGTTTATAGCGGGCTTATCATACGTTAACTTATTAATAAAACCGCTTTTCTGAAGGGCCTTATCGTAAATTTCTTTACTTGCGTTGAAAATTTTTATATTGGATGATAATTGGTTAACTCTATTATTTACTATCTTGGGTATTAGTCTTATAATATTCTTGGGGTGGTTGGATAAACTATTTATATAGGTGGGAGAACTATTTTCTTTGAGAAAGGGTTGGTAGGAACCATCATTTAAGTTAAGGGTGATATCTAGATAGTTTACAATTTTGAGATTGGAAGTAACCTCAACCTTAAAACCTAGAAAATTTAGGGCTCTGATAATTTTCTTATGTATTCTATTAGTGTAAGGCCCATTGGAATTGGGAATACATATCAGTCCATCATCCCGATATAGGCCTATTAGTTTAGGGTCTAAAAATCTACTTAAAATATCTAAAATATAAATGCCTATTAGATCTGCTACCTGGGCAGAATCATAGGCTCTCATAGGGACATCAAAACTATCTTCAGGCCCTTTTGTCCAAGTAGAATTATCAAAGGTGAGAATAGATTTTCTAGCTACCAGTATAATCCTATAGTCACTATCCGAAATATTAACATAACCCCTAGCAAAGTCTAAACAATCCACAAGAAGTTTTTTTGATATAGAGGAATAGAAATCCACAATATCAAATTTAAGGAAAGTGGATTTAGATTTATCATTGATATTATCAAACCATTTTATGGTATCTAAGGAACTCTTCCAAAGATTCGGTTGTAAACTAGATTGTAACTTCTCTATTAAGTTCTTCAGAACTACCCTAGAAACTATGCCTAACTCACTCTTAGTGGGATTAATTAGTCTAGTTTGTAATTTATTTTGGAAATTTGGCTTGTGGTCCTTAAATAAAATGTAAGCTTCTTTGGTAGAAATTTTTTCAAATTCTATCACTAATATTTAGTTCATTTGCAAATTTAGCCATATCGGAGTTAATTTCCGATAAAATTAGGTTTCCTCTGTCTATTTTGTAATGACTAGTTATACTATTTTTAAGGATATTTAGGTAATTGGTAGTATTACACTTGTAAATGTTATTTGATTTGTCCGATTTTATCCATAGGTCTTTGGAATTCTTTATGTTCGACTTTAATAAATCCTGGAATTCATTTGAAGTTCCCCGGAACTTGATTTTGGGGATCAAATTAAAAAGGTCTTTTTCAAACGAGTTTAAAAATTTTCATAATATTCATTAATTTTTTATATTTTTATATGCATGTGTGTGAGTGGATATGTAATATGTATATATGTGTGTGTGTGTGTGTGTGTATGTATATGTGTGCATGTATGTGTACACACATATATATTGTGTGTATATGAATTTTTTGTATATAGGTGTGTACACACACATATATATATGTGTGTATACGCATGTATGTGTATATAAGTGTGTATGAAATTGAATGTATGTATGTGTATGTGTATGTATATATGTATTCTTAATCGTAGAATTGTGTGTGTGTATATGTATGTATATATGTGTGTACTTCTATATGTATGTATAATTGTAAATGAATTTTTTTTTTTACTTAGTGTTGTCTTTATTTAGTTTAATTCAAATGACCTAATTTTTTAAAAAATAATTTTATTTTAAATCCTATATCTTTTTATTCCCTTTTATAAATAATTATGCCTTTTTAAGTAAAGGCCTTTTTCTAATACTTCAACGTTTTTGGGAAATTAGGTTTTTGAATTTGTCCAGCGTCTGTAATATTTTAAAAAAATTTTCTTTCTTTTCTTTTCTTTATCCCTCCCTTCCTTCCTTTATCTCTCTTATCTCCCACCTTTTTTCCGTGTTGCTTAACCTTATGTCGATTTAACACGGCTGTCTGTTAATTTTTAGTTAGAATTCTCTTTTTTTTTTTGCGAACCCAGACGATGTCAATTTTTTCTTTTCTTGTTTATTTTATTTTATTTTATCTTTTTCTTTTTCTTTTTTTTTTCCTTTATTTTTCCATTTTATTTTCTTTTTTAATTTCTTTGCAAATCTATTTAAAAAGGAAAAATAGACTAATTTTTCTCCAGTTTTTGAAAGGATTTTTCTGTTGCTGAGGTGATGTGTTATCCCCCGTGAGGATCTTCATATCGAAATGGCCATTCAACATCTTTGAATTAATCCTTTTTTAATATATATATATATATATATATATATATATATATATATATATATATATATCCGAGTGAATAGAGAACGAAGAATTCTTTCCACGCCCAAAACATTAATTTAAAACAGTGCTCGATATATAATTTTCTATATAGAGCTGTGAATATTTATTATAAATTATATTTATTTTAGAACATGTGCATAACTTCTCTATATATAATTGCTACGAAGGCGCGTCTGTTTCTGCATCGGAGTACCAATGCTTCGTCAAGCGGTGTGGTACTGGGAATCCTTTTCATTTTTATTTATATAGTTTTGTTAGGGGTATTGGCTGGGTTTTTTTGATTTTGTGATATTTCGTTGACAGTTGGAATTTTTTGTGGGGAGTGTTAGTGGGTGTTGGTGTGTGTTGGCAAGATAATGTAGTCAGTCTGTGACCGTTGAAATTTATTAGTTGGTGCGGATATTTTTTGCTTATTTTTATTTTTGCAGAGTCTTTACAATCGGTGTAAGTTTGCATGTTTAACCTTAACATTGGATTTAGGGAATGTGTTATTTTTCTTACATTTTTAATTTTTGATTTTTTATATCATTGCTTGGGAATTGTTTTCTCTATTCAATTTTTAATTTTAAATCTTTTATTTTTAATGAGATCATTTTTTTGTAAATCATTTTCACTATTAAATTTGTAAGTTTTAATTTTCTATTCTCATATAAATTTCTATTCTCATATCTAGTCTATATATGATTCGATTTATTATGGTTATGGTTATGGTTATTAACCTTACTCTAATTATATTTATGGTTATAAATCTTACTCTAATTATGGTTATGGTTATTAACCTCACTCTAATTATGGTTATGGTTATTGGCCTTCCTAATTATGGTCTTTAACCTTACATTATAATTAATATTGATCAACATCAATTGTAGTTATTAACCTTACTTTGTTAGTTAAAACTAATAATGGTTCTACACCTTATTTTAATTCTTAACTTCTATTTTCATATCTAGTCAATATATGATTCATCTTATTTTGGTTATGGTTATGGTTATTAAACTTAATTGATCCTATTCTAATACTGATTATTAACCTTACTCTAATTATGGTTATTAACTTTACTAATTTTAGCTATTAACCTTACTTTATAATTAATATTAATACCGATTATGGTTACCAACCTTACTCTTTTAGTCAATACTAATTATGGTTATACACCTTATTTGTAGTTAATATTAAACCTTATAAATTTTTTTATACATACACATATGTATATATATACCTATATCTCTATCTTTATATATATATACATATATATATATATATATATATATGTGTGTGTGTGTGTGTGTGTGTGTGTGTGTATGGGTTCTATTCTTGTCTCTTGTAGTGTTTTTTTTTAGCATGATTGCAATGTTAGCTTTCTGATGTGCTTGCAGTTTACTGTGATTTCATGCCTCTGGTTTAAAAGCTTGTTACTGTTCATGTATTTAAGTATCTCAATTTTTTTTTGAAGACAGAGGAAACATGGTTCCTTTATAGATTTAGGTGTTCTTCCTTGTTTAAGGATTTTCCATTTAACTTTAGGTGTTTTATTTTCGTTTTTTAACTTCCAAAAATATTTGGAGAGAGATGTCATGTTTTGTTTTTATTTGTTATTGAAGGTATACATATATATATATATAAGAAAAATTAAGACAGACACGTTATTTCATGGTGAATCGGAAGTATAGGCCTATTTCACGCGTACCATCGTCAGCTTCCGTATTTATTTAAAAAAGGATTTTACATGAATATATATATATATATATATATATATTTAAAAAAGGATTTTACATGAATATATATATATATATATATATTTATATATATATATATATATATATATATATTCATGTAAAATCCTTTTTTAAATAAATACGGAAGCTGACGATGGTACGCCTGAAATAGGCCTATACTTCCGACATCTATATATATATATATATATATATATATATACCCTCATACATACATACAAAAATCTTAATAACACAAGATCGAAAGCGTCATAAAAATAATGAGGGGAAAACTCTGCTTTAAACACAAGAACGTCTATCACAATATAAAGAATCTTTAATTTGGTTTGAAGTCCAACAAAACACCACCATACGAGAAACAACTATTAGACTTCGAGAAAGATCTATTTTTGGTAAATTAAATTCGCTAAAACTACCAACTATCTGCAGAAAAAGATGCAAAAGGACGTTCCAGTGATTAAAAAATCAGATAAAATAATTATCAAAGCAGACAAGATGGGTAACCATTACGAAATCGATGTGGATATGTACCACAAAACTATTAACAACAAAGTTAATAAGTTTTATAAAAAGGCACCCGACAAATTAGAAAATAACATTAATAGTGAAGTCGACAAAATAGTCAATGAACTAAAAACTGATGATACTATTTAGAAATTGCACAAACATCGTCATCATAGTTAAAGACAACAAAAATTACTGAACAGCCCACAATTACAGATTACTAAACCGAAGTAAAAATAATATCGGTAAAATCAGCAAAAACTTTCTTGAAAGAGGATGCAAATACACGAAAGATGCTCTAGGATTAACCAGTGGCATAAAACAGCAGGAGCCATAGAATGGTTTACTTATATAGAAAGGAAAAAAGAGTGTATGTTCATCCAATTTGGTATTTATGACGTTTACCATACACTGTCAAGAATCTACTAATTTAGCAGAAAAATATACTGTTCTATGAGCGATTGCAAACTAAAGAATGATAAAGCAAGCACAAAAACTTATATTATTCTATAATGCTTATATGTAAACCAAAACAAATATCACAAAATTTAACATTGCTATAGGAACATATGATTCTGCGAAGGCTTGTGAAATTCTTGGAATCTTGTTATTGGGGTAGCTAAGATTTATTTTCGCTATTAAGAAAACCGCGCTCTATAGAGATGATGGTGTAATTCTCTTTCTTAAGAAAAGTCTAAGAAATAGAGCGATTGGGAAAGGTAGTGATAAAACTTTTCAAAGATAACGAGCTAAATATCAATATCACTGCTTCCACCAAACTATATATCAAAGAGTTACGTAAGTAAAGAATCAAACCACACTTATAACATTCTAGATAATCTGCATAAATCAGTCCAAATTAGATGATCTACTAACTCCAGCAATAAGAAAATATTTGATAATAATAAAATTGAATATATAAAACCTTTAGAACTAAGCAATTATAAAGTAAATTTAGAAAAAACAAAAATGGTAAAAATAAATAGAAATATCGTAAGCGTAACATAATATCGTTTAATCCACCTTTTAATCATAATGTTTGAACAAATATCAGAAGAATTTTCCTAAATTTAATTCATAAGCACTTTAATAATTCGCCAACACTAAAAAAATTTTAAGTAAAAATTATGTTAAGGTCAGTTATAGCTGCGTTAGTAACATCAATAACTCGATATTCCAGCATAGCAATATTATATTAAACAGATATATATCCAACAAAATTATTTAAAAAAAAATAAATGCAGCTGCCGAAAAAATATTATCTGTCCCTTAAACGGCTAATGTATGAATTATATTATTTACCGAGTAGCATACATTCCGGTAACGATGTCAAATATTATTTTGGTTGAACTGAAAATCCTTAGAAATTTCGTTTCTACCATTTTCGAATGATTTTGTCAGTATAAAATACATAAATAACACTTCTCTCTCAAAACAATTCTGGCAATTAAAAAATGGTGGTCATATACCAATATTACATGGGATATTATAACTCATCCAAATCTTATAATGGGAAAAGCGATAAATGTAAATCATGTTTTGTTAAAAAACTAGTTATTTTAAAACACTTAAATAATTCTACGTTACTAAACAAGAGAAGTGAATTGATGGTTACATATAGGCATAAAAATAAATATAGGTAATTGATTTAGGACAAGAAGCACAATCTTGTACAGGGATTTGAAATTCAGACACTATCTTAGTCATCGCTAGTTTAGATTTGATAGGGATATTATCATTAGAAACAACAAGGTTTGCTGTCTTCCATTTTCTATAATATATTATAAATTTTACATGTTTTTAAGGAATTACAGCAGAAATATGGTATTTAATCATTTTTTGTGTTGAAAATTTTTCTTGTTTATAATTAATGTACATTTCGCTGCAATAAAATATGTTGATGCTTTCTTGTGTGTTATTTTTAATGCTATTGTCATGAATTTTTTCTAAGAATAATTTTATTTGTTTATCAATGATGTAGTTGGAAAAATTATTGTTGAGTAATATTTGTTTTATGTTTCCGAAGAATTGATGGTTGGATTTTTTGAGTGAGGAATAGATGGGTGTTTGTAAACACAGTCGTTATTTATATTCAATGTTTCTTCAATTGATACGTTAGTAGAAAGGCTTTCAACAACGAGCGAAGCTAGAATGTTGCCTTTGGGATTGGTACCTTTTAATATGTGGAGGAATTCGATTGTTGTATGTATGGAAAAATTATATTATTTAAGGTTTTAGATAGTTGGTATGCTGGTGTAGGTATTTGTGATATGACGGGTCTGAAAGGAAAATCTGGTTTATGGGTTTTTACGTTACCTTAAAGATATCCAGGTTGGTAATCACCGACAATTTTCTTGATTTATAAACTACTAACGTCCGCGTTGTTTGCTGTGATTAATTTATTTATATACTTTTTTAATGAGTCTCTAGGATTGTTACTTAATTTAGTAAATTTTGTTGTGTCATCTAGGATAGATTGTAATTTTTGGTTGTAATCTTGTTGGTTTAGAACTACGTAGTTGTTGGTATTGTCAGCACCTCTAATGATGATGTTGGTGTTGTAAATCTTTTGCAGCTAATTTTAGTTTGCTTGTGAGCATATAATTATGTTTGTTGTGTGAAGATCTTGTTTTTTGGTAGTTTGGTTTATTTTCAGTAAAGTTAATTTTGTTGGTTGGACATGTGTTTGTTTGATATATTATATCGTGATATATATTTATCGATGTTTTTAACGCAACTATAGCTAACCTTAACATTGTTTTTGTTAAAAATTCTTTTTTTAGTGCTGGGGAATGTTTGAAGTGGTTATGAATTAAATTTATGAAAATTCTTCCAATGTTTATTTGTACATTACGACTAAAAAGTGGGTGAAACCATATGATTTTACGTTTACTTAATTTCTGCCTTCTTTGTTTATATCTAAACATTCTAAACTTACACTATGTCTATTTTTTCTAAGGGTTTTACATATTTAATTTTTTTATCGTTAAATATTTTCTTATTACTTGAGTTGGCAAACAATTGAAGTTTAAAAAAATATAATTCTTGCCTTAACTACGCTAACAGGAAATTCAAATCCCAGGACGGTCAGTTCATAAGAAGCACCTGAAGATTGCATAGTGCGTGAAACTCTGAGTCGTGCTATAGACGTAAGATATTATGTATATTTATTAATATATACTTATATTACATTGAGCACTGTTTTATTAACACTAGTTATATATATGTGTGTGCGCATACGTGTATATATATATATATATATATATATATATATATATATATATATATATATGTATATATGTTCTTACGAACCATACCTAATTTTATTAAAGAAAATATTAAGATTTTAGAAGTACTCTTAATAAAAACTCAGTACTTTCAGAAAGAGTGGAAATTGATGCAAATAAGATATAATTAATAGTTCAATCCAACTTGCATGCATATAAAAAGATTGTGCTCTATAAATCATGTGCACTCCCCCTCCCAGATCACACGAAGGCATGCTGATCTCAATGGATGGTTTCGAAACGACCTCGAGCTCTGTAAAATATGAAGGGCATTGAGCTTTTTTTGCTCACACGTATAAAAACCCACATATGGCAATAAGAAGTCACGTGCCAATACCTTGGCGCGAAAAATTTGGATGTGTGTAATAGTTTGCTAAGGTATACTATAAATAATTAATCTCATTCTAGCATTCAAACTGGATGGAGGGTCTGCTATGGATTTGGTTACGTGAAATCCGCAGAAGTCTAAGAAGAGTTGAATATTAAAATCTTGATTCAAAGAAATCAACTTTAATACGCTGAAACAAAGAAAATATCATCTTGAAATCCAAGAAGAAATAAGATCCAACTCAACCCCTAGACAAGAAGAAAAGAAAAAAGAAAGAAAAGAAAACTGAAGAATAATCTATTTCGCCGATAAAACTTTCAACACAGCGAGAAAAAGAGAGAAAAAGAAAATATGGAAGAGAAAAGAAAAAGGAAAGGGAAGAAGAAATGAGAGATACATAATGACACTAATAGGAAAAGAAACAGAAAAAAGAGAGAGACTTCTTGCGAACCACACATAAGTTCATTAAATTTCTGACATGTTTAATCTAAACTTGTTTAGATTCTTGTTTGAAAATTACATGAAGGCTGATTTTGTGCTGTTTGTCAAATATCGTTCACCTTTCTGATAAGAGAAACTCTCTACCATTATTTTATCTTGAAATCTTTATTTTATTCTCATTGCTTGTTTTGCCCCTTTTCATTTCCTATTTTAAAATGCTCTAACATTATTTTTACTGCTTGTATATTATTTTTACTGCTTGTATATAACATTATTTTTACTGCTTGTATATTTAGGGAATAAATTTGTTTATTACTCTCATATTATTGTCTTTTTTGCTTGCCTTCTATCGTGTTTGTTTGTTAAACGATTCCGTTTAAATCGGATGTGTCGAACTAAATCGGGAAAGAGATCTGTGGAAAAATAATGGTAATCTTTATGATATTGTACCTCCCTTAATTGCTATAATGGTGCATAACAAATATATATATATATATATATATATATATATATATATATATATATATATATATATATATTCGTCCAAGAAGGACAAAGCGTTAACAGAAAATGTGTGATGTGATTCTTAACCTTTTGAGATTTATTATACATTTCCATACATATAATCACTGATTAAAGAAGATTAATTATGCTGTGCGAAATAGCTTAACATGCAAAAATAAAGGTGTAGGTTTATAGGAAATGAGAACTATCAAAACGTCAATATTTGTATGTACTTATGAGATGAGGTAGTATTTACATTATTCGTACTGTTGTCCTCATCTTTTGCCATATTCACGATGCTTCGTCCTCAAGTACACATAGTCCAGCAGATAAAGGCGTTTGTTAGATCCAGTGACTTGACCCAAAGAGTTGTGAGTCCAAAAACTGGCTACAGTGGTGAAGAAACAACTTAATAGTAATAACTAAGACATCCAGAAGTGATAGAGCTCATAGAACGAGAACAATATACCCTAGTATATAATAAATAGTTCGGTTCGAAATTCCAGTCACTTAAAGAATGCTGGAGAGTAAAACAGCAGAAACATCGTGGATATGAGGACAACAGTGTAAATAATCAAACAGTAAATGTTGCATAAAATATGTCAGTGATTTCATTTTGAACTTCTTTAAAATGACAAAAGATTATGTCGTGTTATTTGAAGACTCGTTTTGTTGCTTCCTTTTTGGTTATCCCTTTCAAGTAATTGCAAGTAAACAGTCAAAGGTTATTTTAAACTTAAAATTTGGTGTTACCAATGAATATTTATCAAACAAACTTTGGTCAAAATCTATTTAAGAATATTTTTATTCAAACGATAAATAACTGTACTTTCCATGCTTGGGATTGTGTGATTAATTTTGCAATAAGTCTTTTTGTTTTAGTTAAGACCTTAAAATAAAAGTTTGTTTAAATTTCTTGGTTTAAACTACGAGGAGAATGAATTGCAGCATATGAAAAAAAAAAATGAAGAAAAAAACGATTAATTTACATATTAAGAATGAAGCAAACAAGAGAGATTGCTTCAATAGAAATTAACTGATTAAATAAGAAACTAGTTGTTTATCAGTTTTCATTGTTTCTTTATAGGCCTTGCTAGACACATCACGACGTTTTGTTTGCAATGTTAAACTGTCTTTGGCGAACTATGAATTTAAGCATGGCCTTGCTAAAGTATTGATTCCCAAAATATCTTGTATTATCACGTCTATACTTGTCTGAACAATGTTGATAACAACAACAGCCATTAGTGGGAAAATACAAAAAGGTTGTTTTGCTTGAGATTCTTTACGAAAAAGTTCTAAATTACTTTTCATCACGTAAAGCAAAGATGGTAATATTAATAATGACGTAAAATAAACATATTATTAAAATATGCAAGTATTTTATAAAGCACGTGCACTATACATTCACATATACAAATGCATTTGTATTCACCAATAATATATATTTTTTAAGATCGTTTGTTTTGCCAATTTTCAAATCGTTGACAATTTTGTTCAGAATAAATTCCAATAAAGTTGTAATAGTTTTGAACTTAAAGGTCATAAATACGTATTCACTTACACAAATACATTGCTTAATCTTGCTTATATAATTTTATGTCGCAATATAAATGTAATGGATTTAAAACCTAATGCTAGTCGAGAGTTATATATCTGTGGATATTAGTTTTTTACAATAATATGATGCACAATATCTAAAAGAAATGTATATTGGTGATTTTTCAAGTGCACTATAGGTGTGGCACAGGGCCAAAAATTTGGGGACCACAGTAAGGAACAAACTCACTACTCAATTGTAATGTTTCTCGCGAGACAAGCTTGTTAAATATTACACAACGTCAAGTTGCCCCGAAAAAGTAGAAATAGACCTTGCATTGCTGTCCTTAACTGAATCTTTTGTTGCAACCCAAACACACTGAAATTATTCCTAGAATCAAAATAAATTAATCCATCTTATTCTAAACTTGTAATTCAACACAAAACCAAAAGTTGTCTCCTAATTACAGTTTAAATTATGTATGTACAGAGGAAATTAAGTGCATATAAATAGGAATTAATAGTAGAGAATTCACTTTCCACCTGCCTATCTAAACTTGCGATTTACCTTTCAAAGTGAATTAATTTTGTGTTTTTTGTCGACTCTACGAAAGAACTTTCTAAAATTGAGGAAAATGACAGGAGGCGAAATACATACAAAATGGATAGACTACTGCAAGGAATTTATAAATTAAGATTAGGAATACTGAAATTAAATATTTGACATCAAGAGAAAGAAAGAACTTAATGACATTCGAGTCGAAACAATCCCAAAGTGTATGAACTAAAGAGTAATGACAAAATGTGTTCAGATGTATCTTTCGAGCGATCGCACCGAATACGGCCTGAAAAATTCATCAAAATCACCTCGAAATTATCGCCTATTTTGAATTAGTTGCCAGTTTGTTGAAATAATCGTCACCTTAGCAACATCAACCAAATCGAGCCTAGTTCTTTCAATATTAAGCCACGATACTGACTGGATCCGAGACGACCCCCAACTGTTATAGCTTTCTCAACTTGGATTAAGGCATTCTTAGCATAGGTAGTCAAGATTTGTGAAAGATAAGGCCTAGCTTCTTCAAAACGAAGAATCTCTATTTTGGAAGAACAAAGAACTCTACTGGGAGAAGGAAACGATTTCACAAACCAATTCTTCTCTGGTCGAACAATTTCGGTGACATTAAGATATCTACACGGAAACACTGGCAACATGCTACACAACACATTCTTGATCGCATCTCTTCTAAAGAAAGAGAGAAATATTGGATGTGCGCGCCAATATTCAGGTTTTCAGGAACAGAAATACAAATCTGTAAAGGGTTAAGGAAGAAAGAGTGAGATGGGAATAAATGTTATTCTGACCTTTACAGATAACTAAACCTCTGTGGAAACACAAAGCTTTGCACTTTCGACTATTTATTTTCCATCTGGACAACAGGTCTAAATCATATTCAAAGAATGTGTAAGAGCAGTTCAAACAAGATGCCCACCCAAAATATTTTTGCGATTTATTCCATATGACATATTTAGTTATGGGCAATTAATTGTCTACTCCATTCTAAGTATTGTTGTTGTTCTTTAAATATGTGATACCACCCCTCGTTATTATCCACCTAACGCTCCCGGTACAATCGAATTGATGAACACACTTGTCGCGAGAGGTAGAAACACGGGAAATAATAACAAATATAATTTGTATATTAAATCATCTAACCTCAGCGATCTGTTTATCTTCTTCGATATAAATCTGACTGTTCCATGATATTGTCGGTTAGTTCTAGTGTTAAGGAGTCATTCTTTTAGACCATCGAGATAAATTCATTTTAGCTTTTTCGCTGGTTAGAACCTGGACCGAAATGTTTCACAATTAAACTGCTGATAATGTGTCCTTGTATCAGCTCTCAGTCGTAACCCAACTAAGCTTTATAATAAAACTAAATTGTTTGCATAACTATAATTCTTTAAAAAAAAATCTGTATTTTAGACTTTTGTGTAATGTTGGCACATGGCGGAAAGTTTTTAGTTTTTGATTTTTGTTTGTGTTAACATTTTAAATGGTCATAAGTTAGCTATGACGTGAATTGTCAGATCCTGCTTCAAGAGCAGCTTGTTCAACTGAAAAGTTCTTTTTGTGCTAAATAATGAACCCTTCGTCTTTTTTAAAAATAAAGCATTCATGATCAAATGATGAGAAAATCGTTTCGGAGAGTGGAAAGTGCATTCAGCTGGTGAGGAAGTTTATGGGTAAACTGAGCAGATCTGACTTCTTTTCTTTTGCTCCTATTGCTCCTATTACAGACAAAGCACCTTTTGAGTATAAGGTGGTCGCTGAGCCAACAAGGCTAATGTTATTGTCTTTGATGACGTCCGTTCATATGTTCACTATGGGTTACAAAGAGACCGTGATAAATTGTTTATACCGATCTCTAATCGAGTAACATAAATAATATTTTCAGTTGATTATTATACAAGAAATTCTACGCCAAATGCCATCTCTTTTTTTAATAGAAGCCAAAAAACTTAGATACCTAAATATATATTTTGATTTGTAAGAGCAATAACAATCATCATCCGACAATTTTTTCATAGATTTCTTCTTTGAATAGGGGTAATAAATTTTCTTTTACATCTATTAGCATTCACAGGTTTCCACTTCAAATCAACAGCTGCAAGAGAAATAGTTCTGAGTGCAGTTTTACTAAGCATCCATAAATAAAGTTTGTTTGCATTAACTGCTTGTTTGTCGTAGCTTCTAAAACTTTACTTTTGATATTTATTCGTTGTATTTGATGTCGAAGTTTCAGAATTGACTAAAGACATCTTTGAAGTCTATTTGTATTTTTTTGCCATATGTTTGTAGTTCAGTGATCTTCGTATAATATCGTATCTTGTATTGTTTGCCTGACAGCAAGTTTGACTTATTTTGTGTTGAATCGATCCGAATTTACGTAAGAAGAGAATACTATATTGATGCGGTCTCTCTTGATGACTTTAAAAACAAAGACACTTTGGTCAGTGAAAACTACTCAAGTGTTGTAAATATAATTTAGGTTTAATATTTTAAAGCATGCTCAAACCTCATCTCTGTTGAATTCGTAGTCAAATAAATTTCTCTTGGGAATTTATTCTTAAGCATTTTCTTTGTCATAGATTTTCTGGCTAAGTAATAAACCGGATGATTGCGTAAGATAATCTTATTAATCCTAATATACTGGATGCTCGTGAACTATCAATACTTCTATATACCAGTAAATACTCGACAATTTTCTCACAGATAAAATAGAATTAATTTTTACAAACTTGAAGATTTGAAACTGAAAGTTCAACTTTAATGGAAGAACAGTATTAAAATACCGCTGAAGATTTTAGACCGCAATTTAGTCTGGAGCGTATTTAAATTTCTTTTATCCTCTGAATACAAAGTGCCTCCAATGATGATAAGTATTTATGTTAAGCGAACTTCTTCAGATTACACACATCTCATCACTCACTCGAATGCCACAGCACTACTCCTCAGTTAAGCTGTGATACAAAATGTTCATATTAACAGGAAGTGAAAGATGACTAGAAGGTAATTTTCGTGATAACTCATCTGAGTCAATTATGCCATCCATCATTATAGCACTCTATTTGATTTCAGTTCGCCTCACAAATAATTATTGTTGTTATTATTTTTATAGCTAAATAACATTTTTATTATTGTTAATTTTGGTTTCTATTATTTTGCCAGCCTTTTCCAACTGACCTCATTCGATCTGATTGCATAGCAGACTGGAATGTGTCTAAAAGTTTAGCGTACACGCAATATGTGCAATTTACAGCGTACATTTGCAAGTATTGCTTTGTATCAAGCTAATTTTTTCAGGTCATGGCCAATCATAGGTTTCCACATCATTTTGTCTTTTGTTGCTCTCATCAATATTGTTCCTCTGTTACTCATTTTTGTTTTTATAATATTTATCCCACTTTCTCTCTATGCTATCAAACTAGCTATACAATATTTTCTTTTGTATCATTTTCTTTTGATATATCCTGTTAGTTAAATAATTTTTCTCCTGATGGGCTTACATTTCATAAGTCATTTCTGATTATTAACCCTTTTCTTGGTAATTCCTATTTTTTAAAAACTTATTCGTTTCACGGAATTAGTAACGTTCAATCAATTCAAGTCTTTTTCTTCATTTACGATTAAATTATTTAGTATTATATAGTAGTTCATTCTTTTTCAATAATTTCTTTGTTTAACGTATTATTTTTTCTATCCCTAAATATCTTATTCAGTTTCTGAAACGCATCTTTCGTTATTTTTTGTAAATCTTTGCGCACTTTTGGATTTCGTTACAACTTCCATCCCGTCGTTTATTATTAAGCCTTCAAGATAGATTTTAGTTCGAGCTTGCATATGCTTGGAAGGGTGGTTATTCAAACTAAAATTACGGAAACTACAGAAGTCCAAAGTAATGCCTGAACTCCAACAGTACAGATTTCAGAACGACTTAACCTGCAAACAAATGTTTTCTGTCAATTAAAAGCAAATCCTAGCGTAGAAGAGACCAGAAACTCAAAGTGAAAAACTCTAAAGGAAGATCTAGTGATGTAGTCAAACGAAATTATCGCCAAGAAACAGAAACAGACAAAAAGAATTGGATGACAGGTAACATGTTTGAGATGATAAAAATGGCACAGGATATAGAATATTAAATAAAAATGTTAGGAACAAACGCAGATTGACAAAAATGGTTGACCCAACAAAAATTATTAAATGATAGAAAGACTGAGTATCGTGGATACATCAGACATGCATAAAGAAATAAAAGGCATCAAATCCTGCTCATCGACAAGCTGCACTAAATATAAATAGAAAGAAAAAACTATTTTAAAGATAGAAGGAATACATCATCTGCGACAAAGAATGGAAACATGCAATATACAAAAACATGGAGACACATGAGATATTAAAGTCTGGCCAAGACGAACAAGAACAAAACAACAATGCGAGAAAGGATTCTAAGAGATGATTTCCGGATCGATAAGGTTGGCAAAATGATAAAACACATGACAGAAATACCGGAAGACCAGAGTAAAACTATCTTCATAACAATTCCAAATAAATCAGGTGCAAAGGAATGCAAGCTTCATTGGAACCACACAAAGAAACTCACTATCATTTAGCATAATTAGATTAGAAATACTACAAGAACAGTGTGACCTCGTGAAAGTCACTGGAACAAAAATTTTTATATTTATTATCATCAAAATTATATCAGAGAGAGAGAGAGAGAGAGAGAGACAGACAGACAGACAGACAGACAGAGAGAGCAATACAAATGCAGCAGGATATATACCTATGTTTCATAAACTATGCAAAAGCATTCAATAAAGTACGACATAAAGACATAAAAATCTATCACAACCAAGAGGAACACTTGATTTATTTGTAAAAAATGCTAGAATAATCCGGAACATTTATTAGGAACAAACCACATGAATACAGAATTTATTATTGCGGAGCACAGAATTAGCAATATAACAAGCATATAACATCGTCTTACTGGCCGACACAGAAAAAAAAAACTACAAGACTTCTTAAACAAGATAGTAAAAGAAAACGAGAAGAAATTACTATCGATAGAAATAAGACGAAATCTTTGGTAGTGGAATATACCAAGATGCGGGTTACAAATTGGAGATTTCAGAATCAAGGAAAAACAAATTGAACTGTCCGGAAAGTGTTATAACCAGACAGACGTTGAAAAATGTGACACAGAAATCTAAAGCCACATTGGAAGAATATCTTCTAAAAGCTAAACAAAGTATTTAGAAACAGAAAAATGTCACAAGAAACAAACCAAAGACGTTCTATGTACTCTTAATACTGTACATACTGTATGTAGGCAACATAAAAGTTTTAAGGACAATGGGAACCAAAAAATCCGTTGCACTTAGAATCAGAAAGAATCAGGTAACATGAAATTTTTATGACACGTAAAGAGAGCTCCGATAATTAAGATACAAACATTTTATATTAAAGACAAGAGGAGTGAAATGAATCAGCAAATAACATAAACTAGCTTTTGATAGGATACGGTACACAAAAGAAGATCATGGTAAATGCATTTCCATACCTACTTAAATGCAACATTCCCTTATGCGTAAATGGACTGTCCTTTTTACTTACAACCATGCACTCTGTCAATTAATATTTAGTATTTTCATCAACTACTTTGTTTAATATTTTACTCAGCCTTTCTTCTGAATCTGCCATCAGCACACTGCTACATATGCTGATAATAAATCTAGGTAGGTCCTCTACTTTTCTTAGAACGATGTCGCTAGACAAGCTGTTTGTCCCAAATACAGGTTACAATTATCTATATCTTTTCTGTGCCACACAAACTTTCCTAACATCCCAAGAAGTTGTTCATGTTGTGCTTTACCAAATTTTTTCGTGTAATCTATGAAACAAACGTATAGTACTTTCTGAGATTTTATAGCTTGTTCTGATAACATTCTAATCATGAAATTGCATTTTTTGATCCAGCGTGTTGAACGAAACCACATTAGTCTTCCCTTATTACCGGTTCAATCTCACTAAGAATTTTACTCATCAGAATCCCAGTCATCTGTTCTTCTATGTGACCTATCCTGATTGTTCGATAAAGTTCGAATTCATTCGTATCTGGTTTATTTGGCAACATGATAAAAATCGATCAACTTTCATCCTCCGGGTTTTTACCGTTGTGGCGTATTTAGTTTCGTATAGATCATGTCACTAACCCCGTCAATCTGAAAATAATATAAGGTTTCCAGCATCCATAAGACAATCGCATCTTGCTCTACTTTAATCTCTCCAAACTTTACTATTACTGCTTGCAATTTAGATTGTCCTATCATAGCTTCATCCACGATTTTGGGCAGTATATTTTTGTCTCTTTTATGATGGATCAGTTATGTACTATTTTTCATCATTTCAATATATTTTCTTTTTCATTATTATCATTCTCTCTTGATTTTATACATCTTAGAAAAGATCATGTTTTCTACCTTTATACTTGCTGTCATTCCTTGTAATTATCTGCTACTTTTCTTTTATTACATTGAGAATTTCACATGTCATACTCTTAGCTTTCTCTTACCTTTCTTTTCGCCAGTATGCAATTATCTTTTGCAGTTGTCACTAATATTTCAATTCAACTGAGCCAATTTGAATACCCATCAGGTTTCAAAGAGTCATGTTTCTTCTGAATTGTAACTGCATATGTTTTCAACTGGAGATATCCACATTGCAAACTTAGGTATTGCTATTGTTTTTTGTAATCTCATCTAAGTTTGAATATAACTGGGAGGTGATCACTCAAGTTCTTAGTTTTCTTTATCTTAGAATCTCGATTTACTAACTTTAATCTAGACACAGTATATATAGTCTCCTTTTACTTTTTACTTAGTATATATTAGTCTCCTCTTACTTTTTTCTGTGAATTATCCATTATTTTATTAGGCAACTGTTTAATTTTATTCATAAGAATCTTTACAAAATGATATCTTTAGAATTTTGTTTCCCAAGATTTACTTTTCAGATGTTGCAGAATCTACTTTAAACGTTTGAATTAAAAGCAAGAGTAATATTAACATAAGAGTGAATATTTCTTTCATAAATTCAAGAAATAAATATTGAACCACTTTTTTTAAAATTAACAATTGTATTTTTAAAATGTATACTTTATAGCCTTCCATGTTTATTTTTTCTACATTTCTTAGCCTTAAATTGTGTTTAGTTTTAAGCTATACGTTATTTCAATTTCTTTGTTTATTGCAGGTAGATTGTTTTGCTTAACGTCTATTAACAACTGTTGCAGATTAAATCGCTTCCAAGAACTCAAAATATTGCATTTGCCATTAACAATTTTTATTTCATCTCTGAACATTGAAACAATAATTGTATAATATTGTTAGAAAAAATGTAAGATCTTAAATTAGGAATTTTTAAATAGCTCGAGAATTTATGTAATTCTTTTAATTATGGAAATACTTTATTCCTGATTTAATTACAAAAGATTAGTTCTCATTTTTACTGTGAAAACTAATAAACAACAAACAAACAATATTAATATTAAACCAGGAAGTAAATAAAGTATGTCATTGGAAGTTGTTTAAAGCCTGAATCTTGCAATAACAGGATTCAAAGTATCTTTATTAAAAGATTGAAGCAACAAATGAAATTTCATATTTGCTTTTATTTCACATTATTTTGCGAGCTTCACATTTTTTTAAATTCATAATTAAGATTCATATTAAAAAAGAGAATAATATATATCTGTATTCATTTACTTAATTCTGTGTGAAAGTGGTATAATAAGAATTTACTAAATCGGAATGAAAAATTAGTGAACTGAGATCGAATTCCAGTCAAGTTCATTACATTCATTATCATACAAATACCCTTCGTAAATATGTGAGTACATCGTTTATCTCCTTCAGTTATGGGTTAAATAGTTGGGCTGACTTATCTCGCTATCCATGATTGGCTATCATTGTTCTAACAAGCATAACCCGTATCCTGCGAGGAGCTTTGTCCATTTTATTTGTTTATAGCTATCAGGTCCTTTTTTGTTCTAGGCCTAGGGTAAGAAAAAGTCTTTCTTTTTATTGTTTTTACTTAATTAGAGAAAAGATAAATATTATAAAAATCGTAGGATGTGAGCTGTGCTTGTTGAAACTATTTTTGGATTTTCTGGAGAGATATTTTGCCAGGGGTTTTGCTTATTTATCCATGAATTCCTTTCTTTATCAGATCAAAAGCTCTAACTACAACAGGAACAGTTCTAGTCTTCAAGTGGTACATTCTTTTTTCCATTTCTATCTGCAGAATTTTGTGTTAGCTTAGTTTTTCAAAAACTTTAGCAGAGATGTTTTTGTCCCTTTCTACGCTCATGCCAATCAGCGTGAAAACTTTTTCTTTTCTGTCTTTGATAATAATGTCTGTATAATTTGCTTGTATTGTTCGATCCTAGTTAATAGAAAAATCTCAGAGGATGGTTACCTCTACTCCCTCAAATACAGATTAATGATGTTGTTCATACCAGTTGGCTGCTGCTTGTATCACGTTGTGATGACAGATCTTTCAATATAGATACTGACCTACACTATCATGACGACTTTTGTATTGATTGGGTGTGAGTATTGAGCATCCTGATATAAGATAATTAATAGTTTTAATGTATTGAGCACAGAGTGTACATTTTAGATCTCTGGTATTATGCAAGATATTAACTTTGTAGTTGTGTGCAAGAAAACTTCATGGTCATGTGCATCAAGAATAAACCCTTTAGTCTCACCATTAATCCCCGAAAATAGCAACTTGTAGGTTTTGAATTGATCTATATCAATAGATATATGTTTCGGAGAAAGAAATTACCTATGTAGAGCTTTCTTCTGTTTGCTTTTGAACTAGCTTTTTTATTCTTGTTTCAGTTTTTTGATTGCTATTTTCAAGATATAAAATTGGTTTAACGCTTGCATATTTATGAGCTCCTGTACATACAAAATAAGCTATTTTATTTTTTTCATGTTCCATTATGAGTTATAACATCTAATCCTGTAAAGTTGCATTATATCTTTTAAACAGTTCCAGTTGAATCATGCCACTTTCTCCCACATCTCTTTGGTAGATACAGACGGTCAACATCTGCTGCAGTTGTTTGTGAACTTTAATTTCCCATTATGTTGATGATATGAGTTAGAACTTGGATAGTAAGAGTGTTAATGACTTATTATTTCTCGAACTCAGTTTTCATTATTACTTGCACTCATTTGATACATTTCGTTGCTTTCATTCACATCCAGATATCTGTAGGCATGTTCCTGTGCGAGTTATGTAATCACTGTATCTACATCAAGATACATGTATATTCTGGCTACTAGTAAGCTTTCCTCGTTTGAATGTGGCCTTTACCTATTTATCTTGCCCAAATTCCATACAAATATCATCGCTGAAAACTTTCAGTCTTTAAACTTTAAACTTCCAATTTATCATTATTTATTGCATATGAATTCAAACCATGCATATAAAATATATTATTTACCCTTTTATGTCTGATCTTATCCTGTTTTGTTAAACAATTTTGATAGAGGAAGATAAGATAAAGTGTTTCCTTGAAAAGACCCCGCGCTTAATTTTCATTTACTTAGGAAGACATCGTTAGAACTCAAGAGTAACACATTTGTTTCCAAAATTCTTATGTCATAAGAAATTCTTAAGTGTTAGTCTGATTTTGTATAATTCAAGGGCTTTGATGATTTACGAGGGTAGGATGGCGTTAAAAGACTTTTTGTAGTCTATCCATGCCACACTAAAAGGTTTGCGCTGTAGTGGCAGCCGTGACAATATTCTTTCAGATGACTCATTTCTTTGGGGTAATATGGACATTAATAACTTGCATTATGTTAACAAACAATTGATAGGCTGCTTCTTATTCTTCTCCGAGCTGTATCTCTTCAGGACGTGTGTGATTATAGCTTTCCGTAATTTCTTGTACTTTGTAGTTCTTAAATTTTTTGTTATCTCTCCTAAATCTTGTATCGCCATCTAATTACTCAAGTTCGCTAGGTAAGCAATGCGTTGTTTCCTTTTGATTCTGTTGCTTTAAATCAATCCTGTATCAAGATTTCCAAGCCCTTTTTCCTCATTATGTGCTCTATAAATTTCAACTATCTCTTTCTGATGTTGAATATAAGCAACCTTTTTGTTTACATTTTCTTTAAAACTTCATTATTACTCATATGTTAGGTCCATGGTATTCCTAGCATCCTTCTGTGGAACCACATTTGTTGTTTGATGTTTCGTTTTTGTTTGCGAGATTATACTTGATCATTAACAGTATGTAGGAAGACTGATATTGCATAACTGTTCAGTATTCTTTTCTTTGTATCTAATGAAATTTTCTTGTTTCTCAAAACTAAAGGTATTTTTCACTATGCCAATGCATCTTCGGATTTTAATGTCGTATTTGCCATCCTCTGTTAAGACTTTTCTCAGATATCAAAATTTTCATAATTGCTTGATTTTTGGTATTTCCAATTTGTAACTTGCATGTTAGACTGTTTTTAATTTTTTTCTATCTCTTTTTTTGGCAGTAAGTATGTGACATCTTAAGAGACTAATTCTGGTGTTCTTGTGGAGTCCAGCATCATTTCATTAAATACTGTTGTCATAATATCTTGAGAAAATGTGTCAGAAGTTTTGGAATTTTGTCAATTGTTGATGATTTCCACTTTTGTGAGTTGGTTAGCGTATCTTTTATTTCTTTTGTTGTAATATGTTGCCATTACTGTTCGTGGATGTTTCCTTTATTTTTCTCTAGATCTTTTGACTATTTAGCATTTTCCTTGTAGTATTTGTCATCTCCTTATATGTTATTCCAGAATATGCTTATTTCTCTTTCCAATCGTCTTTTCTCTTTTGTAACTGTTTGGATTCCTATTTCTTTGTAAAGTTTCTTTTCGTCTGTTTCTTTGTAAAGTTTCTTTTTGTCTGTTTCTTGTTTTGTCTATAGAATCTTTTCGCATTTCTCGATCCTACGGAGACGTCATGCTTCAACTGAGATTCCTGTTTAAGTTTTTCTTTCAATCGGGTTATTTGTTTATCACTCTCCAATTGATATTTTCTTTTAACTTTACCAGATCTGAGTTCATTATTCTTAAGAAGTTCCTCCAAAATACATTTTTCTACTCTCATTATTTTCATAGTTTTTGATGTTTAATTTCCATCTTGTTTTATTATTTGGTGGCCTGTGATTCTTGTTTTTCTAATTTATTCCACACTTAAGAAATTTTGCAGCTGCATATATCATTTGATTTAGTATTTAGGTTTTGTTGCATTACATCTGTAAACTTATGCTTATTTCTGATTTTCAAAAAATACTCTCTTGCAGACATGTCAATATGTGCTGTTTTCTAGGCACATCCAATTTTACCGTGGGAAAATCAGCATAGTCTGAAGTAAAAGGCCTCAAACTAAATAAAAACAAAGTTTTCTGGGCAAAATGTTTATACTATCATAAAGAGGGTAGATCAAAGTATTTTTAATTATTTTTACAAATTTTAAAAATTGTTTTAACAGGTTCTGAAAGGCTCATTTAGTAGTAGAAAATCTTTTTTTCTCTTGTCAGTGAAAGGGATAAATTGACGCTAGAGTTTATTACGTCAAAAACGTAATATTACTCGAGGCATTTTTTGATTGTGAAAGACACCTTAATTTGGAAATTCTTGCAAAAGTCAAATAATCGTTTGATTTTGATGAACATTTCAGGACTTATTCACAAATGACTGAAATAACTTTTGAAATAATTATTTTTATAAAATATTGGTAAAAAATATTTTCTTTTTAATTTGTTACCACCCCACCAATATTTAATTTCCAGAAATGTCGAAAGATGCGACTAGGTCACAACATATAGATAGTTTTCATTAAATTCAGGATTCATTAAGGAAAGCTAATCAACTGTCTTTTTTTCTTCAAAACAAGCCACCTTTTAGAAAATCTGCTCTGAATTAGGAAAACAAAAATGCAATGAAACTATGCCAATTTTTATTTGGGTAAACTTTTACTTGCTTTTATAAACATAAATTAAATTGTGTCATCGTCTGAATAAAAAAAATTCGTTAGTAATGAATTTTTACAAGAATTGTTTTTATTTTTAATATTTTTTATTAAGTAATTTAAAATGTTATAAAATTATTTTTACCCTTAGTTATCAAATTAAGGGAGATACCTACATTCACAATGAAAAAATCAAGAGGAAAGTTGGAATTTAAGAAAATATGTTTAATTTCAATTTGTGTTTGCAGAATGTTTCTAAGAAACAAATATGTACTACAATTTTATGGTGCCTAGCTAAGATTAAAACAAATTGGAAAAGGTTTCATTTTTTATTCTCAATTGAATAAAAAAGCCATTTTTTCTATTTTATTTCATAACCTAATCCTACTATTGAATTTATGCATTTTTATTGATTAACTCCTACTTTCATGTTCTTTTTTAAATTGTAAATGATTGTACAAAACACATGTTATAAAATCATTTTTACCCTTAGTTATCAAATTAAGGGAGATACCTACATACCTGTACCTGGAAAAGCAGCTAAACAGTGAAGGAGGATTGGAGAGCCAATTAAGAAAACACCACGGCCCTTTTCATGGCCACAAAATATTCTTGAAATTTCTCTCTCTTCAAGATATTGTATAAATACAGTATGACATGTACATAAAATATAGATACTTATTTATAACATGTACAGTTATGTAAAAATTAAATTAGATATTTTACCTAGTTATCTTACTAACTAATATGAATAATGTATAATAAAAATTTTAATAATTAGCATAATATTTCATAACTTAGCTGGGTTATTTTAATTTCATTCTTTCTTATTAAATTGTAAAAATATTTTAAAAGAAATTTTAATTTTTATTTACTCAGAAAGCATGTGCAATCATCCAGCTATAATGCTAAACTAAAATTCTATAAAATAAGTAACTGTTGAAAATACTGTTACATTTTTATTATTACGACGTAATGAAAAACTAATGAATGAAATTACAATTTTTGTAATCTGTTTACGTAACGTGTCAATAAATCAAAAATTTCAAAAAATGGAGGAAAATTTAAAGTTTTTTTTTTTCGAAATCTTTCGGATTCCAATCGATATAATTTCAGTTTAAAATACACCAGTGTATTTTAATTACTGGAATTACTATCGTCAATCCCTTGGCTTTCAAATAGACCTAATTTTAAAGCTTGAAGATAGAATATTTATTTTAAAATTTTCATTTAAAATTTAGGTATCTAAAAATTGATTGGAGGTACCTACTCTTCATTATTCTTGTTGGGGACCGGTTTGATTCGTTCGCTAGAGAATGATATTCGTATCCTGATCGGAACGGTTTCTGATTAGTTGGTCGTAATATGAATTCATGTGTTAGCAATTCTGAATATACATTTACTTTTAGAGATGGTGAAATCTTTATTTTTATTTATTTTTCTATCACTGTAGGTCTACATCAGACAAATTGGTTGTCTCCCCTTCAACCCCAGTGTCCAGCTGTTCTTCGTCTGTCTCTTAAATATTGCTCTGTTCCCTGTTTTCTTTGATATTGCATTCAATTCTTGATTTAATTTCTATTAAATCAATGTTTGTGAGGTACTTTTATTTTACTATATATCGTCTGATATTTGCTAACTTGTTTCGGTCTAAGTATTTTCTTTTGTTCCGATTTCTTGCACGCCACATTTGGTAGATGTCCTTGTTTGTTTTGTCTTTTCTCGTTTTTTTTTTAGTGTAAAACAGAAACAATACATTACTTCTTTATATTCTTCCTTTTTATTTACTTGTTTATTTCTTTTAACCTCTAGTGATCTGGAGGGTGAAACTCGATCTGGTGACTCGTCAGACTTTTGTGTAGAAAAGAATTGGATCCTGATTAGTAGCTGATTTTTTTTTTTAACCTCAGTCCCCCAAGGGACACGTACTCTCTTAAACTGTAGGACGGGCAACATAGTTTTATTTGAAGACTTTTTTTATGTATTCTCATAGTGATCCCACAAGTGATGCACAATAAATTTATCAATGGTTGTGTGGCACAATAGATAAAACTGACAGAGTGTGCCACTTCCTGGTAGGTATCATTCACAACTTCATAATGCAGAAAAATCACTCTTCAACACGAATACCATCTTGCGTTGCGAGTTTTATTCAGTTTTCGTTCTACCAGGAACATTGCCAACAAAGATGAAAATCTCCCTCCTATTAATTTTTTATAAGAATAGCGTTTCTAACTCCAAATAAGAATGAGATGCCGCGTCAAAATTCCGAAAAAAACTAAAACTGTTTCAGATTTTAACGAATGGCTTTTTCTTCTTTCTTTTAATTTAAAATAAAATTTCAAAATTTAACTTTAAAATAATTATCCTCTATGAAATACTAGAAACGCGATATTTAAAGTTTAGAATGATTTAAATAAAATGAAAATTTCTCTTGGAGCATTATTTTAGATTTAATTTTCAAGCTAACAAATGGAATTTAATGTTCGCAATAATTAAAATACTTTGCTGTATTTCAAAACTGAATTAAATTGACCGGAAGGAGATTTCTTTGGAAACAGCTAAAAATCATTGGTTTTAACGCCTTATTTAGTAATCTGTCACCACAGTGTAATTCTTCTCATGAAAAAAATAAATTAAAAAATAAAATATACTTTGCTGAAACTTCACTTAAGAAATGTTAGCTAATTTAAACTTTAGTTAATTCGACATGAAACAAATATTATTAGTTTAAAATATCGCAGAAATTCAATTTTAACACGAAGGTAGTTGTTTATTTAAGGTGTTGGCCGGTTGAGAGGTTTACTGACAGACGGAAGTTTATTCATTTGCTTTTTTTCTACTACAGACCTATCTGTAAAGATTACTTGAGGAAAATAACGTGAGCGCCTTTTTATATAATTTTTGACTACCCAGTAATTTTTTAAAATTTGGGAAAAGAGTTTATTTTATTAAAACATGATTAAAAATGTAGAGTTTAATGTTATTTTCAAGTGTTAACCTTTTTTACAAGAATTTTATTTTATTTTTTTCCTTTTGCAGCTGTTAGATTACATTTGATATGAATGGACAAAAAGAAATAATTTCGACTGACGTTGATTGTATTATGATATTAATCTAATTTCATATCACCCGTTCAGTCAGTATAAAAGAACAATATTATCACCCATACTAAGTTTAATAAATGCGTATGGAATAAAAAAAATTGTATTCTTAAATTATTGGTTAAAATACATTCGCTTAATGTTATTTATGGTTCAGTTAAGGATGTTGGGACAGCCAGTTAAAGAAAATTTAGTTTGAAACATAAATACCAATTTCTTCGCATTGCTGGTCTTCTGTTCTTTAGATTTCATTTTTTTTTTCACGCGTTTTCTTTTTAGACAGGGATCGAATTAGTCTTTTCCTTTATTTTTAGACCTCAGTGGCTATCAAACGTAATTAAAATTTTATTTTCGTTCTGTTTTAAATAAAAGGTAAGTCATAATTTTACAAGATGTAGTTAAACCTTAAATTTCAAAACAAATCTCTAGGACACACATTAGATTTAAAAGAAAATTTTAAATTTGTTTATATTTTTCGTATACAATGGCGGCTCGATGAGAGACGTAAAGGTGCTAATGCTTTAATTTATATAGGGAATTTATTTTCTTTTAATTTGGATTAGCTTTAGACCATTATTTTTCAAATGAAACCGAAATTTAAGTTCAAAGAAGGAATTTAAAATATGTGTTTTTTTAGAAAGTCAGTGGCGGTACTTGAAACAACTTAGTGGAAAAATACGTTAAATATCCGTAAAGCTTTTAAGTTTTCTGAGGTTCCAAAAACGCTCATTATTATATAAACTTGTTACAGGGCTTATCGCTATAATTGGATTTGAATGATGTTCACACTAGTTTCTTGCAGTTTCCTTCCCGTAAAAGTTACATATGTTTAAGTGGAGGAATTGTTCCATCTATCACATCGGGTTTTATATTGTGGGTATAAACATTGTGAAACCTGATACAATACTGTCAGTTGTTTCTGATAATTTATTACAAAATCGGCATTTGGTGTCAACAAAATTTTTCAGTATGTTTGCTTGGTAATTTCTAGTTAGCAAGTTTTGTGCAGCAAGAATAAAACAGTCGGTTTCAGTTTATAAGCCTGCATTATGTAAGCACTAATGAGTACGAGGTTTCTACATAGCTTGTTTTGTACGGGTATAGTATTGACGATTGAGTGTGTTTCTGTAATTATCCATTTCTTGAATGTTATTCTTGAACATTTATCTAATCCGAAATCCATACCGATGTCATCACTGAACCATTTTAAAGTACTGACGACAACCTTCAACTCATTGTCGTCTCTGGTAAAGTATTTGATATCTTCCATGTTAAATAAGTAATAAAACGTTTTCTTTTTTCAATTTGTATTCATGGTTATTACTGTTTAGCAAAAGTGGGATTAAGAACAGACAGAAAGATGAGGCAACAGGGAGTTTATTATTATTATTATCATGTCATTTTTCATCATATTTCGATTTCTGCTTTGGTCTCACTACCAACCAAGTCTGCGGGGAGACCTAAGGCAGGTACTGGCGTGTTGTTATGGCTCCATTTCATGTTTTTCTATCTTCCCTATCATCCTCAGCATTACATAGATAAAGTCTCCCTTAGTGTGTGGGCTGTACTTAATAAGACAATTTTTTGTATGTCTCTTAAGCTGGGGTTTCCAGGGATTCTTTCAATGTGTTGCTTTGTTCCATCCTCCACCACTCCAAGTGCACCCACCACCACTGGCACAACTCTTGCCCCCAATCTCCACATTTTTCCTACCTCAATTTCCAGGTCTTTATACCCCGACAGTCCTCCAAATTCCCTGACCGCCACGTCACAATCCGCTGGACAAGCCATATCAACCAACAGACAAGCTTTCTCCTTCCGGCCCCTAACAACAATGTCTGGCCCGCCTGCTTCAACCTCTCCGTCTGTGCAGATGGTGCAACCCCACAGAATGGTTACATCCTCCACCTCTGCAACCGGTGCCGGGTGATGCTCATACCAGCGTTTGCCCACAGCCTTTCCACAATGTTTGCACATTGCCCAATGCAAACACTGCCCAACTCTATCGTGGCGATTTCTATACCCACCCGGGGCAAGCACAGAACAGCCCGAGACCAGGTGGTCCACTGTCTCCCGGTGCCTATCACAAAACCTGCATTTTGGATCCATATTACCATGCATAATATTTGCCTGAAAGTTTCTCGTGAAAAGACCTTGGTCTTGTGCTGCAAGCATAAATCCCTCAGTCTCAGACTTCAATCCAGATGCACGCAACCATCGATGAGCACCAACTTTGCCAACATTGGATCTACTGGCACGTACTGGACATTGGCCATGCAGAGGCCTGCCCTGCCAGCGCTGCCTCATCCCCCCAAGAGCTCCATCCTTGGCCTCCATTTTCACACCTTTTGCCGCAACAGCTGGTTCTTGGCTACTGCCCTGCCCCCCGACAGAATCTACTAACTGTAATTCTTGTTTGTATTTACTGCCTTCTTTTATTATTGAATATTTTTTCTTTCTTTCTTCATGTTGCCTTACTAATTGTATCATCCAATCCTTTGTTGTTTCTATGTATGTTAGTAAGCCAATAGTTGTTGTCTTGTATGACAACTCCAGCTGAATAAGACCCCTTCCACCTTCTCCACGGGGCATGTATAGACGGTCCACACCAGCCCTCGGGTGATGCATCCTATGCTTAGAAAGAAGCTCTCCCGCCCCAGCATCCATTCGCCTGATGTCGCCCAGAGTCCAGCCCAAGATGTTGAAGCTATATCGGACAACTGGGATTGCAAGGCCATTAATGGCCATAACTCTATTCTGTGAATTTAATTCAGTTTTTAATATCACTCGTAGCCCTCTATAGTACTCTTTACGCACCATTTCTTTCATTTTTTCATGGTGAATGTTTTCGCTCTCATTTACACCTACGTATTTATAAGCTTCTTCTGGCTTCAACCCCCCCATTGTTACAGCAGGGTCTAGGCTAACTGAGGATGTTTCTTGTATTGATCCACGTAAAACTGTAGCTTTAGCACATTTATTCAAATTAAACCCCACTCCAATGTCCTCGCCGAAGCACTCCACAGTCTGCAGGAGACCTTCCAGCCCACTATCACCCCCAGCACATAACTTTAAGTCATCCATGCAAAATAGATGGCCTACTTTCTTTTGGCCTATTTTATAACCACACTCTGTCCTACCAAGTTGACCGGTTAGTGCTATTAATGACATGCAGAATAGCAAGGGAGACAAAGAATCACCCTGAAACACACCTCCCTTGACGTCCATCCCATCAGACCCATAGGTTCCATCCACATGACCGAGGCAAAGGGCTGCTCCCCACACAGACATGCACTGCCTGACGAAATCGACGATGACGGGCGACATCTTGCATATATTTAAAGTCTTTAAAATCCATTCATGTGGCACACTATCGAATGCCCCCCGGCAGTCCATCCAGGCAGCACTAAGATCTTTCTTTGTCTTGTAGCAGTTTTCCAGGATCATTTCGCTAATTAGCAATTGGTCTCCACAGCCACAACAGCCACGTTTGCACCCCCTCTGCTCAAGCGGCATCATGTCATTTCTCTCTAAGAACAAACATGCCTGTCCTGCCAAAATAGATGTTAGTAGTTTATATGTTGTCGGAAGACATGCAACTGGTCTGCAGTCCCTCGGGTTGTTTGTGTCACCATTCCTGGGCAGAAGAAATGTAATTCCTTTTGTCATCCATGCAGGAACTCCAGTGGGATCGTCAACCATCTCTTGGAGTTCTTTGGCTATTTTTTTATGTGCTGCATTTAAACAATACAGCCAAAAGTTAGGAATTTTATCCATACCTGGAGTTTTCCAATTGTGTGCTTTTTTCAGTGCAAATCTAACATCATCCTCTGCAATTCCAGACCATGTCTGTTCGGGCCCATTCCCCACTCGTTCCATCTCCTGCGTAATCCAATGCACTTCCCTGCTAGGTTCCCCAGGGCAAGCCCATATCTCCCCCCAGAACTGCGTGACTTCCTCCACCCTGGGGGGCACTATCACTTCAACTCCCTTTTTACCCATTTCCCCGTAAAATCTCTCCGTATCAGTCCGAAAGATCCTGCTTCGTCTGTAAAATTTTGCTCCCCCCTCATAGCGTCCCATTCTTTGAGCCTTCAGTTGGACCCCTTGCCTTATTTTTTCCTTACCTGATAAGACGTCATTTTCATTCCTGATGTTATATTTTTTTTCGGCTCTTCTTCTTTTCCTAGTTCTTACATTTATTCCTCTACTCAGTTCATCCAGCACTGACAGTTCACTTCTTAGTTGTTCGATTTCTTTTTCGATTTTTCTTTTCCAAGGTGGATCTTCACGTCTGCGTGACTGCCTTGTTTTTATTTTGATGTTTAACCCCCCTGCTGCTGCTGTCGCCGATGCACACACCACTTCGTCAAGATTTGTATTCGGGTCCTCATCCAGCACCGACCCCAGTGCTGCATTGCACAATCCAACAGTTCGGAGGCCTTGTTTTGCCGGCTGGAATTTTGGGAGCTGCCCACGCTCCTCCACCGCAACACTCTGTATTTGACTTAGCTGGTTTTTTATCTCCATCTTGGCCTCCCGCACATTGTTCTCACTCTCCGCCAAACAACTATCTTCGATGTGTTCTGAACTCATTTCATTCCTGTCTTTTAACTGACTCAGACTCAGATCGCACCTTTCCAGCACTTCCAGACCTACATCATTATCTTCGCAGCGACCCGCGTGCCTCACGGCCTCCACACCATGACCCGTGATTTGTTTGATGCCATTACTTTCCATTTCTGGTTCCGGCTCCCTCCCACACCTTGCTGATTCGACTCTTCTTGTTACAATTCTTTTAATTTCGTGAATCTCAGCCTCTGACAGTCGGTTATTACGAATAATGTACCTACGTACATTGGCCAATTTATTTTCGTCAATATACTTTCTATTTGTTTGACCAACTTTTTCACGCCAAATGTCATATGTTTGGCGAGTCATGTTTTTTTGAGGTTTGAGTAACGCTTCATGAAATGCAGTCATAACGACTTTGTACTCCTCACGAGACCATTTTATTTTTTCTTTCTTTAAATATACGGTTGTAGATCTAGCTGGTGAATTTTCAGGACCATCATTAGGATTATCCTGGTTGTGGGGACCTGAAGATACATTCTTTGTGTAGGAGTTTGTTCCTATGGCAGATTTTTCGACCTCAGGTAGGTTCCCTCCTGAAGGACGGGCTCCCTGTTTATCCACTGGAAGAGCCATACTGGACTTTTTATTTCTATTTGTGTTTTTCATGTTTTTCCCACGAGTGACGCACGGGTCCAAAAGTCCACCCAAAGTTGCCCGGCACGTTGGGTAACGGTCTTTTACAAACAGGGTCCCGAAGCCTGTAGGGAATCGTTTGTGACCTCATAACGCAGTAGCCATTCACTCCTCGGCACGATTAACACCTTGAGTTGCGGGTTGTTGTTCGGAGTTTTCCTTCTCCTAAATGGGCTGCCAAGCAACATCTGACAAAGACGCGATTGGAATTGAAGGAGAAAGACGGCTCAACGAAACAAAGCATCAATATTACTAGAGTAGTTTGTTTAAAAAAAAAAAAAAAAAAAAAAAAAAATTATAATATCTTAAGAAAAAAAAATCCTGTTTATATTAAAACAAAATTTCATATTGAGAAAAGGAAAAATTCAAATAGAGAGACGTTTGTTGAAAAAAAAAAAAAAATGTAATAATTTGTTCGTCCACTTTATCTTTCATTTTTTCAACAAAGTCGTTGGTCAAAAATAGGATTATCATAATAAGATAAATTAAATAAGTAAATTAAATCAATAAATAAATAAAAATAAATTTATCAAAAAAATACGTAGACTTTCTATAAATTAATACCATATAAATTGTTTTTCATCGGATTTAATTTATTTTCTTGTTTTGTTTTGTTTTTAAGAAAATTATAATAGTTCAAAAATAAAAATAAAAAAAAATAAAAATAAAAAAAATAAAAAAATTTTTACGAAATATCGACAGCTAAAGGAAATATAATACGGATGATTTTATTTAGGTTAATTTAAAGAACAAACAGATAAATTAAAATAAAGCAGAATTTCATAAAAAAAAAAAAAAAAAAAAAAAAAAAAATTCCCTAATATCTAAAGAAAAAATCCTGTTTATATTAAAACAGAATTTCATATTGAGAAAAAGAAAAATTCAAAGAGAGAGACGCTGGTTGAAAAAACAAACAAACAAACTTGGATGTAACGGCCGTTCATCGAAAAAAAAAACATCACTGCACTTAGAGAGTATTGTTAAAAAAAAAAACATTTATTGCTACTATTAACCTTTGTCCTTGCAAAAAAAAAAATTCAAAATTTAATTTAAAAAAAAAAAAAAGTGGACATACCTTTGAGTTTACTACCGTAACATTTAAAAATAATAATTTGTTCGCCCACTGTATTCTGTGTTATTCTTTCATTAAATCCAGCGAGAATAAAATTATCGAAAAATAAATAAATATATAAACTGAACGAACAAATATAATAAATTATTACATATTCTCTCTAAGAAAGAATATCCTAGATCGAACATTTTTTTAGTGTTTTTCGACATATTTTTTTTTCCTTGTCTTGCTTTAGAAAACTAGTTAATAAATCTATTTAAAGGATCATTAAAAGAAGAAACATACAACTAAAATTATATACGAAGGGAAAAATTAATGTTTATGTTTAATATAGTTTAATATAGTGAAATGAGAAATTAATGTTTACATAAAAAAAAAATTAAAAAAAAACGTTACGTTTTCAGGAGCCTCAGAAAAGCACGTCATTCTCGTTGTAATCCCAACCGCGATTATTATTATTATTATTATTATTATTATTATTATTATTATTAGTTTGAATATTTTTATAAGTAAAATCTTTGAAATTCATTCATAGATATTTTTCAATCTATTTACATTATTTAGATACGAACTATTGTTTGCATCTTAATAGTTGCTATCGCAATGTGTCAGCCTTCATCAGGGTAACCTACAGGGTATTTTGAACTGAAACTTTATTTAATCTATGGGGCAGACTGTTCCCGTTACACTACCCATGTCTCGGAATTTCTTGTCTTGTTCTTATTTTTAGTAGTGCTCAGTTATTGCATTCAATATTTCTATTAAATCCAGGTACACAGTGATCAGACCAGAAAGAGAACTCACAATTACAATGTCATCAAATTCATGAATAAATGATTTAATGCACTAATTTTTAATCCACAAGACAATGGCCAAAAGGATTAAAGTCTTGGTTTGTTAATTGAATAAGAACAATCTACCCCCATAGATTATATAAAGGGTTTACTTCAAAATTCCTTGTAGGTTATCAATATTGACAAGCACCTGAGCACAACAAAGATGCAGACAATAATCTGGGTCTAGATATAATAACTCTTCATCTTATAAATTCAGATAGAAAATTTTCACTCTATTTTATATTTAACATTTTCATAAGAACATTGTTCTTTTTCATATGAAGTAAAATTATAAGTTAATGGGATGAGAAATTTTTCAATAAAACTTTCTCTTTTGTGAGATACACAATGTTCCTTCTTGAACTGTGATAGAAAATGTTTACATTTTATTTTTTTAATTATGCGTTTTTGTTGAGGTTAACGAGAAAATTCAAAAGGAAAAAGAGTGATAAAAATTCAAGCCAATACCTTTTTTATATTAGAATCTTTTCCTGAATTCTTAAAGTTCTCTAGATTATAAATTTAGAGTTGTTTACTACTGTTAAAAGAAAAATATTATTCACTCTCAGCAATGATAATATTGAATAATTACAGTGAACTCATATCTGTGAATGAAGGCATTTAATACAAATGCATGCATCAGTTATGAAAAAGTGTATATCCTTTAAAATTGGGCACATTCAATCGAATTGAATATATTTTATGTCATATATTGAATCATATCTTTGTCATTTACAGTCCTACATTTATTTTCTTGGAATGAATAACATTACAAAAATATTTGGCGATAAATATTATTGATAAATATGTAGATGTATATGCGTATGTAATTTATCTAAAATAAAAGAATTTCGAAAGTTTATTTTCACCATGCATATTTCCGTCAAGACCTAAACATTTTTCATAAACAATTAAAATCAATATTAGCTTGTTTCAATAAAATTATGGCCGCCTAAATAACAAGCAACATTTTGGTAAATAACTTGTAAATATCATTTTGATGAAAATTAGTAATTTATTAGATTGTAGTTATTCTGAAATCATAAATCTACGATCAAAATAATGTTAAAATCTTTTGATTTTCACACTATTTACATTATTCGGACAATTACCCTCATTTTTGTTGCCATTTGTACGGCATTTTGACCGTTGTACGCTCCAGCCTTCTTCTTTTGCGAGAAATTTCGAACCGAACTCTTTATTACGGTCACTGGGGTACATCATTCTCATTCCTTGTGCAAAACCTCTTTTCGTAGTCATGAGTTATCTCCCTCTAAATTACTTGTTCACCACTGTAGCCTGGTATTGAACTCTTCGGGTCAAGTCACTGGAACTAACAAACGTCTATATCCACTAGGCCATGTGTCTTTAAGGACAGCAACAACTGAATTTCTGGGATTTATAAACCAAATGTTCAGTCAACATTTTTTTACCAGTGTTCATATTGCAATTTTCTGATGTTAATGGTTTTCTCTCGTACTTTTTACCAGAGTTCATATTGCAATTTTTGACGTTAATGGTTTTTTTGTAGTATTTTTTACTAGAGCTCATATTGCAACTCGATGGCTGAGATACATTGATGACACCTCTTACTTTGGTCACACCAGGAGGAGGTCCAGACGCTACTGGACCATGGGAACTCAATAAGATCGTCGAGACAGTTCACTATGGAAAAAGAGAGTGACAACAAACTGGCATTCCAGGATGTGGTAATAACTAGAACAGAAGTGGGGTTCAAGGCATCCGTATACCGTAAGCCAACATTCACCGGACAATACCTCAACTTCAACTCCCACCACCCATAGAATGTAAAGAAAGGGATCGCCGCTGCCTGCTACATCGAGCAAAAGTGATAAGCCGCGACCCAGAGAGAATTGAAATGGTCAGCATAAGCAGTACCCTAAAACGTAACAATTATCAAGGGTACATGACAACAACTCCAACAAACATGGAAGGCAGGGTTCGTATGGATAAAACATTCAGAAAACAACCTCATTTTGTCTATGCCTATGTGAAGGGATTATTGGAGAAAATACAAAAGATCTGTGGTTCATATAACATCAGGACGATCTTCAGAAGTGGTTCTACAGTTTGCAGGTTCCTTCCTCGTGTAAGACCCCCAACAGGAGGATATGACTAAGGACTGTGTGTACGCCATTCTTTGTAGCTGTGGAAAGAAATATAAAGGAGAAACAGGCCGCTCCCCACCAAGGTAAAGCTAAAAAAAACATCGCAAGGCCGTAACACGAGTGGAGATAGAAAAATCAGGCAGATCTGATCACATAGGAGAAAGAAGAAGGATCACAAGTTGAAATAATAAATAGAGAACGTCACTGGAAACTACGTTAATTTAAAGAATCAGCACACATGCTAAGCTACAAAAAACTCCTAAGCCGACCAAACATAGAGGTGAATACAATTTGGGATCCAGTAATACGGAATGCCAGAGAAAATCAATACTGTGAAAAAATGCAATATGAGTTCTGGTAAAATACTAGAGAAAGCCATTAACATCAAAAATTGTAATATGAACTCTGGTAAAAATACTAGAGAAAACAATTAGCATAAAAAATACTAGAGAAAACTATTAACATCAAAACTCTAGCAAAAAAATGTTTACTGAACGTTAGGTTTATAGGTCCCAAAGTTCAGTTGTTGTCCTTAAGGACACTTGGCCCAGTGGATATAGACATTGGTTAGTTCCAGTGACTTGACCTTAAGTGTTCTGAGTTCAATATCTGTCTACAACAGTGGTGAACAAGTAACTTAGAGGGAGATAACTCATTACTTTTGTACAGGTGATTTCTTTCCTAGAAACAGTGTGTAAAATTATCTGTGGATCTTAGCTAATCTGTTAGTCATTATTAGGATGCTTTTTTTGTTTAACTGAATATGTGGATTTCTTGTATATACATATATAGAGATGAGCATGTTTGTGATTTCTAAACTCAGTCGACACATTATGGCAGTGTTTATGATTGATTTTACTGAGAGTTGACTTTTCTTTTTTTATTATTAATACTTCTATTATTTTTAACCATTTATATGCATATAAATGATTCTATTATGTTCGTATTTTTCACATGTATGTTGCTGGTGTCGGAAATAGGATGAACTAAATTGTTGGAATCCCTGACCAAACAAGAAGCTTTGAACAAAAATCATCTGATGGTGACAGATTGAGAGAATGTATTACATGTGGGGGGACATTCTATCACCTATCCATGAGTGTTTTAAATTTCTGTTCTTAATTATGACATAAATAATTTTACTTGTGTAAAATATTGTCGTGTACCCAGTTAAGAAGTCCAGCAAGAAATAATATAACAACAACAACCAAAATAGGAAATAACGATATGTATATTAAACATAGCAAAATACAAATACTTCGGACTCTGTCAGAAGAACAATAAAAACGGGTTAGGAAGTAATGCTATAATTGAGACTTGCGATTGTCGTACGGTAGCTGTCTCGGTTATCTCTGCCTATCGCTCTGTCTTATGCTGATCTGCTGATCCCTCTCTGAGCTCTTCGCCTCCACCACTTGTGAGGGGACGTATATGTAGTTGTAGGAAGAGTTCAATCAGTTGTAATGGTTTTTTTCTTTATGTGGGGAGCTTTTAATATTTTTTCTTTTATGATTTTTCGTCAAAGGTTCGGCGAACTTCCTTTTTCTACCAGATTTTCTAGTTTCTGGTACTGTTGGAGGTCTTTATAACTCGAAAGAATCAACGATCCTGTCCACAGTTTCTTCTTGCAGTGGCGTGTTGGTTTCTTCCAACCGCCTTTTCCTTATTTGATTTATGTGCCTTCTGTATGTATATTCTGGCCTTGAATCATGTATAGCATATTTCCGATCCTATTAGTTATCGTACCGGCTTCCCAGTAGACGTACTGTTTTTAAACATTTTATAATATACTCTTTCTTCTGGTTTAAAAGTCCTCTTTGGTACGAATGACGTTGGCTGTTTATTGTTCTGCTTAGGTAGTAATTTGTCGAATACAGATTTTCTTTTTTTCGCAAAGATTACCTCTGCCGGTTACAGTCCTGATGGTGTATTGTTGTTTGGGGCAATCCTATACACATGTAGAAAGTGTTACAGTGCTTTTTCTGTTGGTAAACCATATATCTTTTTACTGCTCTTTTTAGGGTGTCAACAAATCTCTCAGCTTTACCATTTGAACGTGAGTGATACGGTGGACTTTTTATCTGGTTAACTTTGAACATCTCACAGAACTCCTGGAAGTTTGTGGACGTGAACTGTGTTCCGTTGTCTGTTATCAGACAATCCACTACACCGAACCTTGCGTAGGCAGTTAATAGTGTTTTCTGCCGTTGGACTTTTGTAGCGAAAATTTCTGGCCACTTACTGTAGCTGTCTACTGTGATTAAACGACAAAATCCATCTATAGGTCCCGCATAATCTATGTGGATCCTCGACCATGGTCGATCCGTTTTCTGCCAAGGTTTTTTGTATCATTGATGGTGCCCTGTATTTTTAATGAAGTCGTCCCTTTCTGCCTCGTTCCTAATTTCCAGTAACGTTACTGGTAGCTCGCGTACTGTGTTTCCCAATGCTGTTCTCATTTCGCCTGCTGATTGTAGTTCAGCTATGACCGAATCTTCCAGTGGTTCATTATTCTTTGGCATTAATCGTCATAAACCGTCTGCGTGTCCAATCTTGTTGGAAGGCAGGTATTCTAATTTGAAGTCGTAATTAAGTAATATCGTACCCCATCGTAATAGCCTGTTTGCTGTGTATGTTGGCAAGCCTTTCTTCGAACCGAAGATTGTCAACAACGGTCTGCAGAGTAAAATGTCTTTACCTGTGAAATCTTGTTACAGGAAATATGATCTCTAGAGCCTCTTTTTCAATTTGTGAATAGATTTTTTGCTGTTGATAGTGCTCTCGAAGCGTGTGCGATAGGTCTCGTCTTTCCGTCTGACATTTAGTGTAATAGACAAGCACCTACGCCATATGAGCTCGCGTCACTCGCTATTATTAGTTCTAAATTTGGATCGCAGTGTATTAAAAACAAGTCTGACGTAAATATTTTAATAATCTCTTAAAATGCTCCTTGGCATTGTGCTGTTCAAATCCCTTCCTTTTCTATTTTGAGTTATCCATTTAATGGAGCACACAATTTATGCATATTGGCAATGAATTCTTGGTAATAATTTACCAATCCTAGGAAACTTTGAAGTTCCGCGATATTTCTCGGTGCTGGCATATCCTTTAGTGCTGCCGCTCTTCCCGGATACGGCCTTCTTCCATCCTTGTTTATAATGTGCTCTAGGTATTTCATTTCTTTCAGTAAAAAGTCGAATTTTTGTTCTTTAATTTTAATCCATAGATTTGGATTCGAAGAATTACTTCTTGAATGAGTTTTGCTGTCACTCTTTATTAGAATGTTGTCTAGATATGCTATGGCGAATTCTAATTGAGCTAACATTGTATCCATTGTTTGTTGGAAAATTGCTGGTGCTACTTTAATTCCAAAAGCAAGCCTTTGAAATCTATACAATCCCTTGTGTGTCTTAATGCATAGTAGCTTAGAGGTCTTCTCATCCACTGGTACCTGTAAATATGCTTCGTTTAGATTAATTTTTGAGAAGTATTTGCCATCGTTTAATCTTGTGAACACTTCCTCTGGGCTGGGAAGCGGGTAGTGATAATACTTTATTGCATTATTAAGTCCTGTTGAAAAATCCGTGCAAACACGAATTTCAACTGATTTTTTCTTAACCTAGACGGTCGCCGCAGCCCACTAGCCCACTAGCTGAATTCTACTTTCGTTTCTACAAGTCTATACAGTTCCTTATCAATTTTTCCTGTTGCTGCAACGGGAACATTTCTTTTCTTTTTGAATATTGGCTGTACGCCACATTTAATTCTATTTTTTCTGCTACTTTTTAACATCTCCCAAGTCCTGATGAAAACACGTCGGGGAAATTTTCTTTTACTTTTTCTTTTATTTTCTCTGCTTCAGTTTGTTCACTTTCTACTTTCTGACAGAAAGTATTAATAGGTAAGTCCCATAAGTCATATTTTTGCATACAGTCTGTACCGAAAAGGTTCTTAGTATTTTTTAGAATGAACATTTTGAGTTTTTTTGTTTTTCCATTGAATGATACATTCGTGATTACCTCTCCTTCGAATTTTATTCTTTTTCCTGTTACCAATCTTGCAATTTTGTTTGTAGCATGGTGGGCTTATTCATTTTCCTCCATGTTTGTAAACTAATGATAATCAAATCGGAACCTGAATCAAGCTGGAATTTGATTCTTTTGTTTAGAACTTCTACTACTACGTATTTTCTTCTGTTTGTTCCGTCCTCATATTCCGTTCTGGCAGCTCTTATCCTGTTTCGATTTCCTTTTCTAGTTCTAGTTCTGCAATACGAACTTTTGTGTTCTATTCTATTACATGTTGAACAGGTTTTATAACGATACATATAGTCTTTATACCAGTGAAGAGCTCCACATCTACAACACAGACTAGGATGAGGTTTCATAATTGTTTTGATTTTTTGTTTGTGGAGGGTAAAATTGTGTATTTCTGTTTTAACTTTGGAGAGGGTAAAAATGTCTTTCGGTTAACTTTGCGTATACGTGCTGTGCCAGATTCTTCTATGCCCCTTGAGTCTTTTTTGACGCTTAAACACCTCTGGCAATCTTCTGCTAGTTACTGAAATGTCAGTTCCGGCTCGTTTTGCAATTTTGTCAGAATTCTTTTTTTCATTTCGGAGTCTTTTGTTGAGACTAGTCCCTGTACAAAGATTAAACATTTGAAGTTGTCTGACGAGAACTCTGATACTTTAAAATCGCCGTAGTGTTTATTTACAATTGATGCGAATGTGGTGTAGTCTTCGTCGTTTTTCTTATTTACGTTAAAGCATTTCCACCTTTTATGGAAAAGCGAGGTCTTCGGGCTGAACAGTTCTGTTAAGCATTTCACTGCTTCCTAGAAAGTTCATTCGTTGTCTTTTTGGGCGATATGAAGTCAACGAACATTGTATGTTCGGCAGTTTCCAGTTTTCTTAATAACAACCTCAATTTCTTTGTGTTTGATCATGGCTCGCAGTCAGTTTTATAAAAGTCCTCGTATCTCCTAAAGTAGTCTTTACCCTTGTCCGGAGAGTAAGTGAAATTTTCAATTGAGTTCCATACTGCGTTCTGAGAAAATGTAGACTATTTTCCGCTGTTCTGTTCTTTGTTGTTTATCACTTTTAATATTAATTCTTGTAATTCCATGTGTCTGGTTTCATTTTTTGCTGCATTTCTATTTGTTTCTTTTCCAATCTATGTTGAAATTCGAATTGCTTTTAAACAGTTCAACAATTGCTGCTTGGAAATCCAGTTTGTTCATTTATTTCTGTGAAAAGAAAAAAAAAGCAAAAAAAAGTTTTCGTAGTTGTACAGGGAGATATTTTTTTTCTTTAATTTCTTTTTAACTTCCTATGACGATTCTTTGAGTTTCCTTGTTGCTTTTTTTCGTTGCAACTGCTGTTGAAAAAAATTCCTTTATCTCAACGTAATTTTTTGAATATTTCGTCGTCACTTGTCGTGGGACGATGTTTTTTTTAAAACTCCGCGTGGATTTTTGTTTGTTGCGTGGGACGCTGTATTTCCTTTTTTTTTTAAATCTCTCTGCGTGTATTTGTTCCAGTCTTGGTCGCAAGCTTGTTGTGGGCGACTGACGTAAAAAACGTATTTTTCTTTCTTAATCACTCCTCTTGAATTTGTTCGATCATTCGTCACCACGTGTCGGGGACGACTGACGTGAAAAGAAATTTTCTTTTTTTCCTCTGTCCACGTGAACATATCTTCATCGCCACTTGTCGTGGACCCGGTTAAGTTCAGCAAGAAATAATATAACAACAACCCAAATAGGAAATAACGATATATATATTAAACACAGAAAAATGCAAATTCTTGGAACTTTAGTAGAAAATAAATTTGGGTTAGAAAGAAATGCTTGGAACTTAAGTAGAAAATAAATACGGGTTAGGAAATAATGCTATAATTGGGACTTGCGATTGTCGTACGGTAGCTGTCTTGGTTATCACTGTCTATCGCTCTCCCTTATGCTGATCTGCTGATCTCATTCTGAGCTCTTCGACTCCACCACTTGTGAGGGGACGTATATGTAGTTGTAGGAAGAGTTCAATCCGTTGTAATGGGTGATGTCACCATGACAAATATATTGTATCATTTCTTATTTAACTTCAAGTTAATGTAATTACCATTCTTATACTCAGCAGATTCTTAAAACATTGAAAATATTTTCATGTTGTCTGCTTTTGGACATTTTCTAACATTTTATTTAGCTCATCGTTCTGAAAATAAAAATGGTAGCATTTTCTCAAAAATGTACATGAATTACTCCAATAAAGAGAAAAAAATGAAACAAAAGTCAAATCTCTGAAGAATTATATTTCATTTTTTGTTTATGAACAGAAAAAATCAAAAATATTTGTTATTTTCAGAAGAAAAATTAACTTAAAAACTACTACAAATAATTTTGAATTCTTTTATTAATGAAATAAAAGAGATTTTCTCATCAAAATCATAACATCAAATTTTGTCTCCTTTCATTAGTATTCATTTATTTGTTAATTTTCTTATAAAGTCCGTGTATGTTCTTTTATGTTTTATCCCTGTGCTAATAATTTAATTTAGTTTTTCATACTTCCAAATTGAAAACTCATCAATTGTGTGCAGCTGATTTGCGGACACTGCAGTTGCTTTTAGCCAAAAACAAAACAAAACAAAACAAAACAAAACAAAAACAAAACAAACAACAACAACAACAAAAAAACAAACAAACAAACAAACAAAAAAAAACCAACTGTAATAGAGCAGATTTTTGGGTAACAAACAGCACTACCAGTCATCCAAAAGTGCTCCTAGTAATATTTTACTGAAAATAAAAATGCTGAATCCATACAAATACAGCCTAATCTTGGAGCATCAATATTCCTCTTTTCTGACGTATTCATACCAAATTTAACCTAGCACATCAAAGTTGGGTTAGTGTAAGATCTTTGACACCAGAATTCGATTCGAAATATACATTCATTATCCAGACTTATTTTATGTCTTCTCAAAATTATTAATATCTTTCCAGATTACATTAATGAACCGAATAGATCTCTTAAAAGATATTAAGAATACAACTCTGTTTCAATAAAACAAATGACACTGTTAAGATGAAGATAAGTTAAAATGGTTTCAGCTAGAAAGTATGATTCCATTCGAAATTTTCTATGATATTTCAATGATTCATAATTGTTGTGAGATACTGAAATTTAAAAAGACACTAAAGTATTTCTCTGTGTGTGTGTGTGCACAAATACATAGCATAACAGCCTTCTTTGCATGACACTGATTCCGAGCATATAAGATTTTTTGATGGTTCTCATTCTCATGATTTTTGAGAAAATCCCAGACACCCCCACACACAATACATTTAATAAAATGTTGGAATCTTACAATAAATAAATTAAGAAATATTGATAATTTAGTTTATTCATTAACATCAAAGACGCATATCTCTGATATATTTCCAGAATTAAATTCTACTTTAAGTCATGAGATAACATGATTATATTATCGTAAAAGGGTCAGTATGGAAGCTATTCAAGAAATACTTGTGGCTGAAAGGTGCTTGTATACTGAAATCCGACTTGTCTTCTTTATGAAAATGGATTAAAAGATAAACAAATCTGGAAAAAGATAGATTTATAAAATTCCATCTTAGAAAAATTATTTATTTAATAAAAATTTGATCTCATTTAAAAAGAGAGTGTTAGACAATTAAAAATGAATTAGCTTTGTTAATTATACCAGAAGATATGCTAATATATTTATAAAGATAGCTTTAGACACTGATTTGAAGTTTTATATTAAAACAATTGGAGGAAATCAAAAATTTAAAAATAAAAATGTTTATATATTAAGTTTCTAAATATTCTTTCATGTGCCTAACAGTACATGAAAAAACATTTCGAGACTTAATATATAATAGTCAAGATTATGTAAAGGAGAAAAGGAGATGTTTTATCAATATGTACTGTATGATGCTAGAATTGAAGGACAATTTTCTTTAAATTTTGGCTGTAATCAACGGATGCATTATGAACAATAATAAGTGGGCATTGTTTTATTACCATTGTAATTTTTTGTCTTCGGTGAAATAAAAATTTATGTAGGATTAGTAATTCAGCTGCTGGAAAAATCTATTTTTTCTTTAGTTCGTACTGTTTACTGTGTATATTTGTTAGTTCAGGGTATATTTAAATTTAGGAACGTGGGTTGGTCTGTCCAAATAATATCTCCAAAACATCCCGAACAAATAGTGGTGGTATAGTAATTGTAAGTTCCTGGGCCAACTTAGTGGAACTAGGCCTAGTAATAATTTAGCAATACTTTTAGTACTTATTTCATCCCCTAAACATAGAGAGCGCAACAAGAACAGCCTACACTTGTAGATTAAATGATGCGTTAAATTCAAATCCCCAGAAAGTTGACAGATACCTAAAGAATGGCGAAAGGCACAATGGCCGAAACGTCGTGATAATAACAACGAAAATTAGAACATTAGTTCGAACGTAAATAACAGGTTTTATTTGGAAAAAACTTTTTGATTGTTTCCATAACCTACAACACTTTCGCATACATAAAATCGTATATAATTGAATATTATATGTGATTTTACGCAGAAGTTCTGAAAAATTCAAATTATGTTGTATTCAGGAACATTGATTAGGTAAGCCTTCTCTGGCTTATGTCTTACTGCGGACATGATACGCATTATTCTATTTCATTAGAACTGGAAAAAAAATCGTTGCTTATGTCATTTCAAATTGATTAATACATGTGCATTTGTGACTTCTGCGATTAATAATTTTGGCTTCAAAACCACAAATTAGAACAAATTTTGTTAAATCTAAAAAAATCAAATTTACAATAGTGGGTGTAAACAATGAGAAGATCAATGGCGCATTCTAATTTTAACTAATAAAAATTCCATTCAGAAATAGTACTGGAACATTAAGAGACTTTCAATTTGACTATACAATATAATACAATTAGTGGATATAACTGTAAAGAATAAAGGCTGTCTTGACCCATGAATTTATTAATATATAGGCTGAAAAGAGAGTGAAAAGACTAAAAGGTCCGAATGTTATTGAAGTCGTTAAGAAACAATGTAAATATGCTATATGAAAGTTGGAACAGAACTAAAGTCCCTTTTAAACTTTTAATAGCAAACTTCAGCAAAAGAAAATGTCTACAAACCACTCTACTGTTAGGGATAATATATTAAAAGGTTACAGTATTGAGAGTTCGTGTTATCATACCGACAAAAGAGTATTTGATGAGGAACTGTGATTATAGAAATAATCTCTTAGATTATTGCAAATGAAAATCTATCCAGGTACACTAATTTTAGCTGTGTGTCAGACTAAACAACTACTTTGCTTTCAACAAATTCTGAAATAATACATCGATAGGAATGCTAATAGCTATGACAATAATTAAGATACATTTCAAAATTTTTATTCTGTAATGAACGAAAACTTATTGATCTGAACTGGACCCTATTTATAGTTATCAGATGATTAACTTGTTACTAGTACCTGAATAGAGTTTTATTGGGAATCATAAACGTTGTTTCATTAAACTGAAATAAAAATACATTTGAAAATATTTTTTAACATTAACTTTATTTACAGTTTTGTTCCATGATCTTCTGACATTGTTAATTAACTTTTTCCCAGATCTTTTCCTTTTCACCAAACAAGTCATGACGCAGTTTTAGTCTTCCCTACTTTTTGTAAGACTAAAAAGATGCGTCAAGGGTTTTTCCTGTCATGAAGACAGTTCTGTAAAGACGGAGAAAAATCAAGTTTGAAAGTGCAGTGAATACGGCAGCAAAACTTTTTGCCTGAAAACCTAAAAACATACAGTCAAGTGTTTTCCTAATAGAATACCATAACTTTTCTTCTGGCAGTCGCTGCATTCACTTGTCTAATTAGTACAGTAGGGTTGGTGGTTGCTGATTTCACTTGTCATACATTGTTGTAAAGCTTTCATTGCTTATACATGAAAAACATCAAAGCGGTTAGCATAACAAAAATGGTGAAAATGATATTCAACAGTTAATTCGATTATTTGATTTAGGTAAAACATTTAATAACAAAATATGAACTTGATTTATTTACACAAACATATTTCACCACATACACACGTTGTCAAACTCATTAATTTTAATACAGAACAGCAGTTCAAATGTCTATGTGTGTGTGAGGTCTTGGTGTGTATGTACGTAGTTGCACAAGTTATATTGAATAGTTGTGACCAATATTTATCTACGACAGAAATGCTTGCACTTGTGAACGACATATTTTAATTCAGTTAATGGATTGTTTTGCCATTTTGAAGATTCCACTACCATCTGCTGGACTATTTTCAATGAAAGTGTCTAGTTTGTGTCTCGGTAGAAATGTCTGTTTTTAAAGAATTGTATATGTTCTATTTTGCATGGGTCATATATATATATATATATATATATATATATAATTTACTGAACTAACAAATGTAAAGATATTTCAATCTTGTTTTTAATGATGACTGATTTTATTCTTTTCAAATAAAAATAATCACTGATTTAATTCCAGTGAATAACACAGAGATGAAAAAGACATGTACTTAGAATTAGAAATACTTGAACTTTCTTCGACAAAAAGGAAAAAATAAAGCATTGATAATTTTAAATTCAAAGAACATAGTGAGGGCAAGTGTAATAAAAAAGTGATATCGAGTAACCTATCTAATGGACTTGTGTAAATATGTCCAAAAAAGGGACGAGAAAAGAGAGTAAGGAGATAAACATTACTTAGAACTAGAAAGGTTTGGAAGTTGTGAAGGGCTATGATTGCCTACATCCTGATGTCAACAATAGATGAAAGAAGAATTTCTAGTTTCACTGCTGTAAAATTAAGATAATTCGACTACATGAAAAATTGCTCTTTTCTTTTTCTTTTCTTTTTCTCGCCTTTTCTAAATGTGGTCAATAATATTCAGGACACATCACTCATAGTATAGAACAAAAACGAAAGAATGCATACAGTGTAGATTTAAAACATTCTATTATTGTTTTGAATGTATATAAACAGTATATTAAGTTTAGTATCTTCATATAGAGTAAACTATTTTTAATATGTGTTGCAGCAAGGATTATTTCATTCATCTCATTGACATTTAACTTTTCTCCTAAACTTTGATTTGACTTTTCTGCTGAATCATAGCCAACTGTATGAGAGCAGAATAGAGTTGAGAAAATGGTTTAACTGAATGATGAGATGACAAATAGAAGGAAACAAGTGGCGTGTAGGGTCTAAATAAATCAAGTGACGAGAGAATCATGTTCAGTGAAGAGAAAACGGATACAACGGCGAGTATTTGCTGATCAAATCAACAATTGACTTGGCAGATTCTAAGTTTATTTACGTAAAGAGGCGGACATAGAAAAAGACTTTACAAAAGCGGAAGGATGTTGTATCCAGAAATAGAATTTATTAACATGAAAAGAATGAATAATTAAGTTTTCTTCATCAGAAAAAAAGGTAAGAAAAAGTAATTACTAAAAAGAAAAATGAGATTTTACTTTATAAGCCATGAGAATGTAAATTGGGATTTAATTACACGCGTTAATATATGTAAATAAATTAATATACGTTATACAAAAACATATAAATGGAGATATGTGTATGTGTGTTATTGGTACGTATGTGTTTATATGAATATATATCAGTTAACATCTGCATGTTGATTACTATATAAACACATTACAGAAAAAAAAAGCATAACGTAAAAAATGAAAATATGATAGATATTTCGACGTTTTTATTTCAGACATAAACTGTTATATATAAGAGACCGAAATATTATCTTAAAATGATTCTTTACCTGACCATAGAGACTGGCCATACAAAATTACAAAGCGATGTACCAAATAAGCCGCATCACTTAAACACTTACAACAGCATCAACAACAGTTGGTAAGATATATAGCTATAAGACAAAATAAGATATAATCAAGATTTTAACTTCCATGCTACTAAAAACAGGAAGGTTTCGAAAGAAACTTACATCAACACTAGAAAGAGGGTTAATCGGGTAATTCTAATCGAGAAATATAATCGTGAAATATAATCATGAATTCTAATTTTCGGAAAAACTATTAAATAATTTTTTTTTATAAATTTCAACGGACTGTAGCGGTGAGTGTTTGGACAATGAAAGTTGAATGTTTCCTATATGGAAACCGTTAATCTTACTGTTGCGTTATCTTTCTAATGCAAAATAGCCGTCTGATAAATGGACATTTGATAGTTTAGAAATATCAATAAAGAAATATGAGTACTAGTTGTATGGCGCATTCTGTACAAACGTGATTTTCGTCCGAATTTAATTACATTCTAACAGAGATCTTTCTCTGAAGAAATCGCAAATTTATTTTATTATTAATGTATTATTTGATTACGTTTCTCCGGTACCTACTAAATTCTTCTGTTAATGTGAGTGCAATTTACCCGAAAAATTTTAAAATTTTATCTGTCCAAAGTTATGCAACGTTCAAATCCTTTCTCACTAAATCTGTTGAGTGAAATATACAAAATTTTATTATTAATGTATTATTTGATTACGTTTCTCCGGTGCCTACTAAATTCTTCTGTTAATGTGAGTGCAATTTACCCAGAAAATTTTAAAATTTTATCTGTCCAAAGTTATGCAACGTTCAAATCCTTTCTCACTAAATCTGTTGAGTGAAATATACAAAAGTGACAAATGGTGATATTATGGTATTATTTAATTATTGATAGCGAAATGCATAAGCACGATAATATATATGCAAATGTTATTATAGAATTTAAATAATATATTTCTTTGCTGTTTGTGAAGGTTTTCTGTAGAATTTTAAAGAAAATTCTACGAAAACTAGTAGTTTTTCATGATATACATCAAAAATGGTTTTCGTAAAATGTAACAATTTTAATTAAAGTTTCTCATAAAACTGACATTGGAAATACATCTTTGATATTTGTGTGTGTGAGTGTTAAAAAGAGAAACAGTTTTACTGTAAATGGTTTTCTTCTGCCAGCCAGCAAAGGCGTAACTCAAAAATCCATAGTTATTGTAAAAGATGTAGCACCAACTGACTTGTCTGAAAGAGATTTAGTTTCGTTCTGTGTAAATAACCAAGTAAAGTCACCCACTTGAACTTCATAATCTAATATAAAACCCGATTATTTCTCCGATGAGCCCAGGTGCATACTCTTTGAAAGATAATTAATTGTCAGACGATTAACGTTTATCAAATGAATATCGAATAATATTAGTTTCGTCGTTTCTGGGTTTTTTTTGTATTTTTTGTTTTGTTTTTCGATTACATCGAAATGATTCTTACTGAATCTAACATAGACCGCAAAAGCCGCAGACTATTTTTTTCTTCAAAAGACTTTCAACAAAAGAATATCTCTCAAAAGTTTCTTCTTTTTTAATGTTATGGATGCATCATGAATTTATATTGCTGGAAATTTTAGCAGAATAGATCAGCAAAGAAAGTTATGAATGACATAAAGATATACATTCAAAGATTATTGAATATTACAGAATATGTAATAAAACCGAAAAAGGCCGGGAAATGTACTGATTATGGTGTTGGATTTCTTCATATTTTGATTGCTTAATAAATCCGACTTTACACACATCTATATCCTCTCCGGAGCTAATCAAAGGAACACTTATATTTTTAATTAGTCATTAATTAATCCATTATTATTAAAAAATTGGCTCACATTTTTACCATTTGCGGACGTAGTGGAGAACCAGAAGAAATATACAGCATTTTATTTATTAGCCAACCAGAGGTCTCTCCCCCTCATTAATCAAACACTAGCTAACCACGCCACTGTCCTAAAAATTCTTAAGGTCAACAAACAGGATGGGTTCCCTAATCACAAACAAAATAAAAATAAAAAAAAAATTTAAAAAAAACCCTCACACACACGCACAACTGACCAAGTAATCAACCTTCACACACCACGTTCTTCGAAATTCTAACCAAAAGATATACCTGACCAATAAAAACGTACATTCTAACAGATAATGCCATTAATCAATCATTTAACTTCACACACCAAGTTCTTCAAAAATCTAACGGTCAACACGGAAGACATGTTCCCTTTATTATCAATAACCCCAACCAACCTCACAATAACAATGAACCAAATATAGACAGCGATGATTTCAGTTCTTGCTCATTCCTCCTGAGGAGACGTTGGATACCCAATGTCGAAACAACCATTTTATTGTAGAGGACATATATAGAAAAAATTATGTACATGTTCCAAAACATAATATATATATATATATATATATATATATATATATATATATATATATATATATATATATGGGTTGTTTTGTTTTACCCCTTTAGAGAGTCACAAGTCTTGGCTGAATGTCTGACAGATATTTTCTCACTTTTTCACTTTCTCACCCTTTCCTCATGCAACGAAATAAAGAATAAAAGTTGTCTGCGCTGGCTTTCAAAATGCAGACAACAAAAACTTTTTAAATCAATCACGCTTTCTTTCTCCTTAATATTTCTTCATCTAGTCAGCAACAATAAAATAGAGGAGAACAAGAAATCAACGTAAGATGCTTACTACTATCCGTGAAAACATAAACAAATAATAATAAGACTTGTTTCAAAAACATTTCATCCGACGTTCAAAGCACTCACTTTTAAAAATATTGCAGAAAAAACTTTTAAATGAACTTTAAACACCCAATTGAACATTTTATAAGTACCAATTTTTGCTAAATAATAAATATTCTTTTGTACTATAAAAGAAGTAGATCTTTTTATTTTAGTTTATTTTTATTTTTATTTTTTGGGTGCTTTAACCACTCTGCACCTTCTGATCTATATACTAAGGGGAGTTCAGTTATGTTTGATATAAGGTCAATTTGAATAACATAATCGAGGTCTCTACAGTGGCGATCCAAACATAAGAATTTTTACACATTGAATAATTAACGAAATACTTAATTGTACATTCCGGTTTTAATGGTTATTATTGATTTTGACCTGATAGACGTGGTAGCTGCTATATTTCTATAGCATATTTTGTCTTACAATGGACGTCCAAAAAGTACAAACAATTACTAATCGAATATATTTATTACTATGCAAATAAAATATTGTGTACATGTAATTAGTTTGTACATGTTCCATTAGTGCACAAATACCTAAATACTCTCGTCGAAGGACATGGCTGCAAGTGATTATATTTTGTATGAGTGAAAAAACAGTGTTCATCACATTACTTTAACGGTACTCTAACGAAAATTCTATCAGAACTGTCCCGGAACTCTGGATATTTATCCAGTCTTCCCATTGAGACAAAATTTGACACAAGGTCGGGTTTAACGTGGGGAACCAAAATGCGTACACTCAGAATAAGAATTAAAATCTACCCAGTCCCCGGAACCGCGGTATCGGGTACTTTACATTGTCTATTTTTCTCAGCCGAGTGACCGTCTTTAGACAGATCCCGACTGAGTTGTACTCTGTGCGAGATCTTAACAATTGTAAGATCTCCCGGAACTATACCCAAGTCATCCCCACAATGACGCGATTTGACACAACGTCGAGTTTAACGTGGGGTTTTTGAGCGCATTTATTTCGGCAAAACTCGCATACGCAGGAAAGAGTTCTTGATTTTTCCGCAGCCGAGTCTCAGTCCGTAAACATAACTTCGTCTGAGTCCCTCTCCACCTGAAGACAGAGAGTATGACAAGCTCGAGTTTGAGCAAAACCCTGGGTATTTTCCAAGTTCTCCCACAGAGGCGGAATGTGACACGAGGTCATTTTTAAATGTAGGAATACCTGATAGTGTACGCTAAGAAGAAAAAAAACATTCTGCAGACTCCACATGATTACGTTTTTGTCTATTTTTCCTTAACCGAGACTGTACTCGAAGAGAGAGCCTCGTCTGACTTTCTCTCCTCTTGGGAAGTCCGACAAGTTTGAGTTCGAGCCCTCCACTAAGACGGGAAGTGACACAAGCTCGGGTTTTACGTGACACAATGTCGAAGTTTATATGAGGAACCCATTGTGCGGATGCTCGGGCCAAGGGTCAAAATTTACCCAACCCCCGCATACGCCGGATCAAGCACTAAGCCTGTCTAATATCTCAGACGAGTCCCCATCTGTAGATGGAGCCCAGATTGAGACGAACACTGTCCGTATACAAAGCGTTTGTCTTTCTCTGTCGAGTGTAAATCCAATAACTTAAATAATTCCATCCAGTCAATACCTAATAAGTTTGTAGTGCTCTTTAAAACATAGGCATTAGCTTTTACAGACTAGTTACAAAATTAAGCATTGCAAGTCATTTCACCACTAAGAAATAATTATCACCCGACGCGCCACGTGCGATTTTCGAAGTACTTTTTATTATAAGTTTCCCGTTTGCTTTCCATGTGGCTTAGTTGATTATTATGATATCACTACCTCTCGCTAGTTACAGTTTTACATTTACATTATCAATTTTCACATACACAAATATTTTTCGTTTTCTGTAACTATTTTTCCATCTCAAATCTGTGTAGATTTTTCTGTGAGAACTTTTCCTTACTTTAGTTTTACAGTGTCACTTTTATGTCCTAGTTTTGCACACTTTTAGCACTTTAAATTATTTCTTTTCTTTCATTCTTGTGCATTCTTTTTCTTCAATTTCCTCCATATCGTGTCTCAGATTTAAGATTCACTGACATTTGTCCGATATTTTTGTAATGTTAGATTGTGATTCTGTTCCAGTATCGTTAGGATTCTAGCATGTATTTCCGCTTTTTTTGTCGTTAACTCTTGAACAAAAATTAATCTTTAACCATATCTGGAGTTAGCTCATTTAATTTGAATGTTTCGCACTGGTTGATAACTATTCCAGCATATGTAATAAAATTTTCGTTTTCTTTTTCGATAGATTCATACACTTCTCTCGATAAAAAAATTAGCTATACTATTTCCGTTTCTTTAAAGTAGATATCTCATGGTTTTCTCAATAGTACAAAATTACAATATTTTCCATTTTTTACTGGGCTAAATTTTCTAACAAAGGTCTTGTTTTTTCTCGTCTTCCCAGTTTCTGTATTTTCTCTGCAAATTTGTTAGTATCTTCTAAAATAAGCAGAAAAGGATATTACATCATCTGGATTCAGCTCTGGCATTTGACATGGCGTCGGAAGTGAAAGAAATTCGAGAATTCTTTATTTTTTTCTGAATTATTTCAATTAACATTTGTTTTTGTTTCTTGAGTTCCAACTGCTGTTGTTGGAGATACGGTTACCGTTGCTGCTGTTGTATTTTTACTACATGGGCTAATAATTCTTCCATATGTAAAAATACCTGAATTTTTTACTTTACGCACAGCAAAGAAAAAATTACACTAATGTAGTTCGAATTTCTTGTTCGTCACTGTTATTATGTGCGCCGCAGCAAAAAAAAAAAAGAAGGTATTTTCCTACTCCGTCTAAGCTTGGATTCCTCGTTACTGTTATAACTGGATACTAACGGTTATAATATTATGTCTCGAATGACTCTAGTAGTACACTAACAAACGCTCTGTCAGAATTCTTCTGGAACTCTGTACTTGAACTCTGTACTTGAACTCTGTACTGAAACTCCGTTTGATTTCTTTATTTAATGCCTAGTTCATTTCTATTTTCGGCGGTGTATTATTTACTGCACAACAATTCTATAACCTGGAAGCATTTATCCTCACCGATAAACCCCTAACGCCCCGCCAAAATGCAGTTCAATACCCAGCAAAAGTGTTTTAGTATACAAAGTGTATTTATACTCGCATGCTCAGACAGTATACAATCAGGTACTCTATAATATAGGGAATATTTGTCATCCTGTTGTACGACAACACCACGCCACACACAGTCAACTTGACCAAAGAGTGGTTCCAGAGATATAGTTAGGTTGTTTTACCTCATCTCTTTCAACCTGAAGTTTTGCCTCAAGTTATCATCAGTCTGAACCTATCAAACGATAATTCTCCAGGAAATGGTCCCACACAGATGACGCTGTTGTTACCTTTCGGTGTTAACTTGTATAACATCTTTTAAAAAGATGTTATACAAATTAACAAACTAATAATTGACATATTCTATCTATCAAAAATAAATATATTTTTCACATTTTACCAGCGACGAAAACATTGATCCAGCACATTAGAATATAATAAGAAGAAATTTTTAAAAACTTTTGAGTGATTTACAGATTTGTCTCACTATTTTGTACTATCTTTCATAATTGCATCCTCTCAAAACATTTTAACTTTCTCAGCACAACAAGAACAACACTTATTACTTTATTTTAGAGGTATTTCGTTAATTCTATAATGTTCGAAATAAATTGTAATCTGTAGGTGCAATACCTGGGAAATGCATCAGTAAGTACATATTCGACAAAGCTGTAAGAATTTTTACTTAAACTTTAAAATGTTATAAAGTTTAGTGTTTTCCTGACGGCATTTAATTACCTTTCTCGAAACTAATTACGGACTAATATAATAAAGTTATTTTAAATAATTTTCAACGGCTAATTTTAATATTTTGAGAATTTTGATTATCTCCAGCCTTCATTACTCTCAATTAGTGTTTTGATTTGATTGCTATCAACCACAACTGTTCTACTCGAATGTGGAAAAATGTTAATTGCAAAACGAACGGCATTAAACTTTGTACATCACTTTTTATTCATTCGATCATTCACCGTTTTCTTCTTTGCAAACTGATTTGTCATTTTAACTGAATTTTTACCTTTTTTTCTTCTATCTTCTATCTTTTATTCTTTTAGAATAACTAAACAACACCAACCACAGCAAATTTTATTTTAATAAAAGTTTCTCTGATAGCTTTCATAACATAAGCAAAAGATAGCACCTTTTAAAATAAAGTTACTAAAAACTGAGCACTTCAACAGACTAAACGTTTTAGGTTATTCAATACTTTCAGGCATTTTCATTTATTTTTTATACTTTGGATGCTGCTGTAAAATCTTTCTGTGACCCACAAAAATACGATTGACGTCAGAGGCGGTGACTGACAAAAGTGTGATTAGTGGGAAAAAGATTGATAGATATACCTAGTCATAGGTGATACAATTAAGCGAAATTAAGGTAAAATACTTGGGAATTTCAGCTTATAATATGTATTTTAGAACACCAGGCAGAACACCGAGAGGACGCGGAGAGAACGCATAGAAGAGAGAAGAGAAGACAACTCTCGCTATGTGCGTGACTCTCTCTGACTACCAATCCACACAACTGTCACCGACGAAGAAATATAAATTTATGTGTTTTATACATACGGGTTCTGTGTTCCTCTTTTATCGGCTAAGACGATTGTTGTTTCCAGCAGCAGCAGGGGTATTACACTTCACTATCTTCTTAATCATGGTTGATTATTCGATTTATTTCTGCAAATGGAATTAACCATTATTTCTAACAAGAAATATTTCATGATGTCACTCTCATTTTAATTTTTTCTGTTTTGATTCTAATTATTTTTTCTAAACTTCTTTTGAAAACATTATCAGATTCAAAATTTTAGCTCAACATCAATGTACTTTTTGACCTTTCTTTTTATGTACCCTTCTGCATTTATATATGGCGATATGTTTGTTAATTAGAAAATAAATAATAATTACATGGATTTATTACAATAATTACTTGAATTTTCTGTCATAACTTTTCTTGGATTAGAAACCAAATAAATGCACTAGAAACATTCGTTGAACTATCATGAATGATGCCGGAACATCATTATTAATCAAGATGATATTTTTCAGTACAAAAAAAATATTTTACTAGTGAAGTCTCTAATTATTACATTCGGTGTTTAATTTCTCTCTATCTCTATCTCTCTTGTATGAGGTGAGCATTATTGTAAAAATGAAAAAAAAGATAAAACGGGAATTTTTATGGGGAATTTCTTATTGCTCGGCTGATAACGTTCTTACCATTCCGTCTTAATAAAAATTACGACTCGGAGTTCGAAAGTTACCTTGAGATTTCTTTCTACCTAGAAAGCTACATTTTCATTATACATTATTATTGTGGTTGCATTTATTTACTAAAGTGATTATATCATCAGATAAATATTGCTAAGTAACGTCTTATGAGTGAATGAATGCTACATACTAGCTAACTTTGAAAAAAGAGACAGGACATTTTATGAGAACATTTTCTTTGGTCGTTCGAACAAAAATAGTGCATTATTTACAACGATCTCAATTATGAGCCAGTAATTAATTTAACAGCGTAATATTACAAAACTTTACAGGTGGTAAAGTCATATTGCAGTAAAACACTTTCAAGCAGGTTACCAATTAAACACTTTTAAACAGGACAGGCAAACATTTTAATATTCTCAAATTTCTGAAAATAAATGCAATTTATTTCCAATTATTTTATTTTATTTTGTTTTATAATTTTTGGAAAGGTAAAACTTAGTCTACGAATTTACTTTTAGTATTTTACAGAATCACTTGATGAAAATATTACCAGATGAACATGAGCAATTTTAAATCATGTTCTAACTCATTTTCGCAACGAGTTCCAGCTTTTGGTTATTAACTATAAGAATAGAAGAAAATGAAACAGTTTATAAAACTAAGTTTTGGAAAATAATTTTACGTCGAAGATAATTCTCATTTGCTTATTTTCTGCATAAAACAAAAGAATAGTTGTTACATTCAAACGTTGTACAAACTAAAATATTAAATCTGTAAGTGCAATCAGTTAATGTTAAATGTTACTGATTCCACTTATATTTATTCATAGGGAAGTACTTCTTCTTACAAACTTAGTTTTACTAACTCTAGTCTGATATAATGAAAAGTCTGGCCTTGTAAGAACTTGGAAATTGCGCCAGCGCTTGTAATTACTTGAGTGACTCATCAGAATGACATCGGCGCTCATTAGAATTAATGAGTTTCTTGATAGAAAATTAAAAAAGTGAATCAAATTAAAAATCCTTCACGTCAAATAATTAAAAATCACTGGAAATTAACCTCAGCATACAGACAACGCTAAAACTATTTTGCTCAAAGCCAGATTAATTTTTGTCTTAATTAGTTTTCATTTTTCACTTTGCACACAAGAACAGATGCATGTATGTGATTGCTAAATGAGAGTAGTCTTTAAAATGTTTTCCAATATATTTTTATATTTCAGGTCTTTCTCTCTTTCTCTCCTCTTTTATTTTGCCTTCTTTTTAAGTAATATTAAAATATATAAACTGTATTTTAACTTTTATTTCCTATGGTATTCCCGCAAGAAATTAATAATATCACCAAAAATACATTCATTTACTGTTAATTTTCCGTTTCGAATATTAATAAAATATTCAATTTGGTCATAAAGACACACAAATTGCAAATTTCAATAAACAGTGTCATCTGTATACAAATTTAAATGAAAATCTACCAAAAAGTTTTTAATTTAAAATTTATAAATCATTAGGCAAGAGAAATTGTACAGTATATCATTGATGTGTGAGTCAATTATTGTGCTTCAGTTTACATGTCGTTTAGTATCTTATAAGTTGCATATACTGACTGACCTGATGGGAAGAATTTAAAATGTGCCCGAATGAATAGAAAAGTATATTTCAATACTTGCATGGATATTTTCTTGGATGATTCGATTAGAAATGCATTAATCGATAGTAGCAATAGTATTTGTTTTCGATATGATACCTGTTATGCTAAACGTTATTATCAGTAATTTTTCTCTTGATCGAATATGTATAACAAACGTAGACAGACGTAAAAGAAAATAGATCTCATTGTCTTTCAGAAAGTTCATTACTTTCTGAAAGACAATGAGATCTATTTTCTTTTACGTCTGCCTACGGGCGATAATTTTACGATAATTATAAGCTACATTTTTATATTTCAACTCAATTTTAAATTGCCTTTTTAAATAGATTCATGTCAATCTGGAAATATAAAAACTATTTTGGTTATCTCACAAACTTTGGTTCATTTTCTTTTTTCCATTTTTTTGTCGAAGAGAAAGAGTGTAACAAAATTTTCTTGTTAAAACTGTTAACTGAGAAATATTAAATTGGAAATAGAAGTACTGAGTTTTTAAAAATCAACATTGTTTGAATCAACTTTTTAGTAATGATTATAGGATAAATTGCTCTTTCGATAGTTAATTGAACAAGATAACACAATATAAGCGATTTTAAAAAAATGCCTTTTTCTACTACTTCTCATATTCTGTTGAGGCTCTAAACTTCACGTTACAGTACAGATTGAGACAATCGCTCAATTGTTAACATATTTCTTTGCCACTAACTAATGAAATGCTTATCTAATTTATGCTAATTATCAAGCTTCGTAAACATAGACCCCATAGCTATACTACCATGGATTATAATTAGTGAATTCCGCTCACAGTTCATAAAGGGATTCAAATTCAGTAAAAAGATTCTAAATCTGGCTTGTGTCAAGCATCAGACTTGTCTCTTAATTATGGTTAGAAATAGAATATTACTTCCTGAATGGATCCATTAGTTCTGTAATTTTTTAGTCTTTTTCGGCAACATACAGTATACATTGTTGTACCATTATTTTTTAAAAAGCGAATGTGTTAAATTTCGATAGTCAATCTTAAAATAAGGGTCTTAGTTAAAAAGACAGTGTGTTCAGCCCGAAATATCCACCAGATAGCAGATTGAATATAAAGTTTAGCTTCACGAGTCAAGTGTTTAGCATTATACCTGTTCTCGATGTTTTATACAAATTTTACAAGAGATATATTTTAGTCTTCACTGCGCTATAAAGACCACTCATATCGACTTGATTATATCAAATCGTATCCTAAATATGTCGTTTAGTCAATGCAAACTAATATTTCTGATAATATGGAAACAGATGATGCAGTTTAGACTGTTGTACATCATATTATCTAATGAGTAGACTGACCGAGCAATGCAGCTTTACTTTGAGCTTACATAAAGCTTAATACATGCATGATGAATGATTTGTTTGACTTTATCGATGCGTATAGATATTTTACTGTTATATTATTGTTACAAATTTCAGTTTGATCTCCATCTCGCCATAAATTAGTTCTGGACGAGATTTATATTTTTACCAGAAAGCGCTCCTTTCTAGAATTTAGTGCTCCGTGACGTATTGCCTAAACTTAAAGCTTGTTGTTTATCCACAAGACTTGGTTTGAAAGACACTGAAGTGCTGTTTTGTCTCGAAACTACAGCAGTCAAGAGCCAGTGCAACTAAATCATTAGTACTGCAAGTATACAATATAAAGCCAACTGATAGAAAACATAATGGAAGTGGCAATATGTTTAGAGAATTGTTTGAACTTTTTCATCTCAGATTATTCAAACAGATTGGCTTGTCTATCAGAAAATTGTATGGATATTAAAAAATTCAGCTTAGTGGTAAACAGATTTAATAAACATTTTTCTAATTGAGAAAAGAGAATATCACATTAGACTAATTTAAAGTTTATAAGCAGTCCCATGTTTTAAAGTGCCTTAAGGAAGTAATATTCTAATTTATATTTAGTGTTCATTCTTATAAAATTATTCAGTTACTTCCATTTCAAATTCACTCAACATTTCGGTCACTATTAATAAACAGAAGTGCTCGTTATATGTTTGTTTGTAGTGCATTTATAAAGTTATAAATGCTATAACTTCAAATTGTTCATAATTTGAAAAATTACCCAATGAATTTCTAGCTAAAAATATGATACAATATTTCTGTAACATTACATAACTACTGTTATAAGGTATCGTTGTAAATATATTGCTTGTAGCGTAACATTAAAAGAAAATTGATAATAAATTCAAGGAAAATATTAGAATATTCCAGGAAAATATTAGAACGTACATTTATAATCTAAATTAATTATTCTCAATTAAATACATGAAAAGCAATTATTTTCTATACATATTGTTAAGTGAATAGGACAAAGACTCTGATGCTATAATAGATCAACGCGGAATTTTTCAGCTAAACGAATGGCAAATTTACCATAAATTTGGAGATAAGTTTAACGCCAGGAAAATAGTTTCGCAACATTACAGTAATATCGCTACAGTATCTCTTATCCATAAACAGAAATACAATGCGCTTGGAACATTCAATGAACGTTTCATTTTAGTGAGGTTAATAGCTGTTTCAAAGCTAACTCTAAACTGAAGTAACTGTTTGCCTATCAAGAGTTTCAAGCTTACTTACGAAAGTTTTGGCAACATTGTTTCTTAACCTTCTCAAAATAAAAAATGCAGATAAACAAATTCAACTAATTATAATAAGGTACATTATTCATATTATAAAGAAATGACTTCGACCCAAGAGAAAAATTGAGGCCCGGTTTATCCTATTTGGTTTTAAATATGTCAACTGGCAAATTTGTGATTGAGTTGTAAATGTCATATGTATCCATTGTGTATGGAATGAAAGTAACCAAGTCGTCAGGCAGTGATTATAGTTTTGACTCTCACACTGACAAATATAACAGAACTAGGATTTTCAAAATAAATTTGCATCTTGTCCTTCGGGATCAAATTTCCACCCTGAGGACTTGCCTTTGTGTCTCTTACACTATCTTCAACTTTTCCTATCATTACTTTTTGATTATATTCTGTTTAACTGTAAAGTTTGAACAATAAAATGGTAAACAAAAGGGTTTTATTTCAGTTTGATTCTGTTTTCCGAAATATCACAGACTGAAGAAAGAAAATATCTAAGTTTATATGCTACGACTCTTCATTAATCCTTAAAACTATCATGTTAACACTGCCATAGTAATTTTTGTTTTCGATAATTTCCTTTCTTTTAATTAATTTGTAATATCAATGATCGATAGCTCATCGCTTCAGAATAACTAAGAAAAATTATTTATTCTGAAAACAAAGGGCATTGTATAACATTAACAGGCACTAGAAATTGCTACGTGTCTTTAGAGTATAAATATCGATCGATTTGTTTTGCGTCGCGTCGACACCAAAGTTTGTTAAGTTTACTATTAATTTACTGAAAACAAATAAACATGTTTTCCTGTTTCATCAGGATTATTTCCAAAAAGCTATTAGTTGTTTACTCTTCAATGCTTCGTGTTTGTAGCATACAACTTCTTATAAATTGATCTGAAAGCAACATTTTAATCTGTCTTGTTTTCAATTAAAATGATATATTCAACTTGAAACTTGTGCACCAGCAAATTTTTAATTTTGTGTTAGACGTTTCTATTATTTTTATTTACTTCTTAAAAGATTTGTTATTCAGAAAAGTTCCCTAATAGAATAAAATTATGAATAAATTGGCAGTTAACTTCTTAAGATAACATTTTAAAACCTACACATAATTCCAGTAATAACTTTTTATTAAATAAATAAGAAACCCAGTCCCATTGTTTCCTTTGATTCTTTCGAGCGTTTGAAAAGGTGATTCAGTCCTGCAAAGATGATAACAATAATCTATTTTACCATGGATTTCTTATACTTTATGTGCCGTGCCCCTTCAGGAAGTAGACGATCAAGGCCTTCTATATATTCCTGTCCCTTGTAGTTTTTAATAAATGTTGTCTTAACTTTTTTTCGAAATCTTGTTCTACCATCCATTTCCTCAAGCTCATCATGTATATTACACGCTTTTTACCTTTGTCATCTTTCCCTCAATTTGTTCTGTGAGTAAAGATACTAATACCTATTGCTGTTTTCGTTAGTATATCTTTATTAATAATACTACTTGTTAGATTTAACTTTTCCATATGATAATTTATTGAATCCCGTTAACGTTTCTATGCTGGCGACTAATTCTTTTCGTCTATAAACAGGAGTTAAATATTTTTAACTTTCCATCTTCATAGTCCTTCTGTCCCTGAAAACCCATATGAGAATGTTTGGATTCTAAATAAATGTTGAGAAGAGCTCATATTGAATGTAGAAACTGAATAAGCAATTCAATAAATACTGGTGGAACCTAATGAAATGATTTAATGATATTAATAATAGAAAATGCTATTTATTTAATTTGAAGATTAACAAAAAAAAAAAAAAGGAAAAAAAGGAAATTATTGTAACCATCGATATTCCACAAAAAAATTGTTCTGTAGGAGAGTAGAGGCAACACATTCTTAATATCAACGACACGAAATCTCATTCCGCCGCAAGGAATGACACTAGTTTCCATCATTTTGCTTGTAGAAATTCAAGAGGTATTTTATTATTTTGTAATGTGAAGATGACGTGTAAATCTATCTCTACTAATACCATAAGGCTTACCCAACCAAACTCAAGGATAGAGAATTTCATGCTTTAGCAGACAGTAACTAAAGAGAAAAATGTATTCAGATTTATGGCAACACGATAACAAGTTACGTCGCTAATTTACGCTGATGAGATAAGCCATATAATGAAACCTGACCACGATTTGAAAATCCTTGTACAACTAATCCATATCACCAAATGCATGAACTTCTGCAAATTTTATAAAATATCATTTAACGAAATTGTTTGAGATAGATTAATATTCTACCAGCCCACATTCAATGAATTCAGGAAAATGAATGAGCAATTCTCAGTTATAGCATTAAAAAAGTGTTACGCTTTAAGTCAGAATATCCCTGAAACGGTTATGTCAAATTTATTCCAGTTTAAATTCTAACACCAAGAAGTAAACATAAAAATTTAAAATCTTTTAAATCCATTTCAATGCTGTTCTTTAATATCATTAGCCATTGTTCTTCAGTATTTATAAACATTTAAGCATATATAAAAGAAACTTATTATTTCTGAAAGAATTAAGAATTTAAATTTTAGAATTTTCCATCTGTAGAAGTGGCTTCATGTAATCTCTATAACACGAAATAATTCTAATAAAAAACAAATGACAAAATAAATTTAACAAAATTCTGTTGAAAAAATTCTGTTTATAAAATTCTTATGACATAAATATGGCGTATTTGAGGAAAATACACAATATTGATTAAATTTTTGTTTAATTCCAAACTAATTGCCATACATAGATTTTATTTACTCCCAAATAGATTAAATAATGCATTAATTTAACATATTAATTTTAGTTAGCATCTGCAGAAATGCCAATACACACGAATTAATATGAAATTTAATTTAATGATGGATATTTTAAAACTATGTATAATTTCTAATTGTCCTAAATTTACTCTTTTCATGTCAGACGTCTTTTATCTACTGCCCATTTTTAATGAACGTATTAAAGGATTGTAATAAAAAAGGAAAACGGTGCAAATAATCGTGTCGAAATCAGATTCTATTGTTGTCTTAATATTTTACTTGCATATATTGCTATGCGCCCGTATCTTCCATATGTGTATAAGGAACACGTGCCTGTGTAAACTCTATTGAAATGGAGATTATTCAGCCTATCTTGTTTGAAATCGGTCTCCTTTAAAACTCGCATATGAACGAGAAGTATGTTCTTTTTAGCATGAAGATATCATTAGGCGTACATTTAAGCTCACATAAATGCTTTCAGTAAGTACTATTTCAAAATTGGTCTCTACACCTAATTATCTATTTATATATGTTACGTCAGCCGTATACCCAATTCATATTTCTTAAAAATAGCAACAATTACATTTACAATATTTGTATTTAATCACAGTAGTTACGCAAAATAGGGATATATTTACAGAGATTATAAGTAATGCAATTATCAAATTTGATAGATTCTATTTACTTTGATCAAATTATGAGATTTGTGAGAGCAATTATCAAACATCTATGATGATCAGCTAGGGAAATATTGTAATATCAATGGCACGCTTTCATTTGTGTCTTTAATCTTCATATTAATTCATTACTTATGTGAAATATGAAACTTTTATATGTACAGTAATAGCAGATGTTTGTGACTCACGATTAGATCATGAAACACATAACTAAACATTGGGTAAAGGATGCAGATATAAATTCTCTTGCATTTTACTTATCAAGCTTATAAAATATGTAGGAAAAATGTTCCATCTATGTCATGATAAATAGAGTGTAATGTACAAAATGCCAACATTTTGTTCTTGTTTATATGAAAACAAGAAATCCAAAATGACAAATATCAAAAGTTCAAGATAAACGGATATTTTACTTCAGTTGAAAACCAACGCTAACGTTTTAGCAAAATTTACTTATCAAATGATAAGAAGTAAATCTTACCAAAGCTTTTGGCTAAAGTTGAATAAAAAGTTATTTTCAATTTAATTATTAAATCGAATTCATTATTTAACAATGCATTCTCCTGACCTCAATCCAATTGAGAGTCTATGATATACGCTTGCTTGTAAGGTGTATAACTGTGTGCTTTAGCCCCCAAATCTGAAAAGGTCTACATATGATACATGTTTCAACAGATGGTGATCAATCGTGTAAAACGATAGATAAATATCAGAGCGTATTTCAGGTTATGTTTTGTCTGGAAGTGTTACGTGTTACTGGAAATATAGTTTTCTTTGACAACGTGTTACTGATCATATAATTTTGTAACATAGTCTATGAAAAATACTTTTCAAAATGTATTGCAAAATCAACTAAATTCAGTTTTCTTTTGTTGAAAGCTCAGTTTGTCGTATGCATCACAATGTATATACTATGTATATGACTATGTGCCTGTTGAGTGTTGAAAGCGATATAATTATATTTTATCTTGACTACTGTTTTTAGCAAATTAACAATCAGTTACTAATTGTTCACAATCGGCAGCTGAATCAAAATTTAAGCAAAAATAAGTTTATTTTCACAAATTAATGAATAGAACTTATTGGTTGCCAGTGTAGCGAATAACATCGAAAAGTTCGTTATATTGCATAAAAATAAACAATTTTGATATTATATGTTTTGCCAGGGTATTATTATTGTAATTGTTGTTGTTGCTTTCTTCTTTTATTTTTTGTTTTGTACATTCCTGCATAGGGATCATTATTAAAGTACTGAATACATGTATTCTGTTTGCAAAATTCTCACGTTAAGTGATATGTAGTATGTTTATATTTTCTTTACATTGAGTATACTCTGCTGAGTAAGTAAGCTGTACCACAAATTGTAATTTTTGAAAATTCTCTTTTAAAAAGGGGCGACCAAGTATTATATTAATATTCTTGTCTGTAAGTTTTTCATTATATTCAGCAATTACTATAGTTAAAACAGTATTTTAAAGGTGCCACATATTTTTAACTTCTATTTGAAGATCCTTATATTTATTCAATTTGTCATATGCTTTAACAGATATTCTTATCTTGTGTCACAGCCTAATCTATAAGAAGATTGTTCAAGAATAGCATTATGTTGTTTATACAATCTACATATTGTGTCTTCATTGTTCTTTATTATGTTTGCCTTCTAATTTGTTGGAAGACAGGTTTTGTTCCTGTGCAACCATATGCAATCCACACGTCTTTTCTTTTAGCCCTGTACTATTCAGCCGCTAATGGATTTGATGTTTATTTATATCCGCATTGTTACTTCTGGCCATGTAAGGGTTATTGTTTTCAGGTGATTTGTTTTAAATTGTGGTAATAAAATAATCTTTTTAAATAATTTTAGCCGCATTTGGTGGATGCGAATTTTTTTTATTTTCTTAACAGTGATATTGAGTTCCTCGAGGAATGTATTGTTCTCTTTATAAATTGCGGATTTCTTTTACATTTCTCATGACAGGTAATTTGTTGTAGAATCCAATCAGGTGTGGTCTCAAAATAGGTTTGTTTAGTAAATCTGGTTGTTTTATAAGTTAACTGAAGTTGAATCAAAACTTTACCACTATTACTTTTGGCAGTTTAAAGACGGGCAACATCTGCCAACAGATGGTGCATATTATAGCAAGTCATTAATTTTCTAAATTTGAAATCCATTTTCCTTATTTAAGCTATTCATTTGATAATATTAAAACTGTAAGTAATAACTACTATTGATCATAATCTGATTGACATTGAGTTCAGCGTGTAACATTTTACTATTAAGATTATTATTATTATTATTTAGTTTACATAACCGTAGTAAGTAAAAATCCAGTAATAGCAAGTTTCCTCAATATTCTAGCATTCTTCTAAGTATGTATTGTTTTCATAAATGCAGTCTTTTGGATTGTACCAACCCTTTTTCTCGTATATTACAAAATGTCTGATTTTGAGTGACCCGTACGATGCATTTTGAAAGCTTTCGTATTTTAGTATAATCTTTGTTCATTTCGGAGACGGACCAATTAATAATAATGAATTTGTATGGGATTGCAGAAATCCCTAGTGAGTTTATGGCTTCAAATTTGTTTCCGGTATTCCACTCTGTTTTCAGAATCACCCTTATTCTGTGATAACACTCTTTTCGTAATGTATTAATGAGTGTTTCATTTTGTTTCTTTTTAAAGAAACTACAAATTCTTTCAGGTTCGAATTTATTTCAGTATACCTATTTTGGGCTATAATTGGCAAGCTTGATAATTTAACATTGGTTATGCCCAAATATCATTTTAATGTCTTCTCAAAATTGTTGGATGCTTGAAAGAGCATTTGTTGTTGATTATTATTTTCTGTAAAAAGTTTCAGGTCGTCCTTGTTGAAAAGATAGTTCATACTTTTTCCATACATTTTATATTCATTTTTATTAACTTAGATGCTTGCTTCTGAGAATTAGTACCAAACAAAACAATAGTATATCTTCTTTAAATATTCTATATTTGTTGTTGCTATCAGCAGACTTTATAGTTGTATTGAAAATTAATGTTTTTTCGCAGTTTTATGACATGAGATAAAGAGATTTTGATTATTAGTGAAATCGACGCATGAGGAAGATTCTCATGAACTATTTCTTTATCAATCCAGCCTATTGACAGACGTTTGCATCTGTTATGACAATAGTCAATAATTATTTTGCTTATGAGGAGTTGATCCTCGAATCCATATAAATCCTGTTTATAGCATAATCATCGTGGAAAAGACTACTCGCAGTGGTAAAAGCGATCGTGCTTTTATTTCAGACAGAAGTCAGTATATTGCGTATTGTCATAAAATAAGTTATAGGTCTGTAATATAAATGTATTTAATTTCATCATTTTAGAAGACTAAAAATGTGATGCAATTTACCAGCCATTCTGAGGTCATTTGTGGACCCTTCCTAATTATATTGTAAAAGAACATCAGTTTTCTTGTAAAAGCTTAAAGCCAAACGTTTGGAATGTTATCCTTTTCATTAACGGGACTTTTCCATTGCATGTGTTTTCGTTTTCTACACTGACCTCTTCTCCTTTTTGCTGTTTTGCATGTTCAATGTCTTCCTTTTGCCTGCTTATCCAGCCGACTTTACAGTCATATTCTTTCTTATCTACCCAAATTTTATTAAAAAACTTAAGCATTATTTATTAATATTTCTCGAATGCGCAAGCCAAAAGAAGTAACACAAAGCGCCAATTTCAAATTACACACTAAAAAAAGTTTGGAGTAATAAAATGACACTGTATATAACTAACAATATATCTTTATAAGTTGAAGTAAATGAAACTGTGCTAAAAGTCTCAAATTGGTGCATATAATATTTATTAAATATGAAGAACATAGTGAAATGAGACTTATCTTATGATGTAAAGGACATCCGTCTAATGCGTGAAACATTTACATGCGATTTAAATTGTTTATATTGTATTCTTAATCTATATTATGCATAATAACTCGGTGTTTATATATACAGGGTGTAAACGATAAATTGGCAGTTTGAGATCTCAGACTTTAAACCTTGATAAAGAAGGGACATTTAAAGTCATTTAAGATTTGTGTATGTTTATTTAACTGTTTTATTAAATACAAACATTTTATTCTATGCGTCCACCTTCTGCGTCCACAACTTGCGGAATGCGAGCCCTAAAAGCACGACAGGCCTTGACAGCTGACTCTTCCTTGATAGCGCGGATGCTCGCCTTATGGACGTCTTCAGAGAGACCACACTGTTATGGGGGCTAGCATTAGAGACTTTCTCAACATCGTCCCATAACCAATAGTTGCAGGAGTTCAAATCTGGCGAACTAGAGGGCTAGATATTTGAGGGCACAAAAAGCGGCAACTCTCTCTTCAAGAAAGTCTCCACTGTTTTTCACCCATGAGCAGATGCAGAGTCCTGGATGAACATCACTTTGTTGGGATCATAGTTCTTCTTAATCCAGGTTAAGAGAACTTCCTCCAGAATCTTCAGGTATTCCGCCGTATTGATCTTCAGGCCCACTTCAATGAAGTGAGAGAGCATGACTTTCCCATCGTTGGCAACAGCTCCAGACACCATGACAGAGGCAGGGTGTTTACTCTGCATGACTGGAGGAACACAAGAAGGGTCAATGGCGATAACTCTCGAGTTTCTGCGGTTGGCGACTTCGTCTACCACGAACCTTTTCTTGTCCACAAAAATGCGAACGGTACCACCATGGTGTTTGAGGTGATTGAGTAGCAAGTAGATTTCACTGTAAGGATGTTACGACATCGTCTGCAATATGACTTCATCCCGAGATCTTTCCGTACTGCATTAGAAATGGTCATTTTGGTCACATTCCGCTTTTTCGCCAGGTCAGCCATTGATTGTGATAGATTTGCAGCAATGAATCGTTTCAAGTCACTGAGAAACCTTCTGGTGCGGATTTTATCACTTCTCGGACTGTGAGCCTTCCTTTGCATGTCTTTACCTTCCCTTAAGTTTGCTACATCACGCTAAACAGTCCTAGGAGCATAGCCAGTGTCTCTGATAATGTCAGACGTCATATGCCCGGCGCGGAACAATTCAGCAATAACCATTCTATGGTTAAATTCTACACTGGCACTTATTTTGTTAGTATTTTAGGTGGACTTCAGACTCTAAAGAGTACAGTAACTAACATTTCAGATTGATAATGCCGCTTTAAAAAACCTAAATTGCGGATTGAAATTACTGCCAATTTATCGTTTACACCCTGTATATATATATATATATATATATATATATATATATATATATATATACTGAGCATTTGGGGAGCAATCTCTTTTTTATGTAAGTTTCATTAAAAAGTAATTTTTTTTCTTTTAAGAACATAAATTATATAAAAACTGGCCGAAGGCTTTGTTTAACCGAACTCTTTTGGCTATACTTTTGGCCATTATTGAATATGGATTTTAATTTACGTGTAACAGAATGTATGTAGTATTATATACGCTTGTAGAATAGTGTGTGTGTTTTATGTTCTGAACACCTAAACTCCTTGTTAGCGTGTTCGTAATTGATGTTATTGAGTGTTGGGCTTTTCATTTTTATTAACTAGCAGTATAGCCCGGTGTAATGAAAGATTTAAACTAATCCATGGTCCTGGACATTGGCACGAAAGACTAAAAAGCAGTAGTTGTTTCCAGTTAAAGCGAAATCGTAGACTGAAAAAAAAATAAATGGATGTAAGTCAAATTTTGATTTCCTGGTATCGATATCAAATAAGTTTTTCGTCGTAAACTGAATTTTGAAGGCTATACAAGTCCTCTGAGTAAATGGTATCATGGATGAGACTAAGAACTACAATTATATCTACTTAGAGTCAAACCCGAAGCAAAAACTAAAATAAAAGGGCTGAAAAAATACAGACATACAGGCAGGTAAACAGACACACACAAAAACATCTTGCCTTTTATATATATTGTATATTATCAATTTTCTGCATTATTGTAAGAACTGCAACCTTGAAACTTCTGAATATCGTTTCTTATGTCTTTGTCTATGAGTGTATCAAATTTGATTAAAATAGGACCAATCCTTCTATAACCCGATTTTTTTCGATTATCGATTTTTGATATTTATCGGGGGTACCTCGACACAAAACTTAGCTAAGAACACTCGCAGACGCTTATAGTACAACTGTGTAAGTTTTCAAAAAAATCGGTTTAGCCGTTTTGGAATCTATAGGTAACGGACACACACACAGACACACAAACAGACAAAGTTCCATTCATAAATAATTTAGATAATGCATCCATTATTTTTAGTCCTTTCTTTTGCATGTGAATGATGCTATGATATTTGTGTTGTCAACGAATATATTACAGATAGGGTTTGGTAGGTCTCCAGGTGTTTTTAAATGAGATCGACCTGAGCTCTGTTCTGAGATATGCAACCTGAGTCTTCGCATGAATTTCATTGTCATGTGGCCGATATAATTATTTACGAAATTAAGTGGATCAAGAACGCAGTTCTTCAACGAACATGTAAATTTGTAAATAATATTGGTTCACTGTAGTTTAAATCTTACAGGTAAATTATTATTTTAGACAATGAGTTTAGCAGTTTTAAATTTTGTATAATAGGCAATTAGTTTAATTTTTTTGTTTATTTACACGTAAAATTAAATTATCCTCGATAATGGCTAAAAGCCGAAATCGCTCGGATAAACAAAATATTCTGAAAATTTTGTATAATTTATGTACTTCTAAATCATAGATCACATGAAAAATTACATAAAAAACTTAACCATAATACCTTGTCATTTTTTATGAAACCTGCACACACACACACACACACACGCGCGCGCACACACACACACACACACACACACACACACACACACACACACACACACATATATATATATTTATATATTCTGTATCAGAAATACAGATTCATATTGTGATATCGAAAACGGATATAGAAATACAATTAAACGTAAAATAATAACTAATGTGAAAGTTAATAGTCAAGTACTGATCAACAAAACCGATTGTAAGTAGTCCGATTGTAAGCTGATTGTTATCTTTAGAAAATTGGTGCTTCGTCTTTACATAAAGAGAACTGAAACCAATAATCTAGAAAAATAGTCTTATACTTTTGATGGTTCATTGCTTTAGGCAAACAGAATAGCATACGAATATCCTTAATATCGTTTCTGAAATCTTTGTGAAACAGAGAAAAAATATGAAAGTATATACATACCCATCACCGTTATAAACTGTTTTCTTAAGAGTTGAAATTTATATTTTATGTTTTAGTTTAAGTAAATGTTTTTCATTGCTAGCGCAATATCTTTTATACAACTAAATTACACCAAATTTTTATGCATAGTTTAGAAATAAATAAAGATAGAAACAACCAAGATTTTTTATAGGTTACTTTCTTAGAAAAAGAAGTTGTATTGAGTTAAACAGTTAATCGAATTGTGGAATTTCCAATTTTCGGTTGATATAGGTATCAGATCGGTGACATATGTTGTCTTATTTCAAATTAACAGTGAGAACTGCCATCTGATGTCATTTTACATGAAAATAAGCATAATCTCTTAGATTAGAATAAAAGAAAACATCCAGCGGTGAACCTATTATAAATATTGAAATTTGAATAAGGAATAAAACTAATTTCCTATTCGTTTGGACTATGAATACAAACTTAGACAATTATGTGAATAAACAAAACTTCTTGATAAACCGTTAATGACGTTATTGGTTGATTTGTTTGCAGCTGAATTGAACAGTTTAGCAGCAGACGTAACAAACGCGTAATAGAACTATTTCACATAACAAAGTTTGCTAGCGTTAGACGTGTTTTTCTTGCTTTTGCTTTGTGTTTTTGTTTATTTTTACTGAATATGCTAACAGTAAATGCGATATAAAACATTTGATCATTATAAAAAGTAACTGCAACTATATTGAATATAGGAACACCGTAAGATTAATGTTTGCGAGCCACTCAGTTGATGTTAAGTTGATGTTAACGTCAAATATATGACACATAATACAATGATTTTTTTTAAATGAATTAAAATTACTGCACTGATAATTGATGATTTAAATACAAATAATAGAATAAATACTTGAAGTTTTCGCTTTCGTTCTTCATCTTAACAAATTTAGTGCCACTGGACAAAAATGACTAAAAATGAAATCAGCAAAACAAGTGAATCAGTTAAGTGTCATACGTGATACAAGCTTGGGCGATCATGTCTCTCTCGAGGCATGACTGACTGGGCAGAAGATTATCCCGCAGTAGGTTGCCATTGCTTTCTGCGGTAGACTGATTGCCGACCAAGGCTATAGAACCCAATCTGTCCTGCTATTTAACCCATAACTGGAAGGAAGAGACGGATTAATACCTTTCCCAAGGGTATTTGCGCGTAAGTGAATACAATGGATTCAACTGGAATTCGAATAGATGATCTAATGAAAGAATATATAAATGTAAGTTTCGAAAATAAAAAATTCCATTCTCGAACGAATTTATTATTGCTTTGTGACAAATCTAAGCAGTATTAATTAATAAAAAACTAATATTTTAAATAAGTATAAGAAATATGTGTACCACTTTAAAATTTAAAATTTAAAATTTTCATAAATGGAATAACTTAAAATTAGGTACCCTGATTCATTTTTAATAACTAAGTGAATTTTTAAATATAAAAAACGTTTTCTTGTAACTTTCATTTTTGCTTAATTGAAATTAAATTTACTATAGTAAGCAAAATAGTTAAAAAATGTATTTTAAACAGAAATTATATTCATAGGAATCTAAAATTTTGAGATTTAAAAAAAACATTTTCAATTTTTTGACTATTTTTGAACGATCGACACATTTGTAAACAAAAGTTTATTCTCGGTTTTAAAAATTTTGCAAAAATAAAATATACATATCTCACTCATTACTTTTAGAAAATTAGCAAATTTAAAATTAAATAATTCTGATTTGAAACAAATAGTACTTGTTTATGGCATGAAATTTAGAATAAAAGTATTTCCTAATCACAAAGATCTTGACCTTTCAAGTAGGCGATGGCAGCCCCTGTTATCAATCAGTTTTTACACATCTGGAAGTATGGGGACCAAAAATGGATATAACCCAATTTAACATTTCGTAAGGGGAAAAACTCTTGAAACCTGTGACCTTTTAATGATAAGTCTCTTATAAGTTTCCATAGTAAAAGAAGATATGCAGTTTAACATAATAAAAAATTTAGAAATTATTTAAAAAATCTAAATTCTAAATGATTTTATTAAGCTTTGTGAATAAGTCCTGAAAATTTCATTAAAATCATATAATTAGTTGATTTTTGGAAGAATTTTCAACGCCAGAAAACTACTAATATTACGTTTTTCTAAATACTAACGTTACGTAAATATGGCGTGAATCGCTGACGGAAAACAAAAAGAAAAAGGAAACTTTAACTGAAATTTTGAACGCGTTTGAAAGGGTTAAAAAATTACATAAAATAATAACAACAAAATTTTATATTTCGTTTTAATAGTAACCTAAACATTTTGATGATAAATCTTTCTCTTTATGAAGTTTGAGCCTTTTAACATCATGCTATGCTGTTTTTTGGTAATTGCGTAGAGGTACCTACTTAAAATTATATACGATTTATGTATTCGGCAGAATTTTATGAGAATTCGTAAAAGTTGTTCAGTTAAACCAAATGCTACAAGTTAATCTGCTCCAACAAATTCCTTATTATTTTACTGATGTTACATTTTGAATTTCTAAATTTAGGATCTATGTGTTTTTTATATGTATGTTTAATTCTTTAAAGTTTAACATTTCTTTAAGAGAGCATTGTTTCTGAAATCGTTTTTTATACTAAATACAGTTGTATAATGCGTTTGAGATTTCATTCTTAATTTCAAGTTTTATTTGTCAATTGAGCTCACTTGAAATTTTGTTAATTTTGCTTTCAGAAATGAATGTCTACATTCCCATTTGCAGTTGATAATGCAAATCTTCCATCGTCTAAAAGAAAAGAAGAAAAAACAAACAAACAAAATTAAACAAACAAAAGTATATTTGTGAAAGAATCTGGAACGTTATTTTTGTTATGCAGTGTAGAAAGATGTGCGTGTTTGTAGAATTAACCCTGAAGAAGTTCGTGACTAAAAAATTGCAGGTGATAAAGAACGTTGTTAGCATAGCCATGTATTCTTTCAGCTTATAGCTTTCATGAAAGTGTTTGAAAATTTATTCTAAAATCTATTTTAAATTCCATTTAGATAAGATAATTTTAATACAATTTTATAAATTCTTGTACCTCTCGAAATGAATTTGTAGATAAAATCTAATATATTAGTCCGGTACTGCTTACAGCATAAATTCATTTTAATGTCTCGTTAAAATAAATCCAACTTATGGATCAATATTTATATTTGATCTATAAACAGCATCGAAGAGACAAAAGCTACGCAAATAAAAACTTTAAACTGAATAGAATTACTCGTAATTTGATGTAGACTAATTCAATACGACCTAGAGATAATTTTAAAGGATAAAATATCCATATCTGTTACCACCTGCGAAAATCCCGATTGATAGATTCAAGTAGCATTAAATATCATTATTGTTTTAAAATACACAAATTCACTAAACTTTGCTTTCTGTGTAGACAATACAATAAACCATAATTATATTTTATATTTGCTTTTCGGCGGACATTTTGCTGAGATGTAAGGACAATTTATCCAAATAGGATGTGAGGGGATGACTATAACGTTCAATATATCGTTTTGGCTTTAAACACTGACTCCACTTTTTATTAATGCTTGCAAAACACTTACCTTCGATTATCTACGTTATTTGTTACCTCCGATCAAAAGAAAAATTCCCACTATGTTTTGACAGATTAAAAAAATGAAATAATAGAAGAAACTATTATCTGCAATTACCGATAAGTATCAAATTAAAATAATCACTGAAATTGTTTTGATATAACGTCCAGCACAAATTTAAAATAATAACAATCATGATAGACTTGGTAAGGATTAGAACGAACATGATAATAATAATGATGATCGAATGAGAATAATGGTAATATCAATGAAAAACAATGATAGAATTCTTCAATTACGAGGATGCTAATGATACAGACTTTCATTATTTAATCAAAGAATAGCTGTGGTGTTGATCATGATGACGACAACGATTATAATGATGGTGATGATACTTGTTGAATAAATCTTCATAATGAAGTATTTCATTTAGTATTTAATGAAGTACTAAGTTCGTTATTATTGTCATCATAACACTTATTTATAGGTTCAATTTCTAAAATTAGTTACACCTATTTTAATTTGTGTATTTAGGAAGCAAATTATCTTTTAAACATGTCAGATTAAATAAATTGCAAACGCTATGTTTGCTTATTTTTAATAAAATCCTATTTTAATGAATCCTATTATAATGAATATATACATTTGAATCCTTTGCACAATCGAGATATTTTGCATTTTAATGTCAGTGACTCAAAAACAATAATATAGCCTATGAATCGAATAAAGCCATATATTGCAATCAAAGAAAATCTTGTAGTTCTACGAGAGGAGCTCATGGATTTGATAAGAGATCAACAACACATATGAATTCGATATACAGGCTGCAATAGGTAAATTGTTGCTATTCTATATTTTTAATTTCGCACATGCATGTTGTTTCTTTTTCATTTTGTAGACCGCACAGTATGGTAGGGTCAGTTGGGCACCGTCCGTGAAAAAAAGCACCACGACACAATTCACCACGCCAGAAATTTGAAAGCAGCATGCCGTACTGCTTATGATTTGCTCTGGAAACTCAAATACGTACATTTCAGAGTGTTTGGATGTCAATCTGAAGACACTGTAGAGGATTAGAAAAGAGTTGGATGAGTATAATAGTGATTACGAAGCAGCTCGGAAAACTCACTCTGATTTTTCTGATGAGTAAAGAACTTTTGAATCTGTTGGTGTGGACCTCAGACTCAACACAGAGGCTTACATCAAGTGCTTTGAGAAGGTAGTGCTACCCTGGAACAAGAAAGTGGCTACTGGAAGACCCTATATCTGGAAAGAGGACTCTGTACAGTGATATACAAGCAAGAGAACCCAGACAGGGCAGCCGGGCAATTTTTTCGACCGCATCACCGCTTACATCTTGTCAGTTATCTCCTCCAGACCGCAACTGCAACTCACTTGATTATTATGTGTGATGCGCAGATGGGCGAGAGACACACAAAGCTCCTTGTAACGCCAAACATGAACTGAATGCAAGTATTATGGTAGCATTCACTAACTAAAACAAGGATATCGTCCAGAAGAGATGCAGGGGATTCCGAAGACATTTGAAGTTCGTGGTTGGAGCCAATGGCGATTTTATTGTATAAGTATCTTTAGTATTTCAAAATATCGTGTAATTTTGTTGAATTTGGTATATTTACTAATTTTTAGTAAATATATCTATTAAAATGAAATGTCAGTGTTATTTTCATTTTTTCGTTATTTAGAAGATAATTTATCCATCGCATTCACATATTCTAAATTCTAAATAACTTTCTTTATACTGAGTTTAGACCTGAACACTAAGTATAATCTGGTCATTAGCAATAACCTAAGTAACAGTTTTTTTTTTGTTTTTTTTTTAAATAGGAGTAGATAGGTTACACTATCGCCCGGTCAATACTACTCCCACGTCTATTGAACTGGAGTAGAGTCTTGCCCCTTGTTTCCTGTTTAGGATGTGGTTTCCGGCTTTCTCTTATCTCTCTTCAGACCTTGGTATTGGTGCTTCCGTGAGTTTCCTGCGATCTGGCCGGTTGGTGGCAACGGCTCATTACTGTGAGGGTACCAGGTTGGCAGTTTCCTGGTTGCTGCTTCCGACTGGTAGTTAGGAGCCCTAACTCTTGCGTACCGTCAAGAGCGGCTGCTCTGATCAACAGTTGTATAATATCGGGGTTCTTGTAGTGCCATGTCGCGCATGGATAGGTGTCCCTGCAAGCGCTTTCGGTGGGCAACCTCGAGGCCACATCTTGTTGCAGCCCTAGCCAGTTTCCCTCCCAGCACAGATCGTGGGTAATGACCGCCTGTATCCTCTACCCTAGGTCCCTTTCTACAAAGAGAATCATGACTAAACAAATCAGAAATGACCCTAAACCAGTTAAATCCAAACCACTTAAACCCATTAACCTCTTCTTCACTAATATCCGAGGCATTCGTACTAACTTTGCTAGTGTAGAAGCGTTCCTGCATGAAAAGTCCCCTGACATCCTTGCGCTCTGCGAAACTAACCTCAACTCAGCTATTCCCTCCTCTGACCTCTTCATCCCTGATTATCTTCCCCTTTCAAGGAAGGATTCCACTGTCCACATGCATGGGCTGGGTGTTTATGTCAGCGAACACACCCCATAGCTAGGGTGACTTCACTCGAATCTACTGACCACCAATACATATGTCTCCGCCTGTCTCTCCTCAGTTCGGTGAGTTACCTATTCTTTCTTTGCCGTTCTCCCTCCTCTCCTGACTGCTCCCTACTAGATAGCATTGCTGACGACATAGATAAGGCTATTTCCTATCACCCATTCGCCCACATATTTGTATTTGGAGACCTCAATGCCCATCACTCTGAGTGGCTTGAAAACGCCGTTACTGATCCAGCGGGCATTCACGCCATGAACTTTGCTATTTCCCAATCCCTTACGCAAGTGGTGGACTTCCCCACTCGCTTCCCAAGCACTCCCTCGGGTCATTCCTCACTGCTAGATATATGTTTCACCTCTGCGACTGACGCGTGTCAAGTCTCGCAGCTTTGCCCTCTCGGCAACTCCGACCACGTACAGCGTGGTCGGAGTCTCTCTCAGTAATTCTTTCCAATCTCACTCCCCCCAGGAGCCCCCTACCTATAGGACCTCCTACCTCTACCAAAAAGCTGACTGGGATGCCTTTCGCGATTTCCTCTGCGACGTCCCTTGGAGAAAAGTGTTCGACCTCTCAGTTGATGACTGTGCCTCTGAGGTCTCGTCATGGGTAAAAGCTGGCATTAATGCCATCATACCCACCAGGAAGTATTGCTTAAAACCTCATTCTTCTCCGTGGTTCTCTCCGGCCTGCTCAGCCGCCATTGCCCACAGGAACCATTACTTCCGTTTATTCCGGAGACAGTCAACTGATCACAATAGGCGCATGTTCACATCTGCTCGCAATGAGTGCAAGAGAACCCTAAATGACGCCAAACAGTTGTTTGCTGAGAGAATGCGACAGTACATAGCTGACCGCAAGTTCGGCTCCAAGGACTATTAGAGGATTTATAAACAAGTGCTCAACAATAGGAAATCCTCAATACCTCCTTTAATCCATGGATTTGAGGTTCTCACGTCATCTGCGGACAAAGCTGAGTGCTTTGCCCACAGATTCTCATCCAACTCCACATTCGACTCGTCCGAAGTGCACCCACCCGACATCCTTATTAGAACTGAGGCCAAACTGCACGACGTATATATTACCCCGACAGTAGTATCCAGAATAATTGCAAAACTCGACCCCCATAAGGTGTGTGGAGACGATGGAATCCCGGTGATAGTCCTTAAGAGGTGTGCTCCTGAACTTTCCCCTGTCCTCTCTAAACTATTTAACTACTGCCTTTCTGCTTCCTGCTTTCCTGCATGCTGGAAGTTCTCTTCAGTCGTTCCTGTATTTAAGAATTGTGGTGAACCCTCGGACCCATCCAACTATCGCCCTATCAGTCTTCTACCGATATTCGGGAAAGTATTCGAGGCTATAATCAATGCTGAAATAGTTCATCATCTCACCGCCCACAAACTGTTCTCCGACAGGCAATATGGATTCCGCTTTGCCAGGTCCACGGCCGACCTGCTAACAACCGTAACGGAGTACATGCTACAGGCCCTTGATGAATCTGACGAGGCTCGCGCGGTTGCTCTGGACATCTCCAAGGCTTTCGACAGGGTTTGGCACTCTGGCCTCCTATGCAAACTACGCGGTTATGGTATTACCGGTCACCTGCTTGACCTAATCCAATCTTTCTTATATAACCGCAAAATGAAGGTCGTTCTGAATGGGCGTGCCTCTTCGTCCTACAGCACGAATGCTGGTGTCCCACAGGGCTCTATCCTGGGCCCAACGCTCTTCCTTATTTGAGATCAAGTCCCAAGTAGTCATCTACGCAGATGACACCACAATATACTCCCGCACCAGTAAGAAACCTGTTGTGGCTGCTGACCTTGAGCGAGATCTACACTCTGTGGTGAACTGGGGCAAGAAGTGGCTTGTCAACTTCAATTCATCTAAGACCAAGCTGTTGTCTGTCAACCATTACAGGCAACCTCTCCTGCCTCCCATAAGCATGGGCCAAGCGATTCTCCCGGAGAGTAATACACTACGCCTCCTCGGACTTACCCTGTCCTCAGACCTCAAATGGAACCACTATATTGAATCCATAGCAAAATCTACTGCTAAGAAGGTTGGGTCACTATGTCGATCCAGGATGTTTTTTCCACCTGAATCCATCCTGCATATATACAAGTCAACCATCCGTCCGTGCATGGAGTACTGCTGCCATTTATGGTCAGGTGCCCCTGTCGTTCTCCTCAGTCTTCTTGACAGGATCCAAAGGAGAGTCTGTAATGTGATAGCTACTGATCTGGCGGCTCGACTGCAGCCACTTCCCCATCGTCGAAATGTGGCCTCCCTTTGTCTGTTCTATAAATACTTTCATGGCTTCTGCTCAGACGAACTTAAGTCACTGATGCCTCCTCAACAGGTGTTTACTCGTGCAACCAGACTGGCAACTGGGTCCCACCCATTCACAGTCAGGTTAGCCAAATGCAGACGACAATTCTACTCCTGCAGCTTCTTCTCTCGCACTTCCCGCCTGTGGAACTCGCTCCCGTATTCTTGCTTTCCTGACGGCTACAACCTCCAGAAATTTAAATGCAAAGTCAATACTCATCTACTAACCACTGGACTCTAGCTCTCTCCCCACCACTGTATAGCCTTCCCTTTCTCTCCACCTATGTATCTGTCATCGCACCTGCTTTCTCAGCTTTCTATTGTTCATTTCTAACTAGTTTGTACTCCTCACTCTTTTCTAATGAATCTTTTTACATTTATGTAGCCCCCTGCACATCAGTGGCGTTTCCGCCTTGCTCGGGGTGAAATGATTAAAAAGAAATACCTATATAATACAATGATGGAATCAAATCCGATTCTCCTGAGTGGATACCATTTTAACGTATGATTCATCAATTTTTAATCCTGTGTCAAGGATGAGAGAAAAGAAAATTTTAAGAATAAAATCTCTTTGTTTATATTACCTCCCGTGAATGTTGTGGAAACTGAATCTTATTAGTTATGCGATATTCCTCTATGTATAGGTGGGGGGTGTAATAGTCTTTACTAGAAAGTGTGTTTCGTAATAAAAACAACTGTCAGTAATAACAAAGTACTATCAATATTTTTAGGTAAATTCCCGCGAGAAGTTTTAGGAAAATCTAACTTAATTTAAATGATAAAGGAAAATTGTTGAACAGTTACTTTTCACCTTTTAATACTTTGAAAGAAATGCTATTGAGAATGATATCCCTGAAAACATTTTTCTAAATGCTTTTTTGAGATTGCTGCAAGATTCTCTGGTATATCGAAGTGAGTTGTATTTCAATTATTCTAATAGCGGTACACGCAATAAATCAGCTTTTCAACTCCACAGGAAGAAGATATGTTTGGATCCTGCCCATTTGATGCGAATCGTAAAGATAAGTCAACGAAGAACACGACACGACTGTCAAGTTTCATGAGCATAAGCATCTTTTCGTAGTGAAACATCCAGTTTCAAAAAGTTTGATTATATTATGTGACACATTTTAATTATTTTTGGTCAAAACATACAGAGTGAGGAAGCAATATTTCGGCGAGCGATCATTAGTTAGCTTAGTAAGAATAAGTATATCCATTAATGCAAAAACATATGAATAAAACGAATACATAATATAAAACAAATTTATTCAATGTGACTTCATGTAGTTACAACATCAACACGACATAAAAAAGTTGCCCAACTGTTAATACTGAACGGCCTTGAATATCTAGGCCCAATCCTACTTGATGACAGCCCTGAAGTAATAATACTCACATTGAAAGCCACTCACTGCCTAAGTCCTGGCTGCAGGAAATATAGAAGCCTATTCTTCAGATATTCAGCAAAATTAACAGTCGTTTCGATAATTCAAAACATTTTCTACCGAGAAATTTTTCATGTTCAATAATATTTTGATTGTAGCTTCATGATCCATAAGATCATGAGGCACTTTATTGCACCTTTCCAACCTCGTTGCTTAACTAAACATACTCGTATATAATTTAAGACTGAAATAATCATCTATTGCCGATGTGAATATTGCTGAATATATTTATATTTGAACGGCTGTCGTACTCATAAATACCTGTTGAGTTTTTTTTACTATTTTGTTCTTGATGATGATAATGCAATCCTGAGTTCACTTTCGTTATCCAGCATTTTTTCTGGATGCTTCTTTGCCTAAAGTCTTTGGAATCTTGACGTTGTAAGAACACAATAATGTCCGTGATGATTTTGTGGTTGTTTTGTGCAGGAAAATCTCTTGGAAAATCTTTGTCATTAATCCTTCTGCGAGGATTTTTCCACGATATTCTTTAAATAAGAGACGTGTATTAATAACTGATAACTGACACTGTTGTTTTTGATTTCACATCATTTGTTGTAGTGACGAGTGGCATATTTGAAAGTTTATCACTCTGTCATTATTTAAGAGCATAAAATTGAATGTAATATAAATGGGGAAAATATTTCATAAAAGATAATTCTTTTATTGAAATGTCTCTCTACGAATATTTTTGTGTTTGGTGATTTCGATGGTCATCACGAAAACATTCTAATGTTAGTGATGTGTAGGAAATATTCTCTCGCAAATTACTCGAACATCGGGCCAGAAAAAGAAAATGCTGACAATTCAACTCGCCGGTCCAATTTCGCCAACTGCTATCCACCTAATCAGTCAAACCTGCCCTTCACGTCGAGAACGACTGCTTTTATCGGCCGATCAATTTTTTTCCATTGGCCGACAACACTGAGAGGACGCCAAAGATTTGCATACACTCCCATAGCGACTCCTGCGGCGGATTTTTTTGGGTCTGTAATTTTCCTTTTTGCCGCATTTTACGTCGTAGTATTAACGCGACGCACTGTCGCTTGGTTTGACGAGGTAAGTCACCGTTTTCTTCGCTATATGATGTTGCCGGTATTTAGACTTTCAATTTTTCCGTAGCCCAATCTCTCAGTTACATATTAAATTTCATTTCCCTAATAAATCTAATCAACATTATTCTTTACTTTATTTGTTATTTCCTCTCCTGGTTCTTGTTGAGTATCACAACTGTCTCTTCCTGTCGTATGTGTTAATATTTCTTTTGAGTCGTCTTTTAGACAGGACCCGCCTATTCACAAAACTTATTTCTGTTACCAGAGTAATGATTGGGATTCACTTCGTGACTTTCTTCGAGAAGCCGCTTAGATTGCAATTCTTAACTTTCATATTGAGAATTATGCCACAGGGGTTTCTTCTTGGAAGAAAGATGGCTTTGATTCTTTTGTACCTCCTCAAAAATACAATGCAAAGCCACGATCTCCTTCTTGGTTAACACCGGTATGTTCAGCCACTTTAGACCACAGGAATAAAAATTTCCATCTGTACCAGCATGATAGTTCTAACTGTACCAGCATGATAGTTCCGAACACAAAAGATGCATCTTTGTGTCTGCTTGTAGTAATTGTAAACGTATTTTCCTGATAAAATGAAGCACAGTATAGCCTTTAACACGTTTGGTCCACGTGAATACTGGTGGCTCTGTAATAATATCAGATATTTTTAAAGGAGTATTTGGTTAAACTGAAAGAATTTCGACATGCTCTCACAGATTTATTCTATTCTGTAGTGAAAACATGTAATTTATATACTTATGTATTTAACATATATCGCAAATGAGATGAGATAATTACAAGTTAACACAAAGAATAAATAATGTTTAGAAATTGATTTGTTCTAATAAACGTTGAAAAAGAAAAATGTTGTTATTAGAATGTTTTATATTTAGAGATTGCTAAATTTCTTCATGACGCGTTTACACCTTTATTATTTTATTATTATTTTTACTATAATTATAACTGGGTCAATGAACTCTTTGGTCATTTGAGAAAACAGAATCGAATATAAAGTCGCTTCCATTTAGAGTTGAACTCGCATTTTACACGGAAGGAACAGCTCATTTATGAATGTAGTCTGAACCATATCATTTACGGATAAAAGTTCATGCCTTATTGAAAGTTATATCTTTATTTTTAGCTACACACTTTTGCTATTCTTATTGCATAAGAATAATATGCAAAATACATTATACAATTTTTGTTCTCGTGCTTACTGGTGACTCTGAAACAGTGTGCTGAATGTGAGTCAATTTTATATCCCTCCTTTCTTCATTCAATTTGAGGTGTTGAGATCTCCTATTGATAAAGCAGAACATCCTGTTCGTAAAGTCTCTTCAAATTCTACTATTGACTCATCTACAGTATCTTTACCTGACTTTCCATTTATAACTAAGTCTCTATTTGGTTATATGCAGCTAACTCTATTCATGTTTTCTGCTATAATTTCTTAACCGGATTCCCACAAATTGACTCTCGTTCTCTCTAAGCTCTACAATAAATTGCTTGCTGTTTCCTACTTTCTTGCTTGTTGTAAATTTAAAAAAAACTCAGTTAAACCATCTGATACTTCTAACTGTCGGTCAACTCTTAATTGGTTAAATAAGCAATACGAATTTCGCTTTTATATTTAATTGCTGTTGTATTAACTATTATTTCTGAAAGAGTCTATCAAGTTTTAAATAAGAATGGTGAAGCTCATGCTGTTGAGTTTTGTTATGCAGGTTTTTAAAGTTAAAAGATTGTATTTCTGAACAGTTTTCTGAACTGATTCAGTTTTTCCTTTTAAATCACTAAATAAAAGTTGTTTTGAACGACAACTTTTTTAGATCTTTTTGTTGGTGTCCTCATAGTCTCTGTATTTGGACCTACGTTGTTCCTAATTTTTATCAACAGCTATCTTGATGTTATTAGTTCTCAAATCGTTGTATATGCTGATTACACAATTATTTACTCTTGTCTTAGAAAGACTGGTCGGTTCGATAAGATCAAATTGGCAACGATATACAATCTGTTATTAATTCGGGAAAGATTCTCTTGTTCATTTTAACGTTTTCTAAACGAACCTGCTCGCCTGAGAAAAAACCTTTGACTTCCATCATCATGGATTATAGTAATTCTTCTGAGGAGATTTCTTTTATGGTACCTAGATTTTATGAATACTAGATTGGCGACGAGGTCTCATCATTTTACAGTTAAATGTCTAAATCTAACCGCAATTTCTATGCTAACAGTTTTTTTCTCGTACTTCTCGCTTGTAGAGCTCCATTTTGCCTTCTTGCTTTCCAGTCAACTTTGATCGTGATAAATTTGAATGCAATGTCAATCATTATTTTCTGTTTTCTTAATTCCTCTTATTTTATTGTTTTCACTCCTTAATAGTGTTTTCTTATATTCTATCACGCTCACTATCCCCTTGTGTCTTAGTGGCTTTACTGTTTGGCTGGGGTGAAATTATTAAAAAATGAACCATTTATACCGCTACGTTATTTTATTTTAATCAATTCGCCGCAAGCAGGGCAAGCATGTCATTAAGACCCAAGGGGCTACTGAGTGTGAAAATGAATGAGAAGGCTTTAGAAATAAACTGTAAACACAATCCTAAACAGGGAACAAGAGATAAAATTCTATACTGTATTCAAAAGACTGGGGAGGAGTGTGAAAATTTTATTATATCCAAGCATTAAACTCACGTGAGACATCTTCATAGATGGGAAGAAGTAAAGAACAGACAATAAAATCAAATGTCTTTTTCGGGGATTACGGCCACGTCACGTTGAAACATCATACAATCATCGACATTAAGCAACGTCGAGCGTGTTCAGTACCTAGATGGGTGACCGGCTGGGAATACCAGGCGTTGTAAGGCTTGGATATACGGATATTATAATGAGCGAAATTGCTATATTCACTTATGTGTATATGCCCTTGGGAAAGGTATGTCTTCACCTCCTCGGTTATGGGTTAATTAGTAAGACTTGTATCACTACGCCATTAGTATCTCCCAAAATATTTTCTATCTTTAAAATAACATGCAACAGGTTAATAATCTATAAAAACCAATCAATTTAAAAAAAAAATTAAATTCAGTACATTAGAACGCTGAATGCGTGTAACGACAACATGTATAAGTAAGTTTTAGCATTTTTCCATATGCATTCAAGAATACTTGCAAGTCGATAAAGCCACTAAGATACAAGGAGATATAGAGTGTGAAGGAAAATAAGAACACATTTGTGAAGAGAAAGCAATAAAAGTACGAAATTAAAAAAAAAAGATGATGATGATGATTGACGTCGCATTTAAATTTTTGAAGATAGTAATAAACAGAAAAACAAGAAACCGGAAGAGAGTTTCACAGGCAAGAAGTACAATGAAGAAACCATTAAAATAGTATTTATGCTTAAGTGGCGGTGCAAAGAACAATTGACATGAAAACACTTACAAGAAAGTCATAGGGAAGCTACGTTAAGACGGTGAGGAACTGATTAAATGTAATAACCGATAACATTTTAGATTCTTCTTTGGATGTTTTTTCTTATATATTTTTAAAGAATTAATGCATTCATTTTTAATTTGACATTATATTACTTCAAATGTGATTATAGTCGACACTCCTTATTTGAACTTGACATCATTATTTTATTCATTTATTAAACAGTGTTGGTAACATTACGTCTATCGGGATGCGTATTAAAAAAAGGGCTTTTGACAGGGATCGAATCTGCTTCGAATGGGTAAACCATCATTTAGATTGGTCATAAGGCCACAAAGGACTTCATTTCAATCAAAGGTCTTTCTAACTTATTTTAGGAAAATACATTCTCTTTGATTATAAAGTACTCCGTGGCCAAATGGGAGACAGGTCTGAACCCTAACGGGGATATATTTTCTTTATTTAGATTTCTCGAATGTGCAGGCCAAATGACGCAATACACCACATTGTTTCACGTATAAATAAATAAATAAATAAAATCGAACGTTTATTTCAAGTAATATATGTTCACTATAAGAAGCAGCCATCAGCCGCTTTTTCATTGAGTCTGTCAGACCTTTAAACAGACTTTTGAGTAGCTTAGATACTTTATTAAACTGTAAGCACTGTCACAACACATCTAAAGGATTTTATAGAGTTTTGCTAACGCTATTCTTCCATTAGCTATAAAGAGAGTATCAACCTACTTAGACTTATCTGCACATCATGGTCTTTTTTCTCTGTGATTATCATTAGAATTGTGACGCTTCAATCTCATTACTGTGCTTATATCAAGTGCAGCCTTTCCATAAACATTGACTACCCTCCTGTGAATCTTGGCAGCATATTCTACCTCCCTCCCTCACCACAAAAAAAAAAAAAAAAAAATCAGAGATTTTGTAGTCTTTATTTGCTTTCTACATGTGCCTTTATGAAACGAGTAGGTAAATCCGCAAAATTATCTACAGGAATTTCCTGACATTTTATACTTTATACATTAAAAAAAGAAAATGGAAAGTTTGATTATAACTTTAACTAGATTTTTCTGTGTCGGATCATCTTTAACGCTTCCAATATATATTAGCCCATATGTACCCCCTTTCCCCCAAATTGAACAGTATATATACTATTCAATTTGGGGGTACATTGGGCTATCGTTAAACTTTATTAAAGGCTTTTTGGTTTTTATGCTTTGTCAGTTTTTCAATTTCATATATGGCATTTCCACGTGGATCGTGGTTTATTTTTTAATTTAAATATATTTAGTATGTTTGTAAATTTTATATGTTTTATTGGTTTTGAATTGTTTTTTTTTTTTACGATTAATGCATCTAATATTCGAAGTCAAAAACAGCTTTACATATACTTCATGTGATATAGTATCATTGTGCTATTGTATTGTTGAAGATTGTTTTAATTTCTTGTGTTTTTGTAGTGTTGGTTGGTGATTTGCGTTATCAGATCAATCATACATTAAGCAGCACGATATTGTTGTGGCTGCGAAATCAATATACGTTCGGTTTGAAATATTATTAGATAAACGTGTGGTCAAGTAAATTTATAGGTTTGTTCAAGTTTTTATTTTTTATGTGTTGTTGATGATGATTATGTTGGAAGCTTTTGTTTTTTGTAATAAATGATGAGTTTAATTTTTTGTTACGTTTATATAATTATGTTTTTGCCTAGTTTGTAGTTACTAAGTATTTAATTAGTTGTAGAATAGTTTATGAGTAATTTTACATTTTTATTTTTTGTTGTTCGTTTTTATTTTTCTGGAGTTTATCAAATATGTGGCCATGGAATATATTGTTAATCAGTGTTTGCTTTATGTTTTTAGATTCGTTATGACATATAGTGTGTAGGGGATGTTAAATTTGCTCTATTCATTAAATTATTTATAAGAACTATTTTTTATCTGAGTAGTTGTTTAGTGTTGTATTTAAGTAAACGCATAGTTTTCTATATAGAAAGTTCTAAAATTCAAATCAGGTAGTACGTGTACAAAAAATAATATATTGTTTATTTTTAATCCTTATATGAAACTAAGGACAGCATTTTTTAAAGATTATTTATTCTCACTTTCGTTTTACCACGTCTATGTAGTTAGTAAAGCGTATTACGCTTATTTCAAACTATAATTTTGTTTATACTGAGAGTAGACCGAAGCACTAAGCATCATATATAATTTACTGGAAATATTTGTATATATATATATATATATATATATAGAGAGAGAGAGAGAGAGAGAGAGACATGATACACGATATATATATATATATAATATTTTATAACGGATTTCTGATTATTAGTCTGGATAATTCATATTTCACCGCTTTGGTGTTCTTAGTGCGGCTTTTCAGATCCAAATGGTACAACACTGAGTAATGGAAATATCACCCACCTCAAAAAAAAAAAAATTTCTTCACTTTTATTTGATTTTCCGTAGACTCCCACATGTCCATATTAGGACGGACATTTGTGATTTCCTTTCAAACATGGATGTCGTCAGTGATGTCATCGCGTGGATCACTAGGGGGTTTCGGGTCTTTCAACATCATATCCCCCCTCACCGCGCCGACCTTCGATAAGCGCTTTCAGACACTGGAAAATTACGTTTAGGCCCGGCACTGAACCCTGCAAATGCTTCCGATAGGCGACAGTCAGAGCCACTTTCCATTTAGAGGCGAACCGCACCTGAGCTCGTCCGAAACATTAATTTAGACGCAGAATTTCGGGGAATTTTAGGTAACAATTTGGAATCCAGGCACTCTCTCTTTTGATCCATAACCAATTAGCTGTTCTTTCCGCTGTTTCGGTTATGGACTTGAGTGCTTTTCTTTTTTTACTCCCACTATCCCAATATCTGTTAAGGCTTTGCATAAGAACCTTGCTGCAAATCATCTAGTCCACACTTCTATAGGTTGCAGCTAGCCTCCCAGCCTTTAACCCTGCAACTCTCCAGCAGTTCGTCATATTTTAACTTCTTCCTTTCATGAGCTTCCAGGGGACCGTCAGTTCCCACAAGACTATCTTCTTCAATTTATATGAGAAGAAAACTATATCTTGGCGAAGTATTGTGATGGCAATTTGCTCTGGGAATTTCAATCTTGAGCCTATATCGGCCCTTAGTTCCCAGTCTGTTGCAGGAGATAGCAGGTTTGGATTTACCTTTCTATTTCGTGGGATTTTCACGCCCGCTTTAATAAATTTTATCTGCCTTGTGTCTGGGTTGTAAACATTCTCTTTGATAGCATTTTGAACTATATTCACGATCTCTTTTAGAATTTCATCATGGCGCCACCTGTAACGCCCATCAGCTAGTGCAGATTTTCAGCAACTCAGGATATGTTTTAAGGTCACACAAAGATGACAATTTGGCGACTGGGTTTTATACCATAATTGTAAGTTTGTGGGGCTTGGCAGGGTGTCGTATACTGCCCGAATCAGAAATTTTAATCTGGTGTCACCGTGGCCATATATCGGACCATTTGATTTGGCGTTTCAACATAGAGCTCCATTCGGTCCATGCCTCTTTGCTGTCTCATCCCGACTTGGATTGCTATTCGTTTCTCTTCTTCGCCGTTTCTGATGCTTATTTCAAACTATAATTTTATAATCTTGTTTATACTGAGAGTAGGCCGAAGCAATAATCATCATGTATAATTTACTGGAAATATATATATATATATATATATATGAGAGAGAGAGAACATGATACACGATATATATATATATATATATATATATGTAATGAATTATTTTGAACATTATTTTTATCGATACTCGTATTTAAGTAGATATTCTGTTTTTAATTAAACAGTATTTTTATATTTATATCTACTGGCCTGATTATTTACGATAAATTTTTATTACGAAAATGTGTGCCACCCAGCAGGATTCGAACCTGCGACTCCTATTACATAGGGGAAGCATACCATTTGATCTGGTACCGTCTTGACCACTCGACCATGGATAGCCTCTTGATCAGACGAGCTTATATAACACAATTTTCGATCTATCGCAAAAAAGCATATCTGCTCTGAAATGCATCGTAATATCAACAAATGTAAACATGATACGGAAATTAACGAATTTTAACGAAACTTGGTTATAAGCAACCGACAATTTGTAATGAATTATTTTGAACATTATTTTTACCGATACACGTATTTAAGTAGATATTCTGTTTTTAATTAAACAGTATTTTTATATTTATATCTACCAGCCTGATTATTTACGATAAATTTTTATTACATAATTATTCAGTAAATCAAATTTAAAATTTTAAAATGAATTCTATAGAAATAATTCAGTTTTGTTAAGTTAATTTTTTCAAAATGTAGAATTGCAAAAACTTTCTAAGATAAAGTAACGTTACTTCTATTGAATGACTTTGCTCTACGATTGATAAATAAAATATAATTAACAATCTTTAAATAGAGATAAAGCGTAATATGCATATTGAAATTATGCTATGTCGTTACTGAAAAGATTTTAACAATCGAGACTTCTTACGAAATGCATTTTTATATCAAATGCTTTTAACTTCAACTAACTGTAATTTCAAAAATTTTGCTATTTAGAGTCTTTTTGCAACGATCTCAAAGTTGTAGAATGAATTTATTCAAGAATATAATAAGTTTTAAAAATCTGTTTTATTTTCTTATTATTTTAAAAATAAATGTTCTAAATATGCAGTGTATTTTCTCTTAATTTTTTAATGCCTTGTACCTTCAGAATTGAGACGAGTGTGGCATTCTACAACTTTCTTTTTTCCGTCAACTGCCACAACTTTTTAGAAAACATAGTGGAGTCTTATCCACGGTTTCTCAATATAGAATTGTCCTTCTCTTAGACTGGTTACCACCCAAGACTATAGAAAACAGTCTACTCTGCTTATTAACCCATTACTTGTAGGAGTAAAGATGGAATTATACTCTTTCAAAGGTCATCCGTGAAAGGTTGAATGCAACAGAATAAGTATGAGTTTGATATCGTCTTGCCGATCCCACACATCCCTACTGATAAATGTTACACTATCATAACATCCACTGTAAGTTCATGAAACTTGAACGAAATAGATATGTATATTTAAATTAAAATAAAAGATTATTGTAAAATATTTCCCAGGAAAAAGGTTCTCTATTAGAATATATTATTTCATTTTAAATTTTATTCAATGTAATATTTCAACATAGTCTTTGTTAAACTGTACAAGTGTTATTTTAAACAGTGGGCAGAAAAGACACTTGTCTAAATACTAACATCTTCCTAATATTAGCGATTAACTATTATCATTATTACATTATATTACAGAATTATATTATAGAATTATTTATTATCAATTATTAAGGACAATAATTCTAATTAGCATATCGATTAGACATACTATTTGGAATATTGTAACATTAATAAGTTAAAAAAATATGAAACATAGATATATATTAAATATATAAAGAAATAATTTCAAAAGCAAAATATAAAAAATGAAACACGATTTAACGATATTTTCAAATTGTAACGTCAAAATAGAACGTCTCGATATAGTGAGTAGTGATGATTATAAAAATACTGAAGTGACCTGTTAGAATGCTTGCTTGTTCATTTATTGTAACATCCTTTGATGCAAATGGATGCGTCTATTACCTGCCGTTTCCTGTTTGTATCATGTTGCTATAGCAGCATAGCAGAAGATTATTGAGCATATTCACATACTTTCGACGCAGAGACAGAGTAAGGAACACTTTATTCTGCCTGATCGCTTCAGTAACATTCAGTAGATATTAGCATGTAATGCATTATGGTCAGTTATTTATTATTCTTCCTCCATATGTAATGTTTTGAATTCACAAAACATGTTTTTGTCACTTCGCGTTCATAATTCAATAATAAAAATAATAATTATGCGTCATAAATTTCCTGTCAGAATATTATATTTATCTTAAGATAAATATAAGGACCTTAACTTTTCATACAAATGCATTAAAAATTAGCTTAAACGGTTGGAATATACTGTTTTGGGATAGGTTCAAATTTTCAAATATTTAAATTCTGTTCAGGAGAACATATTAAGAAGGGAGAAAATTATTCCATTATAATGGTTAGCGATAGAAAAAAACTCCATTTTCAAGAAATCACTTAGTGGTAGCTAGTATTTAAGAGAAAAAAGCCAGACACAATTATTTTTAATTCATGGAGTAATACAGTGTCTTTATTTTTCTTTTTTCCATCGATTAGATTTTTGATGATTGAAAGTGACATAAATATGTTAATCTTCAGTTGATGTTGATAGTTATTTCAAAACTGTCTCAAGTTGCTATTTATGGACAATTGATCACTTTAAAAGAAGATTGTCATAAATTAGCTTTTGTTCGACGGATTACCTTTCACTGAACTATTTAAAATGTAACAAGCGGGTGAAAACACTAATTTCGACAGAAATGTTACAAGCAGATAGAAATACTAAGATCACTAATGAAGAGGTAAAAAGAGAGTATTGCATTGGCGATGGAAAAGAAGGCCGTGTAAAAATAACAATAAATTTTAAATTTATTTCGGTTATTTCGATGAGTTTTCAAAATCGTTTTGACAGAAGTTAGTTAGATTTCAACGTTTATCTTATAATTGACGTGAACTAAATTCAGTGAAAATTCATTCGTTGTACGATTGGTAAGACGATTTCAATATACAGTTTACAACAACGCATACGAGCGTTGTGCATTGTTAAAGATAAATAACAGTCAGATGATGATGAAGATATTGGCGTGTGAGTTACGTGAAAACTGATTCACAGACAACCGTAAATGTTTATTTTGGGTTCTAGATTACATTGATTATTTTCTTTTTGTTGTTGTTGTTTTATCTCATGACACTTTCTCACTAGAATATCACGGTGGTTTACCTAACAGGCTTCCTTACTTGATATACTTACCTCTTTTTTTAGTTCTTACCGAGCTTCGTAACACTGTCCTCTTGGCAACCTTGATTGAGCAAACAGTTTAAAAGACGGTGAAATATGAATTCAAATCCGAGAAAAAGGTAACAAGAAACTAATACACCACCTTTCACAAGAGCTGTCAGGGAAATGCGCAGTATACAGGTATTAAAGATCAAAACAGAAGTTGTGGAGAGTTATTTAGAGATTTATTTTTAATCTGTATATATAAAAGGCAAGATGTTTGTGTGTGAGTGTATGTCTGGATGTCCTTTATACAGATCCAGAATTTTTATGCGATTCTCACCAAACGTCACACAAATATTCTTTAAGCTTCCGGTCAGGTCATGGGCTACTTAATTTTCCGATTCTCCGCCCTGATATCTATCTATCTATCTATCTTCTCTCTCTCTCTCTCTCTCTCTCTCTATATATATATATATATATATATATATATATATAAAAGGCAAGATATTTGTGTGTGTGTGTGTTTGTCTGTCCATGTCCTTTATACAAATCCACAATTTTTATGCGATTCTCACCAAATGTCACACAAATAATTTTTAAGCTTCCGGTCAGGTCATGCGCTACTTTCTTTTTCGAGTTACCCCCGATATTGGGATCGATAGCTTTTCTGTTAGTTCTTTGTGATTGTCGTCAAACGCACTGCGTTCAGCAGAACGTAGGGCAACTAAAACTTATGATAGGCGTTCTGTTAGGTTATCCATTGATTGCTTTCGTAAAAAACTTAGGCGTTCCAGGTTGGATGACTCCATACGGGCTGATAAGGTCGCTTTAAGGGCTTCTGAAAGTAGAGAGCAGCGACGGTCTAGGTGCTTAACGGACGCCGCTGCTAAGGTACGTTCAAGGACTACCGAAAGTACAGAGCGGCGACGGTCTCGGCTATTAATGGACGCCGCTGCTAAGAAACGTTCACGGGTGGCTGAAAGTACAAAACATCGGAGGGCTCGCAATTTAAGCAATTCTGCCTCAACTTTAGCTTCACGGGCTCCCGAAAGTACAGAACAGCTGTCCGCTAGGCTTGCGAGGGTTGCATCTGACAGAGCATCACATAGTACACTGCAACGGAATGTTGTGCTTGGAAAAAAATAACCGATGTCGAGCAGCTAACCGAGGAATAACCAGTTTCAATAAACCATTTGATTACGACGTGCTTTCCACTATGCACTCCAACAATAAGAGCCACCAGTATAGCAAAATGTGATAAGGGGTTTTTGCTAGTAACCCCCACTGCCAGCTGCATCCTGACACAGTCTAAGTCATCCATGAGTGTACTTCTTCTCATTTGTGGTAGCGGCAGTGCCGACTTTTGGGCAAAAGACGCGTCCTTTCTTTTTGCATTGCATGCTGGTTGTGTTTTTCGAGAGGCTTTACGGCTTCGAGATCAACCCCTCAACAACCTACGTTTTTCGTGCCAACGTCTAAAGTGTCTGAGCTCCAGGACCATGGATTAGTTTTAAAGCTTTCATTACACCCGAGCAACGCCAGGCTATATTGCTTGTATTTTATATTAGTTTAATCTTTTCATTATTTAAAGAAAACTTATTCTTTCCTGTTAAGCTTATTTTCATGAAAAAGTAAATAATTCTGTCTCAATTTTTTTCTTTTTTCCTCTGTGACAAGCAAAAATGTCAGTAAATAAAAGCAAAAATTGTCAATTTTCATGAAACAAAAAATTATTTTAAATAATGCTATAGAATATTAAAAGGCTGAAAGAATGTAAATTATTTACGGCAGTGCAATTCATAACAACTCTAATATTTGTAACGAGTTCAATCTGCCCAAAACTGCTTGATTCATCAGTCTTTTTATGAGACGCACTTAGCTGTCTCCTGTAGGATATATATTCATATACGGTCGTGTTATATCGCCTTTTAATTTCATTTTTCTTAAGTAAAAATACAAAGGAAACGTTTTGTAGTTAATCAATAATGGATAACTTTTAGCATCTTTATGTGTCTGGCTGAATACCGTCTTTTATCTTCGCTTGTTATTGAATATTGCTCATTTTCTCTTTTTTTCTAAAATAAATACGATATGGATTCAGTCGTTTAGAACAAAAATCGTGCGATAAAACGAATTAATTACTTATGTTGATCTCTGTTCGCACTATTTATTGATCATCTTCCGATTAAAATTATGTTTCTCTATCTCTGTCTCTACCTCTCTCACTTTCTCTCTCTCTCTCACTATATATATATGTGTGTGTGTGTGTGTGTGTGTGTGTACGAGCGTACTCTCGAGTGTGTATATACATATTCCAAACCTATACGACTACTGTTGTCAACAGTAACAGTAATGTTTCCAACAAAGCCTTCATTATGTGATTACCTTTGGATCAGGCATTGTTTCACGTCCAAAGCATTATTAATGTAAGGTACCTCAGTAATATCTCACAATACCATCAAATGTTGTTGATTTTCCACTACAATGCATTAGAATGCCAAATTCTTTACCTGATCTTCACGATTCTAGTTATATTTCCTCTGTTTTGTTAGTAGCAACACGCGTTTAGTCCAATATTCCGAAGTAGCGCCGACAATGAACCTCAGCATCTGCATTTGAAGAGTAAATAAATTGATCGTGCTGACATTTCAGAACTTACATTTCGTAACTCTCGCAGAACTGCGTTCTATCTCAGGTCATATTGATGTACCTAGTTGATATTTTTCTCAAAAAGAAATGTTAATTGATTAGTGTAAACCTTTTTAAATTGTTTACTAGTTCAACCCCAACTCAAGATTTTCATGTGATCTCCGCTGGAAAGGCGTTCTAACTTTTAAAATTTTCTCTGACGTTCTAATCAGTGCAACTATGACCATGACTTTTTCATAAAACTAACGCCAATGATGTTTCCTTCTTTTAAGATATATACTTTTATTGTCATTTCTTATTTGAGTTGCCATTTTGTAGTACTGGCAGATATATAAACTCATATGTGAAGATTTCTAGATAATCAGCACAAGCAGTGACGATGTATTTGAGGTTAACAGTAATTCCCTGATATTGCATCAGTTAGATCTTAACAAATTATGGCGTTGGTTGAATGTCCTATATTTACGTTATTAGGACATTATTTATTGATGTTTTCCACTTGGTCAATCTTCATATATGTTCAGCACGAACAAAGTACATGAAAACACGAATAGATACTATAAAATTAATAATAGTCTCAATGATTTCTGCCATTTGCGTGGGTGGTTGTCGTTTAGACAATCAAACAGCTGTAAAAATATCCAACGATTATTCTCTTAACAGCCCTAGGTTTCAGAATCTCTTGAATAATATAACATGAAATTAAGATTTAAAAGTTGACGCAAAACGAGTGAAACCTTTTTATGTAATGGCGCATAATAATCATTTAAAGATTTTGGAATTAGTTTGCATATAATTACGGAAGCCTTCTTTTGCCGACAGAAGGATTATACATCCCTCTAAACAATTTTGTGAACTCATGCATGTATTTCTGCTTGTATAATAATGTGCACGTAGTTATGTGTATGTCTATGTCCATGACTCCGCTTCAACTAACCATAACTTCACATCGTTTTGTAATTTCGAATCATATTTAAATAGATAAAACTCTTTGGGATTACACTCTTTAATAGACATAGATAAGTGGTATGTATTCATATTAAAAACTTGACTCGGAAAGAAAAATTTCCCAAACCTCTTTTTTCGTTTAAATTCGTTTATGATCACAAAAGATTAATCCAGTAATTTCATGATTATATTTTTTATAAAATTATTTATGAACATCGGTAAAAATAATATTCAATCGTAAGTTCAATTTAAAATATCCAGTCTACCTTTAATCCCTGTGAAATCCCTCCCTGAGGACCTTTCACTCATATTTCCGGATAAACATCAGCTGCCTCATTTTCGCTTTGAGTCATGGGAAAGCCAGAGTCATGGGAAATTCAATTTTGATGTTAGGGTTTTTGACAAACCTGCACAAAACGTGAAGAATCAACTTGCGTGTTTGTTGTGAATGTAGCTGTTACACAGTACACAATCTAGCTCACCGTAAACGGCGCAAATTTTTAAAAGGTAGCGAAAAGATTTTTGTATTACACTAATATATTCTCTGTATGTGATGAGTGATTTTTTTTTTTTGTTGGAAGAAAATTTTATTTGAAGTATATATCAACATTATTGTTAGTATATTTATTAAACGTTTGGAGTGTTTTACTGTATGTGAACACGATCTCAAGACTTTTTAATGTAATTACTCTGTTTTGCTGTATTCCATTCACAGAATATCTTCCTCTGATCTGTTTGTCGTCAGAAGATTCTTTAGACGGTTTATTGATTACTCTCTCTCTCCCTCCTCTCTCTCTCTCTCTCTCTATCTCCCTACGTGCCTCTGTCTTGTTTTCTGTATCAACCAATATCAAAGATGTTTTCGTTGCTATGTTGATATAGACGTTGCTATGGAAGCAGAGATGCTTCTAACGAATTTAACTGAGAATCATAGCATTGAACAATATCACATGCACAGATTTTTTTCGCTGCAAGTAAGTAATTCATCTGCAAGTAATGTAATTGAATATATATTCAGACATAAGTATAAATGTAGAAGTGTATGTAATATTGTAAAACTCTCAAATGAAACCATACATAGGCGCCTTAATATTTGGACTAACTCGTTCTTCTCGGTTGTAATATTAAAAAAAAATAATGACCGGGTTTTTCGAGGGACATGTCGCATATTTTGTTTGCTTTTTTTGTAACGGTCATGAGTTTAATCGCTGGGTCTTTCATTTTAAGAGAAAAATACACTGTATCTCAATGGAAGAAATGAACAAGCTTGACAAAAGCAATTTCCATAATTTAAAATTCCGAGATTACTTAACACGTCAACAGACACATGAAGAAACACAGAAGGACTGAACATTGTCAGTGTAACAACCAATAACGCAGCTTCAATATTTTAAATCGCCATGGAAAAATTTATTTCGACAAAGAATCTGAATACTATCTTTGTGCGCATAAACGAGATTATAAATAGTACATAATTTGCATATATTCTGAAAATATTTTACATATATTCTGAAAATATTTTGCACATATTCTGAAAATCTTTTGCTATGAAACTAAATAATGTCAGCTCTCGTGAGAGATGAGTATTATTGAACATATCTCTAAAATGGAATACTCTGGTTTAATACAAAAAGGCATGGAATTTTAATGAACTTAAAAGATGTGTGATATATCAGTTCGGAACGACAAATCGGGGATCCGAGTTCGAATTCCAGTTGCATTCCTTGCATTCACTTACGCGCAAATACCCTTGGGAAAGGTATTAATCTGTCTCTTGCCTCCAGTTATGGGTTTAATAACAGGACAGACTGGGCTCTATAGCCTTGGCTGGCAACTAGTCTACCGAAATGTAATGGCAACCTACTGCAGGATAATCTTGTGCCCACTTAGTTATGTCTCTTTCGAGACATGATCGCATGTATCATTTATGACGCTTAACTGACTGGCTGAATGTGGTACAGCCTCTAATGAAACATGTTCATCAGTCCAGTTCACTGTCTGAAAACAAAATAAAATATTGATTGTATTGGAAAATATCAAACCTAATTAAACTCAGCACTCAGTTTAAATTTTCGTTCTTAGCAAAATATTAAAAGAGAAAAAACGAACACGTATATAATTGTTTGATTTTTCATTATATTTTCTATCAACATAGAAAGTACAGTGAAGAATTTGATAATGTTATGCTGTAACTCAGTAAGAAATGGCATTGGTTTGAACTTCATAAACTCTTAGACATGAGAACAAGTTGATTCCGAATAAGAGAGTGTAATTATTCTTTAGCTTTCTAAATACACATTGCATACTTGGCTTGTTTTTCTGAGAATAAAACCTGCAAGGCAAAACAAATTAGAGTTCCAATGGCAACAATACATTAGTAGCATTACACACACCCAGTTCTCACTGATTCAGAAGAAACCATTGGATAATCAAACGGTGTCTCAAGGGCAAAGAGCCAGTTAATGGGCATATCATTACGATTTGTAAACGGTACGAAGCACGTCCATAAAATGCTAGAGGAAATTGCTAAAAATTACATCTTAACTTTCTTTTCCAAGGAACCTGCTATTTTAGCGTCTAAGAAACGTTCCAGCTCATATTTAGAACGCAGATTAAACTTATTTCATTCCAATATACAACTGAGTTGAATAAAGCCTAATTGGTTTTTAACAAAATTGTCCTTAAATTTGAGAACGATCTGGACTGGGTCTAGTAAACGACAGCATACTCGCATCAGATAATTCTTTTTCACGTTTTACATTAGGTAATGCTGATGATCTTTAAAGAATCGTTGATATTGTGAAACCACTGCTTAGTCTTGATCTTGCTCTCGAAAACAACTTATTTTAAAGGATTCAAGTCACAAAATCGTGAATGCCAAATACTGGAAGTAACTTAATCGTGAAAATTCTCAGTTACATAGGATATGTAAGAAACTGTCTTGTTGAAATATGTACCCTTCTCTCTGGCCAGTACTTAAGAGTACCTCAATTTAAGCGCCTTGCTATTGACATCTCTGATTACGCAGGAGTTTGTTGGGTCATGACATGGAACTCGTTACCAGTAATATCCCAGAAGATGAAAAATGGGGGCCTTTTTATTTCTTGTGTAGCTGACATACTGGAAGATTGGAAGCTGCCATATTAATACTATCCATACATCTGAATGACAAATCTAAAATATAATGACTAACGCATAGAATTAAGCTAGAACGTTTTCATTTATTGATTTTAAAGGTATGTATGTATATATATATATATATATATATATATATATATATATATATATGAAAACCGCTGGTTTTTTTTTACGTATGAGGGCCCAGCAGTTCAGCACATAGAATCAAACAGCCAGCCTACCTGCACAATGACTTGATTATAGTGGTGAAAGCTTGTACGGAACCAACCATACTTCTTGGAAAAGCCTATTACAGAAAACTAGTTCGCAGGCTTTGAATTCAGTCTTTCTCCCAGACTAGGTTGCCACCCAAGGTTATAGAAGCCAGTCTATTTCTACTATTTACCCATAGATGGAGGTGAAAGAAACAGATTCATATACCTTTTCAAGGATATTAGCACGTAAGTGAATGCAATGAATTCAGGAAGATTTTATGAATTTTTTATTTAATTTTTTTAATTTTTCTGACATGTTTCCGTTTTGCTGGAGATAAGTTTACAATTTCCAAGCACTTTCAGCCATTTTCCTGGCTATGCACAAGGATGTTATGTTTTCGATGTTGTTATTTTATCCTAATGTTTTGATTGTAAATTTATTTATTTTGTGTTTTTGAAAAAGAGAGTGTTTTTAAAAAACGATCACGTGATGCGCGTGACTAGAAATCGAGTGATCGATTTTCTGTTTTTTAATTTTAAATTTTCAAGAACCCTTAATGGTAAAAAACATGAATATAATATTTATATCAAAATATCTGAACCATCTCGCTAAAAGAGAGGCACTCAAACATTCTTTCCTATCAGAAATCTTACATTATTTAAAAGTAGAAATAGTTTTGAAAGTTTTTTTTTTAAACAGAAACACGATCACGCGATTTCGAGTCACGCGCGTTAAGTGATAATTTTTAAAGAACACTCCTTTTCAAAAGTACAAAATAAATTAAGTTACAATCAAGACATGAGAATAAATTAACAACATCGGAAACATAACTTCCTTGAAAATGGCCAGTGAAAGTTAAATATGGGATATTTTTTACATTTTTTATCTACCAACAAAAAGAAAACATGTACGAATACTGGAAAAATTAAATAAGATATTCCTTGTGGATCGTTTTTAACGATGCATATATATATATATATATATATATATATATATATATTGTGTGTATTTTGGCAGCATTTTTTCATTAATAATCATTGAATAATATAGACAAGTTTTGTCTATTAATTTTGTGTAGGATCCGTTCATACCGTCTGATATACTTGATGGTGATGTCGTTAAAAGACAACAAAAATCACAGTATTTGTTGAATTTTTTATCGGGTCTAAGCTTTCGGCTCACATAAGCCATTATCAAAGAGTAAATATTAACACACAGTAAACATAGAACATTTAAGCTATTAACAATAAAGATAATTGAATTGAAAATATAAGTCCATCCCTACCGTGGTGGATGGCCGAAGACAGTGACAAAATAGTGGTGTTGTGGTCCCTGGTCTGATTACAGACATTTGAGTACATTGTTGGAAATATCGAAATTGATTGTATTCAAACCAGGTTTAAATTGTTTAGGCACTTCAGTAGTACAAGCTAGTAGAATTTTTCTTAGGATGTTGGGATTAATTTTGAGTGGGGGTAATGAAGGATTACTGTAAACATTTCTTATAATTATATCAATAGTTTCACTGACGGGTACATTAGTAAAAAGGTTTTCCACATCAAGTGAAGCTATGATTTCATTATTAGGTTTTTCACTCTTGAGGATTTGGATTGCCTCTAGGGTTGACTTTATGCTGTATTTACTCGGAAGGTACGGTGTGATAAGCTGGTTAATATGTTTAGTTAACTGGTATACAGGAGTAGGAATTTGGGATATGATAGGGCGGAGAGGATAGTTAGGTTTATGAGTTTTTATAGTTCCGTATATGTAACCAGGTTTATAGTCACCAATAATTTTAGGGAGTTTTAAGGAATTCTGATCAGCGTTGTTGGCACTAATGAGTTTATTAAGTTTAGATTTTAGTTGGTGTGTCGGGTTTTTGTTAATTTTTTTAAATTTTGTGTGGTCATGGAGTATGTGGTTGAGTTTTGTGTTGTAATCTGATTTGTTAAGTACAACAAAGATGTTAGCCTTGTCAGGTTTTTTTACAATTATGTGAAGGTGGTTGCGTAGTTCGTGCGCGGCACTTTTTAGTTGTTTCGATAGAATTTTTGAGGAGCTTCTGCTTTTATCATGGCGATCTTTGATGGCCTCAGCCTTAAGTAGATCTTTCAGTTCGGGTTTAACGGTTATAAGTTTTTCATCTTGTAATTTAGTGATGCTTTGATAGAGCGTTTCTATTTCAATTTTTTTAGTAAGCTGGTTATACTTACGGTATATATGGCAGTTAGGTCCAAGGTTGAGTAATTCTTCTTGGTGCTTAGTTAGTTCGTGGTTGGAAAGATTTATGAATTTATCGAATTTTTTGGGAAGAGTGATCGTGCCATTGTATAGTGAATTAAGTTTTTTGACAATTTTAGCACGGTGTTCAACTTCAGATTTTGCAGTGATTTTGGATAGTCTGAGTATTATTTGTTCTAGTTGGTTTGAGGTAGTTATATCTTTCAGTTTGTTGTAGAGGTCATGTTTGTTCTTGTATAATGTGTCAAGATTTTCTTTCGCTATTTCAATTTGCCTTTTCACAAGGCTCCATTTATATTTCAAGGTGGTGATCACCATCAAGTATATCAGACGGTATGAACGGATCCTACACAAAATTAATAGACAAAACTTGTCTATATTATTCAATGAAACCTGCATTAATATATATATATATATATATATATATATATAATGTGTGTGTGTGTATGTAAAAATTAAGTCAGACACGTTATTCCATGATTAAGCGGCAGTGTGGGCCTATTTCAAGCAAATCATCTTCAGTTTCCGTCTTTATTGTACAGAAGATTGTAGAAAAATCCGAATTAGGAATAATTTCTAAACATATTATCCATGATATAGTCGCACAGATAAATTATTTAGAAACCGCATATATATATATATATATACTAGCAGTAGAGCCCAGCGTTGCTCGGGTGTAATGAAAGCTTTAAAACTAATCCATGGTCCTGCTCAGATTTTGTACGATGGCACGAAAGACTAAAAGCAATAGTTGTTTCTAGTTAAAGCGAAACCGTAGACTGAAAGAAAAATGAATGGATGTAAGTCAAATTTTGATTTCCTGGTATCGATATCAAATAAGTTTTTTTCGTCGTAAACTGAATTTTGAAGGCTAAATAAGTTCTCTGTGTAAATTGTATCATGGCTGAGACTAAGAACTACAATTATACCTACTTAGAGCCAAACCTGAAGCAAAAACTAAAATAAAAGGGCTGAAAACATACACACATACAGGCAGATAAACAGATACACACACAAACATCTTGCCTTTTATATATTTATATATATTATCGATTTTCTGCATTATTGTAAGAACTGCAACCTTGAAACTTCTGAATATCGTTTCTTATCGCTTTGTCTGTGAGTGTATCAAATTTGATTAAAATCGGACCACTCCTTCTTTAACCCGATTTTTTCGATTATCGATTTTCGATTTTTATCGACACAGAACCTAGCTAAGAACACTCGCAGACGCTTATAGTACAATTGATTTAACATGAAATAACGTGTCTGCCTTAATTTTTCTTATATATATATATATATATTACTTTAAACATTATTGTTGTGGATACTCATATTTGAAAGAGAAGCTACGAATTTTAAATTTACTTATAATATCCATTATAATATTTGAGGTAATGAAAATGTCGGATTAACAATAAATCAATTAATTCTTTATATATATATATATATATATATATATATATATATATATATATATATGTGTGTGTGTATTGCAGAGAGAGAGAGAGAGAAATCCCAAAATGATAATGCTTCAGAAACGCCTTCGTATGTTTTCTGCAACAAATATTCTATTTTATTCTATTTACATTTCATTTTTTATTTGAACTTTCTTTACTTGAGGTAAGTTTTTTCTAGATTATTTTATTGTTTATTCTAAATCTCATAAATCAAAGGTATACACAATATATGTTTGGTGCTTTGTATCTCATTCTGTTTTGTGCATTACTTCACACTAAGTACGTTCGAAAAAGTGATAGAATTCATCCATATAAGTGGATTGCACGTGCATGTCTTTGGGCAATATGCAGCTATTATGAGCGCATCACATATATACATATGGTTACGTAGCATACCATATGTATGTATGTGAACAATTTATATGTGTGAGAGAATGGGTGTGTTTGCGTGTAGATCAGTGTATTTTGCAAGTTTAGAATGATAGAACGTGTTTATATCATATGATTGATGATTGCCAATCCTTGCTGATATCACACAACTGAATCATTCCTGAACAGAAAACGTGATTAAATGACCTGATTAGGTGATATCGAAGTAAATGAATTGCCCTTTGGATATAACTGAATCTGGAGAAGATAAAATGAAGGACAATGACGTCAAAATAACAAAGACGTCAAAGTAACAAAAAGAGTCGACAAAATCCTTTGAAATTTACTTTCGAGTTGCTTTAATTGGGAGGTTTATTAGTGAATCAGAAAAATAAATTTCTAAAAATTATACAGAACTGCTTCAAGGTAAGCTTGATTTATCTTACTGAACTTTTAGAGTGATGCAGGAGTAGAATTTGCTTTTACATTTTATTGACTTCACAGTAAAAGGGTAGGACCTAATTGCTAATCTTAAGTAAATTCATATATAGGGGGCATCAGTGAGATAAGTTAATCGGAGCAGAAACCATGAAAGTATTTTTAGAAGAGACACAGGGAAGCCACATTGCGCCGATGAGAAAGTGACTGTATCTGAGCTGCCAAGTCGGGATCGATCACATTACATATTTTGTATTGGATTTTGTCAAGGACTCCTAGGTAGATAGTAGGAGCACTCGACTAGATATGACAGCAGTATTCAATGCACAGGCGGAGAGTAGATTTATATATGTGCAGGATTGTTTCAGACGGGAAAAACTTCCTGGCCCTACACAGAGAACCAACCTTCTTAGCAGTGGATTTAGCTATGGATTCCACTTGAGGTCTGTTGTGAGAGTTAACCCGAGGAGGCACAGTGTTTTGCTTTCAGGGAGACTAGCCTTATCCATGCTAATGGTGGCGGGTAGAAGTGATTGTCTGTGAGGGTTAATAGATAGCAGCTTCGTTTCGGAAGCATTAAAATTCATGAGCCATTCTTACCCCAATCCGCCACGGATTGGAGGTTCTTTTCAAGCTCGGCAGCAAGATTTGCTTTGTTAGCCTTGGCAGATTCTTGATTGAGGCGAGAATAAACCGTACTCTAAATGTGTGCAATGTCTAATTCTAGGGAAAATTTTACGTAAAAGACATTTAGTATCAGAAAGGACAGTTGAAAAATCTATGGCACATAATGAGGAAAGAGGGTATGGAGTATAAAATAAATGCAAGGAAATTAAACTAGCAACATTGATTCGTGTTGATTAGAAAATACGGACCAAATTAATGTCTTTTGTTCATAATGCGTAACATGTTTATATAACTTGCTTATTAAAATCTCATTTTCATTTTCATTTTTTTAAAACTAGCAGTATAACCCGGCGTTGCTCGGGTGTAATAAAAGCTTTAAAACTTATCCATGGTCCTGGAGCTCAGGCACTTTGGACGTTGGTACGAAAAACGTAGGCTGTTGAAAGGTTGATCTCCAAGCCAACAACACAACCAGCATGCAATGCAAAAAGAAAGGACGCGTCTTTTGCCCAAAAGACAGCGCTGCCGCTACCACAAATGAGAGGATGTGCACTCATGGATTACTTACACTGTGCAAGGCTGCTGCTGGCAGTGGGTGTTACTCGCAAAAACCCCTTATCAGATTTTTGCTACACTGGTGGCTCTTCGTGAGCACTATCATACAATCATTTAGAGGCTGCTAGTTTTAGGCCAACGATTTTTTGTCCATACAGCTTTAACCAAACGTTAGTCTCACTTCACACTTTCTCTCACTGCGCCATGCTTGCTGGTCTGAATTGCGTGGACGCGCTTGACTGATGCGACAGGTTCAATGAATCTCTGTCTCTCTCCAATTGCATCTTGTTGCTAAGACACGGCAGTTTTGGATCTAACCTCCGCAATGTACGGTATTGGTATCTCTCAGACAATTCGCCTGATCCGTAGGAAAGGAAAATTAGTTCTGTTAGTAATTTTAACCGTCCATATACAATTAAAATTGGCCCCATGCAGACAGAGCGCTTAAATGTGTTTTAATATCTTAAGGTTTTGAATTAGTACTTAAAATTACACTCAGCACGTATCATAAATTCATTTTTGGCCACCCTGGTTACCTAGGTCACGTTAATTAGGGGAACTACTGTTTAGAGGGCGCTTTCCCAAACCTTCACCTTTGTGGATTGTGGGTAGAAGCATTGCTCTCTATATAGTGTTTTTTTCCTAATGCGGATCCCTAAGCTTGCCTAAGACGCAGAAGAAACGGTTACCGGACAGATGCTCCAATGGTTGGCAACCCTACAGAACTTCAGTGTAAACTACATTTTTCGCTTTACCTTGCGGTGCTAGGGTGAAAACATCACTCCTCACACGTGAGCAGCCAACGTAAAGTTAACCGTACGAGAAACATTGTTCTGTAAGGTGCAATTCTGACACTGACTACGTCTGCAAGCGTTGCTCATACTGCCAATTTGCATGTGAACCGTAGTTGACGGAAGGCGTGTAGTAGAACGCACGTCGTAACCAAAATGGTTTATTGAAACTGGTTATCCCACGGTTAGCTGTCGGACATCGGTTATTGTTTTTAAGCATGTCATTCCGTTGCAGTGTACTATGTGATGCTCTGTCAGATGCAACGGAGGAGGTGGCACTCGCAACCCTAGCGGACCGCTGTTCTGTACTTTCTGGAGTCAGCGAAGCTGAAGTAGAGGCACAGTTGTTTAAATTGCGAGCCCTTCGCTGTTCTGTACTTTCAGTCGTCCGTGAACGTTTCTGAACAGCGGAGTCCATTAATAGCCAAGACCGTCGCTGCTCTGTACTTTCAGAAGCCCATGAACGGGCCTTAGCAGCGGCGCCCAGTAATCGCCGAAACCGTTGCTGCTCTGTACTTTCGGCAGACTGAGAACGTACCTTATCAGCGGCGTCCGTTAAGCACCGAGACCGTCGCTGCTCTGTACTATCAGAAGCCCTTAAAGTGGCCCTATCAGTAGTAGCTTGAGCGTTCAGCTCAGCGCGTATTTTTACGAAAGCAATCATTGGATAAAATAATGGAACGCCTATCATAAGTTTCAGTTGCCCTACTTTCTGCTGAACGCAGTGCGTTTTTCGACAATCGCACAGAACTAACAGTGGGGCTATTGATTTCCGATATCGGGGGGCAATCGGAAAAATAAGTAGCCCATAACCTGACCGGTAGCCTAAAGAATATTTGTGTGAAGTTTGGTGTGAATCGAATAAAAATGTTGGATTTGTATAAAGAACATACAGACAAACACACGCATATATATATATATATATATATATATATATATTATTATTATTACGGCAGATGATGAAAGACTTTAATTTTAATTTTTTCCCTTTTCAGAACTTCCTCTCTTGACTTCTCTAAAGAGTGATATAGTTTGGGCATTGCATTTTGTGGTTCTCGTTTAACTGAAAATGTCATTTTATTTCTAATGATAATGACTTAGCAACTTAGCTTCATTACCTTATGTTCTCATTACGATGCTAATTGTATCATTTTGTTTGTCGCTGATCTCGGCCATCGGCAAAAAAAAGTGGCAATAAACGTTTTCTCATTCTTTATTGCAATAACGAAACTCACTAAAAAGCTATTTTACAACTTATATACATATAAATAATAAATTATTTCAAGCACCTTTCTTTTCGAGGCATTAATTTACAGAGCAAAAATAATATTGAATTAACGAATTATAATTAAATAACAACAACACTTTGTATTTCCTGGAACAATTTTTAAAATAGTAAACATACAGTCGAACACGTGACCCAATAAATTCTTTGCTAAAATCAACTCATATATGATACATTTAGTGTTGAAACAGGAAAGGTGTAAATTATTTATATTTTAGAAAAGAGGGTATATTATTTGTGACAGATCCTGGAGATCTATTCGAATACGAATGACACTTGCTGCAATGTCATGAAAGTATTGGCAAACGAATCAGACAATTATAGTAAAATATAAAATTTGGGAGATAATCGTATGTTAAGATAAACTAATGACACACACGATAAAACTTGGAGGAAATCAGCGGTGAATCAGCAAAAAATATCAAATATTCTCTCTCGATATGAATAAAAATGTGTTCTTTTATTTTTTGATTTAGGCATTGGAATTACTTATTTTTGAATGATTCAGTGAATCGTGTGATAGTCTCGTGCACATTCATACAAATACATTGAAAAACATAAAACATGCATATTACACACACACACACACACATATATATATATATATATATATATATATATATATATATATACTGACATAAAATCAAATGCAAGATCATTCAACCTTTTAGCTACTTCACTGCCGCACACTTATCTTCCTGAAAATATATCCAGTAAAAAGAAAACACTCTCACCTCGACGCTTCTTATAATAACTCAAACCTGTATACGGTAATCTACAAACATAATTATATTAATCACCATGCAATGCGATTGGGAATTCTGATGATAATATGTGTCAAACAAAAACTACAGCAAAGAGTTTTAAAACTTTATACAATAATATGATTTAGAAGGAGTTTTATATTCTTTGTGAAACTATCCATAACTTTTTTGCTCTTCAAGAAAAACGCTTACATCTTCATTTGGAATTCGACAAATTGATTTCATTAATAATTCAAAAGAATTATTAAATGGTTTAATTTTAACATGAAATCAGAATCTTCTCATAATGATATGCTATTTTATTCGGATTGGTATTCATGTTCTTATCATCAAAATGTTTTGGCCATTGTTGTACTAATCGGCCTACTTCAGGTATCTATCGCATGAGGTAACATTCTTGAAAATTTGAACCCAATCCTCAATGGTAGATTATTTTAATTTTGTTTTCCGTGTACAAGGCATATTTTGTATCAGTTTTCTCTGTTTATTCATGTTGGGGAGTCACCCTTTTTCACACACTCTATGGACTCTTCTATGGTATATAAATAATCCTTCCTACACAGAACGAGGTGTTGTTGTTAGAGTTGCTGAGACTCTTCAACTATAACACTGTCAGCTCTCTGCTTCCGAGCAGAGAGCAATAACCCAGTCGTGGTTCCGCCGAAGGGTAGAACCACGACTGGGCAAAAATAGACAGACATTTTTTGGCCCGGCTATATGGCCGGGAATACCCACATTAAAATGACCATGTGTCACATCCCGCCTTGCGTGGGAAGGCTAGTAAATACAGTTGTTGTTAGAGTTGCTGAGACTCTTCAACTATAACACTGTCAGCTCTCTGCTTCCGAGCAGAGAGCAATAACCCAGTCGTGGTTCCGCCGAAGGGTAGAACCACGACTGGGCAAAAATAGACAGACATTTTTTGGCCCGGCTATATGGCCGGGAATACCCACAATAAAATGACCATGTATCACATCCAGCCTTGCGTGGGAAGGCTAGTAAATACAGTTGTTGTTAGAGTTGCTGAGACTCTTCAACTATAACACTGTCGGCTCTCTGTCTTCGGGTAGAGGGCGCTCTCTGCTTCTGAGCAGAGAGCAATAACCCAGTCGTGGTTCCGCCGAAGGGTAGAAGCACGACTGAGCAAAAATAGACAGACATTTTTTGGCCGGGACATATAGCCCGGAAATCCCAGTCATAACTGACCATGTGTCACATGTTGCCCTTACTGGGAGGGACAACTAAATATAGTTGTTGTTAGAGTTGGTGTTTGTCAGAGCAGTTGAACTGCCGCTCCTTGGTCAGCAAGAAAATAAACTATTACCCGGATTTACGCCTTGTATATATTTGACTTCCTACTAACAAGTATTCCTGAATCTACTAACCGTGTACAGGTCGTATATCTTTTATTCAATGTACTTACATTTTTCCTCACATATATGTTTTTGTTATTATTATATTCTGTGGTTTTCTAAACAAGAATCCACAACAATTCACATTTCTATTGCATGTTTGAAGAACGTCGAAAAATATAAATGCCGAAAGGTTTTGAGTATAAGAAGTAAAGTGAGCATGTTACTCTGAATGGAAAGTGTATAATCATTTATGCGAAAATTGATAAAAAAGTTCGTTGTTTAAGTACAATAAGAGTTCTCTGCCTGACTCACTTAGCAAAGTTTGACCTAAACTTCAGAATTATTTTTGGTCGAACCGAGAAATTTTATTCCTTCGTTAATTTCTCCGAGGACGCACTTGTTTCACTTTTTTCTAACTTTCTACCAGCATTTATTCTCACCTTTGTACTTAAACGTTAACTGTTATATTTATATAGTGGTTTATATCAAAAACATTGATTATATTGTGTATTTGTAACGATAGTTTTAAAGTTACTCACCTTATCATAGCAATTAAATCAGCTGTCATTTTTATTTGATGTTCCACTATCATTAAAATCGTCAACTGGAAGAAAATATGAAGTCAGAGAGACAAAATATATCAATAAAAAGAAATATCGGAAGTGAACTGATATTCTATATGCCGTTGAGAATGGCTATGATTTTATTCGATTAAGCAGATTCAAATTATATCTTGAAAATTTCCAGTATTTAACAATAATATTTTGCTCAGTGAGATAATTTCTTCCGGAAACTTATATAGCAACAAATCAAGTAATATGACATTTAAAATGCTAAAATATTTCAAATAATATAAGTTGGTAAAGCAATCCTGAATTAATTAAAAGTTGTATCAGGACTTATTATTGGTAACCACAATTTCAACAACGTTAGAGATGCAGCTGACACAGTGTTGGTAGCATAAAAAGTAAGGGAGCTACTGGACATTTTACAGAAGGCGATACAGAAAAGTAAAAAGAAAGGACTAAACATCAATTCTAAGAAGACAGAATGTATGGTTATCAGAAAAAAGAACAGCCCAACATGCGAATTTCAAATCAAGTAAGTACAAAATGTTAAATATCTAGATAATGATTTAACAGAAGACGGAAAGTGCAACAACAAAATCCGAAGGCGCATTGGGGTAGCCTTCAACAAACTAAGTAAAATGAAAATTTCGTGAGAAGCAAAGAAAAAAATACTAAACTGTTATGAAATTTCAGTCTTCCTATATGGCAGTGAATGTTGAACAATTTCCTCACGGATGGATAAGCGACTTGAGGCAACAAATTTATTGTGATTAAAAAGAATGCTGAGAATACCATGAACTGAACATTTGAGCAACGTCTTAAGTTTTAAAAATTGTTGAGAACCATGATCGCCCACCGTCTGAAGGTACGCATCACGTAGAAAATGTCAGTTCAAGGATACTAATTACATATATTTCAAATAAAAAATGCTGTATGACACAACGAAAAAAAAAGGTAGTTGTAGCTGACGCGACACTCGCTGTAAATATAAATAAATTTGAAAATTTCAATAGTATTGTTACTATTAGACTATTTACGGAGTAGCGTTTCTTTATACGTTTTTACACATTGTATTTAATACATCTTACATATGCTATAAGTTTTCAGTACGTGTGCAATCATGTCTCTCCACAATTTCTTTTTCTTCCTTTTTTTTGTTTTGTTCTTCTAAGTAACTTTTTACCTTTTTTATTTGTCCTTGTTTTCGCAGTACTTGTTTTCGCAGTACTTGTTTTCGCATTCACTCAGATTTGCCAGATCGCCCACTTACATCCTCTCCCGCTTCTGTTGTCTTCGGAAAATCTTGCGGGTGTCTCTTTACTTATGATGTGTCCTACAAACTTCAACTGTCTGTTTCTGATTTCATTAGCAGTTTCTTTGTATTTCTTAATTTCCTTAAAACTTCATTATCCATATACTCCGTCCATGGTATTCTCAGAATTCGTCGGTAGAACTCTATCTGAGTATTTTCGTAATTTATTATCTAACACTCACTGCCATATGAGAGATTAAGATATTACATCGCAGTTCAAGACTAAATGCTTTTAACATATTTGGGTATACAGATGTATATATTATCGTTCTATTAAATTTTGTGCTGTTCGTAGTTACTAATTAGATTGCTGAAAATAATCATTTATATATTTTTAAATCTCAGTCTTATACTGGTGAGATCAAAAGATTACTCATGTTCATGCAAGGAGTTGCATACTTCCGACTTTCATTGATTATCACAAAGTGTCTCTATTTTCGGTTAGTCGTGAGTTCGTTAGCAGTTCAAGGTCATTAAAGATTTGCCTGTATTATACACATGATTTGGTAGAACAAATTATATGTTAACATCAGAATCAATTCAGGAGGGTGTCACTACATTACCCATGTTTAGATTTAATTAAATTACATGTTTTACATGACATTTTAAAATAAATAATTTCTTCTCGAAGAAAATTTTCTTTATTTCCTTTGGATGAAAGTTGATTTGGTAATCCTAATCAACATTCATCCTATATTTAATTTTTTTTTTCTGTTTTTACTCGTTTAATACTTCTAGCAAATATTTTAGATCTAGTTTTTTAGCAACACAACTGTTGGTATTTTGTTGTATCTACACATTCACTGCAATTTCTGAAGTTTCACTCAATTTTATATAGCCAATTTGAAATTGTTAGCTTTTATTTGCTTCGTTTATCCGGCTACGTGACTGCCGGTATCACATTGAAATGCACAAACTAGAATTTGAAATTGTCACCATCAACTGATATTATTGCCTATTAGTTTATAAAGTGGGTTTTTATAACCCAATGTTACTTAAATGTACAAAAAATAGTGTAACTTGAGAGAGAGAGAGAGAGAGAGAGAGAGAGAAATAATGAATTATAAAATGTATTTAATTACCACTTAATAGTTGTCGATCAATTTGTTAGTAAAACCATTTATAAATATTTTACAACTTTTATTCTTTGACTAGTAATATTACTGCTTCCTTTGAATATTTCCTTAAAACATGTTAGATTTATCTTTGGTATTACATTTGACAATAAATTTTTTATGAACACCAAATCTGATGATGGCAAGAAAATTAGTTACACTTCAATAGCTCTCCTAGACCAAGGGGATGTAGTGGGTGCAGCGATGATAATTATCACAGAATTACGGAAACTCAATCAAGAGAGTAAGGTCAAAATATATTTAGAACGACGAGGGATTAAATTGTATAGTCATTTGAAAACTATCAAATAATGTGCTCCTGAACCATAACTAGAATATGTTTTCAAATATCTAATGAAGCCCTCGTTTATGAATTCTATTTGTGTATGAATATTTTATACAGCCGACTCTTACTTTTCTATAACAATTTTTCAATTATTTACAAATGCAACATTACTCATTCATGCATTTATAGCAGTCATAGCAGAAGACTGATTTTGTATATGCGCTTTTCGAGAGATGCAAAATTTTGTAGTGACATACCTACAGTATTTAAACAATGACGAATGGGATGGAGTTAAGCACACCAATAATAGTTTTCTCTCGTTTCATTTCTGTCATATTTATAGATTATTGATTCATTATGTCGATGGTAAGAATAGATGCTTATTTTTCGAGTTTGGCGGTGGTAGCATATTTTCATATTTAAGAATTCCAGTTACAAATTTTGAACTCTTTTTAGAGATATTTCATAGCTTTATTGTATAATAAACATATAACTCTGAATCACAAACCAACCTTTAATTTGATTATCAATATTATGTGTCTAATTCTCTACGCTTTCACTGAGAATTTTTCAAACTTTTATTCGTTCTTCTTCATCAACTGCCAAGTAGCAAATCGGTTCACAATGAAATTTCAACGTTACTCACGTCTATTAAATTTCTAACTATTAACTATTCAACAAAAAATTCTTTAACTAAACATCTGCTTTGTTATTTACTGAATATAAGACTTATGAGGTCACTTCCTTACTTGTATAAAGTGTTTTTTCTTTGGTATTTTAACTATTTACATGCGGTTACGGATGTGCGTTGTGGTGCAGTAGATATTGGCTAGTTCAAGTTCCAACTGAGTTCATTGCATTCACTTACGCGCAAATAACCTTGAAAAAGGCATTAACCTGTCTCTTCCCTCCAGCTATGGGTTAATAACAGGACAAATTGGGTTCTATAGCCTTGGTTGGAACCAATCTACCGCAGAAAGTAATGGCAACCTACTGTGCAAAAATCTGCCCAATAAATCTTCTGCCCAGTCTCATTCAAGATATCATCACCCAAGCGTGTATTACGTATGGCACCTAACTGGCATGTGGCCTATTTTCACAGTCTTTGTTGTTGTTATCTCAGCGTTCCAACCGTTGTGCACTCCGATATTCATAAGAAATATACTGATTCAAGTAATCTACAGAACTATAGCGTAGGTAAAGAGTTGGTTCTTCAATTTGATGACATAATTGTGAGTCCAATCCTTGCGCCGAGCAGTGTATAATTAGATTCAGTAGCAACAAGGCAAGCAATAACTGAATAGTACTAAATAATAAGTGAATGAGATATTCATAGATATGGGTAATGGAGCGAGAACACACTGTAGATTAAATAAAGTAGATTATAGTTAGGAATTCCCTATTGGTTACCCAGATCGACATACACCTGATCGGAGATCACCACAGTCAAATGTTGTGATAACAACAACAAAGATGAGGACAATAAGTAATAAATGTAAATAATAACTCCTCATTTCAGAATTTCAGACAAAATTGTTCTTCAATATTCCTGTTCCTTGATAATCACTTGATATTGTATTTACCTCATAAATCTTAAACAAATGGTGTGATTTTAGTAATATCAAACTTAAACCCACTTCCTCGAAGTATCTTACGTATATCTTGGCAAATATTGGGGGTAGTAGCGACTTGGTAGCCATGTATTTGTACTGGTATATATCAGGCATTAACGCTGCATGCAGAATATCCGTATCTCTGTTACGTAAGGATGCATAAAAGAAAGATGATTATTTCTCCAAATAAGGTCACTATTCTCATTTTTATCGACGCACTCCTCCGTACGAAACTTTACCTTTTCTAATTCCTAATTGTTTGTATCTTTCTGTATTTTGTATATATCTAAATCTAACCTGAATCAGTCTAGGAATATTTTTTCCCGTTAGAAAATTCAACCATTAATTGCTGTTTCTTCCATAGACTCTGATGGATTCTTTTACTAACGAGGACAGCCGCTATTTATTCTGTATTCGTTCATGTAATTTTGAAATTGATGAGAGTTTTGATATTTAATCCTACTGAGAGCAACTTCTAATCTCGCAAAGATAATTCAACATTCGTGCAACATTTTGGCAAAATTATTCTAATCGGTTCCTATCCATCTGATAATTTCAGTCTAAATTTCAACAAGTAGAAATTATTATTATGATTTATTCGAAATGGTTTCTTCATCTTGGTTGTCATGGTTAGCTTAATTTAAGCAAAGCAATGGTACTTGAATTAAAAAAACATTCTTAGCATAAAATTTTTACATATTAAACTTATCATTTGTATTTTAATCGTATGAATTTTTATGGGAGCTAAAAAGGATGACGTAAGCTCAAAAGGATGACGTTTTCGAGTTGGTTGCAATTATTTTTTTATTTATGAACTGTCGCAGTATCTATCAGACGAACTGATTATCAAAGAACTCATTGTATTACGATTAGACTATTTTGATCAGCATCAAAAGGTCACTAAATTACAAGTAATTTTATTCGACCCTTTTTATACCTTTTCTTAATCTTATGCTTTTTTCTCTTTTTATTAATCCAATATACTCATTCTCATAACAATATTTAAAGAATTTATTATATTACGCAGTAAATCCTATACAACAAGATGCGGTGGGTAAGCTGTCATCATATTATATTTTTACTTCCCCATATGCGCGTTGTTTGTATTTTATTTCGTCGAGAGCACGATAAGGTAAGGTCAGTTTGGAACCGTCTGTGAAAAAAAAAATCCGCCAGAAATTTAGAAATGGCATGATGTCGGAAATTACATTACAAACATTTCAGAATATTTGAGTGCCAATCTGAGGATAGTGCAGAGGATTCGGAAAGAGTTGAATAACATATCCAGTCAACATCATGATGATTTGAGTGATCACTAGTTTTCTTTAGTATTTCAAGATATTTAGTTTTTCAAGGTATGGACCTATTTTAGACGAACCATCGCCAGCTTCCGTCTTTATTTAACATAGGATTTTACACGAATCGTGTAATATCCTTTGTTAAATAAAGACGGAAGCTGACGATGGTTCGCCTGAAAAAGGCCTATACTTCCGATTCAACATGAAATAACGTGTCTGTCTTAATTCTTCTCATATATATATATATATATATATATACCTGTACACAGTTATATTTGGGGTGGCACATATACATGCATAACCTAAAGCACGTCAGATATAACGACGATTTCTCTTGCCCAGGTGGACGCAAGTTCAAATCCTGCCGGAGAGCCCATACTTTTCTTTGAGAAGATTTTTTGAATATCCAGACCTATAAGCGAAAACCAATAAATATACTGTTTAATAAATAAACGGAAAGTCTCTTCAAATATCGGTATGCGCTAAAAATAACGCACGTCTAAACTATTTAATTAGATACTTTTAAGATTTACATTTTCATTATAGGAAACTTTCTATCTTTAAAGTATTACAACTTTCACAAAATCTTTATTTTGATCAAGTAGTATAACACACTACGCACACACACACACACACACACACACACACACACACACACACACACATATATATATATTGTGGTCAGAAATTCAGGGCCTAAAAGGGAGCTAAGATTCATTTTACAAAAATGGTTTATGCTGCTCTGCCAACGAAGATGAGACGTCGGAAAACCAATGCCAGGATGCATACCACAGTACTGAGAATATCCAAGATGCTGAGTCAAAGGATGGGACGCAACCCAAACTGCCGAGAATCAATTCTCCACCAGCATCCGGATCGGAAGCGTGGTGTATGCTAGACAACATCATTAGCAGAACATTACGTAAAGAGTTGGGAAGAAAGAAATATCATGACTGATCATAAATGCGTAATAATGTCCACGTTGCATTCTCAGAACGCAAGGTTTGTCGTTTTTTTTGCCGTTAGAATTTGAGCTTGTATATCTACGACACACTTGTATAATGTGGTCTCACATTAGTGAGTAGGGACGGTGTTCAAGTGAAACCGTTGGGAGAAAGGCCCCGAAACGGTGCATATTCTCTCCTGATGATCCTAGTTTAAATATAAATTCGAGAGGAACACATTAAAAGAAATTAAATGAAATAATATGCCGTAGAGAAGCTCGGTGTAAATTTCATTGGCATAAGGAACATTACACATTCAGCTCGCTTCAGGTAAGTTTCAATTAGTTTTTAGTAACTTGTATATGCATATATATATATATATATATATATATATATAATGCATTTGTATGTAGATGTGTACAAGTAATGTAATTTGCTTTAATTAACAAGTTTATCAATATGTACCATATCTTCTCTTTATTAGTTTTTATAGTTTTCTTGTACCTAAACATTTGATCTTAATTTCCTCGCAATTCGTTTTGCATTTCTAAAAGGGGCTTCTGTAATTTTAGTGTTGACATAATTTACCTGGGCTCATTTTCAACCTACTGATAATAGCTTTGGCATCTTTATGCTGCATTTATTTGTGTAACGACGACGAATTTTTATTTTTATTTTTGTTCAATCAGTCTCTTTAAGAAAGGACTATAAATAAACTACAAGAAAATTGAATGTATGGTCATCAGCAAACAAAGGAGCCCCAAATGCCAATTAAATATTGGAGATAAGCAAGTACAAAAAGTTAAGTATTAGGAGAGTGTTCTAACGGAAGAGGGAAAGTGAGACACTGAGATCCGAATAACGTATTCCAGAAGCTGAGCAGAGTATTAAGAGACAGAAAAATTTCATTAAAAACAAAGAAAAGAGTACTGGATTTCTATGTGATGTCTGTTCTTCAATATGGCAGTGAATGCTGGACAATATAATCAAAGATGAAGGAAAAACTGAAGCAACTAAAATGTGCTTCTACAAAAGGATGCTGCGGATATCATGCATCGAGCATGTGAGCAATGATGATGTTTTAGAAAGAATTGAAACAAAAAAGTAACTAATACTAATCACCAGGAAAAGACAGCTGAAGTTCTTAGGACATTTGATAAGGAAGGAAGGCTTGAAGAATCTGATACTCAGAGGTCAAAGAGAAAAAGAGACAGGAGAAAGCAGCTGATAACATATTTGAAGAGCCTGTGAAGGTGGATAGCAGAGCGGTGTTTGGGTGAGGTAACAAAAGAAAGCGTGCTAAGAACTACCAGAGATCGGGAGATGTGGAAGGCCATGATCACCTACGTTCTGAAGGGTCATGGCACATAGAAGAAGTAAAAAATATATCTCTAAATGTTTAAGCATAACATATGTCTAATATTTTTTTCTTAGGGCTATTATTCAAAGATTGTTTCATTAAACGCATTTATGATCCGATTTTTTGTTACAACATTCCATTTAATCCTCGTGATAAATTGAAATCGAAACATTTCTAAAATTCACCAACTACGAAATGATCAAAGCGATTTTCTTTCTTTTTTAACATGTCAAACATGTCAAAATCTGTGTCTATTATGTTAATGATAAGAACTTATTTCAATTGGATTATTTGCCTTGAATTTGTTATTCGGCATATTTTACAAAGAAATATATTTTCATTTTTTTTCTTTCTACTGAGCCGATATAAGACCAACATGGGCACAATATAAAAGACTCAGTATACTGGATAGTCATATCTTTCTAGTAATATTGCTTTGGTAATTAACTCGAGTGAATTATTATTTTAATCATTTCGTCTCATGCAAAAGTCTATGAAATTAATCTCAAGACAAGGCATTGTGTAGTGTATCAAAGACATTAGGATTCGAAGTTAATTTTCTTCTTTCAAAATGCATTCATTTTACGACGAAATGTCAATTTATGATTTCATCATAAAATGAATGCATTTGGAATGAAGAAAATTAGAACAAACAGCAACAAATTTAATTCACGATTTACTATGACTTAACTTTATCACATATCTTATAAAAATAAGATATAATTGCATATATTCGACATTCGACTCAATAAACTTTTGTTTAGTTTCGTCTGAGATTTTAACCGTCACGGGAATTATGTTAAACAATTGTTACACGGATCAAATAAATTGATCGATCAACACATTGATTGCTCTCTGTTATAAGTTTTGACTTTTTAAAAGTTCAATACAATACAAAAGAAAAAGGTATTGTATCATCAAGACAGGATTTGCATTTTTAACCACACTTAAATTGAAATGCGTATTTATAATCTTATCCTGTTCACGTTTATTCCTCTCATAATGCTACAGGAGAATAACTGCTTTACAAACAGTTGACACTGACTCTTCGCGGACAATTTCTAGCCATCAATCTTCTAGATAATTTCTTACAATTTCTTATAATTTCTGTTATTTTTGTTAGATAAACAAAAATGAGTAGCGGAATTAAAACCAAAGCTATAGTGGCCATATCTTTTAATCTGTGATTTTTTGTTATTTGCATATAGGTCTTGTTCATCAAATTCTCGAAGTTTTAATGCAAAAAAGAAATGCTGTCATATAGTTATTTTTATACTAAAGCTTTCTCTTTAATGTGTAGTGTTATTTTATACTTATTATTTTTATATAAAATCGCTAAATCCATCAAAAGCATTAACTTAAAGAAAGCTCACTTTTAACAGATCTGAACGAAATGTTCATTTTATATTCCTTTTAAAACTGAATGCAGTACAAGTGATATTGAATTTCCCATACAAATTGGAATATAAAATGCAAATATTGGAAACTATTATCAAAGAATCTATTCAATTAAAACTATTCTCATATATAACTAAATCAAATCTTTTACGCTTAGCATATGTGCTTCTAAAATGAAAAAAATAGATTTAATTTAGAAATACTAATTAATCTGTTAGTTAAATAATGATTAATGGCAATCTAAATTTTTCTCAGAAGTTTAATTTTAAAAACTCGATTACGAGAAGAATTGCTATTTATTAAAGTTTCAAAACTAAGAGAAATTAAAAAATGTACATTACTTTCTTACTTCATAAATAATGCTAAAGTTGACTTTGATAAGATAGATTAAATGGACTCTTTCTAATTTTCAGTTCATGATAATTAGAATAGTTGTTATAATATTAAATGAGAAATGGGTGATTTCCTTCTATAGCTATCCAGGTTTCTTATTCGTCTTGCAGTGCGAGGACATTTTCATTTTTATTTTATTCATGCAGACTGAACTGTAAAATCATAACAATATACACAGAACTTACGATTCGCAAAACGCACGCACGCACACACACACACACACACACACACACACACACGTGTGTGTGTGCGTGTGTTTGCTAGTGTGTGTGTGTATATAGCATGTGAATTTCAGTTTGATTGTATATTTAGAAAGTGTTTGTGAATGCACATAAGTACATCACATCCCACTTATATCCACACATAGTTTTCAATAAAGACCCGAAAATCGATAATTTTCCCCTCAATCTATCCAGACTCTATATTGTTGGTAAGAAACAGACTCGTTAATGATCCACGCTTCTTTTTCTTTTTACCTTTTCTTTTTCAAGTTCTCTTGATCATTGGCGCTTTCTGTGTTGCTATAAAATTGTTCTGAGGCAAATTATAAATCATATATCTGGAGGGAATGTTTATTCTTTTTCATTTTTGTGCAAAAATCATTGCTTTTCTGCGTTCGGTGAATAAGACACTTTTCTAATCATTTACGTCTGAGTTTTGGTTATTTTCTATGTCAATTCGAAAGAAAGATAGAAAATTAGTTCATAAATATATGCTCTGAAAAACAAATCACTAAATGAAAATACCTGAGAGGAATCCTGATTTAATAATCAAGTGTGATGAAAATGAAACATTGTATAAAACTCAGCGTCAGTTGTTTTGAAAAATATCACTATCAATTGAACTGAAGCATCAAATCAAAAAAGAAAACGAAGTAAGAAAAGTAAAGAAAAAAGTCTAAAAAAGAAGGCCAAAAGGTTAAGTTGTAAAGAGAAACATAAACAAAAAAGAATGAAAGAAGATATTAAAGAAATATAAAAATAACCAGTGAAAAAGAAAAAAAGAAATATTGAAAAATAATCAATTATTTATTAATTTAATATTGTTTATTGTTTATTACATTACAGAATCTTGACAGTTTATTTCAATATTTTAACTGCACCCCATATTTTTAAGAATTATGAAATGGAAAAGTAAATATATTTACCCACGCTGCACACATATTTATGAAGAAAATTATTGTAATTTGATTAACTGACATTAAACAATGTTATTACCAGTATTAGGGGCACACTCGAAAGAAAACAATTAACCTGAAAACATAGGGTATCAGTAAAAAAACGCATCAACCAAGTATGGTCGGAAAAATTTATAGAATATGTAGTTTTTACAACATCAGGAGTAACTATGCAGATGATTCATTATCAAAATAAAATTTCCACTTGAAGAAACCACAATAAAAAAATGTATATACAATACCCTTGCAAATATAACAGAGAGTACCATGACGAGATCAGTCGACAACTAAAAATAGTACTTGAGGAACACTGAAAACTGTGAAGGTACTCAAGTATAACCATATGTGGAGAGGGAGGTAGCGGGTATGATAGAAGAAAGGTTCATACGATATATGATCACCCGTACATTAACAAGTTGACAATTCCACCATCATTTATATTGTTTTCATTATTGTAATGCATATTTCGTTGTAAGTACAGATGTTAAATATACATGTGAAATTAAATCAAATGCAATATATCACAATGTCAAAAAAATATTTTTATCATAATCGTATCATATCTTTTAAAAAGAAATATTATTTTCATTTTTTTTCTTTCTAATGAACCTATATAAGACGAACATGGGCACAATATAAAAGACTCAGATATATCTGAGTCTTTTATATTGTGCCCATGGATAGTCATATCTTTCTAGTAATATTGCTTTGGTAATTAACTCGAGTGAATTATTATTTTAATCATTTCGTCTCAAGCAAAAGTCTATGAAATTAATCTCAAGACAAGGCATTATGTAGTGTATCAAAAACATTAGGATTCGAAGTTAATTTTCTTCTTTCAAAATGCATTCATTTTACAACGAAATGTCAATTTATGATTTCATCATAAAATGAATGCATTTGGAATGAAGAAAATTGGAACAAACAGCAACAAATTTAATTCACGATTTACTATGACTTAACTTTATCACATATCTTATAAAAATAAGATATAATTGCATATATTTGAATTTGAAGCTATCAATTTCTGGTACATATTGTTATCTTTGCTTCTTACGTAATCATTTCGGTAATGTAATTATAACTTTACTTTAAGTAATATTCAAAATTGTAGTAATAATAGTTTGCCCATGCTTTCAAAACGTGATAGCTATTTTAGAATTACATTTTGCTAACCGCATTCCAAAACGTTATGTTGCTGCGCATTTTATTGTAAATAATTATTATAAATAAAGGTAAGATTTAATATTAAAAAGTCTTTTCCCAAAAGTTTATTTTTTCTGAATTCTTTAGCATACTATTTCTAACATATTCATTTTGTGACTCATTTCACCAGAAGTTGAGCTGAAAAAGAAACGAAAAATTAGAAGTACGTCAAAATTGCAACGTTTCTTTTTTTTTTATGAAGAATTTACAAGTATTTTGCGTAGATCTTATGACTAGGAATTGGGTCATCCATGGAAAAAGTCAAATTATACGATATAGAAGATAACATGAATGAGTAATGAACTGAGATAATATTGTAAGCCCTAAAATAATATATTCCTTTAAAGTAATGATACTATCAGATAAACGTAGAATATCATTGTAAATAATTTGCAATAATTATTATTGGACAAGCTGTTTTTATATATTACGAGTGACGAATAAGAAAACTTGAGTGAAATAATAAACTAAAACAAAATAACATTACATTTTGCAAAGTTAATTATTGCCAAATTTGCCAAAAAAGCTTTCAATGCACTTGGCTTCTTCAGAAATTAGCCTAACAAAAACTTGTATTTTATCATTAAACAAAAGTATGTGTGACGGGGAAAACTATATTCAAACAAAGATTTCTAGTGGGTAATGAAACAGATACAATTTAAAAATGTTAAAGTCGAAACAGTAAAAAATGAACAAAATTAATGTAAGTTATACAATATCAAGGAGCCTATATTGACATTTAAAATAAAAAGAATAATGATTTATTTAGCTATATGGGATATTGGGTTAATAAAATATATTTTTGTCTTCTATGTTTTTGGATTTATTTGTAAATGAAAATGTATGTTGCATAATAAAACTCGACACTCCAAAATCATTATTTTTATAAAGATAATTGATATGATATATTTTACATTTAATTACATCCTGAAAATTTTACCGTCCTTTGGTTAATACGAATTTTATTGTGAATGTATTGACTTTCCCAGTACATCACCAAGGCTGCAATACGACACGCTTGTGAATGACCTCACCCTGCAGAAAGAATACAATAACAGCGCGAGAAAAAATATGAAGAACAAATTGGAAAAGGGCACTCAAAATGGGATTCACTAAAGGAAGCGATGGTGACCTCAGCGAACAACATAGCCCCAAAGGAAATCAGACGCAGAAGAAAAAACGAGTGGATGACGGAAGAAATTTTCCACATGATGCAAAGGAGACAAAAAATAACGCCAAGACATGGAGCAGAGTACAAGAAACTTCACAGAGAAATAAAGAACAAATGCAGACAAGCTAAAGAGGAATGGCTCAACAACAAATGCGCAGAAGTAGAGAGACTGAGCAGGATCAATAAAGCAGAGATGCATAGAGAGATAAGAGAACTGACAGGACAAAAAACCTGCTCCTCAACAGGATGCATAAAATCCAAGGATGGAACAATCATATTGGGGAAAAGGGAAATACTCCAATGATTGGAAGAGTATATAAAGGATCTTTTTGCGACAGGAGAGAACAGCCGAGAATACACAAGGAGGTGGATGGACCGGAAATATTAAAATCCGAATTGGAAGCTGCAATGGCCAAAATGAACAGAAACAAAGCAGCTGGTCCTGACGGCGTAGTGATAGAGCTGCTGATAGCCTTAGAAGAATATGGTATAGAAAATATCATCGACATAATAAACGAAATCTATAGCAGTGGAATAATATCAGATGGCCTATGCAAGTCGATATTTATAGCACTGCCGAAGAAACCAGATGCAAACGAGTGTGAACTACACAGAACTATCAGCTTAATGAGTCACATTACAAAACTAATTGTCAGAATCCTGGTGAATACAGCGAGAAGCAGAATCAGCCCAGAGATAGGGCAGGAACAGTGCGGGTTCGTCAAAGACACTGGAACAAGGAACGCCATATTCATGATTAGGATGCTCTCCGAAAGAGCAATACAAATGAAGAAAGACTTGTACCTATGTTTCAGTGATTATGCGAAGGCATTCGACAAGATACGACACAAAGAACTGATGGAGATGCTCGACAGCCTCAACATTTTTAGGAAAGACATAAGAGTAATCAAGAATCTCTACTGGCAGCAAACGGCATGCATACGGACAGGTAACGATCTCAGTAGATTTACAAATATAGAAAGAGGCGTAAGACAAGGATGTGTCTTTTCACCGGATTTGTTCAACCTGTACAGCGAGAATATTTTGAAGACCCTAGATGACACGCCAGGATTTGTTATTGGAGGCCACAATTTGAACAACATAAGGTATGCAGATGATACAGTGCTGATTGCAAAATAAATCTACAAATAAACTTTAAGAAAACTGAATGCATGGTCATCAGCAAAGGGTGCAACGCAAAATGCCAAATACAGATGGGAGATACCAGAATAAAGCAAGTACAAAAATTTAAATACCTAGGAAATGTTCTAACAGGAGATGGAAAGTGCGACACAGAGATCCGAAAGCGAATTGGCATGGCAAAGGACGCGTTCCAGAAGCTGAGTAAAGTAGTAACACACAGGAAAATTTCACTAGAAACAAAGAAAAGAGTGTTGGATTGCTATGTGATGTCAGTTGTTCAATATGGCAGTAAATGCTGGACAATATCATCGAAAATGAGGACAAAACTAGAAGCAGCGGAAATGTGGTTCTACAGAAGGATGGTGCGGATATCGTGAACTGAGCATGCAAGCAACAATGAGGTGTTGGAAAGAATGGCAACAAAAAGAAAATTAATACTGAGCATCAGGAAGAGACAACTGAAGTTCTTGGGACACGCAATGAGGAAGGAGAGCCTGGAGAACCTGAAACTGACTGGCCAGATAGAAAGAAAAAGAGACAGAGGAAGGCAGCGGATAACATATTTTCAGGGCCTGATGAGGTGGATGACGGAACGGGGATTGCCAGGAGTAACACAAGCAAACATACTAAGAGCCACAAGGGATAGGGAGACGTGGAGAACCATGATCGCCTCCGTCCTGAAGGGACAGGGCACATAGAAGAAGAAGAAGATTGACTTGCATGATAAAATATATCATTGTGCATAATTTAAGACTCTCTAGTTTGATTCCATATCAGAACCATTTCCAAACGTTCTACGTCTCACTCTCCTTACTTGGATATCTGCTCTTATAATCTTTTTTGAGTTGGACATTTATTTTCTGGTGATAATACTGATTATATATATTCGAAATTTATAATTACTTATTCTGTAAGTTGGGCGTGATGAAAAGGATTATCAGTTGTCAAAACTTTTAGATTGATTCTTTTGAAGAAAGTTATTTTCAGAAATTATATTCACCCCAGAAAGATTGCTAAATCCCCAGATGTTTTCTTATACATATTCAAAATCGCTATATTCAAATGTTCAAAGAGGAAAATAATGTTGTCTGTTAGTCAAAGTGAAATTACAGTTTTATACCGTTGAGACTGTTCTTTGAATAAAAGTCGTGTATATCCAAGAGAATAATAAAGAATACGTCATTATAATTACCAACATCTTGCAAATATGTAAAAAATATGAGCAGAAATGTATTCTAGTAGTAGAAATTGTTTACACAAACCAATCTGAATCATTTTAAACAAGATAAGTTTTTAGCAAGTCTAAATTAACATTTTCTAAATACGAAGGTTTCTACCTTTTGTCTCTTATCTCTTCTGTTTTTGTTTTAAAAATCTATTTGATATAAAATATTAAATACTAAGACTATTTAACTATTTGTTGCAACTGAATATGATAGGAAGATGTCTTAAATATTTTATTCGCTTTATATATATAAATTTTCTTTGATATTTAAGTAACAATATACTTTCAAATTCATTCTCTTTTCTTTCCTTTATTTTACTATTTACTAAAATACATCACTTTTCATTTTATGTAATATATTATATTTTACACAGTAAATACTATATATATATATATATATATAAATGAAAATAGGATTAATTTAAGGATGTTGAATGACCATTTCGATATGAAAATCCCCACAGGGGATAACACATCACCTCAGCAACAAAAAAATCCTTTCAGAAACTGGAGAAAAATCAGTCTAATTTTCCTTTTTAAATAGATTTGCAAAGAAATTTAAAAAAAGGAAGAAAAAAAAAAGAAAAAGATAAAATAAAATAAAATCAAATAAACAAGAAAAGAAAAATTGGTATCGTCTGGGTTCGCAAAAAAGGAAAGAGAATTGTAACGTAAAAGGAACGGACGGCGTGTTGAATTGATATAAGGTTAAGCAAAACGGAAAAAGGTGGGAGATAAGAGAGATAAAGGAAGGGAGGGGAAAAAAAGAAAAGAAAGAAAGACATTTTATATATTACGAACGCTGGGCATATTCAAAAATCTAACTTCCCAAAAACGTTGAAGTATTAGAAAAAGGCCTTTACTTAAAAAAGGTATAATTATTTTTAAAGGAAATAAAAAGATATAGGATTTAAAATAATCTAAAAAAAAAAAATTAGGTCATTTAATTTAAACTAAATAAAGATATCGCTAGGTATAAAAAAAAATTCTGATTTACAATTATACATACATATAGATGTACACACATACGCATACACACACAATTCTTCAATTATGAATACATACATACATACATACATACATATATACACACACATACAATTCAATTACATACACACTGATATACGTATATACACATACATGCGCATACACACACATATATGTACACACAGACACAAAAAATCTACACACACAATATATATGTACACACAACACATATGTATACATATACACACATACATACACACATATATATATACATTATACACACATACATATAAAAAATATAAAAATTTAATGAATATTATAAGAAGAGCATTTAAATAGCTAAAAAAATTTTTTACACACATAAATACATATATACACACATACATATATACACACATATATATATATAAATATACACATACACACACAAACATACACATATACATAAAAATTATGAAAAGGAAAAATTAAAAATTAAAAAATTAAAAAAATTAAAATTTAAAAATTAAAATTTAAAATTTAAAATCCGCCCTATGACGGCACTTATTAATGAATTCCTTTCTAAGATTCAAAAGTAAGTCCTGATAAGGATACTTCAAAATCAGAATTTTCTCCAATAGACATAGACGGCACCTATCACGAAAATTTTTAGGGGTACAGGTTGAGCCTATTAGTTTCCAGCTGATTATAGGGTCCTGCCCTTCCTTCTTCATTTTCCAGAATCTAATGTGATAGTGCCGTCTGGAATCTTTGGTTAGGGTTCGATGTGTGTGTGTGTGTGTGTTTAACTATGAACATATATTTTTTATCTTATAAAAATACGGTCAAGCAAATAATTTTACGTAGGTAAATAGGTAACAAATAGAATATTTAGATAAATTTAGGCGTTGTTTCCCTCTGTTCATCAATATTTGTATCAAGTAACACTGTTTTAATATAAATTTATGCAGCAACGACTAAAAATATAATTTCCAACACATGATTTTATCTTTTGATTGTATTGGTTCGCTGGTTGATATATAGCAAACTAATGAAGACTTTTTGTTGGTCTAATGAGTGTGATGATCATTTGTGTGACCATTTACTAGATTAAATTATTTATATAAATATTTATAATTAGCTGTTAACGAGACGGAAACAAATTGTATGAATTTTATTTGGAATTCTGTATCAAATTTCAGTTTTCATTTTCGTTTTTGATAATGTAAGCATTCCTTAAGGAAGAAGTGTCCCATGAATAATTCCTTAAATGTGTAAATTAATTTTAGTTCGTATGCGGCAACTGTAACATTTTATTCCTTAAAGAATGTACATTTTATTATTGAATTTTAGACAAATTCTGTTCTTCATATTTTTGATATCTTGTCTGCATTTGACAAAAATGAGACAATAGTTTTAGATTGTATGGCATATCTCATGAGTGAAATATTTTGCCAATCTTAGCAACGGAGGAGAATTGTATACTAATAATTCAAAACCAAAATAACTATGATGTAAGTTTCATTCTTGATAAGTTAAGATTGATTCTAAAGAAGAAAAGCTAAAGATACTCATTGCATAATCTTCAATAAGAAAGTCGAACGCAAAATTACTGCAATCAATCTGGTTCGCATTTTATCGGAATCTATAATTGATGAAGTTCATTTTTTTGTAAAAAAAAAAAGAACGACAAAAGAAATAAATCTTACACACATTTAATATAGAAGATGATTTCTTGTGAATGGATGAGCATTTCAATGGCAGAACTGAATTATTTTTGCGACATTTTTATACCCATTTGCAGGTTTTGTTAAGTAGTTTTAAGCAATAGAACAGGAATAAAAAGAGAACATTTTCCTAAAGAAATTTACAATCGCTGTCCTTTCATCTATAAAATCATTTTAATACGCATTTGTACTTCGTTTTAATGGAAAATGGAAGAAGACATTTCTACTCAATTTCCAAAAAACAAAAAACAAAAAAAAACTAACAATTTGTGGAATAAAACTCCTGCGTGGATGCTTCCCTGAACCATACAATTATGATTTCTTAAAGGTCAAGGGTCATTCCGTATCCTCCTTGTCCTCGTGATTTGTACTTCCTACCACCCCCAATTCCGTACATATCACACGCATTATTCAGCAATACAATATTGAAAGTAACCTTGAGTGACTCTCGAAGTTTGCATTCGGTGAATTGTAGAATAAAAAATTAAAACATAAACTTTAGAATATTCACCCAACTTCTAATATCTCAAGTAAAAATTTGATAGTAATCTATTTCAGCTTATATATCCCAGAATTCAGTGCACCACGCTAAGATATGAAACCAAATGATTATTTCATGCCACAGTGATTATTTTAATCATTTTAAGATGAACTTTTGGTTTTCTCTTTTAGCCTTGTGAGTTTAAACATCGGAATAATGGTGATTATTTAAAGTAACTCTGATCAGTTCCAGAATTATCATACTCATATCGTGTTTATTTAAACAGCATCATCATACTATAAGCGGCCATCTGTATCATTATAGTCAAAATCATTTTATGAAATAATGGTATTGTTTAATCTGTTAAACCCCGAACAGTCAGAAATACCAAATAACACCATTAAATACAACTTAAACATTATCCTTGCGAATTAAATTTGAAACACAGAACACCAATCGTCAAAAAGGTATTAAAAATCTAAATAATGAAAGTTGTACATCTAATTATTTTTTATTTATTTCAAAGTTAGGAAAATATAGTATTTATACTTATTCTAAACGACAGCCTCTACTTTGCTCTCGTCAGTGTTTTTACATAATTTGTTCATCCAATATGGTTCTCTTATAAAAATAATTTGGTACTCTTATAAAAATCTGAAAATCGTGTCTGCCCTTATATCCTTTGTAAGTTATATTCACTCATAATGAAACTTACTATTTACTTATCACTTAACATCATCGACATTTACAGTGGTTTCATTTGTTTCTATGCCCTATTTTCAGAGTTACTAGTATAATGATTCTATATTTTGTTTATGTTGATCTCTTTGTAGCAATCGTAGTGACGATGTCCATAGTTTTCCAATTATTTTATTATTATTTTTCTTATATTTCTAATTGTTTTATTAAAAAACGTTTTCATTTCGCAGCTATTTCTGGCAATCAATATCTTTTTATATCTCGATATTCTTATAGTAGCACATTTTAGAGAGGTTGTTGTACCTGTAAAGCTAATGGTAAAAAAGGAAGCTATTTTCAAAGCTCTTTAAAACAGTTTCAAGATTCAAGAGGGCAAAGTGATGCATAAAATGCAATACGATATACTCCTGAATGATTTCAATATGAATGAGGGCTAAATAAAAGCAGATACAAAGAAGTAAATGAGAATGAAAATACAAAAGTTGAACACATTAAGGGGATCTCTAGTAAGAGCTCCAAACGATATTATTCCAAAGAAAACTAAACAATTGCAAAAGAAATAGATGAGATTAAATTATCGACATGATAAAAAGGTGATAAAAACGATGCAAAATTATGGCACAGAGAATAGGACATTGCAAGAAAAAATTCAAACTAAGTGAAGGCAGGCAAAAGAGGAATTGCTCAACGAAAAGTGTACAGAATTATAAATAATGAGCATTATAATTCATGATAAAGGAATTCGAGAATTGAGAGGATAAAAAAATTCGTATCAACAGGGTGCATAAAATACAAGGTCGCGACACTGATATTAGAGAAAGAAAAATACTAAGAGGGCAACCCGCAATACATAAAATAAGAGGATCAGAAATAATAAAATCTGGCATTGACAGAAATAATAATACAACAGTGGGGATATTCCGGAAGACCTAAGCGTTGCCTAAGAAACCAGATGCAAACGAATGAGAACTCCATCGAGCAATCAGCCGAATGACCCACAAAACAAAACTTATCTTAATTCTAATGAATAAAACAGGCAGCAGAATTAGACCCGAGATAGAACAAGAACGGTGTGGTTTTGTTAAAGACACTGAAACAAGGAATGCGATATTTATACCATAAATTACACAAGAAAGAGCGATACAAGTGCAAAAGGATTCATATCTATGTTATATAGATTATGCAAAAGCGTTTGGTAAAATATGTCACAAAGAATTGTTTGAACTGCTAGATAACCATGACACAATTGGGAAATGATACAGGAATTTGGCAGAAGGTAATGAAGGAAAGCGAAAAGAAAATACTAAACATCAATTTCAAGGGGACACAATGTCAGCAAAAAGAAATGTCCAACGTACGAATTACAAATTGGAAATATTATATAAAAAATGTACATAAATTTAAATATGTAAAAAATATGTTTTTTAACAGAGGACAGGAAATGTAGCATCGAACTTCGGTGGCGCATCGGCATAGCGAAAGATGTCTTCAAAAACCTAAACAACGTATTAAGAAACAGAACGTTTCATTAATAACTAAGAAAAGACTACTAAAAAGACTAAGACTACTGATCATATATCTGTCCTTCTATGTGGCAATGAAACTGGACAATTTCCTCACCGATGAAGAAGACTTGGGACAACAAAAATGCGTTTCTGCAAAAAGATGGTTGGAATTTCGTGGATTGAAAGTGTGACCAACAACGAAATTTTCAAAGATTGGAGCAAAAAGGACATTCATACTTAATATCAGAACGAGACAATTGAAATTTACAGGGCACATAATGAGAAAAGAAGGCTTAGCAAGTGAACACTCACAGAAAATATTGAAGGTAAGAGGTACAGAAAAAAGCAGCGCAAAAACTAGTTAACGAGTTTGTGGTTGATAGAACAGGCATTACAAGAGAAAATTTAGCGCAGTTAGAAATGACAGAAAATTGTCCTTAATGAACACTGCACAGAGAAGAATGAAAAAGTTGTCTATTTGCTGTATGTCACTCCCTATATTGACAAAGTTATCTCCCCCTTGTCCATACTAGGAATGATACAGAATATCTTTGTTCGTGATCAGGCAAACAATTGTGCTCAACATAAATAAATCTAAATCTATTTATAAATGGAGCTTTGCCTCTGTGTGTGTGTGTGTGTCCATTACCTATAGACTCCGAAACGGCTGAACCGATTTTCTTGAAAATTTACACAGTTGTACTATAAGCGTCTGCAAGTGTTCTTAGCTAAGTTTTGTGTCAAGGTACCCCAGATAAATATCGAAAATCGATAATCAAAAAATCGGGTTATAGAAGGAGTGGTCCGATTTTAATCAAATTTGATACACTCATAGACAAAAACATAAGAAACGATATTCAGAAGTTTCAAGGTTGTAGCTCTTACAATAGTGCAGAAAATCGATAATATATATATATATATATATATATATATATATAACAGGCAAGATGTTTAGTGTGTGTCTGTTTATCTGTCTGTATCTTTTTCACCCTTTTATTTTAGTTTTTGCTTCGGGTTTGGCTCTTCGTAGATATAATTTTAGTTCTTAGTCTCAGCCATGATACCATTTACTCAGAGAACTTATTTAGCTTTCAAAATTCAGTTTACGACGAAAAAACTTATTTGATATCGATACCAGGAAATCAAAATTTGACTTACATCCATTTATTTTTCTTTCAGTCTACGGTTTCGCTTTAACTAGAAACAACTACTGCTTTCGTGCCAACGTCCAAAGAGTCTGAGCTCCAGGACCATGGATTATTTTTATAGCTTTCATTACACCTGAGCAACGCCGGTCTATACTGCTAGTATTAATATATACTAAATCATTACCTTATGTACATAAAACCATTTGTTAAAAAGTGTGCAACTCCTACTACTACTACTAATAATAATAATAATATATTTTTAGTTCCTTTGTTCAACTGTTATTCTTTTTCAATTTTATTTTTCGTTTAGCTTTTATCGTCGATTGCTTTGGCTGCGTGACAGTTTGTCAAGTTGTACTGTGCAGTAGAACAGCTTAAAATATCTGGTGACTAAAACTTTTTATCTGAATGTTGCCTACAATCATTCAACATGGTACTGTCTGATCTTGTTTATGACTAGCTTTTGTGAAATAACTTTCAGATTTGATGGTTTAAATGTTCTATACTACCCTTTTCAGTTAAATTTTATTTCAACAAATCTTTGCTTAATATCTCTCATCATTTTAGATATTGTAAAGATGTTTCACAAGTTCATATGAGCTACTAGAACTTTCTTCGAACGCTGAATCGTGATGCGAGCAGTGTATCAAAATTTGAAAATTTATATGCATAACATATTCTGAATATTTATTCAGTCTGACATTTTAAAGAGCCTTTACTATAGTTTGGGGATTTCATTAAGTTGCATTATTAAAAAGACGTTCAGGTTTCTTAAGGAACAAGATTAAAACAAAAATCTGTACTTTATCATGTCTTCCATCCAAGCATCTCATAGATTACTATAATATCGAATAATACAAGAGACACTATGGAAGCATTCATTTCAATGTTAATGTTATTAATGCATATAAAATAAAAATAATCAATCAAACGTTTCAATTAATTTCAGAATCACTTTTCACTCTGTCCAAAAGAATTATTTACATTTTTAATTTGCATATGATTTTTTTCGAAAATTGATGACTGAGTAATTCTTTTTGGGTTTTGCTGTAAAGTACTAAGTGATGATCAAATTCACTCTACGATACCTGTTCAATGATCATCATTGTATGATACTTTATATATTATTTACTAAACTTAGTGTAGTATAAGGTTACAAGTATGGGGCCGAAGATGAGCACTGAACAAACTAATCAGTAGCGTTTTATCAATCAGACGAGCTTACTGATTTTTATTTCCTCCTTATCAACTTTTAATTAATTCTAAAGTTATCTGCTACATTATTTTAATTTCATAGATGCCATATATGTTGCATCTCATGAAATGTTATGCTGTTAAAGGTTAAATAAAAAGATTTTATTTTGATTCCCAAATCCCATTAATTTTATGGACCAGTTTAAGGTCCGAAAAGAACAATACGACCACTAGGGTAGAAATAACAAATGTATAACAATACTATATGCGGAAGTATGACTGTCAGTCTAGTTTGGAGTGAACTACTACCGACTCGACTCTCTCTCTCTCTCTCTCTCTCTCTTTTGAGGGCGTAGTATATATAGTGTTAGGAAGAATTCATTTTTGAGTTACAGGTAAGGTCCCATGACACCCCCTCCCAAGCTTTTACCTCGTAGGGGTCTTTAATATTTTTCCTCTTCGGATTAATCATCGAAGGCTCTGTAAATTTTTTTCTGCTAGGTTTCCGTGTTTCTGAAACTGCTTGAGATCTTTGAATATCGAATGGGTCCAATATTAGAATCCTCTAACAGCCTCTTTCTCATCATATTTAAACGCCTTTTATGTGAGAACTCCGTACCCTGAATTATGTAATTCGTGTTCCAGATCCGTTTCTCTATTGTACCTGGCTCTCAATAGGATGTTATGTTCTTGAACATTTAAAAAACTTTCTCCTCTGGATTAAATTTTCTTTTCGGTACAAAAGATGTTTGTGATTGCTTTGTTTGTGTTGGCAGTAAGTTGTCGAATACCGATCTAATTTTTCGGGCGAATATTACTTCCGCCGGCGTTAAAGGTTTCACAAAATTCTTGAAAGTCTGCAGATATAAATTGTGTCCCATTATCGGTGACTAGACAATCCACCACTCCGAAGCGAGCAAACAGCTCGTGGAGGCAATTTATTGTCGTCTCAGAAGTAGGTTTTCTACAACGAAATACTTCTGACCATTTGTTGTAACTGTCTACTACAATTAAGTAATAGAAGCCCTGTAATGCACCTGCGAAATATGCATGGATTCTCGACCACGGTCGATCTGAGTTAGGCCATGGTTTATGAATGATCGGAGGTGCCTTGGCTGCTAAGGAACAGCCCTTGCATTTGTCCACCATATGTATAATATCTTGATCCATGTTTGGCCAGTACACGTAACTTTGTATTAAGGATTTCATCCTGTTCTTTCCTGAGTGGACCCTGTGGAAATTCCCCAACACCATAGGAACTCGCGTCACTCGCGACTATTATTTCCAATTTTGGATCATAATGCGTTAAAAATAAATCTGCTGTTAGAGTGTTAATGATTTTGTCGAAAGTTTTCTGACATTCGGATGACCATTTCCAAACTTTTTCCTTCTTCAAATGTTCGTTTAGGGGTGCGCATAATTTGTGCATGTTAGGTATAAATTCTTGATAATAATTTACCAAGCCCAAAAAGCTTTGTATCTCGGCTATATTTTTTGGAGCCGGCATGTTTTTATTACCGAGGCTCTTTTTGGGTCTGGTTTTCCTTCTTTGTCAATAATATGGCCCAGGTATTTTATTTCCTTCATAAAGAAATCACATTTATTTTTTTTTTACCTTAAAGCCGTAATCTTGCATCCGTGTGAAGACCTCTTGAACGTGTTCCCAGTGTTGTTCAATATTTTTGCTATTTATCAGGATGTCATTCAGGTATGCGAACGTGAAATCCAGTCCACCTAGCATAGTATCCATTATTTGCTGAAATATCGCCGGCGCGACTTTGACCACGAATGCTAATCTCTGGATTTTTTCTAACCCTCTATGAGTGTTTATGCACAACAACCTCGTCTACTGGTAAATGTAGGCATGCTTTGCTCAAGTCTAACTTTGAGAAAAATTTTCCTCCGTTCAACTTTGTGAATACTTCCTCTGGACTTAGGAGAGGATAGTGAAAATCTTTAATTGCAGCATTTAATCCTGTCGAGAAGTTAGCGCATACTTGTATCTCTTACGATTTCTTTTTCACGTAAACCGTAGGTGCGGCCCATTAACAATATTCTATCTTTGCCAATATACCGGTTTCCACGAGTCTATCCAACTCTCTGTTTAGCTTTTCTAATGATGCAAAAGGTACATTTCTTTCCTTCTTGAAAATGGGTTGTACATTTTCTTTTAGTTCGATTTTTGCCTCCATTTTTTACACCTCCCGAGGCCGGCTGAAAATATGCCGGGGAAACTCTCCTTTAATTTTCCCTTCAATTTTTCTGCCTTGGTCGATAAACTTTCCACTTTTTGGCAGAACGTATTTATCGGTAAATCTCAGAGGTCAAATTTCTGCATCCATTCAGTTCCAAATAAATTTTCCGTATTTTTGAGAACAAACATCTTTAATTTCTTGGTCATCCCGCTGAACGTCACATTTGTGATAATCTTCCTCTCAAATTTGATTTTTTTTCCTGTTACCGACCTAGGTATTTTATCTGTTCTCAACATAGTCGGTTTGTTTAATTTTCTCCATGTCTGTAGGATAATAATGTTTAAATCTTATCCAGTAAGCTGATTTTTTTTGCTTAACATTTCCACTTGTACGTATTCTCGTATATTTATCACGCTCGTTTGTTTTCTTTCTTTGTTCTACAGTGCAAACTTTTATGTCCCAATTTATTGCATGACAGACAAGTCTTATAGCAGTATGGACAATTTTTGTACCACTGCAGAGTTCCACAGCGATAGCATAGACTGGGAGGTGGTTTCTTCTGAGGTTTCATTTAACTTTATGTAGTAAAGTAATTGATTTGGTTTGTTTTGGGGAGCGTGTTTTTCGTTGTACTTTCCGTATGTGAGAGACGCCAGAATCTTCGATATCTTTCGAGTCCATTTTTACGCTCATACAACTCTGAGAGTCCTCAGCTAATTTTTGTCGCTCTCAATTCTGGTTCACTCTCAAGTTTTGTTAGAATTCTTCTGTGTCTGATCTCAGCGTCTTTAAAATTGTCACACGCTTAGTTCAGATAACTTAAAGCCATTGCAGTGTTTGTTTATACGGAAGCGAATGTGATATCATCTTCGCTATCCATTTTAGTTAAATTTAAACAAGTCCACCTTTTGTGGAATAGCGAAGTTTTCGGACTGAATAATTCCGTTAAGAATTTTACGGCTTCGTCGAAAGTAAAATCATTTGTTTTTCTCAGTAGGATGTTATCTATGACTTTAGTGTGTTCGCTTGATCCTAGTTTCTTAAGTAATAGACGCACTTTTTTGCGTCTGACTAATTCCCACAATCAATCTCATATAAATCTTCATATCTTCTGAAGTAAGCCGCGAAGGTTTTGTCTTCGTCCGGTGCATAAGTGAAGTCTTCGATCGGGCTCCATATAGCATTTTGTAATAATGACAATTCATTTTCAGAATTTTGCCCTTTATTTGTCACTGTTTGTAGTCGTAGTTCTTGTAGTTCGAGTTACTTTTCTTCGTTTTTTTGTTGAATTTCTAATTGTTTCTCTTCGAGCTTAATCTTTCTTTCCTCATTTTTCCGTTGTTGCTCGAATTGCATTTTCATTAGTTCCAACATGGTTGTCTTAAAGTTCTCTATGTTTACAACGTAATTTAATTATAACACAATCCAACTGATAGTTGCCACAAGGAGAGGAGAAAAAAACTCACTTTTTCCCTTTCTTTTCTTTTTTTTTTCACAATACATAAGGTTTATAGTTATGGCAGTCAAAAACAATTTTTCTTTTTCTTGTTCAGAAAAAATAATGACTTATTTATTTATTCTTTTCTGTCTTTTTGGTTAAAGAAAAGTCAACTTACAAATTGTTTCCCTTTCTTGTAAGGCCGATTACTCTGTTTTAGCTCCTCTGTGTTTTGCGTTTACGGTTTTCGAAAACCACTGTTGTGAATACTGGTCGCTTTTATGTGTGAAAAATCGTTCCTTAAGAACTTTGTAGCCAGAGTTGCATACTTGAGTAAAAGAGTTTTCCTTTTTTTCAGTGTAGAATTCAGGTATTTGTCGCCTGTTGTTCTGGAAACTTGGTGAGAACATTTTTTTTCCTGCATAGAATTCGAATACTGTAGAATCCATTTCTTTATATCTTTTTCACCGCTGTTATGACTGGTGTTCAAAAAGGGCTTTTCTTTTATCTTCGCGTAGAATCAGTTTCTTCAATATTTTTGTCGCCACTGTTATGGACCAGGTTAAGGTCCGAAAAGAACAACACTACCACCAGGGTAACAAATACATATTAACAAGAAATAACAATACAATATATGGAAGATGTTAGTATGACTGTCAGTCTGGTTTGGAGTGATCTCTCTCTCTCTCTCTCTCTCTCTGTCTCTGTCTCTGTCTCTGTCTCTCTCTCTAGTATATATAGTGTTAGGAAGAGTTAATTCTGGAGTTACAGGTAAGGACCCATGACAGTTTTTCAAATAACAATTCCGATATTTTCGTTTTACATGCAACACTTAATAAATGTTTTCTTGTTCTAATTGTTGAATAGAGAATTTTCTATATACTTATCTCTCGTATTATAAAGATAGCTGAGTATCTATATAAGAATTTTCAGTATGAAATTCTTTTAAATTTTATCAGACTGAACTTTTTCAGTTAAAATTTTTATACTCTAACATACGATCTATATTTTACACAACAGAAATAAGTACATTAAGATGACTGTCATTTGTACTTTCTTCTCAGACGAATATCTCCACCCTTTATACCACAATTTATGTTAATAGATTTTTCCGTATATATAATCTAAAAAAATAAATAAATTTTTTTTAAACAGGTTATTTTCAATAAAAGTCAATTTCACCTTTAGCATAATTCAAATTTGGTAAGAAAATCTTCGATTTGTGAAATAATTGAATCAAAGTGAAATTACGCTTTTGAAGAATTTATAATTTTCTGGAAAAAACATGGTTAGATACAAACATTTGAATTTACTAAGGGTTACAGATATGATTTCAATATGATATGATTTCAATCTAAAACAAGGAAGCTTATGTTTGTTTGCACCATTTTACACCAATGTAAATCAATTAAAATCATAACACAGTTTTAAAAAAATTATGCATTATAGTTTTCTTTATTGATAACACTAGAATTATTTCAACATGAGGTGAATTGTGTATTCTAGTTGAATTGTGTTTTCTAGTTGAAGTGAAATTACAAATCTTATGTAATCGCATTAGATATTCAATTAAAAAGCTGTCATATATATTCGAATTCTGTTTTAAAAATCCTGAAATCATTGAGTTGCTGGTGCTATAATAACGTACCGTTTCTAGTGTTAGATATATTATGAAAAGGGTGTCTCTGAGAAGCGAATAATATAGAATGAAAGCGACAAGAATAGTCAAAGAGTTTTTAATTACATAGAGGATTACAACAAAATCAACTATAACAATCTTTCTTGTTAGATTCCAGCCTCTATGGACTTCTATAATTATAACACTTTTAGTTATGTTCCTGATAATCTTTAGTATTCTCGTTTTATTGGAGTCAAAAAGAGGTAAGATGTCACACCAGAATACAGGATATTTTTGCATGATTTACATGCGAAAATCAAAGAAGGATAGTTTGAATACGATTTTTAATTTGGAGTTAGGCTTTTTTCCTCGTTTCCTTTTATTTTGCCCTTGTTTAATGGGTTTTCAGTTCTACGACTACAAAAGGCAGAAATGTATAGCTTTCATTTAAAAGTTCAAGGCCAAACATTCTTGAACTATCATTAATATTTATCAATCTAATCTGTTTAGCATCTCTTATTTGAAGTCAAATCAAGGGATATAATTAGAATAGTTACTTCTTATAACTGGTAGAGACAATTAGCAATTTGACTAATTAGAATTATGAATTTATTTTGCTTATATAAGTTTTAGCAATACACACGTTAATCAACTCTCGACAACTAGACAAAGTTCGACATAAGGGTGTTATTTTTAAAAAATCTCGGTCGGCTAATATTTTCTTCGACTTAAAAATGAATTCAATTTTATGGTAACCTAATACAACCAACCCTAAATCCGATTTAGGCATTTGTTTTATTCTGTCCAAATCCATTGTTTTATTTTATCACTCTGGATCTTCTTAACTTTTAGATTTTGTTTTATTTTGGGCTTAATTCATATTGTTTAGTAGATATCATACATTTTTACATCTGATTTGTTTTACATAAATTTGAATCAGAAATGTCTGTTTGTTCCTGGATTCCTAAATTTCATGCTATTGCTACAATATATCGGCCAGGAGATTCTTAATTTACCAACTGTTTACAAACCCGATTTAACCTGGCGTTAACCTTTCTACTGATAGTTTGTAATGCTCTGCCTACAGTAAAGCAAGGAGTTCTATTGTACTATACCACGAACTAATCTAATTTACAAGAGGAATATATGTCTGTTCAAAAAGGAAACAAAGATATTAGTTCGTGCCTTCAGAAACGCATGGTAAAAACATATACATTGCATGCTTATGTTTAATACAACATAAAAAAAGATATTTCCCTACTATTTACCTCAAAAAATAAAAAAATGTTTCATTGCAATAAAAAGACCTTATTTAAAAAGCAATTCTCTAAAGTATCGTTTATGATGACATCAATAATATCTTGTCTCTTGTCTCGTGCTTAATAGATGCAAAGGGTTTCACTGCTACATTGAATTAACGATGACTAAGGCATATCTGACATTTTCTTTTACATTATTCTTTTTTCACTTTCTTCAAGGAAATTATGAATGATTAAAAACAAAAAAACTGATTTTTGCAAGAAATATTTTAACACGCTGTAGAAATTACATTTATAATTTACATTTTTACAATAGAAAACTGCTTTTCGCAAGAAATATTTTAACACACTGTAGAAATTACATTTATAATATAAGTTTTTTCAATAGATATTAACTGCTTAACACCATTCTTCGTATTCCCTTTATATTAATTCCTCAGGGTCTTATGAAACATATAAATTTCAGATTTCAAAATTTGTACTTCTACTCACACAGAAGACAAATAAAAATGCTATATAATATGATGTTCGAAAACTCCATTAAAGAAACTAAAATATTACAAGAGTCTATTTTGACGGGCCATAATTCTGATTTTAGCATAAATAATGTAGATACAAAACGCAGTAAAAGATACAACGTAGCTGCATTTTGACACATGGAACTTCAAATATTGTTTTGTATAGATACATTCATTTTACCGTACTAGAAGCAAATGAAACTGCTATTTTAAGATGTTAAAACAATCTATGAGATCTAATCGCAACATAATTCTTAGTATTTTTCATATGAAGAAGTATCTGAAATTTGTAGCATAAAAGTCGCTTATATGATATAAAACATCTGCTACATCTCAAAGCACAATAAAAACCCCAGTTTCGTACAAAAGAATACAAAGCTACTATTTGAGCTTATTTATGTCTAGGTTACATATAAAGCTGTATATATTTATTTAGTATAAAATGTCTTGTACTTCCACCTAGCTGTTTATTAAACAATGACAGTCCTGTAATATCAAGTGAGGAGTGGAATAAGTAAAGAGAAAAAACGTCGTCCATATCACCATCAGTTCACTTTTTCATTAAAATTGCATTTTATAGAATTGCTTATTCAAAACATGAGATTTATAGTCAAATGATACAGATTTAGATTAATTCAACGACTTTCATCAATGTTTGTTGTTTAGGAGTGTATAAGTGGAACTTGAAAAATGTGTTATAAAGCCTGTATAACCACGATGCATATTTTGTATTCTTCATTTTAGTATGTGAGGTAACACTCAAAGCAGGTCGTTTATAAAATCACATAAATTATTTTCAACCCATTTAATAGGACACTTATTGTACAAACAAACATATATATATAGTTCAATAGAATTTCACTTCATATGACATCTTATTTACGCAAGTCGATATCCATTGCGTATGATAACTAAGTTCTTTTGATGGTAGCACTTGTACTGTTAGTAATTTTATAAGATATATTTCAAAATATTTCACTCAAAAAATTAAGTCATGTAATCGCGAATTATACACATTAAATTTAAAATAGAAAATAGTAGTTTTTTTCTTACAATGTTTTATCTTAAAATGTAAAATATTTAATTTATTTTTGGAAGTGTCACTGTTATAGTATATTTGAATCGCATTAAACATTCAAACGTGCGAATTTAAATGACAGACTCCATGTGATAGAAAATGCGTTTTTTTTTGTTTAGATAATAAGTAATAAAGAGTGTGTTTGTCTTTTTATACATTTTTTTCATTTAAAATTCCTGTGGTCCATATATTGTTTTCCTGTCAATCTACCTTAACTGTACGACGTTTTGAACGTATTGATAGACGTCATAAATTCAAATATAAAAACAATGTAAGTAAATAAATCAATAATCAGCAATGCATCCAGAACAATATATGGTAAAGTTAATTCAGTTTAAATGAGTCATTTTAAAAAATATTTTATATTTCATTTTGTTTCTTGAACTATTTACTCTTTTTAGTTCTCACATTTTACTTCATATAAAGTGATTATTGTTTTCATTTTACTCGAGATGATACGTTAAATTTTTCAAGAATTTGTAAAAGAAAACAATGGCAAAATAGTCTCTCTCTTTCTGATTCTCTCTCCCCATCCTATCTCTCTATTTATTTCTATCCCTCTCTTTCTCTCTCAGTATATCTACATCCCTGTCTCTCTCTCTGTCTATCTCTATCTCTTTTCAAGCAAGTATGTCATCTTAAACTATGAGGAATAAATAAATGCTATCATACTAAGATTTTTTGAAAATAAGCCGGTTTAAATTCACCGAGAAATTTTTGTAAGCAGTTACTAACATGAAAAGATTATAATATCTATGTGATAATTAAAGCAAATGTAACGTATTTAAAAAGAAAATACAAAGAAGTGGGTGAACTTCAACAAATTCATAAACACCTCAATGTGGGATAATGATTAACGAGACTAATCTGGTAGGTCATTATGACTGAGTTATTAGGTTCAATCTTCACTGTGTGTCACATGCAAAACCTGGCCCAACGAACTTAATCTAACCATCGGAAAACACGAGAGAAAACAATAGCCAGTACTTTATTTTGATTTCTAAAGCCACAGTTAATGAAATATATTTTTAAGATGGCAAAGGAAACTAAAACCCAAAATATTCAGTTCCTTAGACATATATTTTAAATATCTTCTGTCTCTAATTGAAACAATTACAACTTTGATCTGGATGATGCGCAATGCAATATTGGAAAACAGCTCCAGAAATAAAATTTGTCAGATGGAGCTCGAAGACTGCCATACATCGTATTTCTTGCACTTCCAGATCACCGTCTTTTTTAAGCTTGCCGCCATTCCCTACTTTTAACGGGATACAATGACTATCATGTGTAACAAGCAGACAAAAAATTAATTGTATCGATAAAATGCAGAAGAAATAAAGGTCTGTTTCTGAGAGAATATCAAGCTATTTGCTTGATATTCTCTCATAAAAATAGGCAGAAAATATATTTTTAAATGAAAAGATCTAAAAAGAAGGAGAAACTATACCAGAAATATAAGTAGCAGATAAATCAACGAATACTTTAATAAGATAACCAGGAACTAGGAGGAAAATTCGCGTTTTCATCCTGAATTATTTTAAGAACAACGTTATAAATCTCATGAACTATCTTAAGTAATTTAACCAAGTGCTATTTCAATTGTTACTTGTGCGTCTTCTAACTCCAAACATTCTATAATTTCGAATTTCGGCATGAATAATGATAACGATAGGTTTTTACGTACATATTTAGTTTACAGGAAACAGCAAATGTTCTTCAAAAATATATTCCCAAATGCATATATGGTAGTAACACCAAAGAGAAACACGATAAAAGAGAATCACGTCGACATTCTTACTATATAAATTCACTCATCTATACAATATGGCGGATCATAGGAAACATAAGATCTTCTCCTATTCTCAACTATATGTGGCAATAGTTGTAGAAAGGACTTGTCGCAAAATATAGAACATATTTTATTTATCGTTCATTTGCAATGAAAGCACTAATATTGGTCTATTTCTTTCAAACTATATTACATTATGTAACCGGAAATTCGAATAAAATAACCCGACTTAGAAGCTCGGATAGTTTGAAATAAAACCAGGGATAAATGAGATTCACACAATAATATAGCATAATTAGTAAATAAACGGCGCAAGAACACTCAAAGATAATTACTACCAATTTAGTATTCTGCTCATTATGGAAAATGTTTTTTCAAAAAGTTCAATTTTCTATCATAATACGATGTCTAAGAGTTTGAATATTATTGTATCTTACTGAAGGTATTACTTATATGATAATAAGTTGGGTATTCCCCGACCCAAATCTAAAAGTAGAAAAGGTTAGAGGAAAGCAAAAAGATGCTAACTTAATGTTTCATTATTGAGATAAATGGAACAGGATATTTGAAACTGTAAATGTAATTAACCTTTAAAAGAAGATGCAAAAACACCTACTCGATATTGGCAACAATAAAAATGCATTAAATTGAAACAGGTACAGTGTATTTCTTAGGTGAGATATAATTGTCTATTTTGACTTGTGCCCAAAAGTTTCAGTCTTTAAATACTGTTTTTTTAGCCAAACAAGGTTTATTTATCATTTGAAATTGGCTGAAGATATTTTTCTCTGAAACCAGGTGTCTGTTTCAGGTCTTGACTCAGTCAACTAAATACCTACCTACGCTATAGAACAACTGTACTTCTCCTTTTAATAAATTTATTCTTTCTTGAGAATAGGGAGAAAGATAGTGTGTGGGGGCACACGAACATGTGGGGTGTGCATGCATCATAAACACGCCCATATGCAAACGTACTTATTTTTACCGACTACAAAAAAAAAAGCTCCATTATCGTACATATTTCTCACAACCTGTTAACACTGAAAAGATCATTTCAAGCAATTTATAGAATTTTGTTTTCTACTTTATGAATATACTTCAACCGCCATATGATTACGGGCATTAAAAAGATAAGAAAAACTTCACCATATTACTCTAAACCTCTAAAAAATTAACATTTAGCATTCCAGATAAGTAGTAAATGATATCTCATGAATAAATTATGGTAGACATCCGTTTCAATGACAACGCATGCGTTTTATTTTTAACTAAAAATCTAATATGCTCTCTTTTTTTATTCAGTAACTCAAAGAAAACGTGGCCTATTTCTTAATAAATGTACTTTCTAATATTGATTTTAATTAGACACCATATTATTTTGACAATGCTCAATCAATGTTAACTTTACAATTTGGAAAGCGTAGAAATGCATATTTTTAGGAGAAGCAGCTAGAAGTCAGTACTTTGTTGCTTGTATAACAAAGGGTATTAAATCATTTAATTTCTTTCTTATGGTATTATATTTTGATTAAGATGGTGTGTATTGACATGTATTCACGTGCATAAAGTTTATGCATATATGCGTACACTATATAAAAAGTAATATCATTATTTTAAACACCTTACTTCAAAGAAGTGCGTTATAAATGTTCTTAATTGACAAGGTTTGAACATTTGGTTAAAATAATTTTGAGATATGTAAACCGACTTTAATGCATGCAAATATATATGCACTCTTATATGTATATATATTGGAATTTTTGAAAAGTGGAAATTATTCATTACCAGACAAGAGTTCATATATATATATATATATATGCACTCTTTTCTGGTAATGAAAAATTTCCTCAGTTGAAAAATTCCAATATTTCAATAATGTTTTCGAATAACGAAAATTTTAGCCTAAATTTTTACTCAGAAAAATGTGAATTGTTTATTCTATCGCAGTCACAATATTTCGTATTTACTTTATTCTATAAATACATTTTATTAAAACATATTTCCTTCTAATAGTGATATTATAATAAAGATAAGCAATCAAAATTATAGACATGTATTAATACATAAAAACTGTTTCTAAAATGTAACTCTTTCTAAAATTTTTATGTATTAATACATAAAAACTTTTTCTAAAATTACTCATAAAAACTATTTTAAAATTTTATTAAAAGCCCAAATACAATAGTTAATATTGTGTAAAAAGTTTTATAAATGTTTTTGCAGTTTATATGAATCCCATGTTGCTATTATCATTCATACTTGTCCTATTACTAATTTTATTCTTAATTATGCGACTAAATTTCAAGCGTGAAAGAATTCCTTAACATCTTTGAAAAATCATTATTCTCATATGGAATTATAGGATGAATTTAATTAAGTTCTCTGGGGACGAATATGATTTACAACTATAATCGGTTTAAATGAATTTGATGAAACAAACTTCGGGAAACTGAACAGAAAAATTTTTTTTTATGATATAGATTCGATTTATTTGTTTAAAAATGCTTTCAAATAGGCATGATTTAGTATATTTGTAATTTTCAAAAATTATTAATTTCACCAAAAATGTTCATATATAAAATCAAAATCAATTTTGCGGAAATATACACAAAGTGCTCATAAAATCAATATATGCGTGTGTACCTGTCTGCCATAATGTCTAGAAAAACCTGTTATTCTCAATTTATAAACATTTCCAGTTCATGCGCTTGAATCTATCGAAGATTATATGCGTAGCATAGATTTTAGAAGTAGTGTTTATACACCAAAAGCACAGCTAGAAAATGTTTCACAGATTCTAATAAACAGGGTTTGAAATAGATGCAAAAGTATTTACGAATATATATATAAAGTCGCTTATTGGAATCTGTATGCTATATATATATATAGTCATCCGCAGACAGATCTGTTTCGCTGTATGGTTAGACTCTGGTTGCTTTTAACCCAGGATTGAAACCCGACCGAATTGGCGTCAGTCGGTGATTCTACCTCTGGGCTATGGGCGCTCGGTAGAAGAAGGCATACTTTTTAGCGTATACATTATCATTATACACGCCCAATCGCCAGAGTGCTCTAATCCATTACGGAATGAGCGATGCGTACATTGTGCGTGTGTGTGTGTGCATTTTACATTATTCTGTGTATCTGTATTGTTTTCTTAATGTCTTATTTTATAAAAAAAATGCCAGGACATCATATTATTTTACTTACAGGTGATAAAATAAAAATCTGTTAAACTAAAAAAAATTGAAACAATTAGTTTTCTTTGTAAAAAGAAAAAAGTTTCTTTATTAAAGCGAGAGTAATTCAAAGATATTAGCAATATATTTAACTGTAAGATTAATCCGATCTGCAATTCGAATTTTAAACAACGCCTCTTAATCTCCTGTATTTGAATTCGAACGGACTAACCATATTTGACTTAAATAAAGATATTTTATAAAGCAACGAAACATTTCAGTTAATTTTATCTCGTATACAAACACATGTGCACGAAAAGAATGTAAAAAATATTGTAAGAAATAAAAATTTGCACAATATTTCAATGTTTTACGTATTTTTTCTTTTTACTCATCAATGTTTGAATAAATATGGATGAATAAATATTAATTTACTACTCTTCAAGTGTATATCTATCTACATACACACATACTCACACATACACGCACAATTATAGATGTATTTAAATAGATAGATAGATAGATAGATATTTACAAAAAATACATACATATATATATATATATATATATATATATATATATTGAATACTGAAATATTCATAATAACCATGAATATCAATATACATTCATTGGTAATGTTTCTAAAGAAAGAAAAAATATACACAATTATATGTGTGTGTGCTTGTGTAAGATAAAAATATTTGTAAAAATATTCACATAATCTGAAAAAAAATACTTAGGAAATCTATTGATAATCTAGACGACCTTTTGTAGGTAGATGCAAGTAGAGCGTAGGACAACTGGCTTCCGTATGAGAATCTTTTTCGGGTAAAATGTAAAGCTTCATAACCACATCTTTAATGAGGATAAGCATTTTTTCAAGCAAATATATAAAAGAAAACCTCCAGTATATCAGTGTAATTTACCCAAAATTAATGTTATATTGAATATTTAGTTCTACCTACCTGTGTGAGTTACAGGTAGATGTATTATCCACGACTAATTTCAGTCAAAATCTACTTGTTATCACGTCACTTTACTAAACAAAATATTGAAAGAGAAAATTTTGTTCGTAAAATAAAAATAACAAAAAACAAATACCCCATTACAAATATTTTATTTGAACACGTGTATAACTGAATATACATAATTTTTTGCTCCCCAACTCAAAGATTTATTGTCTTTCTTGTCAGTAGCAATTGATAGATTCAGATGGATAGCGTGCTTTCATACATGCAAATAAATACATGACGTAAATTCGGAAACTGCTTCAATTATACAGCTAAAAAATGTATACACTTGTACAATTATTTACATACAGTTACACACCCACACACCCACACACACACGTACATATATATATATATAAGTGGACATTGAAGTCAGCACTAATAGTCTGTTTCATGCGAAACGTAATTGTCAGGCCATATCCAGTTTTATATTTACGTACGCTCTATCCCTGATATTGGACACTTTTAACCATAAATATAGCATACCTTAAAACCATATATATATATATATATATATATACGTGTGTGTGTGTGTGTGTGTGTGTGTGTGTGTGTGTGCGCATGTGGATATAAAGGTTCGTGTAAGATGAAAGACTAATCTATTCATATCTTATTCATATTTTATGTAGACATCGTTTAAATAAAATCATGTAAATAAATATTATTAATAGGAATATTGGTTCAATATTACAGACATTGTTTCTGCTTATTTTACAATTATCCAAAAAGATTCACAGATACATCTTATAATTCGAATCAGTCCCAAATGCATTAAAACAGAAATAAAATTTGAAATAAAAAATTTCAACAGCATTAAAGTTTCATGCCTGATTATGTTGCCATGCACACACACGCACACACGTACATATATACACACACACGTACGTGCGTGATCATATCAAGGAAATAAATTTTCCCAAATTCGTAATTTACTTGACGTTTATGAGATAATAAATTCAAATTCATTTTTTCATAAAATATATTTGCAAAGTCTTTAAAATTGACATATTTCTATTAGAACTGGCTAATTTTGTTTAACTGCTTAAAACTAACTCTTTTTTTTTTTTGCCAGTATTACGGCAAAATATTGATAATAGGAATTAAACATATCACTTACCTATTCATCCCAAAATTGCTGCACTTTTTCTTTCTTTGTATTTGTTTTTTGTTCCATTAAATGTGCTACCATTTATAATCTTTGTTCCATTTTGAAAGACTTTTGGTGTATTTATAACCATGTAGATAAATGTGTGGATGGCTGCAAGTGTGTAAATGTGTGAAAGTTTAAATATTCCTTATCAGTGAGAACGAGGAAAAGTGGTAAGTCCGAGTGAGCTCCATAAACTAACAATTAAAGTCAGCATAGATCGCAGAGACACTTGTCAAGTTCAGTGAAAGGTACTAGTCGAACACACCGGCAAGCGACCCTCACTATGATGGCTAATGCTACACTACACTGGCTTAGCAAGATATAGCTGTGGCTGCAGCTATAGCGAAACACCGCATTATTGATTGGTTGAAATCAGGCGGGAACCTGATGGTGAGCAGACGACTATGTATAGTTACTGCCCTAGTCTCATGCATGAATGTGCGCTTCGCTCGTGTCTGTGCGTGTGCAAAAGACAAAGAAAGGCAAAGAAAGAAGAAAACATTGTATAGGAGCATTACACATTGTTGTTATCAATAAAAAGAGAACGGATCTCTGGCGTCCTTCAGAGTTTCTTTGTTCTTTACTTTATTCCCAAAATATTGCGAATTAAATGCAAGCAGAACGATTAAGTATGGTAAAGGAGCGACAGTGATTTGCGTGCAAAGAAAAGTATTTTCAAAGTCAAACTATCCACCAATTTGCACAAGAATTTTAGAGTAAATTATTATTTTAGTAATAGGCATCACTTCTCCAGAAAATTAATTAGTGCATTTCAAAAAGATGCAGAAATCATAGCAAGTTATAGGTATTCTTATTTAAAAGGTTTCTCGTGTGCTTTCAAATTACTCTGGACTCTGATATTATGATTTAAATAAACAGATATTATATATTAGTTTGTTTCACAACTACATATGCGATGAATGCTCTTCCTTAATGAAGAAATACAATCGATATATTCCTGTGTTTGCTGATTTTTTGTTGGTTTTGTTGATAAAGCGTGTAAAATATCGACTTTTGCTTGGGACGTATAGGTGTAATACTTGCGTCATTAAACAGGCTGCGACACTCAGCGACTCTATCAGTTCAGTTCGGCGCGCATTTACAGATAGAAATATGTTTGAGCTAAATATAGTTGTGAAAAATCTAAACAAGAATTCGAACAGGAGCACACCAAAATCCTGCACTTGATATTGTTTTAGAGTGTGGGCGAGCTTGTGTGTATGTCTGTGTTTGTGCATTGTGTGTGTCTGTGTGTGTCACAAATGTTCTATTTAAAGTGTTCATTTCTAAACAAAACAGTCATCTGTTAACAGATTCCAATATCAGTTTTAAGTGCATCAGGAATAAACTTTAATGAAATACTATCCTCTCACACACGCGCATAAAGAAGGTGTAGTTTTTTTGTTATTTGTATCAATATTTTCTTAACATTAGACGATATCTAACATATTAGATATATTAGAATTTTGGGGAAAATGTTTAGCTATAAATAAATGCCTTCATATATATATATATATATATATATATATATATATATATATATATATTATGCGTGCGGATGTATCTGTGTGTATGTGCGCGCACGCGCGCATCACATAACGTAAGTATCTTAAAATGTTTAGGGAACTAACTGGGACATGCATTTGAAGATTTTTTAACATTACGTTTTTCTTCAGAATTGATATGCTGCTGTAACTCATTAACAATAAACCTGTGATTTCTCATTTATTATTTACAAATTTAATCTCGTAGCAAATTCTGTTCCATACGCGTGATATATATTTTCTGTATAAACATGTAATCAAAGAAGATGGGTATATGTCATTTTAAAAGATTATATTTTTGAATTTCTGTAGAGTCATTGAATGCGAAAAATAATGCGAAAAATAAATTAATGCTAAGCACACACGATATCTGTATTAAGAGTGTATAAGTTTATATGTATTTCATTTCATTATTAGTTTCTCTCTTTTGTGCTGACGTAACATAATTTCACTTCACTGAAAAATGAAAATAATTTACTTGTACGACTTTTAATTTATAATTTTTTTTCAAAATTCCTATCTATTTTTTCGATGATAAAAAATGCAATTTTTATTATTTCTGTTATTATTTCTAGCTGACGTAGGAAAACATGCTTTTATCAAAGCTAAGTTCCATTTAATTCCATTTAAATATACATGATAGGTGCACTGCACAGGAGTGATGATGTGTCATCACTCCTGTGCAGTGCACCTATCAATTCAAAATTCGGTGCGAATTCATCCAGAGTATCAAAATATTAGAACTGAAAGTTTGGATTATCAATAAAGATATCAACGAAGACACCAGTACATACACAAACCTGTGTATATAAATTCTTCTATATTTAGATATAGATATTCATATTTTATTATTTTTTAAAATTCCAGATTTTCATTTCAGTTTTTAATTTTATTTATTAAATGCAATTGATTTTCTTTGTATCTTTAAGAGTTAATTTATTTGAGTATTAAACGAATTATCATCTTCTAAAGCCATATGTTACCTATTCGCATCTCAACTTTCATTTGTTGTTATGAAACTTGACAAGACGGAGATATTTGGTATATAAGTTAGTCGTTTCACATATTCTCACGTTTTCTTCGTATTATTATTTTGATTTTATCCAAGATTTGTATCACTTTCATTTAAGTATCATAATGAAAATATTTTCTTAACATCAATGTTGTGTATTTCATCTTCAGAATAAATCTAATATAATCTAATGTAGTAACCAAGTAACTCTACACTTTGTAAAAGTTTGGTCGTAACATTTTCCGTATATATTAAAGCATTAAACGAGTTTTATATTATTACTTTGTTGGCTGTTTGGTATATGCTATCTTCATATAATTATGTTTCATCGCCGACATTTATTATTCTGTTAGTATTAGAACATTTACAACTCTCATTTAATGATAACAAAGAAACTACGACATTCTTGTAATAATAAATATTAATCCAACAATTCTGAGTTGCACGAGTAACGCCGGACTATGATGGTAGCTATTTATATATTTGAAGCATATGAAGGAGACGTCAGAATAAGGTTATTATTACTTACAAGGACTGTTCTATTTATGCTATTAAAAGTAAGAAAAATAGGGAAAATAACCACACACGCCCGCATATTTGAGTGTGTCTGCGTGTGTGAGACAGAGAGAAAGAGAGCGAGAGAGAGCGTAAAGACATTTTTATGAATGCACGAGAAAAGATGTGCACGTACACAAGTAATTTCATACTAATTCATGTCTAATTATATACATTAATGATATGTATATACTTTATTTCTACCTATATACATTAATAATAATATATATATATATATATATATATATATATATATGTGTGTGTGTATCGAGGCACCAAATAATTTTCTAAACATATACTGTTAAATATAAGACACAATGAATGTCTATTATGTTTAATCATGAGCCGTTCTAAACGTCATATTTTGGCTTTAATTTCAGTTGAAAAGAATGTTGGAGAATTTTATATAAACGAAGTTAAAATTTTCGACTCATATGAAGTGGATTCTGCCATTATTAAATTGACTGAAATATTTATGAGAAAAAAATATTCATTTTATCTTACTGATAGTTTTTTCAGGGGCTAGCATTCTAATATTTCTTAATTCTTTAATAGTCTTTTTGTTTTTCTAAAATCCAGTAGATGTTCTTAAATACTTCACCATGTTTTTGATATCTTAAATTTAATTGATTATTGTAAACATTTGTGTCCTTACAACATCTTCTGCTGATAAAAAAGTATTGCTCATAAATGCTCTTCCAATTCTACGCTTGACACATCTAGAGAATCTTTGTTTTTTCACGAAGAACTGAGTCTGTTTTGAGTGATATGCATATAACCACTTCAATTGTTTCTGCTAAACTAGATCCACACAGAATATGAGATCTTGATGCAATAGTCCTCAAGAAATGTGCTCCTGAATTTGCTCCTGTTCTCTCTAAACTCTACAGTAAATGCCTTGCTCTATCATGCTAGAAGAAATTCGCTTCTGTAGTTCTAGTCTTTAAGAATATAGGCGAACTCTCTGATTCATTCTGATCATAGCCTTTTACCACTTTTTAGCAAAGTATTAGAAACCCTAATCAACTCTGAATTGGTTAAGCATCTCACATCGCAGGGATTTCTATAGATAATATGATTTTTGCATTTCTAGGTTAACTTCTGATGTATCACTGAAACAGTCTGTCAAGCTTCAGATGAGAATGGTGAAGTTAAGGCTGTAACTTTAGACACCTCGAAGGCACTTGATAGGATTTACATACTTGTCCTCTTCACAAGTTGAAAGGTTATGGTATTTCCAGACGAACTTTTGAAGTAATTTAGTTTTTCATGACAATTCGTGAAATGAAAATCTTTTCACATTAATGCAGGTGTGCCTCAGGGCCTACTTATTCATACTTATCTTTTAAGAAAGATGTGTCTTAAAAGATAAATATTTACACTTTTGAAATTACACCAAACAATCCAACAATCTGAGATATATTATTTAATCTAGATTCATATAAATAACCTATTAATAATTTTCATACTTTTGTCAAAAAATACCAATAGAAAAGAATCGACCTTTTAAGACTGTGTAATAGAATAATAATTAAAACCTCTAAACCTTTCCATCTACGTTTAAACTGTTTTGATACCAAATATCGTTTTTATTTCTAACACATTTTTTATCGTTGTCAGGTTCAGCTTTCAACGATTATTTCCAATATTAAAAATAGGTGAACTTGAGAATTATGGTTGCATTATTCTATATGGTCTCATTACCTGTAACGCTGTAACGATAATGAAGCTTGAATTTTAATATTTTCAAATGATGTTGATTAAAATTGCAGCTATTAAAATGCGTTTATAAAAACATAATTTTCGCGCACATCAGTGTGTATCATGTCACTGTGATTAAATCTGTCAATAACAGATTTACAATAAAAGAACAGTCAATAAATCAATGGAGAAAATTTACTCATATCGCACAGTAAAGAAAACAAAAAGAAATATCAAAGCTTATTAAGGAGTGAATATATTTTAATAATATCTTGTACCATAGCTTTCAAATAATATTATTCTTGAATGTGCCGTGTCAGAGTATGGGCCATCATAATTCAACAACTTTCAATCCATTGTAATTCTGTCTTTTCGTAGTCACTTCACTCCATGTTCTGCTACAACCGTATTAGAAGTTAACAGAGAGTAACTTCCCTGTTTCTCTTGTCTTCTATGTCCTGTAAGTTTTCAAACCCTCTTTCCTTATTCAGTTAAGTGCCATACGTGATACACGCTTGGGCTATCATGTCTCGAAAGAGACATGACTGACTGGGAAGAAGATTATCCCGCAGTAGGTTGCCATTGCTTTCTGCGGTAGACTGGTTGCCGACCAAGGCTGTAGAACCCAATCTGTTCTGCTATTTAACCCATAACTGGAAGAGATTGATTAATACCTTTCCCAAGGGTATTTGCGCGTAAGTGAATACAATGGATTCAACTGGAATTCGAACTCGGCTCCCCGGTTTCTCGTTCCGAGCCGATATCCACTGTACCACAACGCACATCCTGGCCTTTCCTTATTACATGTCCTAAACATTGCAACTGTCCTTTCTGCATGTGTGTGTCTTTTTCTGCTACATCTGTTAGGAAATTTTCTATTATTCACTACGATATAGGAGAATCGATATTGTATAAATGCTCAGTACCCCTTGTTTATTTAATTTTTCTTGACATTTGAACGTCATCTTTTGCGCCTTCCGATTTCGGTGTTGCATTTTCATTCTTCGTTAAAACACTTCTTAGATATTAAAATATTCGTACTTGTTTGATTTTGGCATTTCCAATTAATAGTTCACACCTGGATTATTTCTTTTTCTGGCGACTATATATTATATATTTTACAATTAATGTTTCTTCTCATTTTACTATCTTCTCTATACGTCACTGCAGTTTTTCTTTTTGTATCTGTTATTAACATTGCTATCTGCATATTATATATTGTTAATATTGTGCTCTCTCATAATAAATCCTATAAAATTTCTAGTTATCTCAATATCGACTTGCTATTATAGGTCTGGTGAAAAGATCCATCCTCGTGTTACGCCGTTTCTATTTTCGTGAATTACTGATTTCATTATCTATCTACTTCCAGTATAAATTCCTGATAATTCTAACATCTTTCTCAAATAGGTTTAGTTTTCCTAACAGTTCAAATAGATATTTGTGACGTACCGTAACAAACACTTTTCATAATCTATAAAATGCAGGTATATATCTTTCTGCAGTTATTTTGTTAAATCTGATTTTATTCTGAACATGAATATCACATTCCTTTCTTTAACAAAGTCGTACTTTTTCTCTTTCCGATCTAATTCTGCTTACCGTTCTATTCCTCAAAATTTGTATAACAAGTTTCATTATGCAGTTCATTAGGCTGATTGCTTGAAGTTCACCTTTACGCATGGATTTAAAGAAAGCGCTCTAAATGTTCTAATGTTTTCTGGCATGTCACTACTGTTGTATATTTAATTTATTATTTCTGTAATTATGTCAATAGTGGAATCGTCTACGGGTGATAACAACTCTCCCTTCTGGCCCTGCTGCCTTCTTCCTGGTCATCTTCGCCAGTCATGTTGTCACTTCAGATATTAAACCTAGATTGCACAAAAATATAAAAGTACATCAAATAGATGTACTTTTATATTTTTGTGCAATCCAGGTTTCTCTCTTTCGTAGTGAGAGAGTTCTCCGACGTATTCATTCCATCTTTGGAGTTTTTATCTTTCTCTATTATTAGCGTTCAAGCTTTGATTTCACGCATCCTGACGATGAGCACAGTACAGTACACTAACAGATATATTTTAAAATATATCTACTGGAGAGGACGGTATATAATATTTATATGAAAAATTTGAATAGTTTTACGTTTTATAATTACTTTTCAAAATACAGTAACAGTGAGTTACATATGACATGAAAAATAATTGCATCACAGATATAAAGAGAGAAAGTGAAAAAGATCAGTTGAGAGGGGTGCATTACCAGTTGATTGAAACTCAAGTCAACGTACTAATGTCGTTAATATTGTATGTTGTTATTGCAAGCAATACATAGGAGATTTATTGATTGGAAAGTCAGTTCATTGATGACTGGAAATAATAAACCCAATTTCATTCTTTATACATGCAATGCGTTCCGTTATCTTTGTGCTTAGTTGAACTATGGACAATAAAACGCCATGATAACAGTTTTCCTGGGTTTATTAGAGTTAAATTCTAATATTTTTGCAAGCATCAGTAAATACACATGCATACACACACATCATATCATTTTGGGGTTTTCATCTCATTTAAAAAAAAGATTTTCACACATACACATATAGACACATATACACGCACGCATGCACACATATGCACGCTTGCTGTTGTGAAGACTTTCACAAGATACTTTCTCACTCTGATAGTTTATGTACGACTTATAATTTTAAGATTGTGCTTAAAATTATATAACCGTAAACATTTATTCAACCATTTAAGTCGTTACTGGTCTTGATGCAGTAAATTTCTGTGTTAAGAAGAAACAATGGCCCTATAGTCTTCATTAACAATTGATTAAATTTATTATTTTTATTTATCACCGTATATATGAGTTGATCGTCACATCTTTCAGATCATTTGTATGGACAGAAAGATGTCAGTTAAATCCAAATCACAACAAAACTCTCCCTCGTCTCGTATACTCTTGAGGATTATCCTCCTGACCCATTATTTATCGTCCGATTCTCCAGTTATCTTCACGTCTTACGACTTTATTTCTCTGTATAGCGGCTCGTGCTTATATCGGATGGATTTCTGCGTGTGGGGCACAATGCCAACGCTACACTTTTCTGCTAGTTTTATTTGAATGACATCTGCGTCATTTCCATATCAGCGTTCAACTTGCGCTGAAGTCATTGCCTCAGGTTATTATATTACGTTATATCTACCAATAAAACGTATCATAACAATCAAGTATAACAAATTAATGGCATACAAATAGAGAAATCAATTATACTTCATATGACATTATACACGAGTTTATTAAAAAAGATTCTGTTTATGTTTAATAGAATTACTGACATGTTAATGTAGAAATAACCGCTACAAAATTTGAAAAAAGATTCTTATTTCATAATAAAGACTAAAAAGCATAATAATTCTTGTATTTTGTTTGCCATTTGCTTTCTTCCTTGGTACCCAAACCGTATGAATTTAAGCTCACTACTAGATTTCGAACTAGTTCTCATCGTTTTACTGTTAAAATATTTAGATACTTAGTAAGTTCTATTCTAATAGTTTCTTTTTATGAAAGCCAGAGAAAATCAAAAGGATGAATGTTGGCGTCCTTGTGAGATTTGCCGTCCTTACATGTAATTATTTGCTTGACTAATTAATCTTGTTTTGTTTTTCATTGCTATACCATGCTTCTATTTAACTTTGTGTTTAAAATTGTTTGTAAGTGACGCATTGTACTACATTTGATGTCATTGTACTTCATTCTAGAATAAACATCTTCATTTGTCCTTGTTGTCATTTGACGTATTTCATTTATCAGGATGACATTTTTCTAGCATTTTTTAACAAAATAATTCAACCGTTACAATGTTCATTACCGAGAAATATACCAGAAACATTCAGAGTTCGCTAAATGTACCAATAAAAAATTTCATGCTTATTACTGACAATGAGAAACTTTATAATGCATTCAAGTCATTTAAGCCATTTAATTCATATCTATTTTATTGATGTCAAAAGAGTTACATTCTATTTCTAATTTGAGTTTAGCTTAGATTATTGCATAACTTCATATACATATGATCTATGTGAGTAGCCAGTTTTCCTTAGTTGTAAAGAAGGCACTTTTTTCTTATTCTTGGTTTTTAATAATGCTCTTGATTTTTATATAATATTTAAGGCTCTAAACTCTCTTCGACTAATCTATCGTTAAATGCTCATCCCTCATTGATAGAGAATACCTGTTTGCTATTAAAAGTTTATGCTTTCTTAAAACTAGAACAGCTTTGCAGGAAAATTGGTTAATAATACACAAAAATGTAATTTTGTGTATTATTAACCGATTTCCCTTATTGCATCGCATCAGTAATACAGGGTGCAATGGATAAATTATCATCAGAATTACGCAAAAATGAAAATAACATTGACATCTCACTTTAACAGATATATTTCCCAACTTTGAAATACTAAAAAGTAAAATTATTCTGTAAAATTAAACTATGGTCCTAGATGTTTTCTGAATCTTCTGAAACTATTCTGGACGGTTTCCTTGATTAAGTCAGTGAATGCTACTATAATTTTTGCCTTCAGTTAATCTTCAGTGTTAAAAAGAACTTTGTTGATCTGTCGCTCAACTGCTCCTTACACATAAGATGTAAGAGGTGATGTGGTTGCAGAAGTTGTTGGACAACCATAACTGGGCTCACCTGTTTGGTGCAGAGTCCTGTTGCCAGACATTTTTAGCGGCCACCCTCTTAATCCAGAGCAGCACTACCTCCTCAAGGCACTTGATCTAGGACTCCCCAACAAATTCAAAGGTTCTTTTCTTATCAGAACAATCAGAGTGAATTTTCCGAGCTGCCGTACCTTCGTTATCACCATTAGACTCATCCAACTCTTTCCGAATTCTTTGCATTTCAGATTGACGCCCAAACACTCTGAAATGTTGGTATTAGAGTTTCAGGCGTGGATGCCAAGTAGTAGAGCATGCCGTTTCCGAATTTTGGCAGAATGAACTGCGTCATGGTGCTTCTTTTACACAGACTGTGCTCAACTGACCCTACTATGCTGTGCAGTCGACAAAATCAAGAACAGGAAACGACATTTGCGGGTAATTAAAAATAGAAAATAGCGAAAATTTACACATCGCACCCTGTAAATCAAATTAAATTTTATCTTTTACAAGATAATTTACTAGCGCAATTGATGATTTACGTTTTGCTATTCAAACCATTTTGATTATCTTATTATAATTACTATGTTTCAACCAGTCTACCTGCTGGCCTTCTATTGGTCTCCTAATCGTTTACTTTCTGAAAATTTTGTACCAAATCTTTTTTTATTTCGTACTCAGTTGTACACTGTTCTCATTCTGCTTTCCACGCTCAAGGAAAAAAATTTATCAATTAATATTCACTATTATATTTATATTAATATATTGACTATCGTAATTCAACTTTGTAACTAAAATTTTGCATATTTAAAAACTCTTCAATTAAACTATATCCTGCTGGCGTCAGTTTTAACGGATTCCACTACAATATGGGGTTCAAAGTGAGATATTTGCTACTATTAATAAGCAGTTTTGTTTCAGAAATTGAAAATCCTTTGTAAAATCAATGATGTTTATTTTATGTTTTCAATGAATAAAATACGACCCAGTCAATATTTATGCATAATTCGTTTCTCCTAATTAGGTTTAATTTTTATAATTTAGACTGTAATCATCACTTAACATTCACTTCTAATTAAACTGATGCATAGAATTAAACAAATAACTGATGCATAGAAAAGAATTTCCTTGCACTGGATTATTTCTACATCAATTTACTTTGAAATTTCTGTTCCCTTTCCACAATGAATTCTCCAACAGCTATTTTTTAAACTATCAAAACCCTCTTCATCCAAAACCCTTTTCATTCATTTTCAACGAAAGATTGACTATTTCGAAAAAATATTTATGGAAAACTACTTCCATTTAAATGAAAATATTAAGAAAATAGCGCTAATAATTTCATTAACATTGACTACCTTACTTTCTAACCAAAAATAGTTACATTAATTTGTTCTCGTCGTCTAAAATCGGTTTTCATTTTTATCCAGTTATTTCTATACAAGTTTACCAAAAATAACAATTCAATTTCCAATTTCGATTAAATACTTTTTAATGAATTTTTATCTTGATCTTTTTTATATTAGGAATAACGGTGACTGTGAAAGTCTAACTTTTAAAAAAGCTTAGAAATTAACGTACAATCTCGCAATGAATAACGAAAATTAATGAGGAAATCAATGTAGTTAGTACTTCTGCTTTTTTGGAGATAAAGTTATGCCTCTGTTGACAAAAAAACAAAAAAAAACATTGTTAAACATTTACAGTTTTCCTTATTTTTTAATCATAACAATTTCTGAATTTCAAATTAATTGATTTTAAGGCAAAAACAATTTCATATTTTTACCAAGCACTCCTATAAAATGTACATAATGATACGCAGTTGATTTCTGATATTTTTGTTAAAAAGCAACTGAAGGCAGCGATTCAGAAAAAACATTTTCTGCATTTCGTGGTAACACAAAAGGAAAATGTATGGTTTGAAAGAAAACTAACACAACTAAGGAGATTGGCACTTCCACTGGAACGTTTTTGAAAGTATGACTCAAGTTAGAGAACAAAGAAACTTCAGTTAAAGAACACAGGTAGAGCGTTGTTAGAGAAAATCACTGTGTCTTTAAAATATGTCTTTCCGAATTTAGCTGACTCGATTTGCACTACACGTTTTCTTATCTACGTCCTGCATCAGTAATCTATTAAAGCGAAACGCTTGCAGCAGGAAACGCTAGAGAATATTTGCTACATTACAAATGTACGATGGAATTCATTTGTTGGATAGAATACATATATTTCGCAATAACTCTATATATATTATTATAATTATATCATATTAAAAATAAAATGTTGTGCGGTGTTATGAAGTTGATTTTATTGTAATTTTGTAATAGTGTGTTTTTTATCATTTTTATGAAATTCTAAAGCAAAATTTTATTGTTACTGTTTTATTGTTAATATTTAAGTGTGTTTTCATACTTCTAAATACCTGCCATGAGAATTGTGTATTACCAAAATAGATCTGTAGATTAGTTTTAAAGAGGCCCGCTTAAACACAATTACGTATATTTTATTGATAAACAATTTGTTGAATGTAACGCTACAAACCTTGTCTTGTGGTCACGAAAGATAACGTTTCTGAATTTTTAACGTAGTTTATACGACTAAGAAAAAGAAGAAAGGAACTATTCTGACTTAAAAAAGCAAAAAATAACAAACGATAAATTAATGATTGTACCTATTCGAGGCGAAAAGTATTTCAAAGCATTAATTTTCAAAACAATTAAAATACTTTACAGCATATCTAAAAATAATTGTGAAATCATTTGAAGTTGATAATTTTGGGAATGAATCAGCGCTTTTAGGAATATGCGTATTTACGCATTCATAATCTTCAAAAGGCGATAAATAATTTTTTCTATCTTCGGACAATAATCATACACTTCGATTGTAATGTTCGAAAATAAACTGACAACATTCATTTTTAGAATTATTTTAAATAACGCATGACCTTCAAACAAAATTCTTTTTAGCTTTTGTGCCTCAGTTTAACTTTTAATTTCAGTTTTGTGTCTCAGTTTATCTTTTTAATTTCACGAACGTTTATATCTAATTTTCAATTGCCACTGTAACATAAAATCAATTTACTATTTTAAATATATAAAACGAATTATTTTGGATACAAATATGAAGAAAATACTTTAGTAATCTTTGTTTTGTCTATATTGCTTGATTTAGAAAGTTCAAATATTCATGTAGTGGAAATCATGTTCCGCAAGAACGAAACGATCTTCAAAAGACTAAAGATCATAAATTAACCAAATCATGAAATCTTTTGTAATTTAATGAGTAATTTTTGCTTATGAAATCATGGGATGTTAGTCAAAATCTCACCCAAAGTCACTTCTTTATTTCAGATTTTTAGAATCTCGTTTTTTTCTATGACTTAATCTTTCTCATATTCATTAATAATTTAAATAATCACACTTATGTCATATAATTTCAAAGGACATTTACCGGGATGTTTTTGTCCTTAAATTATAACTTTAACTCAAATGTCTGTAAAAATGTAAAAATGTTTGTAAAAAAGCAAGCATCATTTTAAAAAGATACTTTGCTACCTCAACAAATTGTAGGTTTTATACATTTTGACTGTTTGAAAGTATTAAATTCATAAATTAAATGAATTATGTACTGTAAATTCATATATATACATAAAGATGAAATAAAAATTGCGGTTGACTTTATTACTGTCTAATCTAAATCAACATTAAATATGACAAAAATATTCATTTATCATTTAAAAATAACTTTGCTGATAACAAATATAATGAAATATTTGTTAAAGAAACTAAGAATATAAAAATATATCTGAATATTACTAGTATAGTTATTTGATTATAAGAAAATTCTGATCCATCACCGTATACGGTGTCACAGAAATAGCTAATTACTGTGCAATGTAATATTCTTTTTTTAAAGACTCGACTGTGTCATGTGCTTTAGATTACAGAATAAAACTTGAGCAACAGTAACTTCAAATTTTTTTAATGTTTTTTTTTAATCATTTTGCCCCAAACGGAACTGCCTTGCTTAGAGTGAAATGTGTGAGGTGAAATATGAAATGTAAGAGGTGAGTGATGAGAAAGAGAAACAAGTTACAGGGGATGTCAGAAAATGTGTAAGAGAATGATGAGAACACTGGTGTGGAGAGGGATGTATGTGAGTAGAGTGGAAAGGAAGAAGAATATGATACAAGTGTTGTCAGGGAAAGGATGCAGGAGAGCGCAATTAACATTGCTTTTAAATTCTCGGAGATTGTAGTTTTCATACGGAAAGAAATTTCACAAGTTTAAATTTGATCGTTTTCACTGTAAAAGAGTGGAACTTAGTCGCTAGTCTAGTAGCTCCACTAAATTCATGCAGAAAGGGAACCAGGAAGCTAAACTCATCGGAGCAGAAGCCGTGAAAGTATTTGTGTGTGAGAGAGAGAATATCTTTGTGTTGTATATTTGATATGGATTTCTCTACAATATATACTATTTATCTACAGTGTTCTGAAAAAATCATCGCTTTCGTAATGGTAAAATCGACACTCATAGAAAAAAAAAATTAATTTGGGAATCCCACAGAATGGGTCAAATATATTTGAGATAAAGATACAAGTAATATTAAGGAATCAATAAGAGTGTAATATTCATAAGAGAAAGCGTTCATTGAGAATTCGTATTTTCTTCAAACCTTTCTATATGTTTATAACTGTAAAAATTTATTAAATAATCTAGAATTATTATCAAGTAATATTGATATCACTAAAATCCCATTGTTAAAGATAGGCAACTGTTTATTTGCATAACTACCTGCAATTTCTGTGTTTCAAAAATGGATGTTACGTAGAGAGAAACATTTACTACTCGTGAGATTATAACCCAATATTCGTAGTAGCCACCATATCAGTAACTTGAAGTTATTAATATGCATTTTTATGAGATAAAAGTTTTAACTTTTACCTGTATATATTTGTTGCATGTTAGCATTCTTCGTTATGAAATTTATTTGCAAAATCAGCTATTTCTGTTTAATAAGCGAACATCATAAACCAGTCATTACAATACAAAATCTCATTGTAGTGATCATTTATTAAATCCCAATAAAATGTATACGATACTTCTCTTCTCGTACATGATGACATTTGTTATGACAAATAGAATAAAAATTTTCATAATGATAAATTCTTTCATTTTCTTCCAATATTTTGCGTTTATCTAATGGAATTGACAGAGGAATAATTCAGAACCAACACAAAGCTTCAACAGATATTGTAACCGTAGGATAAGGATTCGTTCTAAATTGTTTTAATATTTTCCTTTCAGATTTAGTGAGTTGTTGTTGTTTTTGTTATTATTATTATTATTATTATTATTACTATTTGTCACAGTTTATAATATATGTGTAATTTTAAACTTGAGTTTTGGAATGTAATATCTCAGTGTTGTAATTCTATTCTTCCCCCACCCTTCCTCTGAAAGACGTGTTGCCCTTTATTCTCTGACCGGTGTCTTTTTAAGACATAAATGAATCAGGAATTATCCAAATGAAAACAGAAAACCAGTCTTTAAGAAGCTCGAAAAAATTCAAAGAAATTTCAATCTTCTGTTTACGAGTAATGTAATCTATAGCTTTGGAACCACTACTCAGTCTCCATGTTAGACTAATTTTGAAAAATGCAGGAAAGAAAAAATGATCTCTGTTTCTTCGTCATATTCTTTGCTTTGTTTTAATATTTTCCTTTCAGATTTAGTGAGTAGTTGTTGTTATTATTATGTCATTTTTCATCATATTTTGATTTCTGCTATGGTCGCACTATCAACCAAGTCTGCGGAAAGACCTAAGGCAGGTTGTGGCTTGTTGTTATGACTACATTTCATGTTTTTTCTATCTCCCCTATCATCCCTAGCGTTACATAGAGAAAGTTCTCCTTAGTGTGTGGGCTGTACTTAATAAGAAATTTTTTTGGATATCTCTTAAGCTGGGATTTCCAGGGATTCTTTCAATGTGTTGTTTTGTTCCATTTTTTATCATTCCAAGTGCACCTACTATCACTGGCACAACTCTTGTTTTTAATTTCCACATTTTTTCTATTTCAATTTTCAGGTCTTTATATTTTGACAGTTTTTAAAATTCCTTGATTGCTATGTTACAATCCGCTGGACAAGCCATATCAATTAATAGACAAGGTTTTTCTTTCTGGTTTTTAACAATAATGTCCTGCCTATTTGCTTCAATCTTTCTGTCTGTGTAGATGGTGTAGTCCCATAGATTGGTGACATCTTCTATTTCTGTAACCTGTGCTGGGTGATGTTTATACCACTGTTTGTTTACAGATTTTCCATAGTGTTTGTACATTGTCCAATGTAAATATTGCCCCACTCTATCGTGGCGATTTTATATTCATTTGGGGCAAGTACAGAACAGCCTGAGATTAGATAGTCTATTGTTTCTTGGTGTTTATCACAAAACCTGCATTTTGGATCCATATTATTATGTATAATATTTGCCTGAAAGTTTCTAGTGAAAGAACTTTGGACTTGCGCTGCCAGAATAAAGCCTTCAGTCTCAGACTTTAATCAAGATGCACGTAACCATCGATGAGTATTAACTTTATCAACATTGGATTTGTTGGCACCTTCTGGATATTGGCCATGCAGAGTTTTGTCTTGCCAGCGTTGTTTCATTTGTTCATAGCTTTATCTTTGGCTTTCTTTTTTATATTTTTTGCCGCAATAGTTGGTTCTTGGCTTCTGTTCTGCTTTTCTACAGAATCTACTAAATGTAAATCTTGTTTGTATCTACTGCCTTCTATTATTATTGAATATTTTTCTTTCTTTCTTCATGTTGCCTAACTAATTGTATCATCCAGTCCTTTTTTGCTTCTATGTATGTTAGTAAGCCAAGTTAGTTGTTGTCTTGTATGACAATTCTAGCTGAATAAGACCTCTTCCACCTTCTTTACGGTTTTTCATATCAGTCGTAGCCTTCTATAGTACTATTTACGCACTATTTCTTTCATTTTTTTGGTGAATATTTTCACTCTCATTTACACCTAGGTGTTTATAAGCTTCTTCTGGCTTTAATTCTTTTACTGTTATAGTAGGGTCTTAGCTAATTGAGGATGTTTCTTGTAGTGATCCACGTAAAACTAGCTTTAGCACATTTATTCAAATTGAGTTTCATTCCAATGTCTTGGTTGAAGCATTTTACAGTTTACAGAAGACCTTTCAGCTTATTATCATTCTTAGCATACAACTTTAAGTCATCCATGCAAAATACATGGCTTATTTTCTTTTGGCCTATTTTATAACCATATTCTGTCTTATTAAGTTGACTGGTTAGTGCTATTAATGATATGCAGAATAGTAAGGGAGACAAAGAATCACCTTGAAATATACCTCTTTTGATGTTTATTTCACCAGACTTGTAGGGTCCATTTATATTCTGTTATATAATATATATAATAGACTTATAGGTTCCATATATAATATATATATAACAGACTTATATAATATATATAATAATTATACAATTTATATAATAGACTTATATTATATATATAATAATTATATAATATATATATATATATATAATAGACTTATATATATAATAGACTTACAGGTTCCATTTATATTATATTTATATTCCTTTATTATTATTATTATTATTATTATTATTATGTCATTTTTCATCATATTTCGATTTCTGCTTTGGTCTCACTACCAACCAAGTCTGCGGGGAGACCTAAGGCAGGTAGTGGCGTGTTGTTATGGCTCCATTTCATGTTTTTCTATCTTCCCTATCTCCAGCATTACATAGATAAAGTTTTCCTTAGTGTGTGGGCTGTACTTAATAAGACAATTTTTTGTATATCTCTTAAGCTGTGGTTTCCAGGGATTCTTTCAATGTGTTGTTTTGTTCCATTTTTTATCATTCCAAGTGCACCTACTATCACTGGCACAACTCTTGTTTTCAATTTCCACATTTTTTTCTATTTCAATTTCCAGGTCTTTATATTTTGACAGATTTTCAAATTCCTTGATTGCTATGTTACAATCCGCTGGACAAGCCATATCAATTAATAGACAAGTTTTCTCCTTCTGGTTTTTAACAATAATGTCTGGCCTGTTTGCTTCAATTTTTCTCAATTATTATTATTATAATTATTATTATTTTTATTATTATTATTATTATTATTTGACACAGTTTATAATATATGTGTAATTTAAAATTTGAGTTTTGGAATGTAATATCTCAGAGTTGTAATTCTATTCTTCCCCCACCCTTCCTCTGAAACCATGTGTTGCCCTTTACTCTCTGACCGGTGTCTTTTTAAAGCATAGACGAATCAGGAATTATCCAAATGAAAACAGAATTCCAGTCTTTGAGAAGCACGAAAAATTCAACTCAGTCTCCCTGTTAGACTAATTTTGAAATAAGAAGGAAGGAAAAGAAAGATGTCTGTTTCTTCGCCATATTCTTTGCTTTGTTTTAATATTTTCCTTTCAGATTTTAGTGAGTTATTATTACTTGTCACAGTTTTTTATATTATAATGTGTAATTTAATTTAATACTTCAGGTAGTCTCAACTTTAACTAAGTTGAAACTTTTTTTAATTGGATTATATAGATCCTGCTATCGTCCAGTTCACACTCCACCCAAGTCCATTGAACAGGTGTAGAGGCTCATCCCATGTTCCCTGTTCAGGAAGTGGTTTCCGGCTCTCTTTTTCTCCTCAGACCTCAGTAATGGTGCTTATGCGATTTTCCTGCGATGTGCGTCGTCGGTGGCAACGTCTTTCACTGTGAGGTGCCGGGTTGGTAGTTATCTGGTTCCTGCTTCCGACTGGTAGTTAGAAGCCCTACCTCTTGAATAGCGTCAAGAGCGGACGCTCTGATCAACAGCTGCATATAGGGGTTCTTTTAGTACCATGTCACACATGGATAGGTGTCACTGCAGGCGCTTTCGTTGGGCCACCCCGAGGCCACACTTTGCTGCAGCCCACGCCAGTTCCCTTCCAGTGCATGTCGCAGCTAAGGACCATTTGCCTCCTCTACTCGAGGTCCCTCTACAACAACAACATTAAACATGAACACATATCTCCGCTAAAAAAGCTAAACCAGGCAAATTAAAATCACCTAAACCTCTTAACATTTCCTTTACTAACATCCACGGTATCCGAACCAATTGCAGTAGCGTTGAATCTTTTTTCTATCAAAAGTCCCCTGACATCCTAGCTCTGTGTGAGACTAATCTCAACCCCTCAATATCCTCTTCTGACTTCTCTATTCCTGGCTACCTTCCCTCCTTTGGTAAGGACTCCAATGTCCACATGCATGGGCTTGGTGTTTACGTCAGTGAACGCCTTCCTCTAGCCAGAATGATTTCTCTTGAATCCCCACATCGTTCTCATATGTGTTTCTGTCTCTCCCTTCTAAGCTAAGTTAGCTACCTCTCCTTTCTCTACCGCTTCCCATAAGCTCCCGCCTGCTCGGTTCTTGACAGCATCTCCAACAATATCGACAAGGCTATTTCCTCCCACCCGTTTGCCCATATATTTGTGTTTGGCGACTTTAACGCCCATCACGCTGAGTAGCTGCATAACTCCGTCACAGATCTTGCTTGTGTACACACCATGAATTTTTCTATCACTCAGTCCCTTAAGCAGGTCATAACTCTAACGGACACGGTTCACTATTAGATCTGTGCTTTACCTCCACCTCTGACTCTTGCAATGTCAGGCAACTCTACCCTCTCGGAAACTCTGACCATGCGTTAGTTTCCGTTAATATCTCCTTCCACCTCCTCCCCAACCAAGAACCTCAGACCAGCAGAATATCTTACTGCTACCAAAGTGCCGATTGGGACTCATTCCGCGACATCCTGAGTGACGTCTCTTGGAATAAAGTATTTAGCCTTCCTGTTGAAGACTGTGCGGCTGAGGTCTCCTCTTTGGTTAAGGCTGGCATCGATGCTTTCATCCCTGCCAGAAAGTTGAGACTTAAATCCAACTCATCCCCCTAGTTCTCCCCTGCCTGCTTAGCTGCCATCGCCCATCGAAATCACTTCTTTCGGATTTACTGGAGTCACGCGTCAGATCATAACAGGCGCCATTTTGCCTCGGCTCGCAATGAATGCAAGAAGGTACTTAATGTAGCTAAGCTGTTGTTTGCAGCCAGAATGAAGCAGCGCATAGCATCCCGTAAGTTCGGCTCCAAAGACTACTAGAGGCTCTGTAAAAGCGTGCTGAACAACAGTAAGCCCTCAACCCCCCCTCTAATCAACGAATTTGAGGTCCTCACCTCTTCAACAGACAAGGCTGAGTGCTTCGCTTGCAGATTCTCCACCAACTCGACACTGAACTCGTCTGGAGTATCTGTACTCGACTTCTCTCTCCGAACCCAGGCCCAACTGACTGACATACTAATTACACTCTCGGTGGTCTCCAAAATAATTTCTATGCTTGACCCCCATAAGGCGAGCGGTGGCGACGGAATACCTATTGTACTAAAGAAATGTGCTCTTGAACTCTCTTCTGTTCTCTCTAAACTCTATTGCCTTTCTGCTTCCTGCTTTCCTGTCTGCTGGAAATCCTCCTCTGTGTTTCCTATATATAAAAATATTGGAGAACCCTCTGACACCGCTAATTATCGCCCTATCAGCCTCCTACCGATCTTTGGCAAAGTGTTCAAAGCCATCATCAACGCCGAGGTGGTACAACATCTCACAGCCCATAGACCCTTCTCTGACAAACTGTATGGCTTCCGCTTCACCAGGTCTACTATATACTCACGACCATCACTGAGTATATACACCAGGCCCTCGACAAAACTGCGAGGCCCGAACTGTGGCCCTTGACATCTCCAAAGCGTTCAACAGAGTCTGGCATGCTGGTCTTCTATGCAAGCTGCAGGGCTATGGTATAACTGGACAATTGTTTGACCTAATCCAGTCCTTCCTTTCAAACCGTACAATGAGGGTGATATTGCACGGAAAAGACGCCCAATACTATCACATGAATGCAGGTGTCCCTCAAGGCTCTATTCTAGGTCCTACGCATTTCCTTATCTATATTAACAATCTCCCTGACGTAATAAGATCCCAAGTGGGCATATATGCTGACGACTCTAGGGTTTACTCTCGTCTCGATCAAAAATCTACCGAGGCTTTAAAAGCAAACCTCGTTGCAGAGATTGAAAAGGACCTCCAATCCGTGGTGAACTGGGGTAAGTAATGGCTAGTAAATTTTAATGCTTCCAAGACGAAGCTGCTATCTAATAACCACCACAGACAATTGTTCCTCCCGCCCATTATCATGGATCAGGCTTCTCTCCCTGAAAGCGAATCATTGCGCCTCCTCGGGTTAACTCACACACCAGACTTCAAGTGGAATAACTATATAGAATCCATAGCTAAATCCGCTGATAAGAAAGTCGGTTCTCTGTGTAGGTCCAGGAAGTTTTTCCCAAACAATCCTGCACATATACAAGACTATCATCCGCCCGTGCATTGAATATTGCTACCATATCTGGTCGGGTGCTCCTGCTATCCACTTAGATGTCCTCGGCCGAATCCAACGGAGAATCTGTAATGTAATCGATCCCGACTTGGCAGCTAGGATACAGTCGCTTTCTCACCGATGCAGTGTGGCTTCCCTGTGTCTCTTCTACAAATACTTTAACGGCTTCTGCTCCAATAAACTTAGCTCACTGGTACCCCCTATATACGAATTTTCTCGAGTTAAAAGGTTAGCAACTAGGTCTCACCCTTTTACTGTGAAGTCAATAAATTGTAAACGCACATTTCTCGCACTTCCCGCCTGTGGAATTCTCTTCCGCATACCTGCTTTCCCGACAGTTACAATCTCCAAGAATTTAAATGTAATGTCAATAGTCTTCTCTTGTCTCACTAACTTACATCCTCTCTCTCATGCTTTTTCTTCGTCCACCTCACTCTCATCAGTAATCTCTTCCCTCTCCTACTCTCTTCCTAACACTCGCTGCAACCCCTCACTCCTCATAACATTCCTCCTATGTAACCCCATGCACAACAGTAGCAGTGAAATGCCTTGCTTGTGGCGACACGATTATAAAAAATGTCAGCATGACATCATGAAATATATGTAAGAAATATTAGAAACTAGATTTTACAAATACTTACAAGATGATTGCGTAGAATTATACTTTTGCAATCTTGTACATGTGAACGCGTAAATCTTTTAACATCATTTTTACCATCCTCAACAACTTACTGACAACATTGAATGATATGATTAGAAGCTGTCAAAAATTATTTGTGCAGTGGTCTCTTGATAATGCCTTCTGCTACGAATAGTTGAGTATTTCTATTCTTCACGCAAAACGCTTTTTTGTCAGAATATAGATCACTTTAATGATTGTATTGATATCATTTTTTCATGTACAATCGCCTTGAATATTTCAAGCTTTGGAACAAAATGCTGTAATCTATTTCTCTATAAAGTTTTTAAGATCAATATTCTCGAGTCATTTTCAGTTCTTGAATTTAATGTAATATAATATTTTAGAATATCTGACTGCATAACAGAAATGAAAAGGGAACATAATTCAAAGATTATCTTACATCTACGCACTTGAAATACAAGATACATTTCAACATAAATTCAGAAAAACATTTTTTTTCATTACTGATGTATCTTATGGCAGATATATAGAAGATTTTCTTAAATGTAAAATTCCAAATTCAATAACGTTATAACTGCTGGATAATTGATAGAAATGAGAAATAAATACTTCAATAAAAAAATGAAATTTTTATTATATATGCAGGATAAAATCTGTATTCTGTAGTTTGTGAGCTTTCATGCTTGTTTCATCTATTTTCATATTTTTCATCTATTTTCATATTTTTCTTTCGAAAAATAAATTGTTGTATTATTTTTGTTTATGCCTTGTTTTTCTGTTCCGTGCCCTATCAGGAAGTTGGTAATCATGGCTCTACGCTATTTCCTGTTCTTTGTAGCTCTTAATAAATTTTGGTTCTGCTCTCTATTCTAAAACTTGTTCAGCCATTCATTGACTCCAGATGGCTAGATAGATTATACGTTGTTTTTCATTGTCTTTCTTGCGTTCACTCTGTCCAGTGAGTCTCATCTAAGCCTCTTTTATTATGTGCCCTTCCTGATGTTAAGTATAACTGTCATTTTTTTCTATTTATTTTCTCTAAAACTTCATTTCTCAAATGTCCAGTCCATGATATTCTCAACATCCTTTCATAGGACCAAATTACTTTAATTTTTTTCTTCATCTTACTCAGCATTCGCTGCCGTATAGGAGGATTGTAATTAAGTTTAAGCCAGATTTACACATATGCTTAACATTCAAATTGATTTGAAGTAGAATAATTATTGTTAATTTTGTACCTCTTAAATAATCTTAACCATAATTTTGATGATTCATGCATTTGTTGATCGCTCTGCTCATTCAGCAACTAAATTTAATAAATTTGTAAATAGTGTTATTATTGCTGTGATTACTAATGTTACTGAAAGCAATGAAGTGAAAAACAATGAGAAATTATAAAATAAAATATGGGAAATAATGATGTGGCGTAACTTTTAATTGAAAAAGTACAAAACAGTTGAGGAAATTAAATGGAAAAACTATTTATGCAGAATGAGATGAATTAAAGAGTTGAGGCATGTGATTTTAGGTAGCATAGCTGGAATTTGTTTTCGTGTCTTCATTTTGAAATTAGCTCTGAATTTCATTTTTAGGAATGCATCTTGTTCTGAAAAGAGCGTTATAGCTATTTTCCCCTCTTGACTAGTGTCACATTATTTTGAGGTGTTGTTACGCTAATGTGTAGAATGTTTAGTAGACATTAGTATTTTCTTCATTTACACTTGACGTGTGTGATGTACTGATTTTTTAGAATGTTTTTTCTTTGTGTTTTATTTGTAGTAAGATTTCGGTAAAGTTATAGGTTAGCTTTAGCTTATTCTGTTGAATATTTTGTGAAGTTTGTGAAGTTTGCTTGATTTGTTAATAATTTTGATGAATACCTACATTTGTTTTGTTTTCTTTTCGATACTTAGTATATGATGAACTAGACCTCTGACCTGCGAACTGATAGGAATATACACGCAACACACATACTTTAGCAAAAGACATCAGAGTGTACAGAGACGACGGGCTATTAATCCTAAGCAACAGCAACAGCAAAAAAAAAAAAAAAAAAAAGAAGAAAATGTGAAATCAGAAAAGAAATTATAAAGCATTCAAAGACTTTATAAAATTAAATTGTCGAGTCTGGGAAAATGTCCTATCAATTTACAATTACCTTGGATTGATGGTGCTAGTAAGAGGTCTGTAAAACAAATGTCTCAAAGTATAAGAAAATATTATTTGGAATATTTTTTCTGCCTAACCTATGTCAATTCGTAACGTTGTCAGGCTACTTTGCATGTTAGTTCCATTAATTTATATTTTGTTAGTTTCGTATTAGTTCCATCATTTTAAATGTCAGTGTGACGTTGACTATAGAAGTAGAAACCATCAACGGTTAGAGAAGGGAATGAGTTAATATGTGTCACCTTGTGTACGTTAGAGTTGATTTTAGAATTTGGATAAATAGGACTACGTCCGGGTCTGCGATTGTAGAACGCTTAGTAAACAATTGTCATTGCGTCATGACCTAACATGTATGCTTTTTTTAAAATCGTTCACATTCGGAATTTCATTTAAAAGTCTTTGAGTCCATATTCATTAAATATCTACAGATTTTTCTGTTTAAACAAAAGGAAAAGCTATTAGGTAATATATTTGTGATATATGTACATATATTGGTATATTATTAATACATGTGTATATGTTATACTAATTTAGAATACAGCTCCCCTTTTAGTCGTGGTACAGGCTAGAATATTAATTTTTCTATTTGATATTACATAAATAAGATTAAGTTAATGCAATATTTTCAGATTTGTGTATACCATTATTTTAAGCATCATTTGTATTTTATGACTCTCCATCATTTTTCAAAAAATGTTTGTTCCACTATAAATTAAAGATTTTGATTTCATAAAGGTTTTGAAGGGATTTTTCGCGATATTTGACTTAACGATTTGATATTTGACACCAGACAAGGAGTATTAAATGGAATGAAACACGCGATAGTCTGAAAAGTACTAAATACGTTCCATGCCGAATAAATTTTACTTCAATCGTTTTCTCAGTAAACTGCCAAGACACATAATTTCATTGACATAATTCGAAAGGTAAGCGCTAGGAACTTTTCTTCGAACGTAATATATCAAAATTATTGATAAGATTTTATCTGTTCAACGGTAATAGACTTTACTTCCGTCTCAAGTAATTCTTTTAAAACCAAGAAAATATGTTAAAACACATTTGTTTATATTTGGCAAAATATTATTCGATGAAAGTATTAGCATTTGCTGGAATTTAATTATCTCGCATTTCTGGTTTCGTTCCTAATATCTCAGTTTATTTCATTCTGTGTAACTCGTCTTGCTTGGGGAAAGAAATAATATTTTAAAAAAAGAAGTATCAAATAACTAAGTTGGATTAATATAAGTCTACAAAATGAGAGAATAAACAATTGATTCAAAATGATTGTATAAAAAAAATGAAAGCAGTAAATCTGTTGTAAACAATTCTTATTAGCCGACTTTCACGTAGAGGCAGTTGAAGTGAATAATGAATTTGCTGATTTGAAGAAAAGCAACTTCAAAAAGACATTGGATATGAAAATGAGTTAAACTGTTGAAACTATGACAATGTAACATATTTGCTCCACATCAGTGCTGAGACTAGTAACTATTTTGCTTTATTGACTATTTAAAATATTATAATTAAAATTATTGTGAAAGCGGTTATTGTAACGAGATAATTTACGTGAAAAACGTCTGCACAGATTGGAAACCAGAAGTCTAAGAGAGAAAATAGTTTTGATATTCGAAACAGCATCTCTCAACAGCAACTATATTTCAATGTTTTTCCATTCTAACCATCACTTAGCAAGTTCATATATATTTATATTTTAGAACCTATAATAATTTATAAACAGGATTAATTCCATCAATTTACAGAATAACAGATGATGTTTCATTCTGCTACGTAAAACTTTATTTTTCAGCTTCACAAATTCGCCTTGGAATGACTATTCAAGAGAGTCGTGAACGTTCTTCACATTTTAAATCAAAACTGAAATGAATTTAAACAAGAATACATTCACTTCAGTCACACGTGAACAAACAGAACATTTAGGCTTTAAATCAAATATATTAAAATCTTTTTGGAAGCTAAAGGAAAATGCAGAAGAAAAATATATAAACTCTAGAGACAAATGACTTATAATAAACATATAAACTGTTATGATATCATTAAAGGTTAGTTATATTTAACTATGTTTAAATGGCTTCCATTCTGATTAAAAAGAAGTGGCTTGTAGGACACATTAATCTGGTTCTAAATTAGAGTGGTTTGATATTTTCTTAAATGCTCAGTTATCACCGACTCAGATGAATTAACGCACCTTTGCGAATTGTCCACATTGCTTTTCTGTATATGCTGATTAATCATCGCTTCCAAACTCTGACCCTTTCTTACTCTCTTGTTAGTGATGCAGTGACTGATATGTAACACTTTCGACCGGGGCTGGCTGTTCAGTTGTGATGCTCGTCCTCGTCGGCGGTCGTGACGATCCCAGTTGTGACACTGCCACCCGGCTGGCCGGTTGGTTTGGTCGCTGTTGCTGGTCGTAACGATCTCGTCCGATGACGACGTCACAAAAGCTGGTTTTCAAGACGTTTATTGCAGCAACGCGCCACTGTCCCACGCTGTGAATTGATTCCAGAGGGCGCGTCATGCAATTTTAGTAGTCGCCTTTTAGAACCAATCCGGACACTGGTGCACACTTGTAGTTAAAAAATAAATACGACACACACAAAAAAAAAAAAAAAAATACAATAAATGAACAAGGTCGAACACGCCTGGAGACGAAGAATGCCTTTATATATAAAAAGTAACAATGTTTTTCTTTTCAGGAGCAGATTATACAGTTGTCGAAATGTTGGTTTGAGAGAGAGAGAGAGAGAGAGAGAGAGAGAGAGAGTATCAGAGCTTTCAATCCGTAAATAAAATGTCTTTTCTAAGTTTCGTTCAAATAAACAGAGTTCTTCAAATTTTCACTAAAGTCCTTTCACGTATTCATTAAATTTTCATTAAAGTCTTTTCACATTTTCTCTATAAACAGGGCTGTCAATTCTCTATGGAACTTCTAAAATAACAAAGGTACCATGACCCACGGCTGGTCGTCTAAAGAGTTAATATCGAATGAAGCCTGCCGCCGATTAACTTAAATCAAGAACATTTATTGAGGGACTTTAACCCCACCTAACCCCATGAAATAATCCTGATATTTTAATATAACTGCGACCATTTCATCAATTTTTCACCTAGCCCAAAATAATGCGTATCGTACATGAAAAAGAAAGAAAATTACATTTTTCTCTTTCCCTGAAATTGTCAGCTAATTTATCTATTCCCCGGATTTTTACAAGTATATGATAATATTAAACTAGTTTTTTACATAAGCTCACATCGCGAATTACAATAAATCACAACCAATAATATAACTAATATTAATTCCTCTCTCTCCGCTGTATTAAACCAACAAAAGAAAGTATCCCCGCTGGAGATAGTGTCACAGATAAATTAGGGAAATACTATAGTGGAAAGTTAAAAATCATTTTGAATTTCTCTTTACACTCGTTGGACAGTAATGTAATGTGAAAAAATAGTTTTATTATAAGTGATATCTTTGCTTTCTTTTATATTTAACCGTTTTACTATAAAGTTTCCATTTTTGTTAACCAATCCTCAAGACCAATAACAATGGGTGAAGGAAGCATAAATGGTACAACTATTCATAATTATATGTAACTTCCATCAACTACTTTCACTTACTTACTTCTAATGAGTATAAACTAATTTTGTTTTATTTTAAAATAATGTTGGCATTTTCGATAACTTAAATCATAAGATTTATTAAAATAAAGTTTCTCTACAATGAAATTGGTGAAACTTCAAGTTGCCAATATAAATATGTATAAGTTTCATAAAAGGTCAGCATATTTTATAAAACAGATTAAAAAGCTTATATAAATCAATACTCCAAAATAAAGGGTTAAAGTTTGCCAGCAATAGTGATTTTATGAAGTCTTCTGCTGTTTGTTATTTGAAAAAGTCTATTGGTAATATTCCAACAATGTGGAGTAATGGGAGCTACGTATAGATTTATTCCGTCCACTGTCCATCTAATCAATACGGGCGGGATAGTGTCCACACTAGTTACTCTAGGAGTTTGATCAATATGAGATATGTTGTAGCACATTTAACAAGTTTTTTTTTCTTTTCAAATAATCAATTGAATAAGTGCCAGATATGACAACAATTGCAAAATGTAGTTGAGATGGGACTGGGACTAATTTTTTGTTCTGCCATATATTAAAATTATCTAAACCTTTTCAAGAAAGATTTTCAGAATAAGTGGTTAGTAAATTTAATGTACATGCAAATGTTTACCAAATTAACGAGCAATCAAAAATTCTATTAAATTTACTTTGGTGCTTCAACCATTGTACCTTGCCCCTCATCATGCATAAATATTTTACTCCCCTTTGATTCATTATTCAAGTTTGCTTATACATTGATTTGAATTATTATTCTTCCAACATTTCAGAAACTAGGCAACCTCATTTAATTAAACAAAGATTCGAATTTATACAATAATTTGTGTATCATGTTGCCGTGAGATTGGATGAAGAATAGTCTCTTCTTCTTTTTACTTTGCATCCTTTCTTTAGCAGTTTACATCTTCCTTTAACCTCGAATATTTTTTCTAGTGTTATTTGTTTTTCTTTTGTTATTTCCGTGATTTTTTACAAACGCTCACCTGATAAACTTTTTCTAATATCCTTTTTTCTAATAGCTTTTTGTAATATTTTTTCTCTTATCTTTCAGAGTTTCCTATCCTAATCGTGATATGATTATATGAACTTAATATTATTAAGTTCATATATATTATTAGTATTATTTTAATTAAATGCAATCAGGTCTGAGAAGCTTGTTAGTTATCTCATCAGTTATACCGCAAATATTGAACGTCAGCACGACTTTCTTAAAACCAGAGAGGCAATCATAAATTGCTATTAATAATTAGGAAAGTAGAAATTCGGAATATACACTTACTTACATTTACTAAATGTTACTGTCCATCTGCCTTTTAAATAAGCTAACCCTGTGGTAATATATAATTATAGTTAACACGCAAAGATTTTATTTGATATTTCCATATATAAATAAGAATAAAAAATACATAAAATATTTATGCCTCACTTTTAGCATCCAATGGATTTGACCAAGGCCAGACTGATTCCAACTTTTGTTCTTAGTAAAGCTTATCAAAATATTTCTACTTCTTTTAAGTTTAACTGAAAACCATTAAAAGACAATGCGTACTAAGAGTAAATTAGAATTTTGAAAATTGTTTTACATTTTACCTGTGCTTCCAGGCCGGTTTTTAGCAAATGATCTATAAATATATCAAATAAAAATTGTATTTTATCTATTTAACGCTAAATAGCAATAGAATCAAATTACTTAGTTTCATATTTATTTAAATACAAAAATGTTTTGCATATTCTAATTTCAATTCTAGATTTAGAAGATTATTTGTTTGGATATAATATTTAGCAAGAAATTTTGTTGCTCAAAATAGTAAACGATACATTCTTGATAAAAATGAAACGACAAACAAATCAATAGATGTTGTTGTACTTATAGAAAATGTATATCAACTTTTTCATTGAGCATAATAGACTGTCTAGTCATTTGAAATACTAATCATTGTTAATAAAGTGACGAAATATTGCATTATATTCTCACATATTTTAATAGCTATGAACAGCATTATCACTCTAATTGTATTGGTTTTATCGACATGAACACAACATGAATTACATATCTGAATAAAATATTAATGCAAATAATAACAGAAAGAAAAGGCCACAATCAAAACATAATGTACAAAACACTATATATATATATATATATATATATATATAAACTTATTTATAAATGGAACTTTGTGTGTGTGTCTGTGCGTGTATGTCCGTTACCTACAGACACCGAAACGGCTGAACCGATTTTCTTGAAAATTTACACAGTTGTACTATAAGCGTCTGCGAGTGTTCTTAGCTAGGTTATAGAAGGAGTGGTCCGATTTTAATCAAATTTGATACACTCATAGACAAAGACATAAGAAACGATATTCAGAAGTTTCAAGGTTGCAGTTCTTACAATAGTGCAGAAAATCGATAATATATATATATATATATATATATATATATATAAAGCAAGATGTCTGTGTGTGTTTCTGTTTATCTGCCTGTATATCTGTATTTCTTTAGACATTTTATTTTAGTTTTTGCTTCGGTTTTGGCTCTAAATAGGTATGATTGTAGTTCTTAGTCTCAGCCATGATACAATTTACTCAGAGGACTTATTTAGCCTTCAAAATTCAGTTTACGACGAAAAAAACTTATTTGATATCGATACCAGGAAATCAAAATTTGACTTATATTCATTAATTTTTTTTTTCATTCTACGGTTTCGCTTTAACTGGAAACAACTATTGTTTTTTAGTCTTTCGTGCCAACGTCCAAAGAGTCTGAGCTCCAGGACCATGGATTATTTTTAAAGCTTTCATTACACCCGAGCAACGCCGTGCTATACTGCTAATATATATATATATATATATATATAAGGAATTTTTTACCTTCTTTCTTCGCTTTTTTTTTTTTTTACAACTCTTGTCATGATGAATCATTCTGGTTATTGTGTTGGTTTTGAATTCAGGTTTGGTAATTCCAATAATTCGTCACTTTTACCTGTTTTTGCTTCCTTTTTTATGATTCTTATGAGAATTATTTTAGTCATTCTGTTAATAAATCTCATTCTTTACACTTTATTTTATTTCTTGCAACACTACATAAACATTTCAGTGTACAATCCTAATCTGATCTGCACGTTTTTATATTGAACTTCATTTGGAACTTTTCGTTGCATTTTTTCGTTTTAATACATTTTTCTTTGTGAAAAAAGTTTAATCCTTTAAGTACATTATTTGTTGGACTTTTCTCTTCTTAATCAATAATTCGTTTTCGCCTTTACAATTTCTTAAGTCATATTCGGTGTTATCACAGAAACATTAACGTAACATAAACATTATTAGCGTAACATAAATTACAAGCCAAAGTAGTTTTTAATTTTTTATCATATGTTAACTTTTCTTATATAATAAAGTATTTAGAGACCCTGAACTCTATAAGTATCAGTTTTAAAACAAATACTTTAAAAAAGAAAATACTGTTAAATTATATAAAGTATCTTCAAACTGGGATAGGCTCGTTCAAATCGTGACGTATGTTAATCAATGGAAATAAATCATTTAGGCAGTGTTGGAGCCAAAATCTACAGAATCCATCTACGTTGGGTGCTCTTCCAGTTAGCTATTTTCCGGAGAGCATTTTGATGCATTTATTTCGATTTTTCCTCCCACTTTTTCTTTCTAATAAGATTTTTTTCAATTACTTTGCCAACCACTCTGACTCTGGCATATTACTGTTCTCTTTGTTTGCATCCCATAATTTTCTTTTAATTTTTTTTTGTTTCTGGAGTATCTATTCTTTATTTGTCTTACTTTCTCTTAAAACTTGGTTTTCTTATTTTGAAATACGATTTTTGTTTGTATGCATTCCACTGTGTAGATGTAAGATTTAAGATTCCTTCTTTAGTCATACTACTTTAATGCAGATTTCTTTCCGTTTTATTTTATATTTTTCAAATACTCAATGTATCATGGCCATTTTAATCGAGTTTTTGTCCTGTTATATCAGTTTACAGATTTTAAATGTCTTTCTATTTACAGTTTCTAACATGTTTATTCTCCCTGATGGGTTTTACAGCATATGAATTTTTCTTTTGTGATATATTGTTAACTTCAATCTATAGTTTACATTATATGTTTCTCAGATGAATATTCTTTAGTTATGTTGTCTTAATACAGTCAGTTTTTCTTGCATTGTTTATTAAATGCTTCTTTTTCTGCTTTTCTCGTGATTGATCTTTTTCTTTCTTGTGTTAGTTTTTAGATTTGCAAATTCTATTCATTCTTCTTGCTGCAATTTGCAAACATCCCATTTGTTCTTCCAATATCAACTTCTTGTACCCATCGTTATTTTTCTTTCTGTGTGAATTCAGTTCCCAGAATGTTCGGCGTTGGACATGACCCTAAATGGTGTCTACAAATATTGATACATTATTCAAAATTAACTAAAATATCCAGAAAGACAAATAATGTATTTTTTCTCTAAATCATAGAAGAAGTAAATAGCAACTTTACGTTCTTCAGCAAATGAACTTAAGAACCTACGAGGGATATCGAAAACATAAAATGAAGACAGGCGGAAATTGATTGAAAGTAAAATCTTTTGATAGTTGTAAATTCAAATTATGAGGTAGTATGCAGCACTTCTTATCATATCCAGACAGATTTAATACTGAGTGCACGCAAATGTGACGTCAAAACAGATGTAAGATTTTTTTTATAATCAGTGCAAAAATCCAAAATTATTGAATGAAGAACTCAAATTAAAGTGTATTTTAATTTCTTTTAAATTTTGGGAACGTTATGGAATAGATTATAGGCATTTTCTAAAGTATATGATCTTCTATGTGCCCTGTTCCTTCAGGACATAGGCGATCATGGCTATCCACTTTTTCCCTGTCCCTGGTGGCTCTGAGCACGCCTTCTCCTGTTACACCGTGCAATCCTCGTTCTGTCATCCACCTGATTAGGTCTTTCAAATATGTTATCCGTTGCTTTCCCCTGTCTCTTTTCCCCTCTATCTGACCTTTTAGTATCAGGTTCTCTAGGCCCTCCTTCTTCATTGGGTGTCCCAGAAACTTCAGTTGTCTCTTCCTGATGCTCAGTATTAATTTTGTTTTTGATTCCATCATTTCCAAGACTTCATCATTGCTCACATGCTCGATCCATGAGATTCGCAGCATCCTTCTGTAGAACCACATTTCAGTTGCTTCAAGTTTTTTCTTCATCTTTGATGATATTGTCCAGCATTCACTGCCATATTGAAGGACGGATATCATGTAGCAATCAAGTACTCTCTTCCTAGTCTCTAGCGAAATTGTCCTGTTTCTTAATACCTTACTCAACTTCTGGAATGCTGCCTTCGCCATGCCAATTCGCCTTCGGATCTCTGTGTCGCACGTTCCGTCTTCTGTTATAACGCTTCCCAGGTATTTAAATTTTGTACCTGCTTGATTCTGGTATCCCCGACCTGTATTTGGCATTTTGGGCTGCTCTTTTTACTGATGACCATGCATTCAGTTTTCGTGCAGTTTATTTCTAGTCCTTCTTTGTTACTTTCTCCTGCTACCTTCTGTAATTCTTGTAGTTTCTTGTCTTGTAGTTTCCTTTCTGTGTCTGCTATCAGCACTGTATCATCTGCGTACCTTAAGTTGTTTAAATTGTGGCCTCCGATTACGAATCTAGGCATAACTTCTAGGGTCCTCAAAATATTCTCGCTGTAAAAGTTGAACAGATCCAGTGAAAAGGCACATCCTTGTCTTACGCCCTTTTCTACCTTTGTATATCTACTCAATTCATTACCTGTCCGTATGCAAGCGGTTTGCTGCCAGTAAAGATTCTTTATTACTCTCAAGTCTTCTCCAAATATGTCCAGGCTGCCGAGTATCTCCATCACTTCTTTGTGGCGTATTTTGTCAAACGCCTTCGCATAATCAATAAAGCACAGGTAGAAGTCCTTCTTCATTTGTATTGCCCTTTCGGTGAGCATCCTAATTATAAATATGGCATTCCTTGTTCCCGTGTCTTTAACGAAGCCACACTGTTCTTGTCCTATCTCTGGCCTGATTCCGCTTCTCGCTCTATTCATCAGGATTCGGACTATCAATTTTGTTATATGGCTCATCAAACTGATGGTTCTATGGAGTTCGCACTCGTTTGCTCCTGGTTTCTTAGGTAGTGTTATGAAGATATACTTGCTTAGGTCATCTGGTATAACCCTACTATTATATATTTCATTTATTATTTCAGTAATTTTTTCTTTGCCAAATTCAGTAGCTCTATAAATATGCCGTCTGGTCCCGCTGCTTTGTTTCTATTCAGTTTGGCTACTGCTGATTCCACTTCAGACTTTAATATTTCCGGTCCGTCCTCATCTTTGCGTAATATTGGTTGCTCTCTCTTGTGTGGAAAAGATCTTTGATATATTCTTCCCATCGTTGGAGTATTTCCTCTTTCTCCAAAATGATTGTTCCATCCTTAGATTTTAGACATCTTGTTGAAGAGCAGGCTTTTTGTCCTGTTAGTTCTTTTATTTCCTTATGCATGTCTGCCTTATTATTCCTGCTCAATCTATCTACTTCTGCACATTTGTCATTGAGCCATTTCTCTTTAGCCTGTCTACATTTTCTTCTTATTTTCTTGTGTGGTTCCCTGTACTCCGTTCCATGTCTTGATATAATTTTCTGTCCCCTTTGCATAATTTTCAGAATCTCTTCTGTCATCCACTCGTTTTTCCTTCTGTGTCTATTTTCCTTTGAGGCAATGTTGTTCGCTGATGTCAGTATTGTTTCCTTTAGCGAGTCCCATCTTAACTACTGTAGGATTTTTCTGAATTTTCATATGAGCATTTGGTAGGGCGCTAATAGTCGAGTTCCGCTTATAATCTGACAAATCATTGACAAATGTTTAATAAATATATAAAAGACACAAAAAATAAAATTACAGATTTTAAACTTAGTTTTCTTCATTCTTTATAGTTATATGGCTAAACATCAGTCCCACACCAACACTATAATGTTTAACAAATATATAAGACACAAAAAATAAAATTATAGATTTTAAACTTAGCTTTCTTCCTTCCTTATAATTATATGGCTAAACATCAGTCCCACACTAACACTATAATAAAGCTAGTGATAGATTTCCTGTTTGCAGAATATGTAGTTCACGTTGCCCATTCACAGCCAATATATGAAACTAACGGCTTACTTTGAAGAAAAGTGCCATACTTCCTCTGTAATGTTGCGCCTCCAAAACCGTTATACGAAATACATTGATATATTTGCTATGTATGGGAAAGAAGTTTTTCTGTAACAAGAACATAGCTCAGAGATACCTCGACTTGGTTATAGTGCAGTTTCTCGGATTTTTGCAAATCTCTTCTAGTAGACATTGTGTGCGTGTGATGTTTATGTTCTTTAACGTGAAAACACCAACATATAGTGACAATCCCTTAGTATCATCATATCATCAACCACTTAAAATCAAAAATGTTCAACTAGGGCTACTGAATGTGACATAATGTGTTGAAAGTAATGTAGAAGTAACGCATCAGCGTTTAGCCGAGCAAGAGGACATTTATTTTATTCTCCTAATTCTGCAACTAATTTTAATACAACCTCACAATCTGCAAACTGATGTATCTCAACACAAATTCTGAAAAATTATTTTAGTGCATAATGCACTTTTCTTCAATCATTTCACTTTCAGATTACATACAAATAAAGATCATCCAGATTACACGTCACAATACTTTCACTTTCACTTTCGCGTACTGCATTGATTGCTGAGATCTATTATTTCATATGTACCATAATAATTCGATAAAATCAATTTGTGATGAGGTATTTTTATTTAAAAAATATCATTTCTAAATTGCAAATATGAAAACACAGAAAAGTAAAAAACTATGATTCATACATTTATCTTTGTCATTATATAAAAATGAATGCTTTCAATATATAAATAAACTATGCTTCGTGCTGAGAACTTTTTCCCGTTTTAACATTAATATAATTAGAGACTCTATCCTGTAGTTTTAATTGATTATCGACAAGAACTTCAAGAAATGCTTCCAAAAGATCCATGGCCCTTTGGAATAAATATATATTTCTATCGGAAAAGAGAATTTTGTAAAGATTATATTGACTTACATTCTGTGTATTGGACATAATAGATAATTATTTCTTTTAAAGAAGACAAATTGATATTATAGTATTTTAAAATGATAAATGTCAAAACAAAGACATTGATTTGGGTGGGAGATATATAGAAATTGAAAAGCATGTAGGATATTAACTAAAAGTTCCTAAATGATATTTGCTAGCCTTTCAATTTCCCATCATGAATATGATTTTTCTAGGAAAGGATAGCTCTGTGTACTTGTCTCTATGTGTGGTTGTGTTTGTGTTCGCATTCGTGTGTGTGTGTGTGCACCAAATATTCCATAAAATACAATGGTTACAACACTTTTAAGTGAAGATTTTCTGTTTAAAATTTTAGGGTAAAGAGTTATAAATATTTAATCAAAGATGAAGATATTAGTCTGGATGTGAATAATGCAAACAATAACAGATATTGCAACCGCACGGAATCAGAGGCATTGACAAGTACCGAATGCAATTGATTTATACAAACCTGAGGAGATCGTTTTTTTCTCGCTTCAGGAGCTGATTTTGACCGAAATCTTTTTATATATCGGTTTTTCTTTTGCATTAAAAATCAGAAATAAGACTTTAGTAAAAGACAGGGATGAATGAAAGTGGCGTTGGAAAACGGATAAATTGAGTGTTATTATTATTATTATTATTATTATTATTTGTTCACAACGTCTGATTGCTGCTGTGGCTAGAGTAACATCAAGCCTTTTCAAATCCACAGCAATGTTGCACAATACCATTTACGATATTTTATGAAACATTCATATCAAAAGAGGGTGTTCCAATAACTTGGACCGATTTTAAATGTGAATTAAGTTTAAGTGTCTAATAAGTTTTCAATTTCTTTTAAAGTAAATTCGTTGGCAATTTCAACAAAGAAAAATATTAACAATCGAACAACGTATTAAAGTTCTCTCAGCCTTTTACAAAAATGGACGTTCAAACAAGAGAAGTTTCCAGGTCGAGTCATCTCTCGAAACAGGGATGTCAATTGGCCACCACAATCGTGCGACTTCTCATCTTTAGATTTCTTTTTTGGAGTCATCTCCCAAGTAAGGTATATGGCTTGTTGGCATACCAACAAGCCAACAACAATTCAGCAGCTGAAGGATGAGATAATAATATTGATGAGATCAAGGAACAACTACAGGGGTGTGCACTACAATCCGGACTAACTTTAACTTGTCATGAAATGACAACCATATTAAATATATCATTGTCTCTTGTTTAAGATGTGTGTGACAACAATCTGTCGAATTAAGAACAAATTAAGCAAAATATCTAGTGAACTAGAGCGCCGTACTGCAATTATTGTGGCCCTAAGTTGTGGCCGCACGCCCAAAGAGATTGTTGAGCTTTTTTCATTACCCAAAATTGACTGTGTACGACATTGCCAAGACCTTGAGCATTGAGTGAAGGTGTGTAGCCAAAACCTTGGTGGACAACTGGGTGATATTATTTTTCACATTGCCATGACTCAAATTAATCCAACAGTGAAATCAGTAAAATTTAACCAATAATACTATTTTATTTACTGCTAACTTAATGCAACACTCTATATTAGTCTATTAAAAATAATATTTATTTATTTTTGTATAACTATTTTTTCAGTAAAGCTACGGAAACAAAAAACAGATGTTATTGGCGCAATTCAAATTTAGTTATGACATCATGAGATTTTATTCCATACCATATAGTTTCTTTACACTTACTCAAAAAAAAAAATATATATATATATATACAAAACGGCTTGAAAGCAAACATTCGTTAAATTTAATAATGACAATATTTCATGAAGAAATTCATAGTTTAGACTTATGCAGCATATTAAATTCAACTTTTAACATTCACTTCTGTAAGACCTCTGATAAGCCCTTTATCAATATTTAATATATGTTTAAAAATCTTGATACTTGAACTGGTTCTCGTTTCTAAAATTAGTCAAAAGTGAATTTTCGTAATTTGTGCAATTCGTAGATTGCATTAAACCTAAAGGATATGAAAATGAAAGTACGTGCACAGGTGAGATGAAGATTATTTAATGAAGGAATGAAATGATAAATCAAGACTTTTGAGAATTCACCACTTGTTGGAAATCTTTGGCATTAGTTTCACTCAAAAGAGAACCAGTTAAATAAATGTAGTTTGACAATGTTAAGCTGCGTTTATCATCATTTATACTGTGAGCATAAATATACATCAAAATTGGTATATTTTTTACTTCTGTTCACACATTAAATTTTTTCTATTAATGAAAATAATAAAATTTATAACCTGTTAAACACTTGCCGCTGATTTCTTTAAAAAATCAATAAAATGTGTTTAAAAAAATGATTAATTATCAGGCAACAGTAGCAAACATATTGCTCAGATGATAAAAAAGATCCTGAAATTGTGTCTACCAGATCTTAATCTGTAATTTTGTATCAACAAAATCTTCGTCAACTGTTATTATAAACATGTCTTGTCAAATTCGACTAAAATAAGGAGAAAATGCAAGGTAAAAATGATAAAAAATCATTATTTCAAGCATTATCAAACTACTAGTTTGATTGCGATATCCAGGTAGGTTTTAGTGAACCAACTCCCTTAAAATTCACTTTTTATCTTTGATTTTTTAATTTTTCGCTTTCAACATGATATTGTATTATTTTTATAAACGTTCAATAGTTATTCCCTAAAATCAAGGACAATAAGCAGCATAGGCATTTAAAGATGTAATATTAACATATAATGAGTCAGTTAAGTGCCATGATACATGCTTTGGGCTATCATATCTCAAAAGAGACATGACTGACTGGGCAGATGATTATCCCGCAGTAGGTTGTCATTGCGGTAGACTGGTTGCTAAAATCTGTTCTGTGATTTAACCCATAGCTGGAGGGAAAAGACAGATTAGTATTTTCCCAAGGGTATTTATGCGTAAGTGAATGCAAAGAATTCAACTGGAATTCGAACTCTGCTCCCCGTTTTGTCGTTCTGAGTCGACATCCACTGCACCACAACGCATATCCTGTATATTTGTAATACTTTCCAAAAAGACAAAGAATTGACATAAACTTGATAAAGATCGGAGGGTACAACTGTTGAAACATTGTGAAGACAACAGCAATAATCCACGCGTATATAGTGTAAATAAGAGCCAACACATTGAAAAGAACGAGGCTGTCAAAAGAACATAACTGAAACAGTGAACTGCTTCAGCATTCAGTTAAACATATTATAATTTATTTATGTTAGGAGACTAAGCAATCGTCTATTTTTCATGAACACGAACATTTTCTTTTATAAAAGATAAATAAATGACACAAAAATGCTATGCGTATATTTGTGTGCACATGCATCCGCGTATCTATGCGTGCGTTTTAGTTTTTTTGTAAGAGTGGAGAGATATCTGCAGGAACAAACAAAACATGACGTAATATCAAGTAATTTTTTTGTTCTCTGCAAACAGTGCTGGATTTAGTTTTCAAATATTTTTTTCTTTATCTCTTAAGAATCGGTTAAGATTCTGCAGAGGTATCCTGCAGCGAGTCTTCGTTTTTATCCCAACATTTATGTATAGCTTCAAAAGTCAAAAACAGAGATGACCCATTTACTTTTCCCATATCTACTTAAGCTATAAAAATCCTTTTAAAAAGTTATTACAATAATAAAAATATAAATATGCTGTCGGATAAATACTGCTTGTGCTCAAAATCAATATAGAATTGAAAGATTGGGAACTTTCCCCATTGTAAGAAGTTGAACATTGCAATCTAAGAGAAGAAGGGTAGGGGGACAATTTGAAGAAATTTTTACTCACATTTTTATAACTACTTTAGCGTAGCGTATAGCTTATATGATTATTTTCATTGGCTGACCCTGTATATGTACAATACAATAAAACGAAGCTGAAGAAGAAAACACAAACGCTGGAGAATGGAAAGAAAAGATGTACAAAGTAAAACAGAATATATTTTCTCGAGTAGATGAAGACGGAATAAAACAAAATTAAAAGACGTTGAAGCTGAAATTTTTTTTTATATGAGTAAGGAATACGAAAGGCATTCATGTAACATAAGGTGGGAATGAAATAAGGATATTAGCTGAAGAGGGAGCAGACGCGTATAAAAAAAGAAACAAACAGTATAAACTGTAAATGGAGGAAAAGTTATATAAATAAAGATTGACGCGTCTATAGCAAACGGTTTACACGCAAAAAAATCGGTAAAATATACTGTAGAAAAACACAATTTTACGTCTGTCAACCAGTATAGTATGTTCTCGACACTTATGTATTTTTATTGGGAAGTTGAAGTTTTAGGCTCGTTTCCTGTATTTCTTTTTATATGAGAACATATTTCTTTCGTTTATGTTTTTACTAAATATTCACCCAATACAAAAGTCAGGAGCAATACAAGGTAGAAGATGACTGAATGAGTTTATTGTGTAAAAGTAAGAGTAGGAAGTAAGTGAAGATTATGAGTATATAAAGTGATATGGTTAAGATTGTGGGTATTTTCTCGAGAGTCTCTTCCACAAAGTAGCGGTTTTCAGGAAGAAGCTCTTTGAATGGGACTTTTTTCTATCAATGGCATACAAATGAAATGAGGATGATTCACAACCATGTTCGTGCCATGACGTATTTTATTTGTACAGGTCTGTAGTTGTTTAACTAAAGAATGTAGCACACATCTGAACATTTACCATTGAAATAGCGACAGAGTCGTGATAGGCTTGCGACATTTTGTCTATGGAAAAAGATTGTAGGGTTGAAAATTATATATCATTCACAATGTCGCATAAGAGCTTTTGAATAAGACCAGAAAGAGAAGGTTGGGCAGCTCCAGCTCAGATATATCAGCAAATAGTCCATTTCGTTCTGATATGACTCTTGTAACGCATAGCAAGAGATGTCAGATATTTTCTAGACGTCAGATTTTTTTTTTTCATCTTTAGCGAATTTAAAGAATGTTCAAGCAAGGAGTAAGGATTGAAAGTACAAAATGATTAGAGAAAGCTCAGGTTCTATTTGGTGGTGATGAATCCTTACTACTTAGTTTTAGACATGTTGAATGTTAAAAACTCGCCTAATTAGCACTGCAAAAAATGTCATAGAACAGATCATCTGCTCGAGTTTAGTCATCTAGATCTTTGGAGGTACAACCTTGGTATCTTTTTGTATCATAAGTAAATATTTATGCAGATGTTTATGCTTATGATTTAAAAACCTCCCTGGAAAGACCATCAATATAAACCATAAACAAGGTAGGACCGAGAAGAAAGAGCTGTTGGTGCTGCTTTGCATTGATCTCATAAGCTTAAAAAACTGGCCATTAACGACAACTTACTTGGACCTACGCGAAAACAAGGACTCTTCCAGATATATCATAATGTGAGGGTCACAACTTATTAAAGGCTGTTGAGATATCTAAAACGATGGCTCTATCGAGTGTTTTGCTGAGTCAGTGTGTAATGACAGTTAGTACACCACCAATAAAACCTAGAGGAGCAAAATTAATACTTTTTCGCTCAGGAAATAGTTTCTGTTGAGGTTTTACAACTTCCAGTATATCACTTTCCTACCCGTTATACATTTTTAGCTAGTTTATGACATATATTTATAATTAATTTCCGCAGAAAGCAATGGCAACTTACTGCAGTCAGGCATGTTAATGATAGAATAAAGAAGTTTTTTTTTATTAAACTAAGGAGTTTGACGCGGTAACAACATCAATGGAGATGAGCGCTCAGCCGCATTCTTAAAGATAGAGCATAAAGGGGAAACCGTCCATATACCTGGGAAATATATCTCCTTCAATGGAAACGAGGAAGATGATATTTACTCTTTTGTCTTTTATTTGGCTTTATTGGTTCTCGCTGTTATTTTTCTTTTTCTTTGCTTCGTTTGTATATTCCGTTAGTCTGTTTAGTCATAGATGAGGTTTCTGAATCCTCTTCTTCATATTTCTGACAGAGAGATCGTTGTCATCACTCATGGTGCTTAGAAATTTAGGCATTATTATTGAATTTTCACGCTAAAAGTAACTGACAGGGTCAACAGGAGCTTAAGTGATGACAAGTATCTTCCGTACACTACTAAATAATATGCTTTCAATTCTGCTGTTATCTGAATGTTACCGATTCTTCAACAGATTTTCTTTTCACTGGGGTTTTTGGGGAAAACTTCGAGTCCTCCATCAGCTATTGGCTCAAGTGTCAACTTTGTGTTACGCAATTTTGTTTACTTTTCTAATAAAAGCTACACATTTAACAATCTTCTTTTTTGTTTAAGTTGTCGTTAACCTTTTTAACTTTGCAGGAAAAAAATCTATATTGCAAATCACTTCGGGAAACTTTCCAAGCGCTCTGAAAATTAAAAGTAAAACTGCCATGTTCAATTTTTCCTAGATCATTTGCAGAGTCCAAATATATTCCCAGCTTTTCATTTTCTTTTAACTTCAGGTAGTGATTTTCTCGAACATTTAGATGCACTATTTGACAAATCTCCTCCTTACTGTTGATGACAAATTAATTTAATCTTTAAATATGTATTATTCGCTTGAATTTCACAATACGATATTTTGCTTTTTTCACTTTTCTGCGTGATCTATGTTATTAAAGGAATATTTAAATTTTCAATTTTACAACTTCCAGTATATCACTTTCCTACCCGTTATACATTTTTAGCTAGTTTATGACACATATTTATAATTAATTAACAGTTTTATTTCTATCACTCTACAGACGAAATTCACTTTTACGTGTTTCTTTATATGGTCTTTGATATATCTTGTTCTCTACGTTACTATCAATACGGAATCCATTTCTGTTTTCAGTTGCCATCTCATGGCTCACAATTGCTTATATTTTTTTTTTTCAGAGCATCTTGATTTTCATTTTGGATTCCCTTTCTGAAAGTTTCTGAGTCAGCATCACTTCTCTTACCTGTTGTAATTTTTCAAGTTTATCAATTTTTCATTATTCTGTGTTGTTTAATACGTACTTTCTTTCACAGTTTTATTGTCACTAACATCAAGGTTTTTTTCAATGTAATGTATGTGTTATGTCGTGAGTAAGAATAAATAACTCAACAACAGGAATAGGTTAATTGTTGTATTCCGTGAAAATAGTATTTACAAAGGTTATTAGTATCCAATACAAGAATAAGGGTTAATCGTCTCAACCGTCGTAAGACGTAGTATGAGCAATGGGTACTTCAGGGTCGTCACCGGAAGTCTACGACTGACTTGTCGATCGGCTGCTCGGCATACTCTACTACGTAGATGCCACCATTACTTTACATGGTAATGGAATAGTCCATTATAGGCGCGGGCGTCCCAACACTCCCCCTCCTAAGACTTTTGCTGTCAGTCATACTTTTCCTTTTCGGATCCACTGTTAACTGGTGCGTCGCTTTCCTTTTTCTGGTGGATTTTCTACTTCTTGCCCCTGAGGCATCTGTAGCTGAAATGTGTCATACAGATCTTCCACATTTTCGTCCCACCTTTGAGACGAGACAGTTGTTTCCTCCGAAAATCTCTTCTTTATTTGATTCACATGCCTTTTGTGTACAAATTTTGGCTCTTGAACCATATAAAGCATGTTTCCTACGCGTTCTTTTATTTTCCCTGGCATCCAGGAAGCAGTATTATTTTTGTAATTCCTGAAATAAACTTTTTCATTTATCAAGAATCTTCTTTTTTGTGTGCTCACGATGGGTGTATCCACTTTCTTCGTCGGAATTAATTTGTCGAAAACCGATCGCAAAACTCTTTGAAATCATTCGACGTGAATTGCGTTCCGTTATCGGTCACAATTGTGTCCACGACACCAAATCTCGCAAATAGCTCGTGTAGTCTGCTTATAGTGTTTTCCGACTTGGGTCGCTTCATTTGGAAAACCTCAGGCCACTTGCTATAGCTATCTACTATTATTAAATAATATATTTTCCCAATCGGACCGGCAAAATCAATATGTACTCTTGACCATGGTCTGTCTATTTTAGGCCAGGGTTTCTGTAATACCTGCGGCGATTTCGCCGCAAGAGCGCAACCTTCACATTTACCAACCATGGACGCGATGTCTGAGTCCATGCCCGGCCAGTATACGTAAGACCGCATCAGGCTCTTCATCCGGTTCACTCCTGGATGTCCCGTATGGAAGTCTTTTAGAATTCTTTTCTGTAATACCTTGGGTATCGCTACTCTTTCACTATATAATAATACATTGTCACAGATTGAGAATGTTTCTGAAATTCGCTGGTCCTTTTCCGTTAGCTTTGTTTTTACATCCTTGATGTATTCATCCTTTAATGCTTCCTTCTTGATGTCTGATAATGACACAGGTAATTCTCTGATAGTTTCCGTAAGCGTATTTTTTACTTCTACTTCAGATCTAAGTGCAGCTATTAATGTGTCCTCCAAAAGTTCGCTAGATTTTGGAATGAGCCTAGACAACCCATCTGCGTGCCCAATCTTGCCTGATGGTAGGTATTGTAAGTTGAAGTTGTAATTTAATAGTAAGGTACCCCATCTCAACAACCGGTTCGCAGTATACGTGGGGAGTCCTTTTTTGGAACCGTAAATGGTTAACAGCGGTTTATGATCCGTCTGAAGTGTAAAATGCCTCCCATGAATATATCTATGGAATTTGGTAACCGCAGAAATTATTGCCAATGCTTCCTTTTCAATTTGCGAATAGCTACGTTAAGCCGGCAGTAGTGATCTGCTCGCATGTGCGATTGGCTTCATTTCTCCGTCCTTCCACCTATGTAAAATACATGCGCCAATCCCGTATGTGCTGGCGTCGCAAGCTATTACGATTTCTAACTTAGGATCGTAATGAGTCAAAAATAAATCTGATGTTAATTTATCTTTGATTTCTTCAAACGCTTGCTTGCATTCCTTTGACCAGCACCATACTTTGTCTTTTTTCAGTAATTCATTCAACGGCGCACGCAACTTATGTAGATTCGGGATGAAATCTTGATAACTCACCAAACCCAAGAAGCTTTGTAGAGTTTTCACGTCTTTTGGTTCCGGCATGTTCCGAATCGCATAAGAGCGATTAGGATCTGGTTTTTTACCATCTTTATTCACAATATGGCCTAGGTATTTGATTTCTTTTAACAAAAAATCACATTTACTCTCCTTGACTTTAAACCCATAATTGCGTATTCTCTTGAATCCTCCACCGTTACACTTGATTAAAATATGATCGAGGTATGCAATAGCAAAGTCTAGTCCAGCTAACATATTGTCCATAGTCTGTTGGAAAACCGCTGGAGCCGTTTTTATCCCAAACGCCAACCGTTCGTATTTGTATAATCCCTTATGGGTATTTATACACAATAACTTAGAACTTTCATTTTCAACCGGGATTTGAAAATATGCCTCACTGAGGTCGATCTTTGTGAAAAACTTCCCGTCATTTAACCTAGAAAATACTTCCTCTGGGCTCGGTAGAGGATAATGGTAGTCCTCAATGGCGTTATTCAACCCAGTAGAGAAATCAGCGCATATCCGGACCTCCCCCGACTTCTTTTTCACATAAACTGCTGGCGCGGCCCAGTCACTATATTCGATTTTTGACAATACGCCTAATTTCTCTAATCTCTCCAATTCAGCGTCAATTTTGCTGATAGCCGCATAAGGCGCATTTCTTTTCTTCTTGAATACAGGTGTCACGTCTTCTTTTAATTTAATTCTTGCAGCCATTTTAGTACACCTGCCTAATCCTTCTGCAAATACTTCGGGGAAATCTTTCTTTAACTCCGACTTCAACACTTTTATATCGTCAGTCGTGTCTTCTTTTACATTCTTGCAATAAGCACTTATGGGCAGATCCCACAAATCAAACTCATTAATCCAATCTGTCCCAAACAAATTGTTTGTTCCATTCATGACGAACATTTTTAATTTTTTAGTTTGGTTATTAAAGTTGACATTGAGAATAAGTTCACCCTCGAATTTGATTTTCTTTCCTGTAACTGTTTTTGTAACTTTATTCAGCTTTCGCCACGTTTTTGTGTTTATTATACTTATGTCAGATCCACTATCGACCTGCATTTTTACTGTCTGTTTGAGTATTTTTACCTCTAAAAATTTCCTAATACCGTGATTTTGCTCATCCGATCTTGCTATTTTTACTTGCGTTTTAGTTCTAAATCTACATTTGGCCTTTTTATGATCTTGCCTGTTACAGTTTCTGCAAGTTTTACGTCTAAACGGGCAGTCGCTATACCAGTGCCATTCGCCACAGCCATAACAAGCTTTTGGAGGTGGTCTTTTTTCAAATTTTGTCCCACCCACCATAGGCGAGTGATTCTTTTGTCTCGGAGACAGAGACCGAAAACGTGACTTCTGTTTTACTTTTTTAACGCTTGCTACTGCAGATACCTGAATTTTCTTGGCGTCTTCCTTTATGCTAACGCATTTTTGACAAAAATCCGCCAACTTTTGGAGTGAGATATCCTGCTCGCTTTCCAGCTTTGTTAAAATTCTCCTCCTCATTTCACTGTCTTTCCCCGACACTAGGCCTTGCACAAAAATTAGGCATTTAAAATTATCTGCTGATAGTTCCGAAAGCCTAAAATCATCACAGTTTTTGTTGACAACCGAGGCGAATGTTGTGTAGTCTTCGTCCTCGATTTTTTTGTAAATTTAAGCACTTCCACCTTTTGTGAAACAAGGACAACCTTGGACTAAATAATTCCTTCAGCCAGACCTACTGCTTCGTTAAATTCAAGGTCCCTTGTTTTTCTTGGTAGAATAAAACCTGTGAACTTATTGTGTTCATATGTCCCTAGTTTTCTGAGGAGTAGTCTAATCTTTTTTTCAGAAGACCAGGACTTGCAATCAATTTCATAGAAATCCTGGTACCGATGATAATATCTCTCGAACGTTTTATCCTCGTCCGGATTATATGTAAAAATTTCGATGGTTGACCAGATAGTATTTTGCGAAAAAGTACTATTGTCCGAGTTTTTATTTTTTTCGATAATTGCTTCCCGTAAGAGCTATTGCATTTCTATGCTCTTTTTTGCATTTTCTTCCTGCAATTTTTGTTGTTCTTCCTGAAATTTTTTCTCACTATCCAACTGCATCTGTAACATCTTTTCTTGCAATTCCAATTGTTTGTGTGTCGTTTCTTTCTTGTATTTCTATTTGTAGTTTACGAAATCTTTCTTCGCTTTCTCTTTGTTGTTGCATCTGATATTTTATCAGTTCCAACATGGAAGCTTGAAATTGTTCCATTTTTACCTTTATCCAGAGAACAAAACTCAATTATATATTTCTCTCTTTTCACAGAGGGGAGGGTCACAAATTTCAACCCAAAAGTTTTTCGCAACAACAGAAAAATAGCAAAATGTAACTTGCAATTTCTTCGCTGAGTATACGGCTTTACCGCGTACTTTTGCTTTTTTTCTTCGTCGTAGTTACAAATTTTCCTGTGCTCCACGAGAGAAAGAAAAAAAATTTCCCTCGTTCGCTTACTAAAAATCAGTCTTTTCCTCTGAGTAACAACTCTCGTTACCACTGTTCTGCTGTGGCACAAGGTTGTATTTTTTTCCCGAATACTTTCGATGTTTGAGTTCTTCTTCTACGTATGTCTTGCAAATCTTCTTCCACGTCAATTCGACAATCTTCTTCCACGTCTGTTCGACAATCTTCGTCGCCACTGTTATGTCGTGAGTAAGAATAAATAACTCAACAACAGGAATAGGTTAATTGTTGTATTCCGTGAAAATAGTATTTACAAAGGTTATTAGTATCCAATACAAGAATAAAGGTTAATCGTCTCAACCGTCGTAAGACGTAGTATGAGCAATGGGTACTTCCGGGTCGTCAGCGGAAGTCTACGACTGACTTGTCGATCGGCTGCTCGGCACACTGTATTTATTCTTTGTATAAAATACAAAAAATTATGGCACAAGGCCTAAAAAGGGAAGGGGAGAGGTTGGTTCTCGCTTAACTATCCTATACCTAGCTAAACACTATCACGACCCATTCACTCGTTACAATTTGCACAGTCACCAAAAGAACCCATCCATCTACTCCCAATCCTTCATACACCACAATGCCGGAAACTAACAAGGGTAACCTAAAAATAGGGAGAATAACCCATGACAATAAAACTGTATTTATATACAATACAATAAACTGTACAATATAATATAAAATATTTAATGAAAGAATGAAATGATGGGAGGGGAATGAACCCAAAAATCAACTAAAAATACAACAAATTTTGAACTAAAATAATAATCAATGTTAGTAAGAACCGTCCATCCCAGAAATCAGAGTGGCCGCTGTATTCCGCCCAACGGCGAAATCAAGAAGCACACTCGCTAAGGGAGTGGGGAGGAGGGTAAAAAAAATTAGCGGAATGGGACAATAAAAGGCTGAACCAGCCGAGATAAAAGGAGATCAAAACAAACTGGGGAGGTTGGGAATCTCGACATGGATCATAACAAAAGAGAAAGCCGGGAACAGGCTAGGAACACATTCATTCACTTTAACTAGGTACACAAGAGAGAACTAGCTTAACCAGGGGAGGGTTCCAGAGGAATCCACCTCGATGTAACCAGCAGATCTAAAAGGGAAAATCAAGATTAGCCCCGTTCAAGCGAACCAGGCTCGCCACATTTACCCACCTTTTGCTGAAGTCTGTCGAAGTCAAACGTTTCCAATCAGTTCTAATGTTTATTTTGAGCTGATGCTCAAAATAACAAATCAGATCCTGATGTGAAAGACGCTGACCTCGCAAGACTTCCTCCATTCGCGTCGTCCAAATCACCATTCGAGCCGTGGCTAGCAGCGACAGAAACACCATACGCTTCATCCCAGAGAACGGGGGCGACACATTATCACAGGCGAATGCACGATCAATGAGCACAAGCTCTCGCGGCTCGATACGAGCAGTCAACTCGCCGAGCCAGTCACATAGAGGGCGAACCCGCAAACAATGGAAGAAGGCGTGCGAAGCCGTTTCTTCCAAGCCAAGGTTGCAGCGTTCACAATCTGGCAAATCCGCCAGGCCCCATATGAAGGCCTTGTCATTGAGAGGCAAGCGATTCCGAGTTAATCGCCAGGTGAGCGAAAACTCAGAGTTGATGAGATAATCACTCCCTGGCGCCCAAGACCAGAACGAGCGAAACTCGTCCTCCGACAAGCGCAGCACATCACGTAGTGAATCCTTTGCGACGCCCTCCACTAACCCACGATAGAAGACTCTCCTAGGCCGTGAAAGGTCACTGGACCGTGGAATGGCCCGCAGGACCGCCAGACATTCGAGGAGAAAACTCGATCGCTCTCGAGGCTTACGGCACCGCCTCAAGATGGGGGGAGTGATAGTAAGTCTAGGGAACATGTCCCTCACTATCCCCCTAAGCAATGAGTCTTCGGAAATCGCTCGCCTGAGAAAAACCAACCTTGACGCAACCTTATGGCCCATCAGGTATGGCATTCCCAGGCCCCCATGACACGGACGTTGGTAACAGACACGTTTGTCGACATAGTGTTTGCGTCCTCTCCATAAAATGGAGAATAGCAAACGCTCGATCGCCTTCCTATGCCGTTTACAAAGTGGAAGTACTGACAACTGGTAAAGGATAATGGGAAAGACGTATGTAGCACACGCCTCAGCCATACCCTTTAAGGACAAATTCCTTCGGCGCCAAATCTTGGCCGACGCGCCTACCTTTGCCAGTACTTCAGACCAATTTTTCTCCAACTGTAGGTCGGGCCCGAACCACACTCCAAGAATGCAGACCGGGCCGTCCGTCCAGTCGAAGGGCCCCGGGAGGGTCAGACCCTTCCAGGCGCCTAACCGCAAGCCGGACGACTTGTTGCGGTTAATCTTGGCCCCTGTCACCTGTTCGTACCGTTCAAGCGCCTTCTGTACCACCTCGATGTCCCTGCGGGAGGAAACGAAAGTAGTGACGTCATCGGCGTACGCGGAAACCCTGGCTCGAGCACCACCAGGGACAGCGATTCCACGTAGGGCCGGACTGCACGCCCTGTCCCTTAGCCGGCGAAGGAGGGGCTCCAACGCCAAAGCATAAAGTAGGGGCGACAGTGGACAACCCTGTCGGACCGACCTAGACAGCGCCAGAACGCCCGACAACTTTCCGTTCACCTGTACCACAGCCGTCGGGGATTGATACAGGAGGCTAATCCAGCGGCGGAAGTTGGTTTCGAATCCAGCTGCCTGCAGGACAGCCGCCAGGTACCGATGGTCAACCCTATCAAATGCCTTGGACTGATCTAAATGGATCAGCGCGGCTTCGTCGTCGTCTTTTATCCCCTCTATGATCGTGCGTATCAGATGCAGGTTGCTCTGAATTGTTCGGCCCTTCACAGCACAAGTCTGCTCAGGTCCCAACAGAGACTCGGCAACTAATTGCAAACGATTTTGCAAGATCTTGGCCAAAATCTTTAACTCTGTGTTTAGCAGAGTTATGGGCCTTTAACCCTCTAGCTCCCTCCCCACATCCTTGCCTTTTCTCAACAGCGTGATCACATCCCTGGTGAACCGGTTGGGGATGGACCCCTGCCGGAACCAGTTGTTGAACACGACAGTCAAAATCGGGACAAAGATGTGCGACAGCCTCAAGTACAATTCATAGGGCAAACCATCGAGACCCGGCGATTTGCCACTGCCGACCTTCTTCAGCGCCGCGTAGACTTCGCCCTCCGTAATCTCTCCCTCGCAGCTAGCTGCATCAGCCGGCAAAAGCCGGGGGAAGTCAGCCAAATAGCTGCGAAACTCCTCATCACGGAGACCAGGCTCCTTGGTAAACAGGATCTCGAAATGCCGCCGAAACGCCTCGCACATGTCGTCAGTCGACCGCAGAGTGTGTCCCTCCGGGTTGCGAACCTCTCGAATGTACCGGTCGCCTCCGCGGCGAATTTCTTCCTTGCGCAGTTCTGCGCCCATATTCACAGCTTCGGAAGACATCTTGCTTAACTTATGTCTAACTACCTGGCCCATGTAACGGTCGCTATTCGACCGGTCCACGGCCTCCTTAGCTATGGCTATCTCTAGGGGATCCCCACCAGCCACCGCCCGGGAGTAATTAGATCTAAGTGTCTTCACCTTGTCAGCCTTATCTAGTTTGAGCCGAATGCTGAACTGAGTGGTGAAAGACCTAATACTATCCTTAAGGTTCTCCCACCACTTATTCCCGATGACTCCCCCAGTTAACGCCCGCTTGCACTAAGTTAATTAGCTGGCGCCGGAAGTCCCGCCTGTCCAGTAAGGACACGTTGAACTTCCAGTAACCAGCCATTCTAACCCTATTTTCTAAATTTACCCGGGCACAAACGAGTTTGTGGTCCGAGTAACCTAGCCAGTGGAACGTGGGACAATCTAAGAAATCTAGCTCGGCTTCACGAACTAACATTCTATCAAGGTAGCTAGCCACCTTGGTAGAAGGCCAACTATTAATCCACGTCCACATTCTCCCGCCCTTGTGATCGGCCCGGTATCTATCGACTAGACCGAAGTCCTCGATCAGATCAACCAAGCTACGATCACGTACCTTCCCTCTAGCTCCCCACCCTCTATCCAACTTGGGGTCCAGGATGGCATTCCAGTCCCCCACTAAGACGAGTCGCTTGGAATCCACCAGGAAGGGCTCCAACCGCCGAAAAAACGAGACGCGCTCCTCCCGGTCGTTGGGCGCATAAACCCCAACCAGACGAAACGCATTGCTTTTCACTGCAATATCGGCCACGATCAGCCGGCCCTCGGCACCGACATGGACAAGGTCCACCTTCGCGTCCAGGGTACGCTTGACCAGCAAAGACACTCCTCTGGCCAGTCGGTTCCCATATGCTGAATAGACGACAAAGTCGTTAGACAGCACACAGGCATCGACCTTGCAAACAAAGTGAGTCTCTTGGATCGCGGCGACATCCACGCCGAAGGACAAGAGGTCCCGAAGCAGGCGGGCAGCCTTACTCCGATCCCTAAGGCCCTTCACGTTCATACTGGCTAACTTAATTGACATCATTTAGACCTGTAAAGAGAAAGCAGAAAATTACTTCTGGTCACATACAGAGCGAAAATCTATGGGAGTAGGGACCCCGACGGATTGTCCCAGGTTTCCTGTACCAATATCGGACGTAATTCGTCCGTCCTGGACAATGCCGCCGACGTCCGTAGGGAAGGTTAGCTTTACAGCCCTATATAAAGATGGGTGGAGGATGACGGGGACCCTCCCAGCACAAAAATGAGACAGCCTTTGTAGGTATTTTGTACCCGTTTGGGCCATTTTTATGGTCGGGAAAGCCTCAACGGCCCCCTGCACAAATTCCCAGGCTTTTGTTTTACATCCCCCGGTGTTTCTGATCAAAGTCAGTACTCCGGGGGCGCCCGGGAAATTGGCAGGGTCCTCGATGGACTTTCCGTCAATATTTTTAAGTTTGAAAAGAGGCCTTAGGAGGGCCTTCTTCTGAGAAGAAAGGTCCCTCTCTAAGGCCTGTCTATCCATTTTACAAATATCTTTCGTTACAAAAATGTTTTTCTTTTTTTCCTTTTTCGGGGAGGATTTGTCTGGATTCGGGGATGGTTTCGGGGAGGGGTGATAAGATTTCGGGGAAGGAAGGTTCTGATTGGGTGGAGGGTGTGGGAGGTGTGGGGGAAGGAGAAGTTATTTTTCTTATCGGGGAGGTGGATTTACTCCTCCCCTCAAGAGACACAGTTCTGTTGGGTGATGCAGGGGCGGATTGGGTTCTGGTAATTTCCTCTACCCTCTCCGCTCTGCCTCGCTCCTGCACTTCCTTCTTTCCCTTTTTTTGGGCCACCTCCTCATCCTCCTCCCGTCCTCTCTTCAACGATGAGGAACGTGGGGGAGGCATTTCCTCCTCCATTACTTGATATTGTTGTTGCTGCTGCTGCTCCCGTGGTTTACTTTGTTGTTGCTGCGTTTCTCCCTGCTGTTGTTGGTGCTCCTTTGTCTCCCTACGAGGCTTCTTTTTTTCGGGAGATGGAGTTTTGTTATGTTCCGGAGGAGGGGAAGCAACTTTCTTCCCCCTCCTAACCACCTCCGTCCATTCGCCACTTTTTGGCTGGGATTTCTTTTCAGGGACAACAGCTGCCTTTGACACCGGCGGTGTTTCCTGTGTCACCTCCTTCTCTTGCGGTTTCCTTGCCGGACACATTTTGAATGTGTGTCCGGCCAGACCACACGCCCAGCAGTGCGGCCTCCTCCCTTCTACCACAACAAAAAGTTTCCGGCCACGGCACAATAAAATATCCGGGACTTTCACAAAGTTCGGCCTGTCCACGACCAAGCTGACGTTGACGTCCTCTGTGGCCACACCGGCCTTACTATTTATCCTTGCGACCTCCTCCACCGCTCCAAATTGAGCAAAAAATGCTCCCATATGGTCACAAGCAATTTCGACTGGCACACCATGAACCGTTATCTTTGTTTTTCGAGTACCCAGATACTCTGTCTGCATCTGGATACCCTTGGCCTCCAAGGTATTCCCGGCCAAATTCTTTGCTTCCGTCTCCGAGCTCAATAAAACATCCCACATAGCACGGGACCTTCTCGCCAGGACACAGGGTACAATATTTAAGGCTTTTAAAGCCTCTTCCATGTTCTCCCTGCTTACACTAATAAATTTTCGTGTTTGACATCAGATGTCAGCAGGGAGATTGTCCTTGGTGTGATAACATTCACCACCTCCGGGACCACTATTAATTCATTGTCGGAAATGAAGTCTTTATATTTCTCCTGCATTTGCAGGTAATAGTTACAGTCTTTATTCACTGGTGCCTTTACCCATACTGTTGGTGAGGGAGCCACCGTGGGCACAGCGTCAGAAGTTGAGGGCTGGGGAGACAAAGCCATAGCTTGACTTGCCCCCCCTCACACAACAAAAATTTAACAAAAGTTCAAAAACCGCCACGCGCGACGAAGACAAAACAAAGACAGCAAAAAAAAACAGGTACTCACAATTAACTTCGGGCAACAAAAACACGTAAATCCAAAATTGCAATAAGTCAAGAAAAGACAAAAATGCGAGGCGCACTCTGTATTTATTTTGTATTATATACAAAATTATGGCACAAGGCCTAAAAGGGGAGGGGGAGAGGTTGGTTCTCACTTAACTATCCTATACCTAGCTAAACACTATCACGACCCATTCACTCGTTACAATTTGCACAGTCACCAAAAGAACCCATCCATCTATTCCCAATCCTTCATACACCACAATACCAGAAACTTACAAGGGACACCTAAAAAGTGGGGAAATTAACCCATGACAATAAAAATGTATTTATATACAATATAATATATACAATATAATGTAAAATATTTAATGAAAAATGAAATGATGGGAGGGGGATGAACCCAAAAATCAACTAAAAATACAACAAATTTTTTGAACTAAAATCATAATCAATGTTAGTAAGAACCGTCCATCCCAGAAAAAAAAGAGTGGCCGCTGTATTCCGCCAAACGGCGAAATCAAGAAGCACACTCGCTAAGGGAGTGGAGAGGGGGATAAAAAAATTAGCGGAATGGGACAATAAAAGGCTGAACCAGCCGAGATAAACGGAGACCAAAACAAACTGGGGGGGTTAGGAATCTCGACATGGATCATAACAAAAGAGAAAGCCGAGTACAGGCTAGGAACACATTCATTCACTTTAACTAGGTACACAAGAGAGAACTAGCTTAACCAGGGGAGGGTTCCAGAGGAATCCACCCCGATGTAACCAGCAGATCTAAAAGAGAAAATCAAGATTAGCCCCGTTCAAGCGAACCAGGCTCGCCACATTTACCCACCTTTTGCTAAAGTCTGTCGAAGTCAAACGTTTCCAATCAGTTCTAATCTTTATTTTGAGCTGATGCTCAAAATAACAGATCAGATCCTGATGTGAAAGACGCCGACCTCGCAAGACTTCCTCCATTCGCGTCGTCCAAATCACCATTCGAGCCGTGGCTAGCAGCGACAGAAACACCATACGCTTCATCCCAGAGAACGGGGGCGACACATTATCACAGGCGAATGCACGATCAATGAGCACAAGCTCTCGCGGCTCGATACGAGCAGTCAACTCGCCGACCCGGTCCCATAGAGGGCGAACCCGCGAACAATGGTAGAAGGCGTGCGAAGCCGTTTCTTCCAAGCCAAGGTTGCAGCGTTCACAATCTGGCAAATCCGCCAGGCCCCATATGAAGGCCTTGTCATTGAGAGGCAAGCGATTCCGAGCTAATCGCCAGGTGAGCGAAAACTCAGAGTTGTTGAGATAATCACTACCTGGCGCCCAAGACCAGAACGAGCAAAACTCGTCCTCCAACAAGCGCAGCACATCACGTAGTGAATCCTTTGCGACGCCCTCCACTAACCCACGATAGAAGACTCTCCTAGGCCGTGAAAGGTCACTGGACCGTGGAATGGCCCGCAGGGCCGCCAGACATTCGAGGAGAAAACTCGATCGCTCTCGAGGCTTACGGCACCGCCTCAAGATGGGGGGAGTGATAGTAAGTCTAGGGAACATGTCCCTCACTATCCCTCTAAGCAATGAGTCTTCGGAAATCGCTCGCCTGAGAAAAACCAACCTTGACGCAACCTTATGGCCCATCAGGTATGGCATTCCCAGGCCCCCATGACACGGACGTTGGTAACAGACACGTTTGTCGACATAGTGTTTGCGTCCTCTCCATAAGATGGAGAATAGCAAACGCTCGATCGCCTTCCTATGCCGTTTACAAAGTGGAAGTACTGACAACTGGTAAAGGATAATGGGAAAGACGTATGTAGCACACGCCTCAGCCATACCCTTTAAGGACAAATTCCTTCGGCGCCAAATCTTGGCCGACGCGCCTACCTTTGCCAGTACTTCAGACCAATTTTTCTCCAACTGTAGGTCGGGCCCGAACCACACTCCAAGAATGCAGACCGGGCCGTCCGTCCAGTCGAAGGGCCCCGGGAGGGTCAGACCCTTCCAGGCGCCTAACCGCAAGCCGGACGACTTGTTGCGGTTAATCTTGGCCCCTGTCACCTGTTCGTACCGTTCAAGCGCCTTCTGTACCACCTCGATGTCCCTGCGGGAGGACACGAAAGTAGTGACGTCATCGGCGTACGCGGAAACCCTGGCTCGAGCACCACCAGGGACAGCGATTCCACGTAGGGCCGGACTGCACGCCCTGTCCCTTAGCCGGCGAAGGAGGGGCTCCAACGCCAAAGCATAAAGTAGGGGCGACAGTGGACAACCCTGTCGGACCGACCTAGACAGCGCCAGAACGCCCGACAACTTTCCGTTCACCTGTACCACAGCCGTCGGGGATTGATACAGGAGGCTAATCCAGCGGCGGAAGTAGGTTTCGAATCCAGCTGCCTGCAGGACAGCCGCCAGGTACCGATGGTCAACCCTATCAAATGCCTTGGACTGATCTAAATGGATCAGCGCGGCTTCGTCGTCGTCTTTTATCCCCTCTATGATCGTGCGTATCAGATGCAGGTTGCTCTAAATTGTTCGGCCCTTCACAGCACAAGTCTGCTCAGGTCCCAACAGAGACTCGGCAACTAATTGCAAACGATTTTGCAAGATCTTGGCCAAAATCTTTAACTCTGTGTTTAGCAGAGTTATGGGCCGGTAACCCTCTAGCTCCCTCCCCACATCCTTGCCTTTTTTCAACAGCGTGATCACACCCCTGGTGAACCGGTTGGGGATGGACCCCTGCCGGAACCAGTTGTTGAACACGACAGTCAAAATCGGGACAAAGATGTGCGACAGCCTCAAGTACAATTCATAGGGCAAACCATCGAGACCCGGCGATTTGCCACTGCCGACCTTCTTCAGCGCCGCGTAGACTTCGCCCTCCGTAATCTCTCCCTCGCAGCTAGCTGCATCAGCCGGCAAAAGCCGGGGGAAGTCAGCCAAATAGCTGCGAAACTCCTCATCACGGAGACCAGGCTCCTTGGTAAACAGGATCTCGAAATGCCGCCGAAACGCCTCGCACATGTCGTCAGTCGACCGCAGAGTGTGTCCCTCCGGGTTGCGAACCTCTCGAATGTACCGGTCGCCTCCGCGGCGAATTTCTTCCTTGCGCAGTTCTGCGCCCATATTCACAGCTTCGGAAGACATCTTGCTTAACTTATGTCTAACTACCTGGCCCATGTAACGGTCGCTATTCGACCGGTCCACGGCCTCCTTAGCTATGGCTATCTCTAGGGGATCCCCACCAGCCACCGCCCGGGAGTAATTAGATCTAAGTGTCTTCACCTTGTCAGCCTTATCTAGTTTGAGCCGAATGCTGAACTGAGTGGTGAAAGACCTAATACTATCCTTAAGGTTCTCCCACCACTTATTCCCGATGACTCCCCCAGTTAACGCCCGTTGCACTAAGTTAATTAGCTGGCGCCGGAAGTCCCGCCTGTCCAGTAAGGACACGTTGAACTTCCAGTAACCAGCCATTCTAACCCTATTTTCTAAATTTACCCGGGCACAAACGAGTTTGTGGTCCGAGTAACCTAGCCAGTGGAACGTGGGACAATCTAAGAAATCTAGCTCGGCTTCACGAACTAACATTCTATCAAGGTAGCTAGCCAACCTTGGTAGAAGGCCAACTATTAATCCACGTCCACATTCTCCCGCCCTTGTGATCGGCCCGGTATCTATCGACTAGACCGAAGTCCTCGATCAGATCAACCAAGCTACGATCACGTACCTTCCCTCTAGCTCCCCACCCTCTATCCAACTTGGGGTCCAGGATGGCATTCCAGTCCCCCACTAAGACGAGTCGCTTGGAATCCACCAGGAAGGGCTCCAACCGCCGAAAAAACGAGACGCGCTCCTCCCGGTCGTTGGGCGCATAAACCGCAACCAGACGAAACGCATTGCTTTTCACTGCAATATCGGCCACGATCAGCCGGCCCTCGGCACCGACATGGACAAGGTCCACCTTCGCGTCCAGGGTACGCTTGACCAGCAAAGACACTCCTCTGGCCAGTCGGTTCCCATATGCTGAATAGACGACAAAGTCGTTAGACAGTACACAGGCATCGACCTTGCAAACAAAGTGAGTCTCTTGGATCGCGGCGACATCCACGCCGAAGGACAAGAGGTCCCGAAGCAGGCGGGCAGCCTTACTCCGATCCCTAAGGCCCTTCACGTTCATACTGGCTAACTTAATTGACATCATTTAGACCTGTAAAGAGAAAGCAGAAAATTACTTCTGGTCACATACAGAGCGAAAATCTATGGGAGTAGGGACCCCGACGGATTGTCCAAGGTTGCCCGTGCCAATATCGGACGTAATTCGTCCGTCCTGGACAATGCCGCCGACGTCCGTAGGGAAGGTTAGCTTTACAGCCCTATATAAAGATGGGTGGAGGATGACGGGGACCCTCCCGGCACAGAAATGTGAAAGCCTCTAAAGATATTTAGTGCCCGTTTGGGCCATTTTTATATCTGGGAAAGCCTCAACGGCCCCCTGCACAAATTCCCAGGCTTTTGTTTTACTTCCCCCGGTATTTCTGATCAAAGTCAGTACTCCGCGACAAAGACAGAACAAAACAAGTGACAAAACAGGTACTCACAATTAAACTCTGTGTAACAAAAAATACGTGTAATAATCCGAATTTTCAATAAATCAAAAAGACGGCGGCGATGCGCACTCTCCTACGTAGATGCCACCATTACTTTACATAGGAATGGAATAGTCCATTATAGCCGAATAGGCGCGGGCGTCCCAACAGTATGGCTATTAATTTTTAAAAATTTTTTTTCCTCGCCTCATGTACAGTTAATGAAGGATTCAGAAAATGTTACTGTTTGGTTACAGTATGTATTTACACCCTCTTATGGCTTCTGTTGTTGATCTTGATGCCAAAACCTTCCTTGTTCAGATTTTTTCGTTCATTTTCTTCTATCCCATTCAGTTTAGTCCAGGAGTGTACTCTAATATACTCGTAGTATTTCTCTGTTCACCATCCTAAAATGTGATTGCACCTTCCTGCTTTTGTGTGCATTACTAACATAACACGGTGCCAAGTTCCATTCTAGAGCTTGGCTAAACGTTGTTGGAATTAATGTTTCAAATTCAGTTGTAATTTTGATAAATACATTTAGGTAGTCCTTATCTCTCAAATAGTTTCATTCTTTTCGGTGATTTAGTAAATCTATATCGAACTTTACATTTGAGTTCCAGCTTAAGCTGATACATTTTTTTTCTTTATTTTGATCAATGCTCAAAGGTCACATTAAACCCAGAGTAGTATAACCTGTAATTCTGGCAGATTTATGAGGCCGCCTCAAGTGACCTTTCACATTTTAGTACTTAGTTATGTTTCAATGAACACAACTTAATTTAAACAAAATATTAATTAACTTCTAATTCTTAGTAAATAGAATAATTGCTCAAAACTTTTCTGTACAATTCCTTCATTCTACCGGTCATGCAGATTCTGATCAATATTCTTTTACCTTCTAGTGTAATTTCTTAACTCTTCTTTTTACTTTCTTTAACTGGGATTAAATACTTTCTTTTCTCTTTTCTCTCTATCATATTCACGTCGATTTTTTTTCCCTGTAGCATTCAATAAAAACAAATTCAGTTATGAATCTGCTCTTTAATACCATTAGTAACTTGCGGATTTCATTGATAACAAATCTCACTTGTACTCCAGCACCCTCATCATTCAAACTGATTTTGATAATCAAGTTGATTTTGATTTTTCAAATTTCTTTATGTGTTGTTGATTTGCATCGTATAAAATTACAAAAACTTTGTAAGCATAAAAATACAATTTGCAACGGATATATTATTATTATTATTATAAACCTATTTAATTAATCTAAGGGATTATTAATTTAAGCAAATGATTTCTAAATCATACAACTTACTTTTTCTTGATATGGCCCGGCTAAAAAATGTCTGTCCATGTTTGCCGATTTGTGCTTTCACCCTTCGGAGGAAATACGACTGGGCTACTACTCCCCGCACGGAAGCAGAGAGCGCCCTCCGCCCAAAGGCAGAGAGTTGACATTGTCATAACTGCAGCAGCAATGTGCTGGTTCTACTATATTTAGTTGTCCCTTGCAGTAAGGGCAAGATGTGACACATGGTCAGTTTATAACGGCGATTTCCGGGCTATATCGCTCGGCCAAATAATGTCTGTCTATTTTTACCCAGTCGTGCTTCTCCCCTTCGGCGGAACCACGACTGGGTTATTGTTCTGCTCGGAAGCAGAGAGCGCCCTCTACCCGAAGGCAGAGGGCTGACAGTGTCATAGCAGCAGCAAAGTGCTGGCTCTACTATATTTATTTGACTCTCCCAGTGAGGGCAACATGTGACACATGGTCAGTTTATAACTGGGATTTTCGGGCTATATGGCCCGGCCAAAAAATGTCTGTCTATCTTTGCCCAGACGTGCTTCCACCCTTCGGTTGAACCACGACTGAGCTACTGCTCTCTGCTCGGAAGCAGAGAGCGCCCCCACCACCCGAAGGCAGGGAGCTGACAGTGTCATAGCAGCAGCAGCAGCAGAAAAGTGCTGGCTCAACATTATTTAGCTCTTCCTCCCAGTAAGGGCAACATGTGACACATGGTCAGTTTATAACTGGGATTTCCGGGCTATATGGCCCGGCCAAATAATGTCTGTCCATCTTTGCCCAGTTGTGCTTCTACCCTTCGGCGGAACCAAGACTGGTTTATTGCCTTCTGCTCGGAAGCAGAAGGGTCCTCTACCCAAAGGAAGTGAGCTGACAGTGTCATAGCAGCAGCATCATCAGCAGCAATGTACTGGCTCTACATTATTCAGCTGTCCCATCCAGTAAGAGCAACATGTTACACATGGTCAGTTTATAACTGGGATTTCCGGGCTATATGGCCCGGCCAAAAAATGGCTCTCTATTTTTGCCCAGTTGTGCTTCTACCATTCGGCGGAACCACGACTGGGTTATTGCTCTCTGCTCAGCAGCAGAGAGCATCCTCCACCCGAAGGCAGAGCGCTGTCAGTGTCATAGGAGTAGCAAAGTGCTGGCTGTACATTATTTATTTAGCTGTCCATCCAGGTAAGGGACACATGGTCAGTTTATAACTGCGATTTCGGGTTATATGTCCCAGTCAAAAAATGTCTGTCTATCTTTGCCGAGTTGTGCTTTCACCCTTCGGAGGAACTAAGACTGGACTACTGCTCCCTGCTCGGAAGCAGATAGCGCCCTCCGCCCGAAGTCAGAGAGTTGACAGTGTCATAACAGCAGCAGCAAAGTGCTGGCTCTATTATATTTAGTTGTCCCTCCCAGTAAGGGCAACATGTGTCACATGGTCAGTTTATAACTGGGATTTCCGGGCTATATGGACCGGCCAGAAAAAGTGTCTATTTTTGCCCACTTGTGCTTCTACCATTCGGCGGAACCACGACTGGGTTATTGCTCTCTGCTCGGAAGCAGAGTGTGCCCGCTACCCGAAGGCAGAGAGCTGACAGTGTCATAGCAGCAGCAGCAAATTGCTGGCTCTACTATATTTATTTCTCTCTCCCAGAAAGGGCAACATCTGACACATGGTCAGTTTATAACTGGGATTTCCGGGATATATGGCCCAACCCAAAAAATTCTGTCTATTTTTGCCCAGTCGCGCTTCCATCCTTCGGCGGAACCACGACTGAGCTATTGCTCCCTGCTCGGAAGCTGAGAACGCCCTCCGCCCGGGTGCAGAGAGCTGACAGTGTCATTGCAGCAGCAGCAAAGTGCTGGCTCTACAATATTTAGCTGTCCCTCCCAGCAAGGGCAACATGTGACACATGGTCAGTTATGACTGGGATTTCCCGGCTATATGGCTCGGCCAAATAATGTCTATTTTTGCCCAGTCGACTGGTTCATTGCTCTCTACTCGGAAGCAGGGAGCGCCCTCTACCCGAAAGCAGAGTGCTGATAGTGTCATAGCAGCAGCAGCAGCAGCAATGTGTTGTCTGTACATTATTCAGCTGTCCCACCCAGTAAGGGCAAGATGTTACACATGGTCAGTTAATAACTAGGATTTCCGGGCTATATGGCCCGACCAAAAAATGTCTGTCTATTTTTGCACAGTCCTGCTTCTACCTTTCGGCGGAACCACGACTGGGTTATTGCTCCCTGCTAGGAAGCAGAGACCGCCCTCTACCCGAAGGTAGAGGGCTGACAGTGTCATAGTAGCAGCAGCAAAGTAATATCTGTCTATTTTTGCCCAGTCGCGCTTCTACCCTTCGGCGGAACCACGACTGGTTCATTGCTTTCTGCTCGGAAGCAGGGAGCGCCCTCTACCCGAAGGTAGAGGGCTGACAGTGTCATAGCAGCAGCAGCAGCAGTAAAGTGTCTGGCTCTACATTATTTAGCTGTCCCTCCCAGCAAGGGCAACATGTAACACATGGTCAGTTATGACTTGGATTCCCGGGTTATATGGCCCGGCCAAAAATCTCTGTCTGTCTTTGCCCAGTCGTGCTTCCACCCTTCGGAGGAACCACGACTGGGCTACTGCTCCATGCTCGGAAGCAGAAAGCGCCCTCCGCCCGGGGGCAGAGCTGACAGTGTCATAGCAGCAGTAGCAAAGTGCTGGCTCTACATTATTTAGCTGTCCCTCCCACCAAGGGCCAACATGTGACATATGGTCATTTATGACTGGGATTTCCGGGCTATATGGCCCGGCAATATAATGTCTGCCTATTTTTGCCCAGTCGCGCTTCTCCCCTTCGGCGGAACCACGACTGGTTTATTGCTCTCTGCTCGGAAGCAGCAAGCGCCCTCTACCCGAAAGCAGAGAGCTGACAGTGTCATAGCTGCAGCAGCAGCAGCAGCAGCAAAGTGCTGGCTCTACATTATTTGGCTGTCCCTCCCAGTAAGGGCAACATGTGACACATAGTGAGAATATAACTGGGATTTCCGGGCTATATGGCCCGGCCAAAAAATGTCTGTCTATTTTTGCCCAGTCGTGCTTCTACTCTTCAGCGGAACTACGACTGGGTTATTGCTCCCTGCTCGGAAGCAGAGAGCGCTCTCTACCCGAAGGCAGAGAACCGACAGTGTCACAGCAGCAATGTGTTGGCTCTACATTATTTATCTGTCCCTCCCAGAAAAGGCAACATGTGACACATGGTCAGTTTATGACTGGGATTTCCGGGCTATATGGCCCGGCCAAAAAATGGCTTTTACCATTCGGCGGAATCACGACTGGGTTATTGCTCTCTGCTCAGAAGCAGAGAGCGCCGTCCACCCGACGGCAGAGTGCTGCTAGTGTCATAGCAGTAGCAAAGTTCTGGCTCTACATTATTTAGCTGTCCCTCCCAGTAAAGGCAACATGTGACACATGGTCAGTTTATAACTGCGATTTCCGGGCTATATGGCCCAGCCAAAAAATGTCTTTCTATCTTTGCCGAGTTGTGATTTCACCCTTCGGCGGAACTACGACTGGGCTACTGCTCCCTGCTCGGAAGCAGATAGCGCCCTCCGCCCGAAGTCAGAGAGCTGACAGTGTCATAACAGCAGCAGCAGAGTGCTGGCTGTACTATATTTAGTTTTCCCACTCAGTAAGAGCAACATGTGACACATGGTCAGTTTATAACTGGGATTTTTTTGCGATATGGCCCGGCCAAATAATGTCTGTCTATTTTTGCCCAGTTGTGCTTCTACCCTTCGGCGGAACCACGACTGAGTTATTGCTCTCTGCTCGGAAGCAGAGAGCGCCCTCTCCCGAAGGCAGAGAGCTGACAGTGTCATAGCAGCAGCAGCAGCAAAGTGCTGGCTCTACTCCCATAATACAACCATTCACATAGTAATATCGTACTGGAAGATTTCATGATATAGGTATGTATCAGTCTCACAACATTTTACTTTTCTTGTTTTTTTTTTGTTTTTTCAAATAGAAAAAGATAAATTGTCTTGAAATAATCTTTAACGTTTCACCCTTACGGGAAATTTTCTGCACAGCATTTGATCTCATTTCCGATTTATGTTAAAAGCATTCATACAACAGAAACGTATTTAATGATGAAGGGAAATTGTGTTGAAATTACATTATGCATGGCTCATATACGTGCGATTAAAACTAGATAATCCAAATTTGATTTAATTCAAACCGAAATAAGAAACATTCATAAGAACAATGTCTTTCTTAGCTTCCTTAACTTTTATTTGTTTTTATTAGTATTTTATCAGTTTGTTTCTTACCTGTTTATTTTAGAATTGATAAATATTTTGATAAGTAGAAAACATTGAGATAAATAATCAATGTTAGTATTAGAAATTTGAAACATTTTCTTCAAAGATGCCTTTAACAGGTTATATCTGGTCAAATATCGATTAAGTAGTATATATACGCACTAGCGTCTTAAACATACGTGACTAAATTTCTAATCAGTCAATAATGTTTTATTGAATGCATATATGACTTTATACTTTGTCATAAGGACCTGCTGAATTTCATTACATGCATTAATATAGTAAAGAAAGTTGTTTTTTGTAATTTTGAACGTGGCATTGTCGGGCTAGACGAGTAAATCTGACTAACTGAAAAACAGCTGATCTACAAAATTTTTCACGCGTAACTGTTTCTAAAACATACAGGGAATAATCGGAAAAAGTATAAAATTCTATTGGAGAAAGTCTGTTCTTGATGAAAGAGGCTGGAGTAGAATGGCTAGTCCGATTCATGCTAATAGACAATAGTAGCTCAAATAATCACTCTTGACAACAGAGACATACAGAAAACATCTCTGAATGCACACGTCGAACATTTAAGCAGATGGGCAACAAACCACACAGTTTGCTAATCCTGTCAAAAAAAAAATGAAAATGATTCTTCAATTCGCTAAGGATCACAAAATTTGAAACAAGAAGTTTGGGAAAATGTTGTTTGGTCCGATAAGTCTCTACTGCGATATTCGGATGGTAGAGCCTTAATGTGGTGTAAACATGAAAGTATGCATCCATCTCTTCATTGTATCAACCGTTTGAGTTTGCTGGTGGTGATGTAATCGTACAGGGAATGTTTTATTAGCATAAACCGGGATTTTGTGCCAACAAAATATTGTTCAAATACGGAAAATATTGTGATTGATCACATGATTACTGTATACCCACGCTGACAAAAATATAGTGACAGATTGGTTAATGGAACCCAGCAATGAGTTTACAACATTAAACTTAACCCTACAGTCACCGGATTTCAATCCCATAAAGAGACTATGGCGTGAAAGGAAGTTCGGATTCTGGGCATGCTGTCAACTAGTCTAACAGAATTGTGGGATGCCATAATAACTGCATGGCTGTAAATTTCAAAAGGCTACTTTTAAAAATTCGTCAAATCATTCTAAGAGGTATTTGGGGTTCTATTGGTAAATGAGAGTCGAATCTGGTACTACCAGTGTAGTCCTAATAAATTAACAGGTGATTTAAAACGATTTACTAGTAAATCATGGCTACCCACAAATTGAGATATAGAAGCATGAATCTTCGCTGGTTTAATTTTATCGGCGATTAAAATATCATAGATCACGTGATTCTTGATTTTTATAATTGATTATATTTATGCTTATTCAACTAATTTAAATAAATCCAAGACTATATGAATTATTATATGAATTATTTTAGTTTTATATTTTGTATGTTTATATGTATATCATTTGACCACATCAGATAATTCTCCACGAGTTGTTGTTTTTGTATTCATATTAGCAATCTGCCTTCTCTCTACCAAAATGCTAAGTGTTGACTAATAAACACTGTGCAACGAAAATCAAAAGTATCATGTTTATTTCTCTGATTCTCATGCACCGTTTGTTTTCTTAATTCTTTCTCAAACAATGTTGACGGTCACTACTCATTTTTCGACTCGTATTTAATTTCATTCTCCGACAAAATAAATTCAATAACTTGCGTTGTTTTTCACAAATTTTGATCTGGGGCATATCAGTCAGACTGCCAAAACCGTAGAAAAAGATACTTTTATTGATTAGCCAATCAATTACTCCCTAATTAATATGCCAACGCGCAGTAGCACCCATAAATTAGCACATGTCAAACACGAACAAACTAAAATTTTAATTTTCAAATTCTCATCATTTTTACCTCTAAAGTTTACCCTACAAAACTAGTTGCCACAAATTTGTTAAACGGTAACATGCGTGATTCCTTAGTGTTTCTAAATGGTAAAACTGATTATAATTCTTTTATTCATTCCGGAGCCAAACATTTTTCTGTCTTCTTACCTAAATTCTAAAAAATGTGTTGACTGGCTAGTTGAGCTATATAATCCTAGTCTGATGTAGAAAAAGCAGTTAGTCACAACAATCCACTGATATGGGGTCACCTTGCAAGTTTCGACATTAAATATAACGCAGGACGATATGTCAGTTTGGAATTTATGATATTTTTTCTATAACTGCTGTTACATTTTCCTCTATGATGGAGACTTTTTCAGAGAACAATATTAACTTGAAAATTACCAACTTAACTTTGAACTTCTTCTCAGATAACAAAAGTAAAGTAAGAAACAAAAATAAAAATTATCTCGTTTAAATGTAATTTTGACATTATCCTTCAAAAATAAAAATAAAATAGTTAAATAGTTATTTTAGAATGCTAAAAGCTTGTATGGGCATGTATGTCAACAAATTATTGTTTCCAAAAATTGTTTCCAAATTAGTTATAATGTTCCGTTTACCTGTTTTGAATTGAGTTATTCAAATGTTATGGACTATACAGAGAGTTTTCCTGGATTTCAGCAATACTTTTCTGTTTATATTGCACACAAGAAGAAATTTATTTTTAAATTAAACTATACATTTGAAATTATGTATTTTTAATTCTTTCTTTTTCACTATTGTTCACCAAATACAAGGCTAAGAGACACTTAATGTAGAGGATTACTAAATAACTGTGTTGTATAGAGATAACGGTGTGCTTAGACTTGAAGAGGATAAGATGGCAGTGACTAGGAGAGCATCCTTTCTGGAAATGATTCCACAATATCGTGGTTTTTGAAAACAAATTGTCCGAAAGGAACTTCTTTCTTGCCAACGGAATACGAAGGGAAATAATAAAAAAATAAGATAACTTAATAAGATTTTAGTGTTTCATCATGTGCATAACTCTATCACAATATGTCTATACGCTATACAAGTCGAAGCATAAAGTACTTCTTGGTGAATTGCTAATAGGAATACCTTACTATTCCTATTATCGCCTGATAATTATATCTGATTAGCTATATTATCTATATCGATAACAGGAGTATCTTACTATTCCTATTATCGCCTGATTATTATATCTGATTAGCATTGTATTAGAATGATTCCTTTAATAACGAGAGAATGCATATAAATTCGAAAAAGTGTTTCTTGTGTTTTATTCTACATATATTATTGAAAAAGGCAATCAAGCACATATACATGCATATGTATAAGTATACATTTTGTGTATTGAGATGAGTATTTTGAAATAAAAGAAAATATAGACTTAGAAAAATATTGAAGGAAAATAAAAAGCCTTAATAACATCTGCTTCCTGAGTAGAGCTTGTCAGTGATTTCATTTTTCCTGTTTCCATGTTTTCTCTACCTCATAACTACTAGCAGCAATTTTTTCAGCAATGTTTTCTACCTCTAACAGTTTAGTTAAAAATAAAATAGTATAATCTAGTTCTGGCTATTTTCTTTCATCGATGCATAATGGAATTAACAATACAGGTAATAGGGAAATATATAAGACTGATGCAATATTTACGTTGTAGAAATAGTAGTAATCTACGCTGACAATGTAAGGTGAGTGAGGGCTTTCAATCCACCGTTTTGCAACCTTCACTACAAATATCTCTTTCTTCGTTCTTTATAGCAGCAACTGCATCAATATAGATTTACTGGATTTTCTGTATCCATTAAACAACCCGTTTTGTTTTAGAACGAATCAACAGATTTTGTTGTCGTCCATCCCGTGAGTATTTTAATCTGCTTCAATTCTCCCTTCTTAACAACAAATTAGTGTTTTCTTTTTGTAAACCTTCATGTTTATATATATATATATATATATATATATATATATATATATATATATATATAGAATATTAATAAAAAGTTTTGAATTTAAAAATGTACTTTTTTTTAACAGTATTTGTTTATTTTTATTATATTTTATATTTCAGACCGTCCTCGGTCCTTCATCAGAAACAAGTGATATATATATATATATATATATGTGTGTGTGTGTGTGTGTTTATCAGAAAAGAAAATAGGGTTGTTCCAAAGAGAGAAATTGGTATAGAATAAAAAGTGTGAGAGGCCATGAACGTTTAGTTTAAAGTGTATATTTATTGTAGTATAAACATATTATACATATTATGATATGTTAAGTGTCCATAATAGTATTTGTGACGCTACACGTGTTTCGAGTCTAAGATTGACTCTCTTCAGTCGAATAAATTTGTGGCTTTACATGCCGAGCGAGTTCCTTTTATTTCTGAGGGCCAAGTTCTTCTCGAAACACGTGTAGCGTCACAAATACTATTATGGACACTTACAATATCATAATATGTATAATATCTTTATACTACAATAATTTATACTACTTTAAACTAAACGTTCACGGCCTCTCACACTTTTTATTGTATATATATATATATATATATATATATATATATATATTCTAAACATATGCTGTTAAATATAAGAGACAATGAATGTCTATCATGTTTAATCATGAGCCGTTCTAAACGTCGTATTTTTGCTTTAATTTCAGTTGAAAATAAAGACAAAAATTCTCCAACATTTGGATAATTATTTATTGGTTTTCTTCTAAGCTTTCGGCTCACATGAGCCATCTTCAGAGAGGTTGTTTAAACTGAAATATTATAAAATCCACCATTACCGACGATTTTATTTTGTGTTGACATAAAACTCCGCTTGGCAACGGCAATAGTTACCAATAATAATAAACGCAGTTCTTAAGTTTGCGATGCGGTTTTATGACGCCACACCGCGGGATAGCGCGAAATGACAACAAAACCATGTAGTCAAATTCAATGTAATATGTTATTTCCTGTTTTAAAATTGATTTTATTGAGTGTTGGTTGTTTATATTTGATGTACATGGCCTCCAATATCTGCAGGTTCCTCTTACTGTGTGTATGAGTAAGGATCACCGTATTGTTGACCAAAATCTGTCTGATATTACCTACATGTTTATGTTTTTCAGAGAAATGTTGTTTAATAGTATTCTGATCAGAAAGATGACATGTAAGTCTACGGGAGAGCGTGGTTGTAGTAAAACCAATATATGTACTAGGTTTTTGATTAGTATCAGAGATGAAATCTCTGAATGGGCATGTAAATTGGTACACTACATTGGTTTTTTGTAGAGAATTTAGTTTAGTGCTTGTTGGGTTATTATAGACTATGGGGTCAATTGTTTTAAACTTTTTATTATATATAATGAGTTTAATTTGATTATTACTTTCAACCGGTTTAACATTTCGTATTATGTTTTTGAGAGTTTTTCATCTTGTTTATAATTATTATGTATTTGGTTGCAATAGTATAAGTTAATAGTGTTATGTTTATTTTGATGTAAAGCCATATTATTAATATTATCATTATTGTTAGAGCTTTTGTTAATTTTGTTGAGATACATTATAATTTCTTGATCAATAACGGTGTTTGGAAATCCATTATTGACTAGTGTTTGCTTAATGTTGTTAAGCAAACACTAGTCAATAATGGACTAAACTAAACCATTGTGTACTTAGATTGGTATGTCAACCTATTGTATGGTAGTTCTTAATCCTCATTTCTTCAGTCTGTAAAAGCCTCCAACGAATGATCCACACAAATGTGAAAGAGCTGGCAAGTGTGTCGGAACGGGATGATTTTAAGATTTTATGTGTTAGTTTATATTTATTTTTAAGGTGGCATTTGAAAATTAGTTAATTTCTCTGATTTAATAATTGGCTAGATTCTCTGAATTTGATAATTTTAATCTTTTTGTTTAAGCATAAATTGCATCTGCTTCTAAAGCTATTGGTAGTTTGAGATAGATTTCCCTATAATCTTCCATTCAATCTGAGGGGAAAGATTTCTGTTTTTTAATTCCCAGAAATGTTTGGAGAGAGCGGTTTGATGTTTTAGGTGGGGTTTAGAAAGTGATTGATTGTGATTATATAGGCGTTGTTTCCATGGTCCAGCAAAAATTCCTATATATATTCTTTCTCGTTATTGTCTTCGCTAGGATAGATGGTTGCTTGGTATATTAATTCTTCGGATCTACATATAACTCCAACTAGGCATTTGGTTTTTACTCTACAGTTACAGAGGGTTGTACTATATGTCTTTTTATGGTTATAAAATTTCTTTAGTATATTATTATTATGTGAATTGATGATATTATTAATACTTCTTGTTCAGGAATAACTAACTTTTAATGTCTTCCTGTTGAATATTTCCTTAGTGGGTTGTTCTGCTTAAAGTGCTTTTCAACTAACTTCAGAAAGTATTGCCCGATATTAATATTAGATAGTTTACAGAAAGGGGGGTTGAAACATAGCACTCTTCCTTTTCTATTTCTAGGTTCTTTAGTTCCAGTACTTTTGGGGGGTTCTAAGTGATGCAATTCCTGTTTGAAGTCCTTTTTTTAAGCGATGTTGTAATGTGTCATATTTTCATTAAAGATTTTGCTATTTGATGATAGTTTGTCGGGATTTGTTTAATTATTTGTTGGGGGTGGTTGGAATAGACCTTTATGTAGATATGGGTTTCATTATATTTTGGTAGGGTTTAAATGTGTTGTTTGACAAATTTAAAGGCCCTAATTGCTTTCTTTTCTACCCGAGAGGATAGAGGACCATTACTGTTAGGGTTAATGATGAGTCCGTCATCTCTGTACAGGCCTATTTGTTTGGGGTCCACTATCCTACTAAGGGTGTTTGGGATATAGATTCCTATTAAATCTGCGATTTGGGCGGAATCAAAAGCAACCATTGGGGCATCAAACTTATCACCGTGGCTCTTTATCCAAGTAGGATTATTATTGGATAATACAGATGTCCTAGATGCCAATTATGTATATGTATTTCTATCATGTGAGAACACCTGATTATATGTAAGTTGTGTTAATCTTGGATGCAGTCAATCGTGCATTCTTGAACTGATTATAGCTTCATGTACTGATCATTCTACCCATATGTGTACAGGTTAGTATCAAAATCCTAATGATGTATGCCGGTATATATGGATATATATATATGTGTAATATTTGTTAAGATCTATGGAAAAAGAAAATATATCACCTCGTTTGAGAGTTAAAAGTAGAAAAAGTAGATGGATAAGTGTACACAGGCGTACATTGTCTTTATGTATAGGGGTATATAAAATATATATGCTCTATACTTCTATTTACATTTTTGTATATATATATATATATATATATATATATATATATACGCACAAGATCGCCAAGACCTACCGCGGTTTCGCACAACGGCTCGTCAGGGCAACGGCAGACCAGGGATTAACCAAATAAATAGACACACCGAGCAAAGACTAACCAACCAGCATACCCAACTGGGGAAGGGGAGGTTCGGAGGAAATAACCAATTCGAATTAACAAAGAGGAAGTAACGTAGAGCAAAAACACACGGGTTTCCTCCGAACCTCCCCTTCCCCAGTTGGGTATGCTGGTTGGTTAGTCTTTGCTCGGTGTGTCTATTTATTTGGTTAATCACTGGTCTGCCGTTGCCCTGACGAGCCGTTGTGCGAAACCGCGGTAGGTCTTGGCGATCTTGTGATTTTTTCACGTGTGTTTTTGCTCTACGTTACTTCCTCTTTGTTAATTCGAATTGGTTTGTATCGAGCACTTTACATTCTTTGTGGTTGGTTCCGTTTGAGGGTTTTTTTTCTTTGCTGCGAGGTACTGTATGTATTGTCGGTACTCCGCGGTTTTCTTTTTTTTTTTCCCCTCTTGTCCAACGCTTTATAGCGACGGACAGTAACGGAGTTAGATTCTGCCGGTTATTTGTGGTCCTCAAGGTTTGCTTTTGTAAAATTTTAGGATCTAGATACGTACAGAGTCAGTTTTATTATATTATTATTAATATATATATATATATATATATATATATATATATATATGGATGTTATACATGTATGCGTGGATTCGCTCCTCATAACCTCATAAAATTGCGTGTGTGTGAACACAATATTGTGTGTGGATATAAATAGATGAATGTATGTATGAAGAACACAATTATGAGTATATATATGTATGGATGTGAGGATGTAAGTAAGTATGGAGATATATGCGCATTTTAGGAGTATGTGAGAGAATTAGTAGCATACTTATATATATATAACACTATTTATACGCGCGGAAATCCCGTCTTTATTAAATGTATATATGTGAGTATACTAACGCAAGATCTGTATGTGTACATGAAAAAGTGTAGGTCGGTAAGTATATATAAGCATAAACATAGTCACATTTGTCTGTATATGTGGGGATGTGTGTATATGTGTATATGGATATAAGTTAGTGTACATGGGTGGTTTAATTTATGGGGTTACACATACACACATATCCATGGAATTAGAAATAAGCGGTTAATGACTAAGCGGTCAGCATTTTCACGACTGGTCTGAATATCCCCAGCTGATCTGACGCCAATGCCTCTGTCTTGACTCTCTTTTCCTTTTTCTCTTCTTTCTTTCTTCTTTTTTTATGTTTTATTTCATTATCTTTCTCTTCAGTTAAATAAAATGCTTATTCCGGCAAAATTTGTTGTACCAAAAGGAAGTAATATTGTGTGGTTTGATGAAATGAGATAATTAAGCTCATTGAAATGAATTATAATTTATAACCAATTTAAATAACGTGTTGAGTTTTCATTTCTCTCTCTCTCTCACTCTCTCTCTCTCTATATATATATATATGAGGATTAACAATAAGTGATTAAATGTTTATGCTATAAAAAGATGAAGATCGAACATTATTTACACATATTAAAGGAAGAAAAATCTATATTAGATGCGTACCTCATGGTACATGTATGAATAAGTCCTCAATGAATGGTAGTACTTTTAGCAATGAAAGAAATAATAGGACTAGGACACTTATTAGATGAGTGATTCACTCTCTTGAAAATTATATTTATCTATGACATTGCTGTTATTGCTTCCAGAGACGAGCATTTGTCTTTTGACTTTGTATATGAAAAATAATACATATAATTGTTTGTAACCTTTTAAATCAGCTTAATATATTTTCTTGGAATTTGGTTTGAAAATTCTAAATTTTTATGAGAAAAATTAACCAATTTGGCAATTTATCTTGGAATTATTTAAACGTGTAATTATCATTATTATTTGTTTCAGAATTCATTTACTTATATTGGTTGTTACATTCAAAACGTTTTAGTCGTTGTACCCTCCAATCTTCTTAAGATGTTTATCATACACGGTAAACATCTCGGAATTTTTAATCGAGACCTTTATTCAATACATGGTGGCAAATTGTTCCCATTCCACATACTCTATATCAATGGAAGATGCTAATAAGCGCCACAAAGGTAGACTAGACTAAAGAGAATTAACTAATATGAGATATTTTTCCAAACATGGAAGCAAGATGAGAACAAGACTGAATAAAGATCTTCATTCTAAATTCCAAGATGATTACCGAGTAAGACAGACACCTGAAAAAGACCAGTGAGTACATGCTGTGAGTATAACAATCGAGCGGATACTAGTCTAAAAAGAAAATGATATAAAAACCATATTGGAATGGAACCAAATGAATCTTTTATACATAATGCTAACATTGAAATTCTTCTATTTTTTTTGTTTTTTAACTATCATCCTCGCTATTATTATTATAAATATCTTGCATTTTCATTCAGACAGCAGATATCAGGTGGTTATCACAAACAATTTCTTTTGCATCTACCGACTATTATAGACACTATTTTAATCATTATGTACCTCTGTTTTCTAACTTCCCATGCGCTTTGTATATTTTTTCAACTTTTCACTTTTTATTTCTCTTTTGGCTGAGATCATTTGATACAAATTGTCCATAATGTACTATTCCTTTAGTAAACGAGGAAACTTACTAAAATTGGATCATTTTGTTTAGGAAGGTTAGAGGGTATTCATCTCAATATTACAAAATTTGTAATTTGTAATTTGACAGGCCAATATTCTTTGCTTAAAAGGTTTAAATGAAGTCGTTTGTAGAATTTCCAGATTATATTTTTATATTTTACTAATCCATCGTCTTGCATTCAGTTTCATTCATCGTTTTCTCAACAGATGAAGCATTGGCCCGCAAGAAAATAACGTAATCTTGGGAGATCTAAATGCGGATGTATGAAAGGGATGTGAATAGTCGGCAATTATAGACTAGTATTCTGTAACGAGCGCACAAAAATGTGTTCAATAAACTTATCGAATAATAACCAACACCTACTTTAAAGAGCGCTTACGTCGCTTAAGTACATTCAAAAACACAGAACGAGGCACTAAGAAGTAGATACATACCAATAAATAGGATATTTCAGAATGCAGTTTTGCACAATAAAATTTGTCCAAGTTCCAACGATGGTACTGGCCACCTTTCTGTATTATGCAAAATTATACTAAGGATGAGAAAATTTTAAAAATCCAAAGAAACACCAAAACCCCAATCTAACAAACTCCAAGACGATTCAGTTTTCAAGCACATGTATGCTAACATATAATAGCTTTGATGATGCCAGAAATTTAAAGTGGAATTAACAGAAGCTTTAGTGACATCGTCAAACAAGATCATCCCAAGAAAAGAGAGACAAGAAATAAAAGTGGATTGCAGATAAAATTCTCGGCTTCTACTAATGTACTCTGTTATTTTCCATAATTTCTTCCTGTTTTATTGTGTCGCATCAAAGTACTATAAAATACTTTGAAGTACTTTGATGTGACACAATAGTATATTTTCTCATGGTCTCTAAAACTCAGTAGTCCCTTGGATCTTTGTCGTTTTATTACCTTGCCTTGCGTAAATGGTTAAAAACCAGGTTTTGAATTCAGAATTTTTTTTCTCTTAGTATGGTTGCCAACCAAAGAGAGACCAATCTGTTCTGTTATAAAATCTTAGCTATGGAAGAAGCCATCAAGTTATATGAAAGCAAACGCAATGGTCTCGCTTGGGTTATGAACTTGCCACTCCATCTCACTAAATCACTACGCCTTGCACATATCTTCCCTCGAATTATACGAGACATCATATAATTCCACAGGAAGTTCCTTTGTGTACATTATTATTACTATTATTATTATTATTTTCATACCTTAATTCTTTAGTGAATATACATGTAAACCGAGAGACAGTAAGTCAACTAAACTCATAATCATTCCTCTTCGTATTCTTAACGACTTCAACAGGGTTGTGCTTTCTTTTCTTTTTTACTGCTGTTATTATTTTTAAATTCTTTCACTCATTTTCAACGTTTTTTTGAGAACGGTACCAATAATCCGACGATTATGAGTTTTGTCATTTTGCCATTTTACATCCCTTGAAAAAGGTCATAGTCTTCATATTTGATTTCTTTTTTATCTCCCTCAATCCAACATTTGCTGAAAGTTTATATTTACTGTTTAGTGAAGCTTTATTCATTTTAATAAGTCAAATTTTCTGAAAACTTGAAACTCCGGATTATATTAAATATTAACATCGCATCACATTTTCATGCAAAATTGAAACTAAATTTGAGGAAATATAGCTCATATTATATTTTCTTGAAGCTATGTAACAGTATTTTAAATTTCTTTGATAACAAAATAGTTTCAGTGTAATTTTCAAAACAATGCATACAGAAAACACACCTATATATTTCATTAGTCATATATAATATAAGAAGTACATTATTTAGTTTTCTTTTTTTTTTAGTTTATTCCATTCTTCATTAGTGCATTCTATGCCTGATTTTTGCCCAAGAGCACTTATACCTGTGCAATAATCCAAGGATCTATCATCATAGAAAAATAGGGCAAACATTTTACTCTATTTCCGTACTAAAAAGCAAATTGTAATATATAATGGATATCATTTTGTTTTCTTTTAATATGGACAGTAATCTGAACAAGAGGTCTCCAGCATATTTCGAAAACTGAGGTCTGTTAATAAATCATTAAGTTCCTTCCGAGGCATTGTTGTTGGAATAAATTCTTCATTCTGTACAAGTCTCTGGAAGTGAAGCAGTAATATATTGAGTAGATCCGCGTCAGAAGCTGACGAGTACAGCGTAATAATCTTTTCGATGAGTGGAGTACAGAGCTATTATGAACTACTGTGTACTGACTGCTAATCTCTCTCTGAACCCTCGTATTCCCCGGCTAACTCTCTGTGAAAACGCGGTATTGTCCGGTCTTGCAATCAGTAGTATAAATATACTCAGGACGAGTCTATCTTTATGAAAAGGGAGAACCCTACAACACCCCTTCCCTAGCTTCTTTTTTTAGGGGAGTCAATATTTTTATGGTGCTTGTTCCTCTAATCTTTTTTATCCTGTTTGTTCTTTTAATCTCCTTGGATGCTTGCAGTCTTTGAATTTTAAATTCATCAAAAATCTCCTCCATCGAGTCTTCATTTTCCGAAGGTGACGAACTTGGCTCCTCTACCCGTCTTTTTTTGTATCTGATTGATATATCTCCTGTGAGTGAATTTTTCGCCTTGGATCGTGTAGAGAACATTCCCCAGTCTGCTTATTATCGTGCCTGGTTCCAAGTATGCAATATTGTTTCTGAACTTTTTGAAATAGACCCGTGTATACAATTAATAGTGTTTTCCGTCTTAGATATTTTGTATCTGAAGACCTCTGACCACTTGCTAAAGTTATCTAATGTTTTAAGATAGTAATATTCATCTATGGGTCCTGCATATTCCACGGGGACTCTAGACCAAGGTCTGTCCGCTCTAGGCCATGTTTTTTGTATATTTGGTGGTGCCTTTGCTGCCGCAGCGCATCTTCTACATTTTTCTACCATTTGAGTAATGCTGTTATTCATATTTGGCCTATAAACGCATTAATACGTTTTTTATGGGTGTCCTAGATGAAAGTCCTTCATAATTCGTCTTTGTAAAGATTTGGGTATGGTCACTCTTTCATTATAAAGTAATACGTGATCACGAATTGAAAATCTGTCCGCTAGATTTCTTTTTCTTTTATTTTTCTCTTTGAATGAATTCATTCATTTCAGCTTCTCTTCTGATTTCTAACAAAGTCACTGGTATTTCCCTTACTGCATTGCTTAGAACTTTACTAATTTTGTCTTCGGCTCTCAAAGCCGCTATTACAGAGTCTTCCAGAGGTTTGCATTTCGCAGGTACCAATCTAGATAAGCCATCCGCATGATAATTTTTTTTCGACGGTAGGAACTCTAGTTTGAAATTATAACTCAATAATATAGTTCCCCATCTCAGAAGTCCGTTGGCTGCGTAAATTGGTAGTCCTTTTTTTTTATCCGAATATTGTGAGAAGAGGTTTTTGGTCAGTTTGAAGAGTAAACTCTCTTCCATATATGTATCTGTGGAAGCAAGTAATGGCGAATATTATGCCTAACGCTTCTTTCTCAATTTGCGAATAATTCCTCTCTGCTGGTAACAGCGATCTAGAGGCGTGAGCTATAGGTTTCCTTGTGCCATCCTGCATCTTATGTAATATACAAGCTCCCATTCCCTGCGAGCTTGCGTCATTAGCAATGATGATTTCCAGCTTGGGATCAAAATGCGTCAGTGCTAGATCAGATGTTAATTTCTTTATGATCTTTTTAAAAGCTTTCTGTCAATCTTCCGTCCAATTCTATTGATTATCTATTTTCAATAGTTCATTGAGTGGATCCCTCAATTTGTGCACGTTTTCAATGAATTCACCGTAATAGTTTGTTAGACCAAGAAAGCTTTGCAATTCTGCGACATTTTTCGGTTCAAGTATATTTTCTTCTTGCAGATATCCTATGTAGATCTGGTTTTCTGCCACTTTCATTGATTATATGGCCTAAATATTTGATTTCTTTTTTTTAAAAAATCGCATTTTTTCTTCTTCACTTTAGAACCAAAGTCCTGAATTCTTTTAAAGACTTCTTTAATGTGCGTTGCATGTTCTTCTACATTATCGCTTTTGATTAAAATGTCTTCTAAGTAAGCAGTAGCAAATTTCTATCCTGTAAGCATGGTATCCATAGTCTGTTGGAAGATTGACGGTGCTACCTTTATCTCAAATGGCAATCTGTTAAATTTGTAAAGTTCTTTGTGAGTATTGATACATAATTTTTTTTGTACATTCTTCTTTTACTGAAATCTGAAGATAAGCTTCGCTTAAATCAATCTTAGAAAATACCTTACCACCTTTAAGCTTGGTAAATATTTCCTCCGCGCTTGGTAATGGGTACTGATAATTCTTGACAGCATTGTTTATCCCAGTCGAGAAATCGGCGCAAACACAGGTTTCTCCGGATTTTTATTTAAGTAGACCACTGATGCCACCCATTCATTGAATTCGATTTTCTGTGTCTTTCATTACAAATATTTTCAATTTTTCCGTTTTATCGTTGAATTTTACGTTTAGAATTACTTCTCCTTCAAAATTAATACGCTTCCCTGTAACAGACTTGGCGATTTTCTGTTTATGCATCATGGTGGGGTCTATTTAGCTTCTTCCATGTTTGTAAATTAATTATAGTTAGATGCGATCCTGAATCTAACAGTAATTTTACCTTCTTATTTAGAATCTCGAGTTCTACGTATTTTCTCGTGTTTAGCTTGTCTTCGTAGTCCATTCTAATAGTTCTACCCTACTAGTGCGTATTTTATTTCTGCATTTAGATGCTTTATGTCCCATTTTTCCACAAGCTAAACAGTTCTTGTATTTAAATCGACAGTTTTTATTCCAGTGGCATCCACCACATATGTAACATGCAGGTGGGGGGAGGCTTATTTTTTATTTGATCTCTGTCATCAACCGCCTTATATCTTGGATTTTTTTCTTTATCATTAAATTCTTGTTTTTCTTTCGGGGAGAATGAAAATCGTAAATTTTTGTTCAACTTACGTATGTGTGCTATTCTCGATTCCTCGATATCCTTAGAGTCTTTTTTGACAATTTTTGTAGCGTTATTCCAGCCTTGTTTTCAAGCTTTGTGTGCATTCTTTTGCGCATTTCGCTGTCATTGGCTGAGACTAATCCCTGTACGAAAATAAGATACTTAAAATTGTCCAGAGTCAATTCTGTTAATTTAAAATCATCGCAATGTTTGTTAACAATTGCGACGAACGTCGGGTCGTCCTCATTTTCGCTTTTTACGAGGTTGGGGCATTCCCACCTTTTGTGAAAAAGTGAAGTCTTTGGACTGAAGAGTTCTGTAAAGCATGCAACTGCCTCGTCAAACGTCAAATCGTGTTTTTTTTTTTGTAAAATATAGTCCACAAATTTTGTGTACTCCTCTGTTCCCAGTTTCCTGAGAACGTAATTTTTTTTGCTTCCGTCCAATTTTGGTAATCTATGGTGAAAATGTCTTCATGACGTCTGAAATTTTCCACGAAACTTTTATCGTCTTCTAGAGAGTAATTCTATTGTGTTCCAAATTGCCTCTTGGGAAAAAGTCGCCTCTTTTTCAATATTCTTTTCTTGCGAGTCACTTTTAATAGTAATCTCTGGAGTTGCATTTGTCTCTCTTCATTTATTCTTTGTGCTTCCATCTGATTTTTTTTCTAATTTTAACTGTGATTCAATCAAAATTTCCTCCAATTTTAGCTGTATCGCTTTTTGAAAGTCTTCCATTGTTTGCTTTGTTTCAGTGAGGGGTTTCATTTTTTACTGCTGATTTTTGTATTAAATCTTATAAAAATTTTCCTGTTTTGATTGTTGCGTAATGATTTTTTTCTTATTTAGTCGCCAATTAATAGCTCGAGGAGGAAAAAATATTGATTTTCCAAATACCTTTTGTTGGGAGTGACAAATTTTTCTTTCTATCTCTTATGTAATCTTTATTTCTTCGTACGTTCTTTTGTATTCATCGTTAATTGTTGTGACGAGTAGTTCTTTATAAATCCCTGAGTCGTCCCTTAATTGTTGTACGACGTGGTTTGCCAATTTCTATGGGATGAGGTCTTTCTTTTTGCTTCTTGCGTCCATGCCAATCTTCGTTACCAAGTTGTTATGCAACCAGATCTTCCTTTCTGCAAGAGTTCTTTCAAATTGTTGTGTCTACTCGTGTGGCAATATGAGTATTTTGTAGTTCTTTGTGTGAGTTCTTTCGAATCTTGTTGCCAAATTGTTGTGGTCGACGTGACTCTCGAATTCTAGTCACCAAGTTGTTGTTATCCCGGCAATGAGACCCGCACAAATAAATGAACAACGACCAGTAATTGAGATAGAAAATAAGTGTATTAACGTAAGGATACAGACTTGAATGAAGATTAGTAGTCCAGGAATGCGGGCTAGTAAAAAGTATATGTACAAGTCTCTGGTAGTATATTGAATAGATCCGCGTCAAAAGCTGACGGGTACAGCGTAATAATCTTCTCGATGAGTGGAGCACAGAGCTACTATGAATTACTGTGTATTGACTGCTAATCTCTCTCTGGACTCTCGGTTAACTCTCTGTGAAAACGCGGTATTCTCCAGTCTCGCTTCTATAGCAGTAATAAAAAATATACTCAGGACGAGTCCATCTTTATGAAAAGGGAGAACCCCACAACATTTACATTTTTTATTTAACACCTAAAATTATAGCCAAATTATTGGAAATAACGAAAATATTTTTCATTTTGAAATTATTTCAACTTTTTTAGTTTACGATTATCTTTTTATTTATTGTTCTTTCTCGTGCTTTACATGAGTAAATATAGTATTGTTGCTCTGGTGTGTTTCGCTCTGCTGTTATTAGTTTACGTTCTTTTCTTATGAATTGCTATTGGTCGTGATTGTTTCTTTCATTTTTGTTTGTAACTTGACTTTCAATCAGCATCACCAGTTCATTTCGGCTGCAGTTTCTTTTTCCTTGTCTTCTACTTCTTTGCTCAATTATTCTTTTTCTTTTTATTTCTTTTTGTTTTATATTGTTCTTGTTTTGTTTTTTTTTTTGTTTTTTGTGTGTGTGTGTGTGTGTGTGTGTGTGTGTGTGTGTGTGTGTGTGTGTATTTTAGTTTTTGCTCTTCTGGTATTTCTTACTTTCATTTTTCTTTCTCTATTTGGATAGACGTTTTACAGTTGTTAACTAGACCTCTCAGTTTTCTTCCTTCTTTACATCGATTCTATCATTAATTTTCTTATCCCTTTTTTTCAACGGTTTTATTTCTTTTTGAAAAAGAATCAGAATTAACTCACTTTGGATAGTGTTCAGGTTTTCATATTTATTATATCTTATTTGATTTGTACTCTAAAATCTTCCTTATTCTTCGAAAATGATGTCGCTTTATTATTTCACTATGGTTTTATTGTGGTATCCTCCCTTTAAAAAGTTTATTTTGTACTCTTCCGCTAATAATTAGTAGGAAAGGAGGCTTCTCTGAAAACAGTTGAATTGATTGAACACTAGACAACACGCACAAGTTGTTAAAAACTCTTCTGTTTCTAAAGCAAAATGCTAAGAGGATGTAGACTAGCTTAAGACCAATACTGACAGCATTCTTTGTTTTTAATGTTGTTTTTACTGTTAAATATACAATATATATATAACACATTATTTTATTTCTGAAACCTTTCACTTGGTCAAAACAGCTTTATAAATCATAAATGATATAATCCGAGGTATTTATTTATCCACACACGCACTGAAGAGGTTGGTTAACTCAATCAGAACCGATGAAGAAGTCAGATACAGTCATGACTTCTCTATCGCTTATGAACTGACAAAGAATAGTTGAAAAGCAAGAGTGGGGCTACCTGACTTGGACACTTCTAACCACTTGCTAACCAATGTTAATGTTTCCTGAAACCATCACCTGATACACCATTTCACATGACAATATTTACGCCAAAGCCGACTAAGACTGCTTCAGATCTTATATTAGGGAATGTAACTTTTTTCAAAAACTGAACTGCCAGAAATGCTTCCTTCACCTAAGAATGGATTCTATCAGATATGAATTATTTTATCCCAAGTAAAAATACCTGCAGAAATTAAATAACCAGAATGTACTGCAGAGATATCCCACCGCAACCATTTTGCAATAAACTTTGCCTCTGTTTCGTTAGATGACAAAAACAACTGTTTACCCTATTTCCCTCTTCTGAAGGCTGTAATGTCTCAATCACAATGCGGGAAGTTTCCAGACCTTTCAAAAGCTTTGAAGCTAAGAAGGCCACTGGTACGGATAAAATCTCAGTAACTTCTTAAGTATATCAGCCCATTTTCTTATTTTTGCAATACTTAAAAATGGCTGCCTGAAGTGACCAAGTATAAGGAAAGTCAAATGTGTTCCCTGTTTTTAAGAATGCAGGTAAGTACTCATGTATGTCGCAATCCGTATGGATATCAGCAAACTCTTCAATGTTTGTTGAATACCTCAACATGAACCTGTATGGATTTCCCTCTGTTAAATCAACACATGACATCTTAACTGTCGTTAATCATTGATTCATCAAGGTCAGTCAGTTAACTGCCATACGTGATACACGCTTGGGCGGTCATGTCTGACAATGTCTGACAATGTGTGCCATTAGGGACTGCTACTCTCCAGCGATGGAATCTCTGGAAGTGCTCTCTAACAAGTTCTTCCTAATAGGAAGGTTCTTAAATATCGTTATTAGTCGTCGGAAACGAGGTCGATACCGGCGTTTATCAGTGTTCTCTTCGCGTTTCTACCTTCTTTCTACTCTATGGTATTGATCTGGATAAGAATATACTTCTATCTTTAGAGAATATCTATGCGTATTACATAGGCACCTCCAGCCATTTTTCTATTCCTAAATTTAAATTTAAATTTTTAAAATAAATAAGTTATCTTCAAGCTTTAAAATTAGCTTTAATTGAAAGCCAGAGGATTAAATTTAATAATCCCAGTAAGAAAAATACTTTGGTGTATTTTAAACCAAAATTATATTGATTTGAATCAAAAATTTCTAAATTAAAAAAAAAGTTTTTAAAATTTCAAACTTTCCGCCATTTTTCATCGATTGTAAACAGAAGCCAATTCTCGGTTTTAAAAAATCTTACAAAAATAAAATACAGTTCGCTGACATTATTTTCTTCAAATTACCGAATGTAAACTTAATTTAAGTTGACTTGAAACAAGAATTACTTACTGCCTGAAATGTTTCAAAAAGCATTTCTCAATTACGGTAACTTTGGTATCATAGCTGTCATCACCTTATCAGCAGCTGACAATGGATGATTTATCCGGCCAAAAGTATGGAAGACGAATTTGGTATAAATCTTATTCATACAAATCGTTTTATTATTTTTAACTATGTTAAAATTAACAATTTAACACAGTTTTCAGCAATTATCCAATATTTTATGGAATTTTAGTTAGTTTAGCTTTGTAGGTTTACATTTGAAGACGTTTTAATGAAAAGTACATGATAATGAAAACGATGAATGATTGGTAAACAAATTATGATAAAGTTTAAAGTGTTTAATCAAATTATCAAAAGTTGACAATTGAAATTTTTGCAAAAATTAATCTGGATGTTTTTTCCACTGTTTGGCTGGAGAATATCTTCGTATCTTGGGTTTATGATTTTAAATGTATGTACACGTGAGTTCTTGAATATACATATTACTCACATATATACACATACATTTTTCGCATTCGTTTACCTCATATAAATGCAGTGCTGATTTCAGGTGAAGTTGTGGAAAAAAATTATTTTATCCTTTACAAGGCAGTTTTTCTAAAATATGAATAAACTAGCTGTATTAACCCGGCGTTGCTCGGGGTTTTTAGTGCTTATGTTGAAATGGTAAGGTCAAGTGCTTATTAAAAAAGCTCCAGTATGAGGTTGCCGTGACGCGTAATTTGAAAAAATGCGAAGTAAGTATTAATTTTTGTTGTATTTGTAAAACGGGATTCATGCTTGATCGATTTTGCCAATAAACGGAAATAATGTATGAATATTTGAAAGAACGGGTGGGCAGGACCCGTAATGTGATGAGATGACATTGTGACAGAGAAGTGGATGCATTGTCCCTGCAATATTGGAGGGGGTTGGAACCTTGTAGAAAACGCAAAATTTTTATGGCATATGATAAAGAAGAAGTTAAAAAAAACGATTTTTGTTGGAATACAACCAAGCGTTTCCGGGAAATAAACGATCGCAAAAAACAATATTTTTCATTAATTGCTGCCGCACCCTGTGTGCCAATTGAAATTTTTATTCACATATCAATGCAGCAGACATTGATCTACCAGAGACTCGATTTTGCTTGCGTCTTGGAGAAATGCATAAAAGTGCGAAAAAAAAACCCCGAAATTATGTTTGTCGTTGATTTTTTGACGAACCCTGAAGATTGATTCAAAATCTTTTGTGCCCATAAAAGGTTCGGATCTTGATCTACAAGTTACTCGATTTTGGTTAAATTTCATTAAGACGTCTCGGAGAAGAAGAGTTTGTAAAGTCTAAGCGTTTCGGTGGTTTCTGCCGTACTCTGTAAATCGATTCGAAAGATTTTATGTACATAAATGTTTCATGTCATGATCGACAAGTGGCTCACCTTTGATTGAAATTAGACCAAGAGTTTCGGAGGAGTAGGGTTTTTTAGAATGGAGACATACAAACACATACAGGCAGACAGACATATTCATATATATATATATATATATATATATATATATACTACCGGCCATAATTATTATGCCACCCCAGTGTTTTCAAAAATGATGTATTTCATACTATTTTTAGTATTTATTGCCAAGTGAATAATTGTGAATGAAAATAGAATAGTCCTTTTGTTAATATTGCACTATAACATGTGCATCAATGAATTTATAAATATTTAACAAATACCTATATTGCAGTTTCATCAATGACAAAAAATATTGAGGGTGTTTTGGACGAGTTCATCTTTGCTTCCTTGCCTTGTAAAATTTTGTAAAATAGTGATAACAAAAGAGCCATTCTATTTTCATTTGGCAATAAATACTAAAAATAGTCTAAAAAATCATTTCTTTAAAAAAAAGACTTGGGTGGCCTAATAATTATGGTCGGTAGTGTAGATATACGAAAAGAAAATCTTGAGTCATTTGTTCAAACATTTTCAGATTGTATTTTAAACATTGTATTGGTTATGCTTCATTTTAATTGAAGTAGACAAAGAAAATAATGATTAATCAGGAACGCAAATAGATTTTTAAGTTAAGTATCGTAAAATTATAATAGATTATCTAACCAATTAATTAAAAAAATAATTATCTTAATAATAATACATAATTGATAATTGTTAGATGAAAATATTAAATATTGTATCTACACGAGTCGAAATGTTTGCTTGAATAATGTGTTATCTACAAATTATGTTGTGCCCTTCAAAGCATAAATTTGGAGAATACATGCAAGTTGTCAGAAAAATAAGCATCCTCCAAATGTTTATGGCAATGCAGCACAGTTTGATGAGTCGTGAGACAAACAAAAACTTGTTCTAAAAAACACACGCAATAGTCCCGTGTTGTACTGAAATACAATTGTCGCACCTTTAAAAATATGTGATTTTAAAGTTTATGCAATATTTGACGAAAAAATCTTGCTCCGTTATTTTGCACCAGAATTATGATAGAAAATAAATTTGTGCGACGTCCCCTTAGTCACTATAGGTAAATCATCATTCACCTACTGTAAGGTGCAAAACAAATTTTTTGAATCATTAAATTTAATGAAAAATTATTATTTCGGTTAGTAAATGTTTTAAATTTGAATAATTTTTGCATTTTGTCTCATCATAAAATAGTAAAACGAATTAATTTCAAGTATTTTATATTTACATAAAACAAATTGTTGTGCCTATTTTATTACTCTGTTTACATGGAAATTAACTAGAATGTGATTTATATACGTCGACGTTCTTGGGACAGTATATTATCGTTTTGTTTGATTTGGTTTGTAGGATAGATTACATGCTGAAAATAAATTTTTCATCAGAGTTGATATGGTCTTAAATCGATTATTTTATTACTATTTTAAAATTGTAGCATTATGAAAGGAACAGATAAATACAATAGAATTATTTTAAACATTTGCCAGCATCCCCAGAATAAACAAAAATTAAATGACGTAATGAAAAAGAAATATCTTCTAAAATATAGGAGTTTGTTTATCTTATAGTATTATTTTTATAAATTAGTTTTGAAATACCTTATTAAAATGCATATCCTTTGTTGTATTATTTAAGTTTGATAGACTTAAATAGTTCATAGAATATTTGCCTCTAGATATTGAAGTAAGTGATTAAACTACTGTTTTCAATCTTATTCCTTTTCTTATTCTTTGATGAAAAGAACATTTTTTTGAAAATAGTTGCTTAAAAATTCATCTTAATTTTATTTACAACAAAATCAATTATTACTTAAGATTTATGCCCAAAATATTAAATTTAGTCGTTTGCATCAAACCTGAAAATTTTAGTCGCATTTGAAATACAAAAATATTAAATTCGATATCACAATTTTAAAATAAATGTAACTCATTATTTTACCTAATTACTTATTCGGTCTTTCTTATTTAAGCTTTAGAAGATTTGCCTATTTTCATATCAAAAAGATAGAAGTGGAATTTTTGAAGTTATTTCACTTGAGTTACGAAATTTATATCAGGTAACGAACCAAAGCAAACTCATGGGAAAGTTATCAATCCATTTTATGAGTTAACATTTCTATGAAATGCGCCTTAAACTACTGTTTTCGTGTTAGTTTAAAATAAGTATTACGTGAATTATAGTTTCGGTCGCATAAATACCTTGGGAAATAATTTACTTTGTTTTCAGGTCAGAATAATTTTTCAATCTTTGTCAATAGCAAAAGTAGATTTCGAATTTTAAGCTTGTATATATCGTTTTCCTAATCCGCAAATTTTTGGAGTGTATAGAATGTTTCGCTTGCCAGGTTTGCTTGTCAGGTTTTGTTCCTTGAGTTGCTTTAAAAGAATGTTTATCTTCTGGCATTAAAAAATGAATCACTTTATAGAAGACTATTTTACATGTCATAGGATTAAGAGAATTTAAGAATATAATATAATGATATATTTTGACTAAAGGAGATTTTAAATAAATATAGCATGATTGTGTTTTTAAGATAGGAAAAAGAAATTTAACCCAACCCTACAAAAACAACATTATATCCCAGATTCACCATCTCTTATCCCAATATATGTGTCTTCGTTCCAACTCTTCAGAGGTGGAACTCCATCTTTTTAAGGTTCATGTCTGAAACTGATAAAGATCCACTTATCTCAATTCGGTAATACGTAATTTCTCTAATAGTGAAATATGATCTTTGAAGTAACCACGAATCTACATAAAAGACTGGGTTTTATTTGTCATATACCTCCAAAACGCAGACACTGGATTCCCGTTAATGTGCTTTCGTGTGGCAATTGTTCGCAGCATCTCTCTTTTCCTCCCTCTTTATCATCCACAAGATGATGGAAGTGCAATGATCGAGAAAATAACTGAGAAGACCGATAGTATCCTCTCCAAGCATTACTCGGCTAACATTCATATTTGTCCGATTTTAATACTCACAACAAAGAATGGCTAGTTCATGCGAACAAAACCGATGATGTAATAAACCAATCTGACACAGATTGTTGATGAACACACCCGTGTTCCCGATACAAAAGGACATCAAGCGAATCTCTTAGGCCTCTTCCTCACATCCTTCACTGTCAGTCAGTTAGTTAAGTGCCATACGTGATACACGCTTGGGCGATCATGCCTCGAAAGAGGCATGACTGACTGGGCAGAAGATTATCCCGCAGTAGGTTGCCATTGTTTTCTGCGGTAGACTGGTTGCCGACCAAGGCTATAGAACCCAATCTGTCCTGCTATTTAACCCATAACTGGAAGGAATAGACGGATTAATACCTTTCCCAAGGGTATTTGCGCGTAAGTGAATGCAATGGATTCAACTGGAATTCGAACTCGGCTCCCCGGTTTCTCGTTCCGAGCCGATATCCACTGTACCACAAGGCTCATCCTTCACTGTAAAATGCGTTATTAAAGTGTTACCACTCTTAGGTCCTTCACTATTTGGTTGACGCCAAACCAAAGACACCTCCTTATATGCCATGATAATAAAAGAACATGAATTAAAAAGACAGAAAATGACAATTGAGAATGCATTTACATTTTTGAAGGCGAAAGTTGATTGAAAAGCAAGTAGCCAGAAAATAATTCTAAAAGCGAGAAGTGCGAGTAAAGAAAATATTATAACTGAACTTATAGTTACGTCTAGCAATTTCAAGGATATAATGATGAGATATAGCTTCCAATCTAGTGCTTCGCTTAAATTCATAGACTCGAATTATCAAAGAAAAAGCTCATCTGAATAATGACAAGTAAATATTTTTTTATGTAATCATTTCACCCGAGGCGACAACTGGTGTGCAGGGGGTTACAGTGAGAGAAAAAAAGCAAGGTACAGGGGATGTGGAAGAAAGGATAAGAGGTGGGTGGGAATCAAGGAGATAGAAGATGGAAATGGACGTTGCATTTAAACTTTCGGAGATTGTTGCTATCAGGGAAGCAACCAAATAAAAGGGAGTTCCGCAAACAGAAAGTGCAAGATAATAAATCTTTAGAGTAGAAAAGGCGGTTACATTTAACTATTTCGATGGTAAAAGGGTGGAACATTGATGCCAATCTAGTAGCACGCGTAAGTACATGTGGTCGGGGAACCAGGGGAAAAAGCTCGACAGAGAAGTTGCCATGTAAATGCTTGTAGAAAGAACAGAAGGAAGCCACATCATATTAATGAGAAAATGACTGAAGGTAAGCTGCTAAGTCAGGATCAATTATTTTACAGACCCTTTTTGGATTTTGTCGAGAACCTCATAGTGAATAGCAGGAGCACCCGACCAGATATTCAATGCACGGATGAAAGGTAGATTTATAAATGCGTAAAATGGATTGTGATGGGAAAAACGTCCTAGCCTGACACAGTGATCCAATTTTCCTATCAGTAAATGCAGCTATTGCTTTGATATAATCATTCCATTTGAAGTCGTTTAAGAGAGTGAGGCCAAGGAGGCAAAGTATGATACTCTCTAAGAAACTAGCGTCATCCATTCTGGTGATAGAAAGGAAATTTTCTTTATGGTAGTTAAAGAAGAGCAGCTTAATTTTGAAGGCATTAAAACTTACGAGTCATTTCCTACCCCATTCAATCATATATTGGAGGTCCTTTAGAAGGGCAGCAGTCAGGTTTACTTTGTCGGCCTCGGCAGATTTTCTATTGATATGGGAGTAAATGGTGGTGTCATCTACATAGATGCCTACTTCGAAACTGATTACATCAGGAAAAGCATTGACAAAAATCAGAAAAAGCATATGATCTAGGATAGAGCTTTGAGGGACGCCTGAATTTGTATGAAATCATCTGGAAGCTTGCTCGTTCAAAACAAACTTCATTACACGATTTGATAGGTACAAATAGATTAAATCAAACAATCGCCCAGAAATACCGTAGTTGCACAGAAGGTTAACATACCAAACTCTGCAAAATGTTTCCGATATCAAGAGCTCGAGCTTTTCTATTCTTATCAAGAATTTAGTATATATATATATTCACTGATGGTCGTTAGCACATTAGCAGTAGATCTAGCAAAGCGGAAGCTATCTTGTCTGTCAGCGATAAGATTGTGATATATGAGATGCTTCACTATTGATAATGGTCTCGAATAACTTGCCAAAAAGAGGTAAAAAGCTTATAGAGCGATAATTAGAGATAATTATAGGGCTCGCAAGAATTCTTAAAAATAGGGACTACAGAAAAATACTTCCAACAACTAGGAAAGCAGCAACCATTGAGGTAATAGATATAGAGTTTGGAGAGGACTGAAACCAGCTCAAAGGCACATTTCTTTCCATCACCTCCGCTTGTCTTATGGAAGTCAAGGATAAAATTATACTAGAGACCAGAGATTGGGTTATATATATATATATTACTCAGTTGAGCCTCAGTTCTAGGTGGTAAACTGCGTATGGGTACTACAGACGAGTCAAGTGTGGAATTAGTCGAGAATTTGCGAGGAAGAGTACACAATCTGTAAATGTGAAGGCTTCGAATAAAGGAGGGATTGAGGGTTTTCTCTTGTTTAGCACACTCTTGCAGAGCCACCAGTAATCTTTGGAACAAAATTTGGTCTATGCTATACGCTGCTTCATTCTATCAGTGAACAACAGCTTGGCATAGTTTAGGATACGCTTACATTCATTACGAGAAGAGACAAAGACGTTTCGCTTTAGTAAAGACGGAAGAAGTGATTCTTGTGAGTGATAACATCCAAAAAAGCAGGAGAGAACCAAGGAGATGCACGAAATTTAAGTCGAAATTTAATAGCTGGATGAAAGCATCAATGCCGGCTTTCACATAGGAATGAGGCTTCAGAGGCGTTATCATGAACAGAGAGACTAAAAGCATTATTCCAATATCGCAAGGAAAATCACGGAATTAATCTCAGTCCGCTCATTGATAGCAGTCAGATACTCTGCTGGTAGGAGGTTCCTGGGAGGAGGAGAAGTATAACGAAATATGTACAGACGTCACGGCATAATCAGAGTTATCGAGAAGGCATAGCTGCATAAAATAGCAAAAGACAGGGAAGAGATCTAGAAGAGAAGCTAGCCCAAGGTGGTTACTAGGGAAATGCGTTAGAAAATCCACCACTTGCGTCAGAGCCTAAGTGAATGAGAAGTTCAGCGTTTGGACTCAAGCAAGATCATAGACAAAGTTCCCCAGCCATCTAGCATGAAGCAATCAAGAGAGAAAGGGAAGCGGTAGAAAAAGAAGAGATAGCTTACTGAGTTTAACAAAAAGAGAGAGACAGAGAGACAGAGAGAGTGGGAGATAGACCGAGACATACGTAGGAGTGGACAGGAGATTCAACGGAGATCTCCATAGCCAGAGGATGATGTTCGCTGACACAAACACCCAGGCCATGCATTTGGACATTTGAGTCCTTCTTAAAGAGAGAAAGGTGTGCAGGAATCGAGAAATCAACGAAGGGAATTGTCAGGTTGAGGTTAGTTTCGCAGAGAGTTTGGATGTCAGGGGACATTTCGTAGAGAAACGATTCTACACTGCAGAAGTTGCACGGATACCACGGTGTCATATGCCTTCCTCGTCGATAATCACGAATACAATTATACACCGATTCAGGAATATTTACATTCTTCACATCTATAGACGGATACGAGTCATCCCTTCTATATCGTGGCGAATGAACAGCAATGAAAAAAAAAATAAAAGTAAACAGATAAGATTACTGTTCGATCGGTATGATCGAAATGTAATCTTCTCAGTTCCGCTTCTTTATAAACACATGCACTGACCAACAATCCAAGGATGAACAACAAGGCAAAATGGTTTTTGGTATAAAATTTTAATACATGAACAAAATAATAGAATAGAAAAAAATGTCTGAGTAAGAATGTCCAATGACTCGAATCTCAAAACTTATGTTGGGATATAGAATTGGTCGAAATAACAAATTACGGCGGATGCAGAAGATTATTAACACATAATCAAAATGGGAGAGGGTATGCATAGTATTATTAAATATGTGACATGATGTTTGCAATAATATAATATTGGTGGATATATGTATATATCTCTAACACGGGGCCAAAAGTACAATAACTTATCTTTATGTTCAAGTCTTTTTTCACTTTCTTTTTTTCTTTCTTTTCTCTTTCTTTCTTTTATTTTCTTTCTTCTTCTTCTTCTTTACACAAACTCGGATTCAAATGCTGCCCGACTGTAATAAATGTGTCTGCAATTTTCTTCACTTCTTTCTTCAACCGAATGTATTTTCAGCACGCAAACGTCTCTGCAAATCTCTTCACTTTGGTTTCTTCAACTGAGCATTGTCTTCTCTGCGTCAATATCTTTCTTCATTGATGAACCATTCGGTCTAGTCTTCTTCTCAATTTAACGAAAAAAAAATGCACTTATGATTCTTATCCGGAGTTGCTGAGATGAATTACTTGAGTTACGTCATTATAAAAATGCGCTTCCTCTTTTCATTTATAAACTGTCGGAGCTTCAGCATATCATGACTTGTCCATTCAAAGTCTAGCTCGCAACTAATTAAATTTTCTTTATTTCCTTGTGACTTGCATTTAGGCGCAAGTTTTAGCTCCTGCTGCTTCATGACCTCATGTCTCGCCCCTGTCAAACTTCTGTCTAGACATTTGTTGCTAAGTTTATTTACGTCAGTCAACCTCTGTCCTGTTATTCCCAAAATGACTATAGTTTCCCACGTGACTATCCTCTGTTTCCTAGCGAAGACTAAGTTTAGTATATGTGTGTAGGTATGTGTGTGTGTTAATCTGCATTGGTTAGACATCCCAACGTAAACGAAAAAAAGCATTTTTTCAACAACATATTCCAACGTCTTCTGAACAAACAATTGTTCCTCTTTCTTTTTTTCTGGTTACATTATCAATATATACACACTTTCTCTTCTTTTTTTCATATATAACAAAATATACATGAAAATCTTCTTACAGCTTTATCAAAGTATACACACATTTTTTTTCAGTTTTATTAAAATACCCTCATTCTTCCGATTGTACTGTCAAAATATACACATTTTTTCAGGTCCATCAAAATACATACATTATTTTCTTATAGCCCTGTCAAAAATATACACATTTTCTTCAGTTTCATCAAAACATATACATTGTTCTTATAGTTCTGTCAAAATATACATACATTTTTCAGTTCCATCAGTATATATACATTATTTTCCTATAGCTCTGTCAAAAATATATCCATCTTGTTTTCTTCAGTTCCATCAAAATACACATTCTTTTACCTAATCTTTTCCGAATTATGGTTAATATTTGCATTCGCTCTCTCTTTTTTTTAATATCTCGACAACGTATCCGCTATTTTATTTGTTGACCCAACAATGTGTTTTATTTGAAGGTTAAATTCCTGCAATATTAGGCTCCAACTCTGTAGACTTCTGTTTTTGTTCCTCATGCTATCTATGAACTTTAATGGATTATGATCAGAATAAACAGCTGTAGGAGAAAGAGAATTTGTTATATAAACCTCAAAATGAAGAACTGCTAATACTAATGCTAAAGCTTCTTTTTCTATTGTTGAATAGGATTTCTTGGAATAAAAGCTTATGAGAGTTCTCTGTCTTCATCTTCTTGCATTAACACAGTTCCGAGTCCCACGTCACTGGCATCTATGTGCATCTGAAATGCCTTGTTGAAATCTGGGGCCTTTAACACTGGATTTGATTTTAACTTATCTTTAATGGTTTCTAATGGAAGTTCACATTCCGTGGTCCATATAAATTTGTGCCCCTTTCCTAACAAGTTTGTTAATAGCGTAATTTTCTTCAATAACACCGATAATAATTAGCCATCCCTAAAGATCTTCTTAGACTTCGGCTATTAGTGGGACGAGGAAATTTTGCGATGGCTGCCGTCTTCGCCTCTATTGGTTTAATATTTCCTTGCCCTATCACATGTCCCTAATATTTTACCTTGGCATAATAAAATTCACTCTTGCCAAGATTTACTGTCAACATTGCCTCTTTTAGTCTATCAAAGACTTTCTGTACCGTATCCATATGCTCATTCTCCGTGTCACTGTAAATTACGACATCGTCGATATATGCATCGACTCCCGGATATTTATTAGACGTACAAACGTAGCCTGTGAGTTCCGCATACCAAATGGAATAACACGATATTGATATGCCCCATCTGGTGTAACAAACGCTGATATCGTCTTCGCTCTATCAGTTAACGGTACAGCCCAATATGCTTTCAGCATATCTAACTTGGTAATATACTTAGCTTGACCAATCCTGTCAATACAATCCTCCATCCTGGGAATTGGATAAGCGTCTGCCTTTGTGATGCTATTCACCTTTCTATAATCTGTACAAAATCTTACAGTTCTGTCCGGCTTGTCCTAAACACACAGGGTGATGCCCATTCACTTTGGCTAAGCTCAATGATTCCGTGTTCTATCATATATTTAATTTCTTCTCTCATGGTCTTCAATTTTTTGTGGTTCAAGCGATACGGATGCTGCCTGACCGGTTGCTCCGAGGTCAATACTATGTCATGGACTGTGGCATTAGTCTGATGCGGTGTATCTGAGAATACATTCCGATATTTCTTTATTTGTGTTCCCAATTTCGGCTTTACATCATCAGTTAGATGAGCTAACTTTTCCTCCAAATTCTCTAATATTTTAGAGTTTTCTAGTCTAAGAGGCTGGTCCTTCTCTGTCCAGTGGTTATCTTCTCCATATCTTCTCACCTTCCCTTTTCTTGTTCACGCGCTATCATTATCGTTTGCTTTTCCTCTCTCTTCTAAAATCTTTTCAGCATATTCACGTGGCATACCATTTTACTTTTTCCTTGACTATGAAATAATTCAAATTACTAAGTTTTTTCAGTACCTTAAACGGCCATTGATATATTGACTTGAACGGCTGACCGTTCAAAGTTAGCATCATGAGTACTTCATCACCATCTTTTAATTGTCTGTCAACAGCCTTTCTATCATAGTTTTCCTTCATATTCACCTGATTATTTCGTAAATGTTTCTTTGCCAGTTCTTGAGCAGCTTTCAACTTCCGTCTCATACTCGCTACATATTCATGCATATTGCCATGCATAGGCTGATCTAACATCCATTTATCTTGTAATCACTTGAGTGGTGCTCTCACTCGATGTCCAAAAATTAATTCGAAATGACTGAATCCTGTAGATTCCTGAACTGCGTCACGCATTGCGAATAACACAAAGGGTATTCCCTTATCCCAATCTTTTTTGGTTTTCCATGCAGCATGTTCTCAACATTGTCTTTAATGTAGCATGAAATTGCTCCAGCGCTCCCTGAGACTGCGGATGATACGCGCTCGATTTAACGTGTGTAACTCCCAATTGATTTGTGACCTCCTTGAATAGATTTGATGAAAAAATTGGATCCTTGATCCGTCTGTATTATTTTTGGCAGGCCCATTCTCGTGAAAAAGGTTACTACAGTGTCCGCTACCTTCTTTGCCGATATGTTTTTTAATGGAATCGCTTCAGGGTACCTAGTGGAAGAGCACATTATAGTTAACAGATATTTGTGCTGATTTTTGGTCCGCGGCAAAAGTCCAACACAATCGACTAAAATTCTGTTAAATGGTCCTTCCATGACTGGTATTGGTTGCAAGAGTGCCTCTGGAATCGGTTGATTAGGCTTACCCGAAATCTGGCATGTCTGACACGTTCGGCAAAATGACCTTACATCTTCCCTTATTCCAGGCCAGTAGAAATATCTAGTAATTTTGTCGTGTGTCTTCGCCACTCCTAAATGTTCAGCCCACTGGCTATCATGGGCCATAGACAATCTCTTTACGGTACTTTATAGGTATTATTATCTGCTCATATTTATCACACTTATCAATTTCAGCATAGACCCGTGGTTTTCATTGCCTCGTTAGGATGGCCTCTCTGATATAGAAGCATCCCAATTTATTTTCTTCTTCTCTACTTCTTCCAATTAGAGAATATAGTTTCTTTATTTCCTCATCGACTTCTTGTGCTCTTTTAAATTCTTCTCAGGTTACGTTCAATCTGGGACGTGTTTCTGTCCGGCTATGTTTTCCCGCTTCATCTCTTATATCTATTCTTTTATTTGTGAGTGATCTCGCCCTTCTATTTTTTGTCTTTTTCCGAGTTGTTAAATGGACCTCCTCTTTTCATTCATATGCTCTCGGAGCTCCAGCATATCATGACTTGACTTGTCCATTCAAAATCTAGCTCGCAACTAATTAAATTTTCTTTATTTCCTCGTGACTTGCATTTAGCTCCTGCTGCTTCATGACATCATGTCTTGCACCAGTCAAACTTCCGTCTAGACATTTGTTGCTAAGTTTATTTGCGTCAGTCAACCTCTGTCCTGTTATTCCCAAAATGACTATAGTTCCCACGTAACTATCCTCTGTTGCCTAGCGGAGACTAAGCTTAGTATATGTGTGTAGTTATGTGAATGTGTTGATCTGTATTCGTAACAACGGATGATGAAGAAAAAGATGTTGAGGGGTTTAGGTGTTTTTTTTTTTGTTTCGGTTGTTTAATGCGATGATTTATCGCTATTTTGGTAAAGAGAGGCCTAGAATAGCATTAGCTCTCGGTCATCTAATGCAACATATGGTGGAATGGAACTGGCACAGACTGCAGCATAATGTGGCTCCAGGAAAACGTCCATGCATACATGACATGGCAATACAAGAACCCTGATACTCTTCAAATGTTGATCAGATCAGCCTCTCAAGATACTACACAAGAGTTTAGGCTCTTGCCAGCCCGGCACCCTCAGTGTGAAAAGACGTTGCCACCATCTACACACATCACAAAAAAAAAACTCGTTGCAGCACTGCTAAGACGAAAAGAGAAAATAACTGGGAACCCCTTCCTAAAGAGGAACCAAAGGATGGTCCTCCTCTTCAAGAAAATAGGAAGGTGTACGGACCGGACGATAGAATATACTCTTATTAAAAACAATAAAATTAAATTAAATTAAAATTTTAAAATTACTAAGTTTTGACTTCGTATAAGTAAAAAAAACATTAGCATCAATAAATGATTAAAAAAAAAACAGATGCAGCGAAACTCTGAAACTCGAAAAATTCAAAATATAAACATCCAAAGATTAAAGTAAATTACTTCGAACCTTCCAAAAAATGAACTTATTTATGACATTACGAAATTTAACAATCAAATGAAATAAACGTTAAGACACTAAACGCTCAAACAAATTTGAAAATATCCCCGTCCAAATTAAAAATGTTACTTACAGACTTTAAATGAGAAAATTATAAGCAAACGTTGTTTAAAAGAAAAGAAAAAAAACGTTTGAATAATGAATGTTAGGGAAAGGAAATCAACGATACTTTAGTCAGATATAAACAAAACAAACAATACGACTCGTAAATGATTTCCTTACAATTTTGAAATAACGTCTTCATTCATAAAAATAGAAGTGTTACGCTAAATATAAAATAAATTAGAATTATTCATACCAATGTATAAACGTATAACTAATTTAACAGATACAAGTTAATGAATGTTTTAATATAAAATTTATTAAACTTGTGATATAATATTTATTTTTAAAAATAACTAAAACAATCAATGGATATCACGACTTACCTTTAAAAACTAAATAAGCATGTATATAAATAATTAAAGATTATAAATGCATAATAATATAACTAAATATTTATATAAATGCCACAGGTATGATGCAATACGGCTGTTGTAAAATGACTCAAGCCGAGATACCGGGTCATAACAGCTAATATTGCAGATTTGTATTTGAATTTCGTAAAAAATCTCAAAATACATAGCAGAAGCACTAAGCAAAATGTGACAGCGATATCTAATGCATTGATGAATGGTAAACTTATAGAGGTGTACGATAGATAAAGGCAAGAAAACTGTCTAGCAATAGATAGTGAACTAAATCTGTTACTAGCAGTCTTAGCAATTGAGTTGATATGAACGTATCTGTGAAAATCGTTAGCTGACGAAGGGTCACTTTCCTGGGGATTATCACCAGTCATGCAAGATATTCTCTAAGACGATTAAAAGAAAGCAATTTCATTTACATGTGATCAAATTAACGAACTATTTCTTGCTCCATTTAACAACAGATTGATGATAATTTTAGATCAACTGCTAATTTGACCTCGTCAAATCTATCAGACTTACCATTAAACAAGAGTTAATAGTCATGCCATCAGTATATGTACACAGAAAAACTGTCTAGCAATAGATAGTACCTATCTATTGCTAGACAGTTTGCTATCGTACACATCTATAAGTTTACCATTCATCGATGCATTGGAATTGATGACATCTTGAAGGTCTTTGATGAACATTAGGAACAAGGTAGTTCTACGGATAGTGGAAAACCGACTCAGGAATAACTTATCGGCTAGCTTCTAAAAGGACCACCCACGTAATGAGAGGAATTATAATTAACGCTGGAATGTACAAAATCAATAAACCTTTGTCTCCAAGATCATCAGACATCAGTGAGAAATCGTAACGAGTGATTAAAACTAGATACACGAAATTGACATTAAACTTTTGGGGGAAAATGCCCTTATTTCCAGCCAGCCCCACTCGCTAGAACGAATTTTAACAAAAAGTCAGTGCAGATTTGAAAACAAGGAAACTCGATCGTGATGCGCTGGAGTTAAGACGCGAAAATCCTCTCTCCACGCTAAAAGGCCCGTCCACCGTCGCTAAGCAAAGAGAAAAGGAAAGTCTCTGGCCGATGACTTGATCCTGAGTCGGTTTTCATCGCTTCTCTGAGAAGAAAGGGAGAGAAAAAAAAACAAACAAAGAAGAAAGAGAAAGGGTTCTCTTCCCTTGGCAAGGCGGATTTTTCACCTGGGTTGTGTTCATTTGCTGTCATATAAATCAATGTCATTTCGTGAGTGCCTTATGTCTCGCCTCTCTCTCTCTCTCTTTCTTTCTCTCTCTCTCTTTCTCTCTCTCTCTCTCTCTCTCTCTCTCACTCTCTGGGCCAGCAAACCATAGCACCTGTTCCTCTCTCTTTCTTTTTTCCAGTTCTTACCAAGAAAAAGAAAAAGAAATGTTCACATATCGAGTCATTCTTCAACCGTCTATGCCAGGATTCGAATCCATGGTTCGTCGATACTATTTTAACGTGAGTGCATGAGGAACACTTACAGTGTTACAGATTATTGCTGAAATAGTCGGTTAAGCTTTAGCTTAACCGACTATTTGAGCTATAACCCTCAACGCATCAACACAGAAGCAAAAGCCATGTTGTTTATCTGAAAGGACTTGTTAGGTCAGATGCTTAAACAATTCAGAGTTGATTAAAGCTAATAGTAATTTGGCAGAACGTGGTAGAAGGCTAATAGGCCGATATTCAGATCGGTTCGCAAGAGTTCTTAAAAACTGGAACTACAGATAAAGAATTTCCGTCAAAAAGGAAAGCAAGAAATCACCAAATATCTGGTTTTCCTAATATTATTTCAACTCATTTGCAATTAGTTGCAACAAATACCATATAACGAACTACTTACTATTAACACGACATCTATAAATTAACAATAATAACATTTTAAAGGAAATATTTTTCTTGCGCTGTCAGATCCTCCACTCAATGCCACTATCCGGCCTAACCAAGACTAGAGAAACATGAGCTTAATTCATGAAATGACCACAAATTTGACGCCAAGCAAGTAACATTAGATACAGCAATTCGATCAAATTGATTTTCTCAGGGAAATATTTATTTCATCTTCTTGCATTTCACTGGAATCTATATCTTTAGCGAAAAAATTTTCGATGAAATTTGCTATCCATTAACTGATTCAGGTATCTCAGAACTACGAAGACATATCAAATATTGTTGCAAAACACTTACATCCTTTCTCTGATACACACTAAAGTAACCTCCATATCCTCCTCCTGTAACTACCCACTGGTAACACATCAAATTTACTGTTCGATTTATTTTTGTTCTGATCTTCTGACGTTCATGAAAGTAGGTCTATTTGAGCTGACAGAAAAAGCAATCAATTGGAATGTATGATCATTTGTAAGTTTTTAGAGAGAAATTTGTAACCAATATCTGCACAATAATAAATACATTATTAACATTAGTGCTTTTACAATTTTTCAAGCTCAGCTTCAGAAGGAATTAAGCCGTAATGTAAGATTACAATGAAACAAGTATCAAAAACTTTTGTTAAAACATCGTAAAAAACAAACGATTATTAAGAAAATATTGCAACATAAGAACGCAAAATCAGTGTACATTTGAAGTGTTACTTTGATTAAATATATGTGAATATTGTTTCGTATTTTAGGTATAAAACAGACACTAAGGTATAGGTTGCAGCCTAAAGGTTGCATAAAATATATTCTAAAAATAAAATTTTCTAGAGCCTGTTCCAGATAGCACTATAATATTCGAAGCTTGAGTCCAATCCCGACTTTAACCATCATTCATAGGTGACTTTGAGGTTCAGAATTTGAAAATATATGTTGTAAAATATGCTAACTAAAGAATTAATTGCTCTAGAGCATGTTTTAATTAATTATTGCGGAGTATGTTTCAAAACTCTAATCAACTGTATGTTTGAAGACTTTTGTCTCTCACTTTCGTCATTTTTTATTTGGCTTAATTTGATGCAGAGAAACTGTTCAATAAGATGACAAAGAGTATCATTGATTGAAATGTTCTTTCATATTGCGGCATCATATTTGTATTGATCGAAGTTGTATGAGTAAATTGTAAGCAATATGTTAAAAGGCGTTGGTTTTAATGCAGCAAATTGATCGGCAATAAAATATAATCTAACATACTGCACTTTACATAATTTGTAAGAGCGATATCCTCTCCATAAAAAATCCTTCTAATTTGTTTTAATTACAATTTAATTTCTTATTTAATCATAATATCTCAATAAAAATGAATAAAATTGTAAGAATAATCTTAATGGAATTTCATAAAATGGAGTAGATTAGTAATAATATTAATTTCAGAATATATGAATTCGTTCTACAAAACAATACTTATCAAAATGTTTATATAGTTTATCAGCAATTTATAAAAATTAAATTAAAAATACGTAAAAGAAGACTTAGTTAACAAGTATATTTTAAATTTTAAGGCTAAATTTGCATTATAAAATAGTAATTTGTATACACTAAAAGAAATGTAAAATCCAAATGATTTTCCGACAAAATATAGGGAAGAGAAAGAATGCAGCTTCTAAAATCCCATTATTATTAAGATTTGATTTCATACAATAGACGTGTTTTGAGATAATTTTTCTATTTGAAATAATTTTCTCGTATTTTTTACTGATGTTATTGCGTTAGATTCATAAAGAATCGTACTATGAAATGACATTTCTATTACTAAGAAAATCCCCAGATCTGAAAAAGTCATATAAAAAATTTCAAAGATGCACTTGATTTTTACTAATTATCTAAACATGATATGCACATAATTCTTCCTTTTTATTTAAAAGATGTCAAAGAAAGTGCAGCAATCAAATTTCAAATGATAGATTTGTCATATTTTCTGATGAAATTGTTTAGGATGTACGTTTCTAAAATGTTCACATGTTGACTAAATTCTTTAGTCAACAATTTCAAAATCCTCACGTGTAACTTAAGATTTAGACTGTTTATTTTTTGCCAAAGCTTTCGCAACAATTCTTATTCTAGATGCGTTTCTAGCAAGAAATGCGAAGGACATGTCTTATTGAACAGACATATTTTTTAGAAGGTAGAAATCAGTCCGTGCTTCTGGCAGCGCTTCTATAGATAAAACTCAAAGAAGGTCATTTTCGCCTCGTATTCATCGAGAGAAGACACAGATGAAGAAAGAATAAATTAAGCAATGGAAGTTTAAAGAGAGAACGTCTTGTGTTACACGCAAAGTAAATCACGCTGGCATTATTTGTTTTAGAGAAAGATGCAAACAAATCGGTCGTAAAAATGTAAAATGTAAGATTTCCTTGAGTATTCTGGATAAATAGTAAAACAGAATGAAAAGTCCAACAAAGTAAATGCGGGAAGAAACTGAAATAGAAAAATAATTGAAAACTATTTGTTAGCGTTTTGTTAAACTGATGACATTGTAAAGTGAGAGAAGTAAAACAAACAACTAGACTAAGTATAATAGTTTTCATGTATCACCCAACTAATAGACACACGATCGGAATACGGTCCTCACTTTTTCTTTTTTCTTTTTCTTTTTTGTTTTTTTGTTGTTTTTTGTTGTTTTCGTTGTTGTTGTTGTTTTTTGTTTTTTTTTACTAATGTTAACCCCATACAATTTACACAAGGCAACGCAAGGTCGTGGATTACAGCTACAACAATAATGATAACACTAACAACAATGGTGCACATCAAAACAAACACAGCACAATCAACCCACACCACCGCAACCAAATACACAACCACAAACAAGATGAAAGAACTCTCAAAAACATAATACACGGAAACGCCAAAACAATAAATAATAACAATCAAACCAAACTCATCATATATTACAAAAAATTCGAAACAACCAACCCCACAGTCCTCAACAACCCCACAAGCACTCAACCAAATCCTCCACAGAAAATCAATGCATGTGAGCCGAAAGCTTAGAACCAAATTGATAAAAAATTATCCAAATGTTGGAGAATTTTTGTCTTTATTTTCAACTGAAATTAAAGCCAAAATACGACGTTTAGAACGGCTCATGATTAAACATAATAGACATTCATTGTCTCTTATATTTAACAATATATATATATATATATATATATATATATATATATATATATTACTAAGCTATATATTTTTTACGCATCGTTCTGCAGTAATGGATTGAACACTCTTGGCTACTGGCGTTTGTATACATTGTGTATATAACACCCTAAAATCTGCTTTCCTCCACCGTGTGTTGATAGCTTAGAGGCAGAATCTCCGTCTGATTTCAAATTGATCGGGTTTCAATCCTGGTTGTAAGTAATCGGATCTCTAACCATACTAATGAGCTGTGATACAGCGAAACTGGTCTGTCAGCAGATGACTATTTTTTTACTATCTATATATTAGTAAGCAAAGTAGACCAGATATTTTTCGTTCTCTTCGAATTTTCTTGCTCGTGGAAGCTAATATTGTTTTTAGACTAGTTCTTACATTGAATGTAGCTTCTACACTGCTCATGTCCTGTTGATAGTTTTTCTCTCTGAAATTCTAATCAATCACTAAATTTGGTGGATGACTAAATAATTTTAGAACGAAATTCATTAATGTAAACATTGTTTATTAACTTAAAGTAATAGAATTAAAAAAAAGAAACAAATTGGTAATATGCAAATCGACTAAATATTTTTTCAAATTCTCCTAAAATATGAAGCTTGATTTAACGCAACGTCTTACAAATGATGACTACAACCAATGGATGATATCCGTACATGATAAGAAATTTACAATGTTGATGATATTTTTCATACATCGAATAATTCATTATTGACAATTGAAAAGTATTTCCATCGATAATCTCGCATTTACAGAAAACATTCAGATAAATATTCGTTCTTTTATAACAAAGATTTATTGCATTTCCTTAAAAATGTTTTCCATATATTTTATCTTTCATCAGACATAGGTATATTATTTTTACCATTCACCATGTATTGCAAATTTATCCCCTTTTTTCAACACGATCAACTCCTTCGTTTATCACGTGCCTTTCTTCTTCCTCGTATCTCTTGCCTTTTAACAACGACTATTAACCATAAATATTATTCACCCAACTTCTTTCATACATATCGAGCAGTGTGATAGATCAGTATGAGACTCTATACTCAAAGCGTGTATAAAAACAGACAACATATATTGATTATACCTGTCCAGTAGAAAATACACAAGTAAATAGCGATGCATTGCAGCCAATGACTGCAAGCCAAAGTTAGAATCGATACACTATTTAATGTTCCTTTTATAGGATTTATTTCAAAGACCAAAACGGAGTATTAACAAGATATTAAAAGGTGGGATCAGACAAAAAAAGTGCACGATATTATTGAAATTATTAAAATGTTTTATAACATTTTGGAATAAAATTTTCGGACAAAGGTTGTGGTCGACTGTTACTCTAAATAATGGAATATAACAAAACTTTCAAGTCGTGTAAATAAAATGTTCATGATATTTACTTCGGTAAATTACTAATCTATGTAAAACTGATCAATAAAAACTGTTCCAAAATATCCAACTATTCATTTTTTAATTTATATAATTATGATAAATAAGCGTATTTACAGTAAAATTCAATAAACATTTCAAGCAATAAAGACCGAATGTGATAGGTAAATTGTCGGCATTTTATTTTATTTTAATTTCGCGAATGCGCGTTGCTTGTTTTTGATTTTGTTGACTGAGCAGTATAGAAGGGTCAGTTAGATACCGTCTGTGAGAAAAACACCATGATTCAACTCACTCCACCAGAAATGTAAAAATGACTGTTCTGCTTAGCATTCGCACCAAAAGCTCTAATACGAACATTTCAGAATGTTGGGTGTCAATCTGAAGAAAATGCAAAGGATTCAAAGAGCCGTCATCAAATGCCCTGAAGATGTATTGCTTCTCTGGATCAAGAGGGTGGCTGCTAAGAAGAATCTGGCAACAGAATTCTGCACTATGCCACACAAGCAGGAGGACCCAGTCATGGCTGGCTGACAATTTCTTCGCCCACACCACCCCTTACATCTGGCCACCTAACTTCCCAGACGGCAACCCCATGATTATTATGAGTGGGATACAGTTGAGCGAGAGACATTTAAAAATCCTTGTAACACCAACGATAAACTGAAAGCAACGATTATGGTAACGTTCACCAACATAAAAAAGGATAGTCAAGAAGAGTTGAAAAAGATTCCGAACTCGTCTGGAGATCATGGTTGAAATCAATGGCGATTCCATTGAATACTCTTCACTTTTTTGCGTAATTTTGGTAAATATATCTATTAAAATGAGATGTCAGTGTTATTTTCATTTCTGCGTATTTTACACGATAATTTATCCATCGCACCATACACATCTTTAAATTACACAAAAAAGTAAGTAAATAGCATAGAAATATTAATGAAACAAATTGTTCCAACTTATAACTGGAAAATGTTTTATTATTTTTACGTTTGTTTCTCAGGTCCTCAATATTCAATTCGAAATTAAGCTAGTTCATAATATAAAACAGTAATACATTAAATATTCATCAGTCGTGCAGCTTGATCTCCTCCGACTTACTAAAGAAATATTCCATTGTTATGATACCTGGGAAAGTTACTCGACACCATTAAGTGAACACGCTTTGTGTAACTATATCAAAGGATATTCTATTAGTTATTAAAGCAGGTATGGCTTATAATATATTACGTGTTCATTTTGTTTGTTTATTGTTTTTTTATATAGATACTCGTATTTGAGTATATATTCTGTTTTTAATTAAACAGTATGTTTATATAGCGGGGTAGCGGGTTCGAATCCTACCGAAGGATGCATTTTCCTAACACATTTTCTCAAAAATATTCAGGCTGGTAGAATTGTATAGAAATATACTGTTTAATTAAAAACAGAATATCTACTCAAATACGAGTATTTATTAAAAATAATGTTCAAACAAAAAAATTAAATATGTTAAATATGTTAAACTCCGGGGATTTCTGTAATATTACTTTTTAGTTCATGTTAACTTTCTCTGGATATTTTTACTTTTAATAATTCATGAAACAGAATTATTTCTTATAAGTGAATTAGTTGCATTGATAAAAAAATTAGATTACTTATGAAAAAAGTGTTACCAATTTCAAAATAAGTTAAATATTGCCGTTATAATTTATAATGGCTTTGTAAGCGTAATATTACATAAACTTGAATATATGTGACATATATAGGGCATATATAATCATTCAATCAAGTGCCATGCGTGATGCACGCTTGGGTGATCATGTTTATTTCGAGACATGACTAACTTGACAAAAGATTTTCGCGCAGTAGGTTGCTATTTCTTTCTGCGGTAGACTGGTTGCTTAATCTGTTCTACTATTCAGTCCATAGCTGGAGGGGGAAATTAAAAGATTAATACCTTTCCCAAGGGTATTTGCGTGTAAATGAATGCAACGAATTTAACTGGAATGTCGAGCTCGGCTCTCCGATTTCTCATTCCGAGCCGATATCCTTTGCCCCACAACGCACATCTACTGTTAATAGTACTAGAATAAAATAAATATATACTTTATACATACAACTGATTTCAATTACCTACTTTATCTAAAAATTATTTCCTTGTTCGTTTTTCCATTTTCTTTTCTCTTTCATCAGTGTAGCTGAAAAAGAAGCAGTAAGCAGACTTGCAACATATAATGAAGTGAACTTAAATAAATCAACTCTATTCTGTATCCCTTGATATCAAGCATCAGTACAGAAATTTCATTAATACATTAATACGACTCTTAAAACTATAATTTGAATAGAGTAAAAAATACTATATTCAAACTATTATATTTTGATTCTTAGGCTTACCACTAATAATAATTTGCAAAACATAGTCTTGCTTGAGACGGAGTCAGCAGTTTGAGGCATCGAGTGAAAATCGAACTCACCAGTATTATTTTGTCGTTCTAAATCGCTAGCAATTACGCAACTCATAGCGCATTCGTGAGCGCTACTAAGTTATTTTATTGAATTTGGCATCATTAGCACAACCAGACAAGTACACCACCAAAATCTACTGAGGTTGCTTTTAAAAGTGAAGGATTCAATATATAGGCCTGTGTCGGCAACTAATGCAATAATATTTCATCGTTACTGCGTATTTGCTAGCATTGAGTTAAATTCAGCGACAACAACAGTTTCCTAAATGTATCAAGTACAAGAAAGGGCTGAAAAAGTTTGGTAATTGAGGTATTTTTTAAAAGAGGAATTTTCATATTCAGTTCCGTTCAGGCAATTATTTTAACCTTGAATATTATACACACGACGTTTAAATTGCCGTACCTTCCGGCCTTCTTCAGATTGCTTTCTTTGGAATTTAAACTGGAACCGTTCTTCATTCTGTGAGAGACACTTCAAGCATTATACAGTGAATGCTTAAGATCAAATCAAACTAATAAACTATGTAACACAATTATTGTTTCACCTTAAAATCCTGAAATACATGAGAAATACAACAATTGTTTGGAAACTGAAGGCAAATATATTAAAACTTTGTTTGATACATTAAAGTGCTGTAAATTTTAATGTTCCAATGGTATAAAAGATAAAACAAGAAATCGGAGAGTTTTTTTTTATTTTAGTCGAATTCATTATATTTACTTATGCGCAAATAACCTTTAGAAAGGTATGAATCCATCTCTTCCCCACCCCACTAGCTATGAGACAGATTAAGCCCTATAACCTTGTTGATTGGTAAGAAAGTAGAAGGAAAACTCTGGATTCAAACCAGCTTTGAATGGTTGGCAAAAAAACAACAACAACAACAACAAAAAAAATAACAAAAGCAAAAACAAAAACGCATGAGCTCCTTATAAGCAGCAGGAGCCATCAATCACTTCGGAAATGAAAAACCTCCTATTAAAAAAAAAATGCGATTGCAACATTATCTGACATGTATCACACAGTGCACCAGTAATGAAGAGAGTGTGAATCACAGGACACCGGTAATATACTATTTTCAGCGCTTCCCAGATATGCGTTGTGGTGCAGTGGATATCGACTCGGAACGACAAATCGGGGAGCTCCAGTTGAATTCGTTGCAGTCACTTACGCACAAATACCCTTGGGAAAGGTATTAATCCGTCTCTTCCCTCCAGTTATGGGTTAAATAATAGAATAGATTGGGTTCTATAGCCTTGGCTAGCAACCAGTCTATTGCAGAAAGCAATGGAAACCTACTGCGGGATAATCTTCTGCCCAGTCAGTCATGTCTCTTTTGAGACATGATCGCCTAAAGCGTTTATCAGTATGGCACTTAACTAACTGACTTGTATTGTTCAGCGAAAAATTAGAATTATATATGAATAAACTTTCTAGAAAGCAAAAATAAAGATAGAAATAAAAACATTTTTATATTTCATTAAAGATAAAAGATTAAAGTATTTCAAAGCATAAAATATTGTAACCATTGATTTTTTTATATCTATGAGTGGACTAAAACATTTTTCGATTTAAGAAACGACTTTGTACTTGTTTTGATTGAAGAGTTTTTTCACAAAGAAATTACTTGATTTTTAATGATACCTTTGAGCTTTGATTGATTTGATTTTAATATTCAACGTCTACGTTTCTTCTTGATATTGGTTTAATATTGTAAACAAATGATAAATAACGCTGCATAAACTAATACATTAATGTTTTAAACCAAACAAAATGTTTCAAGCAATGCTTGCAGTGTAAAACGATATAATAATTTTGGTTGCATTTTTTATTATTTAATCACTTCATAATATTTATTGTCCTTAATTTAAAATATGGGCTAATTCTTGCGACTATTTCATATTTATCGCTACTGATATTGATTTTATAACTTTTTTAAAATATTGGCATACTTATATCTAACTATGACGAACAGGTATTTTATGTCAACTCTTAAGAAAATTAATTCGAGGATCAAAAACGGGTCGGTGATAAAAAACAAAGAGGAACAAACTTTTCACAAGTTTATAAAATTTGCAAAAATGATTAATTCATAGAAAACGTTTTCAAATAAAGTTTTCATAAATGTTATTATTTCACTGTTTTTGTTTTCTCTCAAGGATTTGTAATGTTACAACATTGAAAATGTGTTATTTAAAAAAAACTCATCGACCATGCAACAGGACAGAATCTAGTCTTAATCTATAAAATGCACCGCTTACATTCCGATCTGAATTTTTTGTCTTGTTTTTTCATCAATCGTGGATGTCTTTATCAGGACATATCTGAAATGGAAATCGGGTATCAAGGACGACTTAACCAAAATATAATGGAACACATTTCTGAAGATAACAGCAATGAAGTCAGTATTTTATATTTATCCTATTATTTCCTATCGTCATCTCAATTTTCATCGTAAATATTTTATTTATTAATATATCATTTGTCTGATTGCTGTATTAATATATTATTCATATAATATTTACATTGAAATACGTATATATGTCATACGCATATTTAAAAAGAAATTGAATAAGTGTGATTACAGTATCAAAGTTCTTTTTGTCCAGTGCAATTAATATAAGACAGTGTATTGCTAACCATGTGTATATAGAAATATCTTGAAATATTAGAACAATGTTGATTAAGGATTCGGAACTAGCATACATATGGGATATATAGAGTTTGTTAATTCATGGATCAGAATCCGTGTAATTGTTATCTAGTCATCTAGGAAGAAACGATAAGAAACGACTTTACTTGCAAACAAATGTCACATGTATAACATGTGAGATATGTCAAAATAATGAAAACCTGAAGATGACCATTGATTAATTGGTAGAAACTTCGGGTCTATAATAACATCTTTTATAAAAATCAAGTTAAGAACAATAGATGGAATTAACTGAATAACTGAAAATATATTGACAATTCCTCAGAGACGTTGATCGAGAATCTATGGCAAATATTCAAAATAATATGCCGGCAATTGCCAATGATTTATTTCAATTATATTGTAGAACGCTGGGAAAATATTTTTAAAAATATAATTCAGCTGATTTTCTGTATGTGTGATACTGCATTAAAAATTTCCGGTTTTTCTAGGAAGTATTAGTGTCTGTTCTTTCATTTATTCGTTTTATTTGTTTGTGACTATTTATTACTGAATAACAATTGCATATAATTTGATTATCATTAGTACTTGGCCGCAATATTTATGAGAAATTGCCATTGTATTAATGTACCTAATTCATTCACGTTGTTTGAGTGATATAACATAGAAATTTTAAAAAGACACGTCCCTTTATATATATATATATATATATATATATATATATATATATATATATATGATTTTTCTTCTGAGGACATAAATTATATAAAAATTGTTTGAATGTTTTGTTTATACAAGCGCTTTCGGCTATATTTTTTATATATTTATATACTCTGTTTTGATTATATATCGGCCATGCAACTACGAAATTGACACGAAGACTTATTCCGCATCTCTCAGAATAGAGCTCAATTCGATCTCATTTAAACACACACGGAAACCTATGAAACGCTATTCGTAACTTGTTGACAACACAAATACCATAGCATCATCCACATGCAAAAAAAAAAAAAGAAAGAAAAAAACGATTAAAAATAACTGAAGCATTACTAATAAAAAAACAACACTCAATAATATAAACTACGTACACGCTAACAACGTGTTTACCGTGTTTGGAACATAAAACATAAACAAACATAACAATGCATACATTCTGTGACACGTAGAATAAAATCCATCCTCGATAATTGCTAAATATATAGCCGAAAGTGCACTGATAAACAAAACATTCGAACATTTTTTATATAATTTATGTCCTCAAAAAATCAAATCAAATCATAAAATCACATGAAAAATTACTTAAAATCTTAACCATAACTTGTCCGTCATTTTTAATGAAACCTGCATTAAAGAGAGATTGCTACGTCAATATAAAAGATAGATAGATAGATAGATAAGAAAGAAAAAAAGAAAAGTAAGAATGGAGTACAGATATTGAGAGTACACTGCTGAATAAAGACATCTCATATTTTTCTATAACGACCACGATTATATTATTCTCTGCAATGTCTTCTCATTAAATATTTAAACTGTGTATTTCGTCTTTTCCTATTTTATGTACTTGTCCATTAGGTATCATTAAACCTTTTACTCCAACTTTTATTCTTGTGTTATAGTCCACATACCTTCTTTTTATCGCTTCATCACTTCTATGAACTTCTAAAAACAAAACGATATATACATCTCATACATCTTTACATTTGTATTTTATTTAGACTTATTTATGTAATTTGCTCTTTCCATTGATATTTGCCTTTCTGGGTTTGTTTTCAATTAATCTTCTTAATTTCTATGTAGATATTTAGTGAGAAAAAGTGCTCAATATCGAATCCATAGTTGCATCTATTGCTAAGATTAGGTTACTGTCCGACCAGGAAGTTTTCTCGTCAGAATCTATTTTGCATTTATAAATCTATCATTCGTCTGTGCATTGAATACTGTTGCCATCTCTCGTCGAATGATCCTGCTTTTCATATTGAGTTTTTCGTCAAAATCCAAAGAAGGATCTCCGATGTAATCAATCTTGGCTTGACTTCTCTCTGCCTTTTCTACAGGTATCTTCATGGCAACTGCTCTGAGGAGCTTTTTTTCTGGTTCTCCTACCTCATGTATTTACGAGTTTTAAAAGATAGACATCGAGGTTCCATCCTTTTTAACCTTCAAAATACTTAAATATAATAGCTTCTTCTACACCCTCAATTTCTTTTCTCGCATTTCCCGCTTGTGGAACTCCCTTCTGTTTGCTTGCTACAATCTCCAAAAACTTGAATGCAACGTCAATTGCCACATTCAATCTTACTTCAATCCCATCCATCTCTTACCTTTCTTCGGCATCTTCAGTACCTTGTTTATCTGTCACCTTGCGCATCAGAGAAAGTCCTGCCTTGCTTGGATTGAAACGATTATTAAAAAAGTTTATGCATACAGATGTGTGAAAATGAAAGTCACAATGCTCTATTTATTTTTATATCCACACACACGCACACACACACACACACACACACACACACACACACACACACACACACTATATATATATATATATATCCATGGTAGAATATATATTCTTTGAATACATATTTCTCTTTCTCTCTCTCTCTCTATATATATATATATATATATATATAGGGAGAGTAATGTGTATTCAAAATATGACACTGAATGACACTCCAATTTTAAAACATATATGCAAACATATATTTTTTTAATTAAGTTAATGATTATGTTTTTCTTATTAATGAAATAACATTATCAAATGTTTGTTTTGCAAATTTGTCTGGTATAAAATCTGAATTCAGCCTTCATATCTGCTTGCAGTCGCATCCTTTACACTGATTTTAATTTTTAAATGTTGAATTAAACGGTCATGAATTTAAAAATTCGAAATTGAAAAATAAATTAAACCACCGATTCAAACTGCATTTTCTACTTTAATATGTTATATAGAGATCTGTTTTTAAATTTCAGTTTTTATCACTTTCTAAGAACTTAAAAATTGAATAAAATTTCATTTGCAATGTAAGTGTTTCTTTTTGTGCTGCTCGCTTCACCATTGTCTCATTAATGGTCTAATCTATACACCTTTTTGTATGCGCTCACGCATTAAATTGTTACCGTTTTGTACGAAGCTGCAATTTCGATTTGTATACAAATGAAAATTAAATGTGATACTTGCAAAATTCCTCAATTCATATATTTTGTGTAAGTTCTATATGTGTGCGTTTTTGCAAAGTTTTGCAAAGCAGGTACTTCAAACCCAAAATATGAGTATTTTGGTCGTATGTGTCGCATTTATCCTAAAAGCGGAAGTGAACACATCTAGGTTCAAAGGTCAGACTCTATAGAAATGCTGAATACAACGGAAAGGACTGACAAATCGTATTTCGCTTCTCAAATTCCACCATAGGCTAGGCTCAATAATGTCTTAGAATTTCAGAAATTCCTTGAGCCTAAAATGCCATCATGAGTCGAAAGATCAGAGTTCAGGTTTATTCTTTGTTACAATATAATCTCCTCTAAAGCCTCGCTGTAGTTGCCTCATTTGTTTTATAACATCATTAAGGACGATTGAACAGTAGCTTTGTCCTCCTGTTTGTGCTCGGGGCCATGTTAGCCCACTCAAAGCTGCAGATCTACATCTGCACGTTTAATGCTCGTTGAGAAACCAATATTTATTATTGATTAAATACTTTTCAATAGAAATATTTTTATTGCTATTGCCGTATATTGTACAATTCCCCTCATATTTCTCATAGGATTACTTTCAAGAGACATTTCTCATAAATTCAAGTTTATTTTATGCTATTCATGTACTATATGTCTTAGCATAGATATGTATAATTGGTTTTATAGGTCATATTACGACGTAATAAATGGTAAATAAGTTTTAGTTATTCATTCAATATTATGATAATTATAATAAAGTCGTTAATGTAAACATGGAGATTTCTATTTTCTTCTTTCATGCCAAATTCATAAGTACAAATTTATTTTTGTTTATATATTTGTAGAGCGCAGCTAATGTACATAATACAAGAGCATAATTGACCAGGCAGGAGAATGAAGACTTTGCTCGGACTTGATTTTATTTTTTTTATTGCGTGGGGAATGAATATATACTAACGAGCTCCACCTATATAGCACGTGATTTTGGGCGTCATATTTCTACTCGCATACTGAATCATTTTATATGGAATATACGGGACATTTATTTTAAATTACAAGTTGAGTTCATGTAACATAATTCTTAAAAACATGCTGGTATGTTAATCAGTCCATGAAGATAGACTTATGTAATTTTAGAATATCCTATCAAATTGACTTTCATACAAATATTTTCTTCTGATAATATCGTTTACTTTCAATTTTATTTACTTCTGTAAAGTTCAAGTTAATAACTTTCCGTAGTCTATTGGCGATATCACTAAATAATTTAGAATTTGAACTTAATCATTGCAATCATGTAGAGTTAGATTCTATGCGAAAATTAAGGAATTTAAATAAAATATATGTTATGATGAGGTTAATTTGGATACGAAAGCAGGTCAATCAATCAAATCATGTAATCAACCGAAAATAGAATTAAATAGATAGATGCATTAGTTATCAATGGAAATAATTTATGTCAGTTTTTTCTCTTTATTAAAAACAAATAAACTCGTTCGAAATATGCAACAAATTTATTCAATGACTTTCTCCCAAAATTATTTTCTTTTTAAGAGAGAATCAAAAAATATCATGGCTAGGAAAGTAAGCAGTTAATTGGTGATATTTTGTACACTTGTTTCTATATTATTAATATATTCTTATTATAATAAGATTATAAAAACGCCAAATAGGAAAGAAAATCGTTTGAAAACTTCAGAAGGTAAGGTTTAAAAATCTTTAATAAATAACGATTAATAACAAAAAAACGAAATGATTCCAAGTAAATTAATTAAATGATATTTTTCAAACATTTTGTAAGATGAATTAGAAATAGAAATCTGTCCTATTCATGGAGACTAACAGAAAAAGCAATAATACAGTTAAATTGTTATTATTGAATATTATGAACATTTACTGATGAAACCTAAAAAGACATGTAATTTATCTTAACGCACGATTTCCAAGAAAAATATTATGAAAGTAGATACTTTGAAATGCCGCTATAGTAATTATATCACAAAATATTACAAGCAAAATTATTCATTCTTTGTTTCTCAAGTAACAAGTGTCACTAAGAGTTATGGCAGTGTGGATGCCGATTTCTGTATGTGATTTAAAATGGTACACTAACACTTATTTATATATTATTTATGTTAATTATAAATATAGCCATATCTTTGTACTCTAGAAATTTGAGCTTACATACTCATGAGCATATGCACATACATACATACATATTTTATATATACTGTCATGGCGGCATCACCGACAACGGAATGAACTCTTCCTACCATTACATATACCTCCCCTCACAAGAGGTGAGAGTCAGTAGCCAGTGAGATAGCCTGAAAGTAGCTTGAGAGAGTAGCCTGAGGAGAGCACCCTGAACATAGCCGAGAGTCGTCTACGAACACTGCTACCGTAACGACCATTACGAGTCCCAGTTTGAGGGTCGAATTATAGTATTACAAACTAACCCGTGTTATCGTTCTACTAACAAAATTCCAAGTGTTGTATTTTGCCGTGCTTAATATATATTCGTTATTTCCTATTTTGGTTGTTTTTGTATTATTTCTTGCTGAACCTCTAACCGGGTCCACGACATATACAAACTTCAGAATTATTATTTTCATGGATATCTTTTATTCTAATCATATCCATATTAGTTTTGGACGTGGTTGTAATTATTTTGATATTGTTAAGATTTGATAAATTGTTTCTTTTTTAGTAGATATTAAGTGTTATATCTCTAAAGCATTCGACAGAATATGGCATGCCGGCCTTCTACGGAAACTGCGAAGCTATGGCATAACTGGACTTTTGTTGGACTTAATCCGGTCATTCCTCCTTAACTGCACACTGAAGGTGGTATTAAACGGACATGACTCCCAGAACTACCCTACAAACGCGGGTGTACCACAAGGCTCTATCCTAGGTCCTACGCTCTTTCTAATCTATATCAATGATCTCCCCGATGCCATAAGATCACAGGTAGGCATGTACGCCGATGATACCACAGTTTACTCTCGCCTCGATCAAAAATCTGGTGTTGGTGACAAGGCGAACCTCGCTGCCGAGCTTGAAAAGGACCTCCAATCCGTGGTGGATTGCGGTAAGAAATGGCTCGTAAAATTCAATTCTTCCAAAACGAAGCTGCTGTCAATTAACCACCACAGACAACCTCACCTCCCTCCCATTAGCATGGAACAGGCTTGCCTCTCAGAGAGTAAATCACTACGCCTGCTTGGACTGACACTCTCAGCGGACCTCAAGTGGAATGACTACGTCGAATCCATTGCTAAATCCGCAGCTATGAAAGTCGGCTCTCTGTGCAGGGCCCGGAAATTCTTTCCGCCTGAATCTATCCTGCAATTATATAAATCCACCATCCACCCGTGTATTACTGCCACATCTGGTCGGGTACCCCTGCTATTCTTGACAAAATACAGCGAAGAATCTGTAATGTGATTGATACCGACTTGGCTGACCGCTTGCAGTATCTCTCTCACCGGCGTGACGTGGCTTCCCTGTGCCTCTTCTATAAATACTTCCATGGCTTCTGCTCTGAAGAACTTAAATCACTGGTGCCCACTAGATGTGAATTTGCACGAGATACTAGATTGGCAACTAGGTCCCACCCTTTTACAGTGAAACCGATGAAATGTAACCGCAATTTCTACTCCAACAGCTTCTTTCCTCGCACTTCCCGCCTGTGGAATTCCCTCCCGCATGCTTGTTTCCCCGGCGGCTACAACCTCCAGGAGTTTAAATGTAAGGTCAATAGACACCTCCTAACACATTAACTCACACCCACACCCTATGTACATCCTAAGTCGTCTATCACCCTCCTTCTGACATTTCCTATACCCAGTCTCTCTATGTAACCTCCTGCGCTATAGTGGCAGTGGAATGCTTGCTTGGGGAGACACGATTAAAAAAACATAAAATAAAAAAATAATTATATCTGCTTTTATCTAGTTTACTACTATTGTTATTATTGTTGTTGATGTCATTATCTTTTGTGATGGTGTATATTTTGTCTGCATTTCTCTTGATCTTGTGATTAAATAATGAGGACGGTTAAGTGTTTTTGTCTATATTTCTGAGATGAGGTAGTATTTACACTATTTACATTATTCGTTTTGTTGTCCTCATTTTCGTAGCCACTTTCATGACGTTTCGGCCGTTGTACGCTCCGGCCTTCTTCAGGAATTTTCTTAGGAATTTCAATCCAAACTCTTTATTATGATCATTGGGGTATATCATATTTATTTCTTGTAAGAAGAAGCTTCCGGTAGTCATTTGTTATCTCCCTTTAATCCAACGTTCTAAGTTATTTGTTCACCACTAATGTAGTCAGGTATTGAACTTACAACTCGTTCAGTCAATGCACTGGAACTAACCAACGGTTATATCTACTGAGCCATTAGATTTATAAGTCCCAGAAATTCAATCGCTGATGTCCTCAAGGACACATGGCCCAGTGGATATAGGTGTTAGTTCCAGTGACTTGACACAAAAGTTGTGAAATCAATACCAAATAACTTAGAACGTTGGGTTAAAGGGAGATGACTCATGACTTCGCAATGAGAATGATATATCCCAGTTTTCGTAATAAAGGGTTCAGTTCAAAATTCCTAGCACCTGAAGAAGACCGAAGCAGACAACGGCCGAAACGTCGTGAAAATGGCAACGAATATGAGGACAATAGTCCGAATAATGTAAATAGTGTGGAGCGTTTTCTTTGTATATTTCTTCTTATAAAACCGTAAAAGTGCTTAAATAGAATCCTATAACCATTTCAGATTTTATTCTATTACAGTGGTGAGAATAGAAATTAATATGTTCATTCTTGTTGGTAGATCTTCTGTAAACCGCCAATTGAAGGTCATTATTAGTTCTATGTAGCATGATATCCATGAATCTAATATGATAACTCTCATGTAACTCACTATTTCATCTACGTACGATACTAAGAGAAAGGCATACAAAATATACAACCATAAAAAAGATTATGATATTATTAACAACAGCAACAAAAACAATGAAAATAAACTAAATAAAACTGACATCTAATACTGCCAATTGTGTTCTTAACATTTACTAAAACAATTTATCCAATCTTAGAAATATCAAAAAAATTACCACATCCAAAACTATTATAGATATGATCAAAAGCGAAAATATTCATACGAATAATAATAATAATAATAATAATAATAATAATAATAATAATAGTATATATATATATATATAATTTGATCATGCTTTCTTTTTCATTTGACTTTTCAGTTTCTCGACTATGTATTTAGTTAGGCAGAATAAAAATACTCCGTCTAGATAAATACATTTCTTTAGCTGTTGCCACTTTGCATTAGATGGTATTTTGCCGATTTTAAATGTCAAAACATACAGTCTTTTATTCAGTCTAATTCTATTTCTTGTTTACTGTCTATATGTATATACGTGTATGTGTGTGTGCGCGTGTGTCTGTTCACTCTTACACTTGTGTCCGCGCGTCAGAATGTGATTAACGAAATCGATATTCAGTTAATAAATGTAATCTGATATTTTATTATTAGTTTAACGATTTCGTGCACTTCTTCTAGATGCCGTGTTCTTTCCTTACGTGGGGGATCACGAGTCTCCACAATTTCATTTCCTTCTCTTATTGATATCCCTCCTACTCCCTGTTCTGCCAGCCATTTATACAAACACGTTAGGTAGGTTATACATTGTTTTCCTTTGTTCCTTTTGCTTTCTACATGTAAGTGAAAACCTTTTAAAACCCTAATATATAATGCGCACTAGAAATTACAACTGTCCCTTTCTAATGCTAACTTTAGACGTTCTTTTAGCTTCCATTTTCTCTAAAATTTTCTTACATGTTCAGTCCATCCTTCTTTTGAATCAAATTTCTGTTGCCCCGCGTCTTTTTGTCATTTATAATAATATTGTCCAGCATTAATTTCCATAAAGGAGAACTGATAATGCATAACGCTCTCATCGTCTGTTAAAACACTTCCTACATATCTAGATTTTTGTAACTGCTGGATTTTGGTACCTCCAATTTGAAATTCACCTGTTGAACTGCTTCTTTTGCTGGCAACTATACATTCTGTCTTCTTACAATTGATGTTTTGTCATGCTTTTCCTCACTCCATTCTGTAGAAGTTCCTCTAGTTTTCTTTCTGCTTGTTCTAGGAAAACCGAAACATCTGCATATCTAATTCTATTAAGATTCTAACTGCTAATAATGAATTATAGAAGAACGTGATGTTGCTTCCCTCTGTCTTTTTTTCAAGTATTTTCATTGCAACTGCTCTGATAGAAATTTTTTTCCTGATACCCCCGACCATATGCATTTACTCGTGCTACTAGATTGGCATTAAGGTCTCAACATTTTACCATCGAACTAGTTAAATGTAACCTTCTCTTCTACTTTAATATTTTCTTTTCTCGCACTTCCCGTTTGTGGAACTCACTTCCATTTGCATGCTTTCCTGATAACTACGATCTTCAAATGTTTAAATGCAACGTCAATCACCATCTTTTATCTTCTTGATTCCGATCAATCTCTTATCTTTTTTTTGGCATCCTCTATATTATTTTCTTTTTTATTCTCTCATTGTAACATCATGCACAACAGTGGCATTTCTGTCTTGGTTGGAATAAAATGATTATAAAAGATAAAAAATAAAAAATCTAATTCTCTCAGGATTGTCTTACTGCAAAGGTTGCGTAATTCTGGTGAAAAGACATAGCTTTTATTAATTGACCCCAAGTAACACAATAAAGCAAGGAGTTACTGATCGTGAGAAAATATGAGAAAATACTATTAAAGAAAGAAAATAATAAAAGAACAAGAATTAAAACAACAAAAGATAATGTTCAGCATTGACTTTAAAGCAAGAAGAGAGTTCCATAAGTGTGTGAAAAGTAATTGTTAGATTAGAACTTACGGTTACATTTAGCCAATTTAGTTGTGAAGTAATGTGCTTAAATTTCTGAAGTCTAGGTACCATTGCGAAGAGCTAATGTATGAAAGTATTTATAGAAAAGGCACAAGGAATCTATGCTATGGCGTGGAAAAGTGACTAAACCTGAAATACTAGGTCAGAACCAATAATATTGCAGATTTTATCAAGAATCTCTAAATACATAGCAGAAGCATCAGACCAGATGTGGCAGCAATTATAGTATAGACTTATAAATATTTAAAATAGATTGTGTCGAGAAACATTTTCTAGCAACACAAAGCAAAAAAAGGTTATCTAAGAAGATTAAAAGGGAAAAGTTTTGTTTTGGACCAAATTAACAAGAGAGTTCATGTCCCAGTTAATAGTGTGCCCGCGTGTAAGAATGTTTTCAGTTTGGCTCCTAACTGATCATTTGCCATACACCATTTGACTCATTATTCTGCTTTAATTAAGAGTTCCTAGTCAAAATTTGTCAACTATCACCATCTCTCTCTTTCCCTACTTTGGCATTCAATGACGATTGTAATTTCCTGCGATTTGCATTGAGTGTTGGCGTTGCGTAACCTACAGTAAAACTGTTCAATTTCTTTTTTCGTACTTTGTGTCGTCGGTGCATATACAAATACAATGAATATGTTAAAATGTATAATAAAAATGTGGTAGTATCTGGAACACATTTCTTCATGTCTTAGTCTAATATATAAGTACTATTTCAATCTCATTTTTCCTTCGCCTGTACATATGTACCTATGTTTCAGTTGAATATGTGGACCGAAATCCGACAAGATTCATCTTGTCGGATTTTGTAGAATAAGTAAAGAGCAAGTAGGAAAAAAGTGTCTTTAAATTAACATGTTTCACAAGCTTCTTTTTTTAAAGACGAATGATTTAAAACATTCTTTTAAATTTGAAATAAAATCTAAACAGAGAGTATGTTAATAAAGATTTGATTTCATTGGTCAGGTACGCGTCACATCTAATAAAGCAATAGATGCCTATTTTAAATGCAAGTGTATGTATGTGAAAATAATGCATGGGTCAAGTGTATTTAAACTACAGTGAAATTACTTGTGTTTATATGCCGGTAACGTATGTGTGTAACTGACAAAACGAAATACATTTCCATTCAAAATTGTAACGAAATACACGTATCAAGCGATGGAGCTTTTTCTTTTTAAAATAAAATATGTGCATGAGAGAATCATGTATGAATGTGTGTTTATCTGTCGGTAACTTTATTATCTGTGTGAATGATAAAACGAAATACGATTTTTTTTATAAATGAATAAATATTTTTTTAAGTAAGTTGTTAACGGTTATAATATTTCAATGAAATATGTATTAAAATACTAAATATTCATGCATTAAAATTATTACAATATCATAAGTAATATAAGTAATGTTTAGAAATATCAAAACTTTGTTGCGAGAGACAAAAAGTTGTCTATCCTAAAAATAAATATTCACGAGAATAGAAAACTGTCATGTGATCTGACGAGATATCGTTAGGCGGGAAAGTCAATCACACTCTTTGTTCCCAGACAGCCAAAGTAGGAAGCCGCTCGTGGAAATCATCATACGATAAGTACTAAACTTTTTATTTTATTTCAGATAGCAAGTCCCTTGTGAACATTTTTCATGTAAGTAAACATATATGTATATTTCAAGTCTTGATATAAAGGCTTGTGTGGCTTATTGAACTTTTAATATGATTATGCTGCGAATTATTCGTTTTGTGAATAATATATATAATTCGCGTACAGCAGTATATATATACATTAAAGTATTTGTCACTGGCGAAATCTCCATTGTTTGCCCACTTAGTTTCACATATGCCTAAAATTTTAATGTTAAACCTGTTACTTCCTGCTTTATATTTTCAAACTGGCCACATTGACATAGTGTTCTGACATTCCATGTCTCGAAAACTATTTTTATGCGAATAATCGTCACAGTCCCGTGACATTTTTCATGTCTTCTCTTACCAGGAACCTCATAGCTTTTCCATCGTTGTTATATTCAGTTTAGCTAATATTAGCTGAATGGCGATCAGGTTACACCATTTCGTGTACACAGATGTAAATAGTCATCTTCCTCAAAATCAGCTCAAATATGGTTTTCAACTAAAACAAACACTGGTAAATCTTTCCTATGTTTGCCTTTTAAAACTTATCATTTCTTTTACAGTAAACTTTGTTCCGGATATATAAATTTTAAATTTCTTCTGCTCGCATAGAAGCATTATGCTCGACCTGATATTTGGGCTACAGTTGCTACCATTATATGTGGCAGCAAAGAAAAAACAAAGGAAGCACAGAATTAAGATATTTGTCACTTATGTAGATAGGTAAAAACTTTTTCTCCCAAAAAATTTTCTTTGCTCGGAATACAGAATAACAACCTCGTTAAACAATTTAAAACGGCTGTTCATTTCATAGCTATTTCCTTATAAAAACAATGCAATATTTGCTTGGAAGAAAATTATTAAAAGTTATCTAATTAAATAATGATTTTGCATGACTCCTAGAGTTGCTTGAAAATCAGATTTATAATTAATATTGTTTATATGTGCACTAAATCACTACCTGTTTTTACAAAGAAAATTACTACTTTGTATTAAATTTTATGTTGATTCTCTTAAAAACGTTTTAAAGTGTGCACTTTAATGTTTGATGATTTAATGTTCACAGTTTAAGCAGATTTTACGTTAAAAACACCATTTTCCCTTTGTCATCAGCTTCTTAGCGACCAACATAAGCTTTTCACGAGTTTTAATGGGAAAGACGTCATAGGAAAACTCAACGCTATTTGGTATCGGGCTGTTTGAAATTAATTCGGTAGAATAGCCTTCAGTCATTACATCCCCCACCAGCTTATATTTGATTATTAAAGATATTTTTTATGAATAATTTGAATTAATCATTTAGCATTCAACATCAGAACATATATCGTTTAAGACATTGTTACTATTCCGCCATTGTTGAATTTACTCTGATCTTGCGAAAAACTTCTCTGATCATCAAATTGTCATCATTTTTTGTCAAATTTTCTCTGACATATTTTAAATTGTTTTAAATCCTTGTGACAAATAATGGTTTAAATATCCTGTATCATCAGTTATTCAATAAATACATTTTACTTGGTATCTATAGTAAAAAGTAGTGCAATTCTTATCAAAATACATATTACTCTAGATGTTTATACTGCGTTCAAATAATTTACATATATGCTAATTATGAAGTGTGAAATGGACCAGTGATATAAGGTATATAGGTTTTTGTTCTTTTTCTATTCATTATCACATGTCTTAAAATGAAAAGGATAAAATAATATAAAAACTAATAAAATAAGCAGTCCATAAAGTCAAATCCCGTTTCAGGAGACATTTAGCTTCGGTTACACCTTTTGGTGAACTGAATATGAAATTAAATGACAAGAAGCCAACAGCAATTTAAAAATAAATCTTCATATAAAAAAAAAACAATTAACTAAAGTGCAGCTAAATAAAAGAAAAACTGATGAAGACAAGTTAATAAAGTTTGAAGGTTGATTCTTTAAAATACTAAAATTCGGATGAATTCGTTGAATGAAAAAGATTTAACCCTTTTTTCTTTGAATTAGAGTAAGACGTTTATATTTATTTTCATGTTAATTTTTAGCTTTTATGAAATTTTAAACCTTCCACCTTCTGGCTTCATCAATTTTTTGTCTGGCATAAAACCACTATTTCACTACTACTTTATAGATAAACATAACTACTAGCATTCATCAAACTCTTCTCAAACAAGCGCGAGTTAATTTACTGTGCTAAAGCCAGTTGTTGATAGCTGATGATACTTAGCGAAGTGAAAGGTCACGTTACTGGTTGCATTTTTATTGATTCGTAGTAGTCAACTATTTCAATATGCTTATGTTTTTTATGCACCTTAGAATGTTCATAAATATATGCCTTTAACCATTAAACCTTACTGTTTATATTTTGTCTCACTTCCATAATAAAAACAATTCCAAACGAGAACAGGCTTTACAGAATCATAAACCCAATAATAATGAGAGCATTTATTTTGAAACAAAATTAAATATTTTTATTTTAAGTAATTTATAGTTTCAAGACAAATAAGAAAGGCCCATGACTAAAAAATCATAACTAAAAAATCAAAACTAAAAAAATATATAAAACAGAAAAATCATCTGATAACCGCAGTATTTGGAATCTCTGATATGATCACCGAAATATTTTGAATCTCTCATGTGATGACAGCAATGTTTCTAATCTGATAGGAAATGAGGGTAATATTTCCAATTTTCATATTAAAATGACCAAAAAATATGATTTGATAGAAACTATCTTAAAATTTTTCCTAATCTTACCTGATGAACATTACAAAGGTGCTCAAATGTTCTCTTCACGTCTAAGAATCCTTTCTTAAAAATTTGATGCCAGGTACATTTTGTCAGAGTTTGAGAAATGAGTACAAAGAAGAACTTTTTGGGGTTAATGGGACATTTTCTTTGTTTACTTTTCAGCAAAAATATCTACACAAAAGTGCATTTCAGAATTTTACAATTGTAATATAAATGGTTTATTTAGATTTTTGCCATATTAACCTCAATGCTCCGAATTACAAATGATTTTGTGAATTGATGTTTAAAATTAAAATACCGATTTCTATACCTATCTCAATTACGTAATGGTCTATTCTTCTGGTGACAATTATACTTTGGCCAGCGATTTGACAAGGTTCTCTGTTTGACCTTCGTCACAGAATGTTCGATTGTTGTGGTTCTAACCGGTGTACTCAACACTGTACTATTTTGTCATTCACACTCTTTTAGTTTCACTTCCTATTTTCATCTCTGATGCTTCATCCTGCAATGTAGCAAGTCTTTATTGCTGTACGCCTATGTATGTGTATGATCCAAAAGATTCAATGTGTCTATAAGACACAATGTGTCTAAAACATCTTTACATCTTCAGTATACTAAATAATGAACGATTCCTAAAATGATTCTGGAAAAATCACAAGTAGAAAATATTTGATTTTCTCTGGTATTTGATTGCAAGGGAGCAATGTCCAGAAGTATGCTGGGTAAACATCCTTGATATAATTTCTTTGTTCTTTATTAGTTCTGGTCAAATCCTTTAGTTGTCAATTTTCAAAGCTGCACACACTAGTGTCTCTATTAGACCAATGATCTTGTAAATATCAAAGGTCAGAAAATCAGAAGAGTGACCAACCCTATAACTTCTCTACACTGTAAAGTTTGCAGACAAGTATCATTACTCTTACTTAACATTAATATAATTTAAACTGTCGCTTCTATCGATTAATTTTAGCGACACTATTCAAATGCCCATAATCTGCCAACAACAGTTATTTGCTTTCTTTGCTTCAGTTTCAGACGCATGAAGCAGACGTGAGACGCATCTGTCAAATTCATTCACAGGTCAGTTTCTTTGTTTAAAATTTGAGTCATCATGCACAATGACAGCGCAAACTAATTAGTTTGATACTACAATGCACTAAAATCCGAATCAAAATAAAGAAGAGTATATTCTACAGGGGCACTTATACTTATTTGGAAAGTTTCACTTTTTATCAATACTATATTAATCAATATCAATAATCCTTTGAAATCAGTTTAGAAAAATCAAATTTGATAAGATTTACACATAACAACTGTCAACATTTCATACTACTGACACTGAAATATATAAAATTTTATTTTTATTGTTTAAAAAATGTTAACCTTGTTTAAATGTATAATCGTCTAGTTTTATTTTTAATTCACGTTCTTTTGAGAGAAGCATATTTTTATGTATGTTTGTGTGAAATTTGTTACAAAGGAATATTTTAAAACTAGCCAAAATTTATGAAGAATTTATTTACAGTTTCTGGAAACTATTTTTTTCGTATATACTGACTAATGTGAAACATGATCTAAAACTCTAATAATAACCCAAATATTGAGCACCTTAAACTTAACCTTTCCAAAATTGAACTGTTCACGTGAAAATAATCATATTCGCAAATATTTAAGGTATGAATATTATATGAAAAGTTACTTTAAAATGTTAGTCTTACGAGTAGGTATACATAGTTTTTTATTTTCTAAATTACGTTAATTCACTAATTTCGAACTTCTTAGACATAAATATTATTCCTGAGATAAATAATATTCTTGAGATAAGAAAAGTGAAAAAACAAAATAAATCAGATTGTTATGATTAAGTGAATTATAATACAGGACATTATAATACAGGACATATTTTAATTGCGGAAGCATACAACACAGAGCAAAGTTACCACACAAGTCTCAAGTTTCAAAATATAGTCCTCTGTTCTCTCTTTCCTTTTCAATCGAGGTATTCTCTTTTTGAATAACGACATACTGTGTGTGTCTTTATTCTTAACATCAGGAAGAGACAACTGTAGTTTCCAGGATACTTAATGAGGAAGAAGATATTGCGAAATCTAATACTCACATGATGGATAGATGGAAAAGGATACAATGGAAAGTAACGCGAGACATACTTGATGGGCTCGAGCATCGGATGGCGGAGCAGGGTTTTAGAAGAGTACCAAAAGAAAAAGTGTTAAAAGCGGAAAGGGATAGGGGGAAGTAGAAGCATATGATTGTCTACATCTTTAAAGAACACAGTACATATAAAAGAAGAAATTCAGATTTTTTCAGATATTATTCTTCCAAACATTTTAAACACTTTAGCCATCTTCAAAGTGTAAAGTTATTTTCAATATGGGCGGATATTTGCCATAATATCAAGAAATATGTATGTAACCTTGAACTATTAATGAAAACACTCAGTAAAAAAAAAAAGACAAACAAAAAAAAAACGCAGCATCGGATATGTATAACTTATATGTCTCACCTCATCATCATTAGAGAACCGCTTTCTCCTGAGCGCCATCTCCATGGCCTAAGTGTTGTACTGCTCTAGAATCTGTTGAGCAGTTAACCATACTCTGCTTTGTCATGGAATCTGTCAGAATTTTAGAAACACCATATAAAGCACAGATTTCTTTGTACTTAAGAAACAGCAATAAACTACAGGCACTACCATTGTTCACTGAAAGGCTTTACTGAGTTTTCCGATAGTGCTTCTTCTGTTAGTTATAGTGAGTGAAACAACCATTTAAACCCTACAGACACATCACTTTATTATACTTAGATCAAAAGCAGCCTTTCAATAAACATTCACTAATCTTCTATGATTTGCTTGCAGCCATTGTTCTTTCCAAAGATAGTTCTATAACAGCTCTTTCCATTCGGCGTTTGTCCATTTTGAAAGAGAATTTTGGTAAAGAGAAAATGAAGCCACACATTTTATTCTAGAACTTTGGACACTTTATAATTTATAGATTAATAAAAACGTTAGAAATTCTTACTAATATTTTAAAAATTTAATTCAGAAAAGACATTATTTTGACCAGCCCTTGTATATAACTAAATTAAAGATCTAATTAAATTAAATCAAGCAATAATCGTAAACTATTTTGAATCCTATTCGTGAATGCAACTTACTTTTAAATATAACAAGAAGTCGAAATTGGACACGTTTTCTCTGAAAGTTTTTTTTCTCAAATTACTATTGCATCTTACTGTAGATGCCCGATTCAATAGGGTACTGACTATATTTACCTTATTAAATAGTTTCAATCTGTTCTTTATTAATTCACACTGTCCTTTTGAGTACCATTTAATTAGAATTGAAACATTTGCAATTGTGCCTTTTCTGCAAAACGATAGTCTGATCAATAAATTTTCAAATAAAATGAAAAAATAAAGTCTTTTAAATAACCATTAAAACCAACTATGGTGTCTTTTGTCAATGTTGCCTGCTGTTCTTTGGCAATTCGATAGCAAGTGGTCCGCTTATAGAAATTGAGGACAAAATAGTTACTGAGCAGAATCTGTTCAGTCATCAGTGTTAGATGGTTGGTGTGTTCATTTTAGAAGTAAAATAAAAATGCAGCGAAGAATACAAATGTTGAAAATAAGGAATTTTTTTTAATCGTATCACTCCGAGCAAGGCGGTAACACCACTGATGTGCAGGGGGCTACGTAATAGTGACAAGATTGGAAAAGAGAAAGCCGGAAACCACATCCTAAACAGGGAACATGGGATGAGCTTCTTAACCCGTTCAATAGACGTGGGTGGAGTGTGAACCGGGCGATAGATAGATCTATCTACTATAATTGAAAAGAAAAAACAAAGTGAGAAGATTGGAAAAGAGAAAGCCGGAAACCACATCCTAAACAGGGAACAAGGGATGAGCCTCTTAACCTGTTCAATAGACGTGGGTGGAGTGTGAACCGGGCGATAGTTTAGTCTATCTACTCCAATAGATAGATCTATCTACTCCAAGAATAAATGAGACGAAAAATTATCACCTGAAGTTGATATGCTTGGGAAGAATCAATAATTATTAACGATTTCGAAAAACATCGTCGAAAAAAAAAACTTTACAATTTTATGCAACTATTCATTCTACCTAGAAGCAGAATGAGAGCGCATGCGTTAAGCTAAAATTTCAAACTTCATAAAATATATGTGGATAGTTTATAGATATACTTTCCATAATGACGTGTATCTTCCATCGGAAGGGCTTCTTTAGATTGAACGTCTTTCGTTTATTCTTTCGAAGGACAAAACGCGTCACATAGGATTATTTCCATATTCTCATTCAATTACCCAACCTTATTCTGTATGTTAGAGTTTATGCACTTCCCCTATGTGGATAGGGGTCGCAGGTTCGAATCTTGCCGAATGACACATTTTCGTAATAAAAAAAATTATCGTAAATAATTATTATATGTTATAAATATATAATACTGTTTAATTAAAAACAAAATATCTACTTAAATATGAGTATCGATCAAAAATAATGTTCAACCAAATCATGTCAAATTGTCGGTTGTTTATAACCAAGTTTCGTTAATCTTCGTTAATTTCCGTAATATATATATATATATATATATATATATATATATATATATTACGGAAATATATTACCATATTTCGACATAATTTATCACACAGAAAAGCAAGACATGTTTGTATTTATACACACACACACACACACACACACACACACATATATATATATATATATATATATATATATATATATATGTGTGTGTGTGTGTGTGTGTGTGTGTGAATACAAACATGTCTTGCTTTTCTGTGTGATAAATTATGTCGAAATATGGATGAACTGGCTGGGTAGAAAGTAAACTCTCTTATATAGAAACAGGAAACTACGAATAGGTTGAAATTGAATTAATCTGTTTTGTTTACAATATTTATCGGTAAATGGACAAATTGTATGAGAGTAATAGAGTTTGGCATACAAAAATATGCACATCAGATATTTCAGCACAGACCTAAGTAAAAACAGTCAATATTTTCCTTACTCTATTATCATACGATAACAATGTCCGTCAGCATAAAAAATGACAATATTTAATATAGTTTTTGAATGTATGGGAGATAATATTTACAATCATATGTGAGGATGTCTAAGAGTTATTACATAAAAACGAAATATCGGAGGCAAATTATTTGCTTTTACTCAAGAGATTTAACACCTTCCATATAACGTATGCATGTACAACTCTCAATATTACCTAAATACTTAAAATTTGAAGATTTTTACGATGCGAGTTCGTGTTTTCACAATAAAATTGATATTAACTTGCTTTAGGATATGTTAATATGAACAATACATTGTGTTAACTTTATTTATAATATCTGTCCTGCTTAAAAATATGGATGACATGTTATATTAGGTTTTATTATGCCAATTAAGAGCAACATAGTTTTCTCTTCATCAGTAAATCTAAGATATACGCTACAGAAATAGAGATTTGATGAGTACATTATTCCATATACCGGTATAAGTTTTTTACTTTATCATTTTGTCTGTTTCTATTGGTACCTTAACATTCTATAAGCCTCATCAATCTTTTAATCATTGATTTTAACTTCATTATTTGCAACAGTTTTCATTACTTCGCAGAGATATTCTTTACTCGATTATTGTTTTTCTTTGTAATATAATAGAAATAATAATGACAGACTGCAAGTTATCTAATGGATATATATATTTTTGAAGGCTAGAGGAGATCCCATTAACTTGTTAACGTAGGTAATAATCGACTTCACAGAATGAGAAGTAGCGTTATATACAGATTAAATTAAAACTACTTGCTTATGACCTGTGCCACTTATCCAATAACTTAGACGAATGTTCTGTATTCATGGTGAGGTGATCAACTTATTAAAGATACATAATTTTGTTGCCTACATTACTAGTCAAAATTATTGCTTCACTTTCCCTGTTAATTTCAAAATTGTGTTGGTTATGAAAAACACAAACTCTAATCCAGCCATTATATCTCTCTCAATGACGCTTGACATTCTTCAGTAAAAGTATTGTTGAGAAATCCTGTTCCACGTATGTTTTACACTAATCTACGGTTTTCTCTTTCTAAAGTTTATTTCAAAGTAGTTGTTTGGATGCTTTCATGCTAATGATTTTAATATTCGGTATTTTTCTTTTTTTAAATTTGCAACAACAACCAGATAATTTTGATAGTTCCTTCATATTCCTTGAAAGTGATAAAATTAAGAGGGTAACATCTCTCCTAATTTTATCAAATCTTTTTTCTAACATTCAGAAAGGCTTTTATTTTTGTTTTTAGTTGTTCTTATCTCACCAATGCTTTCGTTTATTTATTGTTGTTCTGTGATCTTTGTTCAACTTGTTCACGATTTCCAAATATTGTTTATTGTTCCCCTCACACTATAACTTTATCATATGTTTGAGGTTATATCTTCTCTACAGTTCATGCCAACCTTTATTTTTCGGAAATTTTGAAAAATAAATATTAATATCTTTACCATTGTATTTATCTATAATTAGGTGAATAACTTTCGAGTTGCATAATAAGACGTTACGACATTAAATTGTAAAAATCTTTTATAAAATAAAATCCACATACTATATTTAGACTATATGTATTCAGAAAATGTTGTCAATGTTATTCTAAAAACATTGACTTGCATAACATATAGTGTATTTGTTAATTTTTGTACGACTTTGATTATATTGTAAATTGAACTTTTCTGACACACAAACAACTTTTGTGCTGTTTTTCTTTCTATTTTCTTTCTACAACGTTTTCCTGGGAAGAAATCTGCTGAATGTAATTTTTCATCAAAATTGAATATTTATCGCTCCAAAATATAATTTTTATTCTTTCTTCATCTTTCAGTCTTTTCCATAAGTCGGTGTTTATGCGTTTATGAATTAATGCGTATTTTACCGAAAAATTGTTTTATTGTATTATTTTGAATAAATCTATTGAATGACTTCAACGAGGATGAATTTTTAAATTTTCCTTCTAAATCGAGTTTGACTATCAAGCAATGACGGTGTGTATGTTTTTTTACTAACTCTTTTATTATGTTCTTCCAACACTAATTATATTTTTTTTATTTCTGTATTTGTTTAGTGCAAGTTTTGAAACATTTTTTCTTATCTTCACCAAAGACTAAAAGCAAATTCTTGTATCACGATGTATAATTTCTTCACGAACTCGGGGCTTTTGAGGTTCATAGTACTGTTATAGTATTAGGTTGTTCATAGTTTCATAATTTGAAATTGGGTTGGAAGGTTACCGTTTAAATAAATACATTCTTTTTGGGTGGGGTCATCTGTTTTCAGTCATAGCATGTCAGTGGTTTTTATGTTCTTCTACTTAGTTCATTTTTTATTTTTATTTATTTATGTATTTATATATGTACGGTGAATCTATTCATTTGACCATGTTGCTTATCTCCTTTTGGTCGAGGTAAGTAATGTGAGTCAGATGACAGCTGCTTTGTGACGTCACTCCATACATTGACCCAAGCGCTTGTCATTTCTCAGTTCGTATGACAACAACCAAAACCTAAATGTTATTTTCTTTTTACCCGGGCACTCTGACCCAGGTTGAGGCTAAATCTGCCTCACCCATGACTGTATTCCGTTAGGACAAGTAACTTACAAGCACATGGTGTCGTATCCGGCCTCTTTAAATCAGGAGTCATAACAATGGCTTTTCCAGATCAGAACTGTCTTCAAACACCTTGTATATTTCTCCTTATAATTCTACCAACCGCTCCCGTTGCACTGGCGACCCGACGATGCGATATTATTTACCCGACCCACGTAGGAAGGTATAGTTACAACCTTGTCTCGTCCTTGTAATCTACTGGAACTAACAATGTGATAGGGTAAAAATTAGTTTCTGCTTTAAAACTTACAAGGAAATATGCCATTATCTTCATTAATTCAGACGATCGTAAAGTATTTATATTGCATATATTATCTGTCAGCAATGCTTTGATTATCGTAGCCAAGATTAAACAAGACACTGAATCCTGATTTTTAACAGTACTTCAAAATGTCGGTAAACAAATGTCAACAATCGATCTTATTTAGAATATATATAAATATAAAGAATTTGAAGACAACTAGAAAAAATAATTTGCAGTTTACTAAAACAAGAAAAAATTTTTCGTTAAAAATATATACTGAAGAAAAAAGAAACAAAATCTTTCACTAATCTGTCATGGTTATATCTGTTGAAAATTCTAAAAACGTATTACCATACTATTACATTTTTAAATGTAGGACAATTCCGCTTGCTTCTTTATATTTCAGAAACCCTGGAGTAATCAGTAGTAGTAGTATATAGTATATAGTAGCATTGTAAGAGGTGTTCACAATTGTTAATTTTATAAAGCTAAGATAATCTTTAAAATAGACTTAACTGAAGTTTGTAGTCGGCTCTCTAATTTCTTTTTCTGAGCAGCTTTCCATTACACCACACGCATATCTTTGTGGTAGGTATGGAGTTAAAAAGCAGACTAATCTGTATTCAAAATCTGATAAAGGTCGTTTGGAGATCTTGTGACACGTTATATGCACCAGTTCTTTGTGTTCGATTCTTCCGAAAAGTGTGGTTGGTTCTCCATAATACCTTCACCACTATAATCAAATTATATGTGCGTGTAGTCTGAATACGTCGCAAACGATGTGTGAGTGTGTATATATATATATATATATATATACATACATACATAGTGTATCGAGGCAGCAGATAATTTTCTAAACATATACTGTTAAATATAACAGACAATAGAAGTCTATTAATTTAATCATGATTCGTTCTAAACAGTACTTTGGCTTTAATTTCAGACGAAAAGAAAAACAAAAATTGTATATTTTCTTATTATTCTGGTTCTAAGCTTTTGGCTCACATGTACCATCTTCAGAGAGGTTACATGGACGTTAACATAATGACACCCACCATCAAAGATGATATTATCTTGTGTTGACATAAAGCATTGCTATGCAACGATAACAGTCACCGAATAGCATACGCAGTTCGATTGCTCATGTGAACCGAAAGATTAAAACCAGCAGAATAAAAAATTATCCAAATGTTGGACAATTTTTGTTCTTATTTTCCCCTGAAATTAAAGCCAAAATACGATGTTTAGAACTGCTCATGATTAAACATAATAGGCATTTATTGTCATATATATATATATATATATATATATATATATATATATATATATATATATTATTCATATGACAATGATATAGTCATAATTTAAATTTTGGAATTACTATAAAAAGATTTTTGATAATTAAATCCTTTACTCATTGCTATTATATTTTTGAATTTGTCTTTTGTTTTAAATATATTTTACTTGTGCGAGATAATTTTTTGACGCGATCTAAGGAGCTTGATGACTTTTTTCTAATATTTAGAAAATAGGATCACATTTGTACCTGTCTGAGCTTTATCAATGATTTGTTCTTAAATTTTGATGTCTGATTCACAATATCTTGAATGTATTATTGAAAGATGAAATAGCTTTATGCCAACCAATTCCCAGTTTTCTCTGTTGTACACTGTTAAACTTGTTTTGTAAATTTGTTTTGTTTTTATTTTTTAATTTTATATTATAGATGAATATATTGTTATGGTGCCATATTTACAGGGAATTGACACTTCCTCCTTCATGTTATACTAACCTGCATGATTTCCGGTGAGGCAGTCTGGAGGTAGTCGAGAGACCGTCGTGAGGCAGTCGTGAGGCGGTCGAGTCGCAGTATAACTATACAGTTTGAACGTACACATCTATTTGCTCTTAATTTTTAGATGTGTACTGTTATTCTAATACACTGGTTAAACTTACCTTCTTGCTTCCGTGTATTTCTTCCTGGCCCTTACAGGCCACAACATATATGTAAATATAGATAGCGTAGACACAGAAATCAATAACCTCTTATAACACTCATCTCAAAACAATGTAACCTTTGCCTAGAGAATAAAATGACAATAACCATCTTTACAATAGAATATAAACTCATAAACTAAAGAGTAGAGCTCATTCCCTAACGCAGAGACGAAAACAAATTCGTACTGTTCCCAACAAATTACATCAAGGCTAAACAGATCTGTCTTAAAGATGTTTAAATGGCACATATGTGATTGAATAAAATTATGTATAAATATGTAAACATTGTCTTTGAAATTTACTTAACGAAACACTATGAAATTACAAATACTGTACGCAATTACTTCAGAAATTAATGCATGAAATAAATTTAAATGTAAGCCTTTTTATATTTCTTTCGTAAAAGAAAATGGCCTTTCAAATCAAATATAATCACTTTCATAAATATTCTTATTCGTAACTAAATATAATACATATTTTAAATTCTTAATACTACATTATATTTTTATCTTTCACATGATCCCAACTACCCCATGAGGTAATCAAAATGTTTCTGTTATTATAAACTTAAAAATTAAATGAGAAAGTAAATTTAGGTAATAGCAGATATTTTTCTTGAAACTACTCTTATTTGATATTAAAAGTTCTCTTTTTTCAGCCTTTGCAAATTAATGTTACAATTTTTTTCCTATATTAGATGGATTATTTCGGGGACTCTCATCTGAATTTTTATGAAAAGAAAAGCATTGTTCTTAAATTAATTGATTACATTGTGCATCAAAGAAAATCAAAAACCCACAGCAGAAGATATTCGCTGATTTTAGATTAATTTCTCAAAGAAACTTGGAAGGGACTCTACAGCCAAACATTTATCATGGCGTGTGAGATTAATTTTGTTCATTTGATTCCAAATTCAATAAATATTTGTCTGCTTTCTTCATTATTCTGTTTATATCTTGTTTTAATGCAAGTATTTGCTTTGCAAATTTATTCATTTAGAAACTTTGTTTGATTTGACATCACCATTCTCGACCTCAATTTCTTTTATCTTCAATGGATGCATTGTAACGAACAGCAAAAGAAAAATATTGATTTCTTCAACAAATTTGATTGATAATAGATTAGAAATCAAAGAATAATGGAAATTATAAATCTGTGATTCCTATAGGGCAGTTAGGGCACCTAAATATCCTGCAATGTTTAGTACGCTAATCTAGCAGATAATTACCACTACTGAATGAAACCGATTTTTTAAAGAATGCTTGCAGTCTTATGCCAGCCCAAGCTTGGTAAATATTTAAAGAATAAACTTGAGTTGAATTTATGGGATAATTTCATAATCTTGTATCATTTTCAATCTTTATTAATTCGTAGCACTTTCATGATGGAGCATAGTTTACTTCATCTCGAACCGAAGAAAATATTTATAATTAAACTTATTAAAAAATTACGGTAATCTTTACTTTTCAACAATATATTTATTTGGCAATTTTAGAAAATGAGTTGTACCGTAAGGTAGACGTACAAAGAAGTTTGTAGTGTTACAACGAAATGGCACATGACATACAACCGAGTGGTTTTGCTGTGTTTATCATGAAGTCTAAGTTGTTAAGATACAGTATATTTTGAAATTGTCGCGAGGTGACTATTCTCACAAATCTATCCATAATTGCATAAACCATAGTTTCCAGCAAAGCCGATAATGAAGGCAATTTAAGGGGTGTACAATGAGATATTTTGATAATCGCAATTTGTCACCATGTTTATTAGTATATGCACACATACCGCCTGAACTAAAGAGTCTTTGTTCGGTCTTAAAAATATGCAACATATTTTCTGTTTTGGTTTGTTTTCATGTTTTTTTAAAATTTTAATCATTTCACCCCAAGCAAGTCAAATTAAGCTACTAAGACGTAAAGCGTTACTGAGTGTGAAGTGTAAGAGAAAAAGCAAAACATTATTAAAGAGAGAGAAAAATAAAAGAACAGAAATTAAGAACCCATAAGCTATCAACTGACATTGCATTTTTATTTTAACGGTCAAATTCGACTGGAAGGCATAAATCCGGAAGAGAATTCCACAAGCGTGAGAGAGGAAACAGCTTACGGTTACATCTAGCAATTTCAACTGTAAAATGATGAGAGCGTCGTATCAATCTAGTATGCTCTTAAAGTTGTGGTGTACCCAAATGTAAAAATAAAATATGCAAATTAATTATTTGCGAAATTAAAAGAAATCAATTTATTTCCTTAAAAACTATGTTTTTTTTTCTTATCTTTTTCTTCTCCAATCTCTCTCTTTATGCTTATATCTTTATACCCAACTAATAAGAAGGCAACTCTCATATAAAAAGAGGAAGAAAAAAAGAAAAGATTGAACAACTTCGCTAGTCCAGCTTCTAGTTACTGTGACTAGAAATCTACCAAAACAAGAGGCTCCCTAAATAATGGTAACAAGTGTCGAGGAATGGTTTACTATTATAGAAGCGCAATTCCACCGCAGCAAATGTTCAGCAAATAACACTAAAATTTAAACAGCCGTAAGCCCTATACGTAGTTAGGAATGTATCTGCATCATCTTGCAGTCAAAAGTTTTTGAACAATTAAAGCAATCTGTCGTGCCAGCATATAGAGACTAAACAGGAACTTTTAGAGAAGCTGATGAAAAAAATCGCAATAGTTGGTCGTCCGACAGTTTAGCCGCAGAACATGCTGGCCATAATTACGCATATAGGAGTGAGCAAAAAAAATGTTAGGCAAAATTTTATTCAGTCCCAGTAGCGGCTCCTGGCTAAAATTAGAGGCGGGGCTATTTCAGAAAGGTTTTAGCCTTGTTTTATGTAAAACGAAACAAACACATAAAACGAAAATTGATGCATAAACTTGATAAAATCCTAAACAAAATAATATGTTTTACTAAATTATTAATTGTTACGGTTCAAGCTTGATCCATTCTTCTAAAAATGAAGTCTAGTCTTCTTTTTTAACTTTCAGCAGAAAGGTTAATAATTTTATCCTTGATTCCCGGATGACGTTTAAGGCAGTTTTTCTCCAGTGAAAGCACTGCAAGTGCATTTAGTCTTTCATGATTCAAAGTCTTTATTTGTTTCAGTGTTGAAAATTAGCTTTCTGGTTCTGATTAGTCTTGGGAATTATCAAGAGGATTTTTATCAGTTTCGTAATTTCACTACGACCACCATCTAGATTATTATCTAACATAAATTTCGGCAGTTCAATTAATTATCAATATTAATGCATATACGATGTCTATGTTCTTGAAGGAAGTTGACAGCCTTAGACGAATGCGGCGTAGACAGAATTGCAGAAATAATAAATTAAATATACAACAGTAGCAATATACCTAAAAACAAATATGCAGATCGATTTTCATAGCGCTGTCTAAGAAACCAGGCACAAAAACTGTGAACTCCACTGAACAATAAGCTTAATGAGTCATATAACAAAACTCATCATCTAAATTCTGCAGAATCAGGTCAGAGATAGGACAAGAACAGTGCGATTTCGTCAAAATTACTGGAACAAGGAATGCGACACTGGGTATTCTTTTCAGTTCGGATGTGATTTTACTTCATCGTCAGTTGTCTGTACGTGCACAATCTCTGGCAAGTCGGAGCCATCTATCTGTTCTGCTAATGCAGGTATGGCCATATAGTCTGCAACTATATTTTGTTCCCCTTTCATATGCGCCACGTCAGGTATTTTGTAAGTATCAATGAGTGTGATTACTAGCGATTCGGTTTCGCGGCTGTTTGGCTAGAGAAGACTCCGCATAACAGCTTATGGTCAGTGGGGACCCTTGTTACAAACCCGTTTGGGTCAGCAACACATAAAAAGAACAATTTTAGTTGGAATAATGCTGAAGGGAGTGAATTAAACTATAACGAAAGATAATTTGATACAGAAAGAAAATTTATTATAACACAAAAATATTCAGCAAATACACAGGAATAAGGTGACAGAACTATGATATACCGGACACTAAAACGGGTTCAACTTCGTACCAGTTTCACTCAATATACACTGGAAAATAAGAGGTGAGTCTAACGAGGAAGATATTTGGAGGAAGTTTAGGTGGAATGGAAAAAGGTAATTCAATTCGGCTAAAGATTATATACATATACACTATACACAGCAAGGGTTTGGTCAGAATGATTAACAAAACAATTTTTACCTTTCAGGACCTTGAGGAAGGTCTTCGTGTGGAGAACTTCAGCTGATAGCTTGATGGAAAGTTCTTTCGACGTCTTGAACGAATATCCGGAGAGAGGTCACGCCTGGCCGATAGACCAACAACTCTGGGTTTTTCTACTATTTCTTCCCTTTTATATAGAAACAAAGGCCTATATTCATTGGCCCTCTCATTCTCTGGTCTTTTCCTTCTTTTCACAGTAACTAGAGTTACCAGGCTATTTAATCTCTTTTTGGGAAGGGTAGAACCTGACTCAGTGACCTAATTCATACTACTCTCCTTTCTGAAGTGGTAGAACCCTGACCAAATGACCCGTTACTACTACTATTTCTAAGGTGACTATTTTAGTCATGACCCAAGGCTTTTGAGGTAAAAAAAAAAAAAACGCTTCTAACTTCCTGGTTACACGCTCTATGAGGTAGTGAAAGTGAATCACTACCGAATAATACGCCAGGATTTCTCTATCGAATGTGGAATAATATGTTTGTATTGACTTATATCTATCAGTTTTACGCGATATGCAATATTTATCAGAAAGAACAATATAAATGCAGAAGGACGTGTTTTATAGAATACACAAAGTACGCCACACAGACTTGATAGAGATGCTCGGCAACCTCGACAAATTCGAAAAAGAATGAAGTTGGCTCAATCTTATGTGTGACTTTCACTATGTACCCTAGACCATTTATCCCTGAGCATCTCTGTGAAGCTATTTCTTTAGTACATCTAAGAATTGAAGCGCATACAAAAATAATAGAATCCACTTATTGTTGGTTAAACTTGAACAAAACTATTAAGCAGTTATGGGAAGAATATTTGTCAACAGTTCATGAATATGAAATCAGTTATCCCCAATTTTGAATTATCATCATCTCGCTTAAAACGGTTCACCTAGATACTGTCGGTCCTCTCTCTATAGTCCACAGAGATTCAGACTCGTACCTAAGCCCTTGTAGATATCTGCTAATTTATATTTATCGTGCAAATCGCTGGATCAAAGTTCAACCACTAACAACAGGATACGTGGTGGATGCATTTATAAACGTGTTGATAGCTAGGTTAAATAACAGGACAGATTGGGTTCTATAGCCTTGGTTGGCAACCAGTCTACCGCAGAAAGCAATGGCAACCTACTGAGGGATAGTCTTCTGCCCAGTCAGTCATGTCTCTTTTGAGACATGATCGCCCAACGTGTATCACGTATGGCACTTTACTGACTGATCTGCCTGAGGCCGATTTATTAATGGTCTAAAGTAGGTTAAAATTACAAACAGGACTAATTTTCCTTTCCTACGGATCAGGCGAATTGTCTGAGAAATATCAATACTGTACATTGCGGAGGTTAGATCCAAAACTGCCGTGCCATAACAACGAGATGCATTTGGAGAGAGACAGTGATTCGTTGAACCTGTTGCATCAGTCGAGCGTGTCCACTCAGTTCAGACCAGCAAGCATGGCGCAGTGAGAGAAAGTGTGAAGTGAGACTAACGTTCAGTGAAAGTTGTATGGACAAAAAAATCGTTAGCCCCAAACCTGCAGCCTCTAAATGGTTGAATGAAGTTGCTCACACCAACAATGGGAGCCACCAGTATAGCAAAAAAGTATAAGGGTTTTTTGATAGTAAACTTCACTGCCAACTGCAGCCTGGTACAGTGTAAGTAATCCACGAGTGCACTTCCTCTCACTTGCCTGCTTCTGGCTGATTGTGGTAGCGGCAGCGCCGTCTTTTGGGCAAAAGATGCGTCCTTTCTTTTTGCATTGCATGCTGGTTGTGTTGTTGGAGAAGTTCTACGGCTTCGAGATCAACCTTTCAACAACCTACGTTTTTCGTGCCAACGCCCAAAGAGTCTGTGTTCCAAGACCATGGATTAGTTTTAAAGCTTTCATCACATCCGAGCAACGCCGGGTTATACTGCTAGTGATTGATATAAACAATGCAACTGTTTCTATTGTTGCACTGGTATCAACTGATACCTCATATCAGGCCTGCTAACAGATCGGTTTTTACAGCCTTGGTTGCCTACTAGTCTACTGCAAAATGTAATGGCAACCTACTGCGGTAATGTCAGTCATGTCTCGAAAGATCACGTATGGTAATTAACTGACTGACTGTTCCGAGGTTTTCGATAAATATTCCTAAGACCTTCTGTGCTTCTCTACAAACTCGAAATACGAAGTGGAAAGCTCATCAGATCAATTGCTATGAAAATGTTTATAGAACATGCACATAGGTTATGGCGTGGGAAAGTGACTGAAATCGAGATGTCAGCTCAGGACTAATAATATTGTATTTTATAAAGAATTTCCAAATACATAGCTGAACTACTAAACCATCTAGCAATATTCAATGTTTGGATGAATAGCCGACTTATAAATGCGTCACGAAGTGGCTTGGGTGACTTAAAAACGTAACTCCGTGTTCACTCTAAATATTATTAGGAAAACTAAGTTTTTTCTTTGTATCAACTGGCCTATTCCCCGGATTACTTCAGGCACAATTCATTTTTATTCAATAACACAAAAAGAATTGTGTGTATGTCTCTTCTAAGGGAGAAAACATTACAGTTAGTCCAAATATATCATTCCAACTCGAACTGGAGGTCACAATTTTTAGTGGGTCATCCAAGACAAAATGCTCCGTTTTTTTTTTGTTTTTTTCGCCCGACATGCTGATTTTATCGGGGTGCCTGATCTTCACTTACATCCATTCAACTCTATAATTAACGAATAAAAAAGGAAAGTAAGTAAGTAGAATAAACCATATTACATATTATCTACAAGGTTTAACCAATAGATGTAGGTAAAATATTCAGGATATATATATATTTATATAACTAATATATCGCATGAATTTCATCTTATATTTTTCCTTATGAGAATAAACGTTTTGTTGATGTCAGACAAACTAAATGCAATGTAAATTTTCATTTATAAACAAATCAAAAGATTAGCAGTTAAAGAGGCATACATTTGATTAATAACATATCCCAAATGCCTGAATAAGTTACTTTATTCTTTCAGATGTTCGTATAGGTTTCTTAATATTCATCGGTCTTTCATCCTTTAAATTCGTTATTTTTTCTAATGTTTTGAATTTAAATTTACTCGCAGCATTTCTATTTTCACATTGATTTTCTTTTCTTCAATATTGTTTTACATTCTTACACACGTCTATTTTAATGATGGACCAAAAGTTTTCTATTGGGTTAATAGAAGCAGCATGTTGTAATTATCATATAAATTAAAGTTTATACTGAAAATTTTACAAACATCGGTTCGTTAATTCCAAATACATTGCGAAAGAAAGTTCTCATAAAATAAAATCTGGTGTTTTTTTACTCTCTTTCACTCACACCCTTCTCTCTCTCTCTCTCTCTCTCTCTCTCTCTCTCTGCCTCTCTTTCTCATTTTTCTAAGCCATAATAAATAACTTTTGTAATTTTTGAAGAATTATCTTTGAAAGTCGTTAATATTTCATCATTTCTGTAATAAAGGTAATAGATTCTTTAAAAATTATAGAAAATTTAATTTTTGCAAAAATGATACAACTTATTGTGTCCTTTTTTGTAGAATACGAGAGTAATGCAGTATCTATAATGCCTATAATTCCAGTAACAATTTGCTAAAATTATCTGAACATTTCTTAAAGCCATCTATGCGATTATTGGATTTATATTAGTATTAATGTTCTCTTGACAACCATTTCTTCATGATGTTTCTCTCTTACCTACGAGTTTAATAATATAATTCAATATAGTCGACACAAAATATGTTATAAATCCATCAATACAGTCCATACAATATGCTTGGTTGTTGAATATATGCTAAGTTCCTGAAAATAAATGGAACATTCACCAATTCTAGAACAGAAAGTTGCATAGAAAGCTGCATTTAAAGTAAAACCATTTAAAGCTGCATCGTGTGGGAGGGATGCGTGCATGCAAGCGGGTTTCGGTCGAACGCGCTCGCGTGTGTGTGTGTGTGTGCGTGTGTGTGTGTAAAAATTTAGATACAACTAAAATTATACAGATCTGGACAGAATTATTCATCCCTACGGACGATTTGCATATTTTCTAAGGAATTGCGAATATTTGCAAATACTTACTGAATTTACAATAAATAGGTGATTCCATATTTAGTTTTGAATGAAATTTTTAGAAATTTCGGTCTATTATATTCATAGTTATAATTTTTTCTAAAAATTAGTGCAGTTCTTAATTGTTTGCCCCCTTATGAAAATTATAAACTAATATTGCTCTATAGCAAGTGTAGTGTTTTTCTTGATTTAAATTTAATGCAAACATCCTTTAAAAATGAAATAGCATTGACCTGATCCTATCACATTCTTAATGGTAATGAAGACAATATCTGAGCGCTATATACCACGATGACTCATTCATTCTGCAACCATGGCAAAGACGGCGGAACTTGTCAAGAAATGAAAATAGTTGATGATACGGATGATGAGTACAAAAAAGGTAATGTATATATCCAACACTTTCCAAGATCGACAATTCGTAGCATTAAAACAAAGCCAAGAATAAATTAAGAACTGGCAGACAACAGTTTTTTTTATTATTTTTGTTTTTTTGTTTTTTGATAATTGCTAGAGATGTCTTGAAGAAAAATATTTACTTAATGTCAAAGGACATTGTCATTGATGTAAAGACTTCAGAGTTAAATATATTGACGAAGATAATCAATAAATGCTTTCAAAATAGAGTTTCAATATGGAATAAAACATGGTCAGATGAAATCAAACTAGAACTATTTGGTCACATGAACTCACGTTATGTATAGAATGAAAGAAGGGTGCAAGGTACAATGGATAAAGAGCAGTATTTGGCTAATCTTAAAAAATAATATGAAGCACGAAAGCTGTCTTTGGGCGTTTCTGGATGTTCTAACATGGTACGAATTGCTACAAAATATTTAGATGAAAGCAAAATTAAGATATTGGTGTACCCCGCAAAAAGTCATGGCCAAATCCTCATCGAAAATTTATGGGTATATTTGAAGAAAAAAATAAAAGAAAGAAGTCTATTGAATTTGGCAGAACTAGAAGCTATAATCAAGAAAGAATGAAGCAAAATATCTACGAGTGTCTTTTGTAATATTTTAAGGAACTATCAAAAATGATTAAAGGAAATAATGAAGAATAAAAGTTACACAATTGAGGTAAGAAAGTCAATAATTTTGTCTTATGTTAAATGTTTTTGTATAATTGGTTGACATTAAAATAAAAAATGTGTTGTGAGCATCAGTGCACATTCTTTCAAATTATTGCACCAATATCGAAAAATGCACATAAATTTTCCATTAAAATTTGAGGTGTTACAGCTTTATTTGTAATTATGGAAGCGGGGTGAATAATTCTATCAATAACTCTATCTATAAAAAACAAATATTAATAAAGATAAAAGGATAACCGACGCGTTTCGTCCTCTAATTAGCTTTATCAAGACAAGTTTATTTTAAAACAAGTATTTATAAACAGAAGTAAATATGGCCTTAATTTTTCATTTACAAATTTTCCGTCTTTTAATAAGTGTCGCATTTTTCGATCGAAGTTGTAGTTGAACTTATTTTTTATCTCTGACTAATGCATTTGATAAATTTTTCGGTATGAGATCCTTTTTTTTGTTTCTAGATACGTTCTGCAAGTTTCTCCAATATATTGTAGGGAACAGTTGTAATAGTTTATTTTATATATATCTGCCTCAGAATTATTGTTTTTAAGAATATTTTTGGTTCTGGTCATATCCAGGATAGTTTTTGATATGGTCGTAATTATTTCGATATTTTTAAGATTGAATAAAATGTTTTGGATAGTACATGTTAAGGAGTTAATAATTAAAATTATAGGCCTGTTTTATTTTGTTGTTGTTTTTTTCTAATTTATTGTAATTGTGGTTATTGTTGCTGATATCATCTTTTTTATAATTGTCGATTCTGTATGCTTTTCTTTTAGCTTTGTGGATGAAATGGTAAGAAGTTTTTAAAGATGTTTTCTATGTATATTTCTTATTCAGTTCTGGGGTTTTGGATTCTTGGTATTCTTACGTAAAATCCTATAATAATTCCAGATTTTATTCTGCCGTGGTGGTGAGAATAATAGTTTTTGAGATCATTGTTGTTGGCAGAGTTTATGTAAATGGAGGATATTATAGGTTTTATGTAGCATGATATCTTGGAGGGGTAAAATGTTGTTAGTTCCGCCTTCAAAAGTAAAACCTATTGTGGTTAAAACACTATTATGTTTGTTTACAGAGTCGGGTAAAATTGTGTCCTGTGGATATATTATTAAGGATTCATCTATGTATCTAAAATAAAAATAATTTTGTGATAAAATATTTTTCTAATGGTCACTTTCTAGAAATTTTAGAATAAGAGAATCTAAAACGCCGCTAAAAGAGGTATACTTATGTAAACCAATTTTTTGTTCATAAAAATTGTTATCGGAAGTGAAAAGAGACATTGACTAGCACATTACTTAGCACATTTTTATGTCTTATGTGTAGGAAGAGATAATTTTATTTTTGCTTTTGCTAGATGTTAGTAAATTGAGGCATTTCTTTAAAGGGACATTTGTATATAAAGATTTTATACCCAACCTAGCCATATATTTGTCTTTTGTGTCTATGTCTTTCAAATTATTAGTTAAATCACCGGAATTTCTTTTTTAATTTTTTTTATTCGAGAAGCTTATTGTGTCAAGTAGAGAGGTTATATGTTTGGCTACTGAGCTGGCAAGTAAGTAATTTCCTGGAGTTGTTTGATGACTTATATGCCATTATATTAGAAATAGAGAGCGCCCCACAAGTGGGGCGCTCTCTATTTCTAATATAATGGCATATAAGTCATCAAACAACTCCAGGAAATTACTTACCTCCATAATAATAAATATATACCTATTATGTCGCCCTTACAGCAGCATACGAGCACATAAATAAAGTCTTTCTTTTCTTATTCATTAGAGACCGCCTTCCAAGCTTCGAATTCAACTAAATGCATCGATTTGATGGAGGTAGTTTTTCGATCAACAAAATCTTACATGTCTGGCGAGAACCCGAATGCAAAAACTTTTCAAGCCTCAAGGAGTAAATAAGAGTCCCAATCTATTTAATCTTTTCCTAAACTATGCCCTGTGCATTTGCAAACACGTGAGAGATGGGTAAGGATCCTTAAGAATCCCATGCTACATCTCAAACGAATCTATCAATAGATCTGAACACAGCCACTTTCTCAGATCAATGTATAAAAATGGCTTTAAGCGAGGAAAAGTTCTTGACAATGAGAACACTTCTTCGCACCTTGTGGGCTGACGCTACAGAATCACAAACTGTACCAAATAACTGAAAAGATATCACTTGAAGATTTCAGAAGTAGCAATAACTAAAATAGATATCACATGTAACTCGAAGAGAAAATAATGATATAATCATGATATTGATATTCCACACTACTTCAAATAAAAGTTTAGGAAGAAAACACCCATCAATATGGGAAATAGCAATAAACGCATCTAGACTTGATAAACTTGTTTTCTTGAAAAATTGTTTTAAGAGAAAGATTTTATGAATTTCAACAGACAGCCGTACTGACTACTCGGTCAATGAATGCTGAATGTTTCCTTATAAGGACACGGTTAATATTATCATTACCATCGAAATACCTGGCTTATGAATTTTTTGGTAATCCGGAGTGTATAGATGTTCTCAAGTGTTTTTTTTTAAATAATTTATTGATTTCATGTTTAAATCTCTAAAGTAAATAAGTAAATACATATATAGATAATTTATCAAATCAAAATAAAATAAAAAAATAATAACTATATTAATAAATAAAAATAAATATATAAAAACAAATAAGAAAAAAATCAATAACGAAAACATTTAATGACTTTCATTTATTAGACATTAAATTACATCATTTAATATCCTACATAGTTTATCTTGTATTTCACAGCCTTATATTATTGAATTGAGCGTTCTTAAATTTTTAAATTTTTTGCCGATATTTTTATTTCTCATGTTGCAAAATCCCTACATTTGCTTTCATAAGTCCATCAGAACACGAAAGACGTTGGGAAAGAAAAGTTTTTTCTATTGTCTTAGTTCATGTTATTTTTTACAGATATATTTTATTCATATATGAATTTTTACACAGACCTCCCAAACACACACATATATATATATTAGGACTTTAAAGTACTCGCTGATTTATCATGAAAGGCAATAATGTGTCATTTACAAAAATTTCTACCATAGAAAAATACTTATACTTAAATTCTTAGATCGTGGTTGATACAGATTCCTCTATGCGCTTGCTTCTTTGTTCTTCACTCCCTTTCTTTCTTTCTTTCTTTCTTTCTTTCTCCCGCAAATATTACTATTAATAGTTATGAATTAAGCCCCTTTGATTTCATCTCACTGCACTATAATATTTTTTAATTTTTAAAATTTTAATTTTATAATTTTACTTTTAAAATTTTAATTCTAATTCTTCATCTCTATGTAGTCTTCGTCTATTTAAATCTTACTCTTGTTCTCAAAAAGCAATAACCTAATTTCATAAGATTTAACTTCCATGGACATTAAATGGATATTAAATGAACTTAAATTAAAATCTATCAAACGGTCTGTTTTAATATGCACCTGATGATTGAATAACGCAGGAAACACTGAATCGTGCCATCGACATAAGACAATATATATATATATATATATATATATATATATATGGCCCTGTTCATACTACAGTGAGCACTGTTTTATTAACACCTGAACAATAATATATATATATATATATATATATATATATATATATATATATACATGTTGTGCACCCTCATATGTATATTTATTAATTCACGTAACTACACGTCGCTGTTGAGCATTTTCTTTGGTGTAATACTTTTTATACCTTATTTTCTACTTGTCGCCGGAATATGGAACCTATTAATTTAAGCTACTCCACCAAAGATATCTTGGTTCCCGGAACATTGACATTATTACACAAAATTGAAAGTGTCTTAAACAGAATAAGATGGAAGCGCTACTTCTCCAAAACTAACAAGAATTCCTCCATCCTGGATAACACAAATTTTTATTGATTTAAATCTCAAAAAAAAAAAAAAAAAAGAAAAAGAAAAAAGAAAACACCATCTGACGAGCAATTATTAAAATTTGTGAACGACCAGTTGACACTAATTTGTTAATTTATAAATTAAATTCCGAAATACCACCAACGAGCTACAAAAAACAATGCGTCTGGACAAATCGAATTTGCCCCATCTGATAAGATTATTATTAAATCGGACAAGACAAGCCAGTATTACTTTATTAACGCGTAGATATGTAGTGTACAAAACATGTTCTAGAATTAAAAATTCAGATGTTAAGCACTGACTCATTGATTTTGTTAGAAATAAACTAATTTTCTCGAATTTACAGACTCTGCATAACACACATAACACCTGTGAAACTTCACACCCAGATGCAAAATGTTTGCTGTCCAATGGAAAAGACAGCATTACATCCGGGAGTGAATTCCCAAACGAAATAAAAGACGAGCAAGCTCGAAAGTTGTCCGAGAGTTAAGATGTCGAACCTAACTAACACGTACCCTTGACAAATGTCAAGCGATGGCTATTGTTCTCTCTATCATTCTCTCTCATTTCTCACCTCTTACCTCCTTCCATTTCACCATCCACCATCACTTTCTGATGATAGCAAATAATTCTAAGTTGTAAGGAGTTCGGTTCATGGCTAATTCAATAGACATTAACCATCTCTTTCCAGCTTCAGATATACCACAAAGCCATTATCACAAAATAACAAAAATTACATAAAGGCACCTTGTAACTAGGAAGAAATTTAAACAGGGAAGCCCAGAAATTACAAAGGGCCCTAAAATAAATGATATAATCCCAATTTTACATATGCAACAGGCATCCATTACAATTTCACAAGCAACCCACAACACCCTTCCAAAAACTACATAGGTAAAATTAGCAAAATTATCTTTGAAAGAACTTCTATATTCCCTAAGAATGCCTTAGGTATGAACCAATGGAAGAACACAGCCGAGGCAATTGATTAGTTCACAATATATATATATATATATATATATATATATATATATATATATATATATATATATTATACAGCAAAAAAAGCGGACGCCTATTTAACGGAAAGTTTACTCGGATACAATGCCATCTCTTGTTAATTAAATTATTTTAAGTACCTCCACTAATTTTTGATAACTAACTTTTAAATTGAATTTTTAAAAATAAAAAAGTTTTCTTGAAACTTTTATTTTAGTTTTAATTGAAAGCTAATTTATTAAATTTACTATTTCCAGTAAGCAAAAAATACTCTGATGCATTTCAAACATAAATTATATTGATTGAAATCTAAAATATTTGAACTCTTTTAATATTTCAATTTTTTGGCCATTTTTCAGCGATCGACACATTTGTAAACAAAAGTTAATTCTCTGTTTTAAAAATATTGCAAAAATAAAATATGCATCTGTAACAAATTAATTTTAGAAAATTAACAAATTTAATGTTAAATTAATCTGATTAATTATAGCATGAAATTTAGAATAAAACTATTTCTTAAACACATTTTGACTTTTTAACCTTTCCACCGTAATTTTATAGTGGGTTATCCGTTCTAGTGAAACGTAGTTGTATATTGAAGCAGATGAACTGAATTTGGCCTCGTTAGTGGATAGTCCACTATAAGTTATAAAAGGGGTTATAAACAAGAAAATCAAACTGAGTATAGAAACAATAATTTATATATACACATATATGAGTTACGGTTTTTACAAATAGAAATAATGTCTTTGGGATGGGTTCAAAAGGACGTTAAATTGTTCATAGCAATAAATGCTGAAAAGAGAGTTTGTGCGGAAGTATGTGGGAACGTTTGTCAATAAAGAATGTCTTTGATGTATCCACTCCTTTGCTCGGTAAGTAGCTCAGGGACAGCGAAGAAGAGGATGAGAGGGGAAGGAGGCGAGCATAATGGATAGCTTGACGAGGTCAAGCGCTTTCTCAACTCTCTGGCGATGATTTCTGTGTCGGTTTTTTATTTTGTCTTTGTGGGTCGCGGCAGGTCATTTGGGAATTCACACCCGAATTTGATTCTGGGCTTCCCATTGGCCGATAAATAAAATTCGCGTAGGCTCGCGAACAGGAATTTGATATTTAATTAATTTTTGGTTTCTGCCGGAACACATGCGTGGAGCCGGGTGCGCAAAGACCAGTTTTGCTTTCTGGTCCTGAGAGTGCAAATATCCGGTTCCTCGCTTTGCTCGGTATCACCACAATTTAAATGTGTTGACAGATTGACAGATGATAAGTGTATGATAAGATAAGTGTATGGCGGTCACAAGTGATATAATTGTACAATTTTTTATCGTGAAGAAACATTGAATCACATGACCTTTTCGTGTACACATAGAAATTGCCAGACAAAAAAAAAAAACAACTTCAAATACACAATAAATTTTTTTTTACTTATTTTAAAAATACGAAGGCACGCCGATTTGTATTAAACTTTTTAATTTTTGAATAATAAATATAATCTTCGCTAAATAAGTTTATAAACTAACCTCAACAAATTTTTTAAGAATTTAAAAATATTTTTGAAACTTAAATTCATATCAACCTGTAATCACCGAGTAAAGAATTATATTTTTAAAATTGTATGCTGAGTGATGCATATTTCTCAGATAGTTTTGGATGCTTCTGAAAGTATTTTGTCTAAGGAAGCATTCTACAGTCTCATGCAAATTAACCTAGCAATATGTTGTGTTCCATCTTCATTAATTAACAGAATTTCTTTGGCTGATCCACATGACAAAATGATCAAACATCGACATAAAAAATTAGTTTTATGAAATAGAATCCTAATTCTACCTCAAGATCTATGGTTCGCTGCACTTTGTTCTGCACACTTGAAAATTTTTCATAACTGTTATTTTTTTTTTTAAGTTATTTCCGTTTTAGTGGGGAAATGTCAATAACATTCTCTTTAATCAATTAATGTTTACCCAGTTTCCAACTATTTTCTTACTGCAGTAGCATATAGTAACGGTAAGCAAGGTAGGTTTTAAAAAAGAGTTGTTCCCCTTACAACAGTTCTCTGATAAAATGTGCTATCCTTCAAGTTTTTTAATTTTAAATTTTTACATAAATTATAAAAAAAAAAATCAAGCTAAATTTAATAAATTATTAACAAGCAAGTTAAAAAGCGTGATTGATTTATTCCCATAAAACCATCATTCCAGTAAAGATCATTTATTTTAATTTTATTGAATCTGCTAAAAATGCAATTTTTTTTCAATTGTTCTACTAAAATAAGAACACTCTTAAACAGAAATGCTGTATGCATTTAACTTCCTTCAAGTAGAACGTGTAACAAAATCGAACACCTCTTTCTGCATATTTTTGGCTGCTTAAAGAAACAAATAAAAAATCCATAGTAAAATGGAAAATTCTGAAAACAAAAAAGAATTTGTATATCATTCTCTGTCATTTGCCCTCTGTGTCTGAATGTAAAGCTGCATATAGTTTCCTAAAAATGAAATACACTTAAACCATGGAAATGAATTGACAGCATTATGCAAACACCAATATTTGACTTTAAAATTTAATTATTTATAATATTAATTTATATTTTATGCTCTGATATTACATGACAATTATTTCATTATAAATTAATTTGTTTTTTATACCTTAGTATAGCATAATTACTTTATTTAAATTCTCACTTAAATAATTTAGCCCCTTTAACAAATTTAGTAGTATCAAAATTTAATTACTCTAAAAAACTAGAATTTGATATGCTGTCCAAAACCACTGTCTACACATTTGAATAATGTGTTCCTAATATGCATCTTCCCCAGACAGATAAAAAGTTTCATTTTATTATAACATAACTTAATAATTCATACAACCTAAATGTTCAACTGTATAATGCAACCTATTTCTCACTTTTGTTTGAGTAATACAGACACACCAATAATCATATTGTTTAACTTCTTCCGACCACCCCTCTTTAACTTTCTAAATAACCATGAATTCATTTTATATTTTTCAAAATATATCATTTTCACTATTTATTTTAAAATATCACCTGAAGAAGAACAATAATGTTCTAAAGCATGAACTTTAATTGTAGTGATATAATGCTTTTATAAACCATTGTGTTAATAAAATTAAGTATATATATATATATATATATATATATATAGAGAGAGAGAGAGAGAGAGAGAAAAGAAAACTCAACACATAATTAAACGGTTATAAATCCATTTTTTTTTTTTTGCAGTTGTAAAAATTACAAACTGAAAATCAAATGTTGCATTTAACTCAGAATATTCAAAAACAATTTGCACAGAGAAAAAATAAGGTTAGGCAAAGTGTAACAGTGTATATAGTTAAACATTGGAGCAACAGATACCACAAATGTTACAAAAATAAAGAACTCATGAACCAAATCACACCTGTACAAAAAATCTTAAAAGAAAAAAAAATTGTAAAAACAAACAAGAGAATAGATATAATCATACACAAAATAAGCACACACAAGCATATAATTATAAGTGGCCATATAATGATAAGAGGCCATATTGGTGCACAATATTATAGCACAAAACTAAAAATTGTAAAAAGGAAAGAAAGTAAAATGTCTGAATAATATAATTTTAATCACAAATAATCAGCAATCTCAAACAATTTTAAAAGTTAAAACTAATAATTAAAGAGTTACCAGGAAAAAGATTCATAAAGAAAAAAACAAGACAAAAAGGGAAAATAATAAAGAATTGCAGATATAAAAGCAAAAGAGCCAATATAGTAAAAACTAAAAATAAAAAATATACAGTCATAAGTCACAAAACCAAAAGTTTTAAATATAATTAAAAATTAAAAATAAAGATGAAAAAAAATAATAAAATAGAAGTAAGAGAGCAGATTCTCAAGAAAGAAAAAGCAGCAGAATTTGCTAAAAAATTATTGGTAAGGAAAAAATCTGATCCTATTAAATTTAAATCTATTTTGTGACGGCATTTAAAAATAACTTCATACGTTTGTTCAAAAGTTGATTTTTCCCACTAAATTTAATTATTTTTATTTTTTCATTTAAGCATAGATTACATCTATTTCTAAAGCTAATGGAAGTTTGTGATTTTCTTATAATCTTTTATTTGATCTGTGTAGATTTTTCTTTATCTTTTAATTCCCAGAAATATTTAGACAGAGCCGTCTGGAAATTAAGATGGGGCCTGGAAAAGGAATATTTATGTTTTCAACGTCCGGCAGAAATTCCAAAATATACTTTTCTTTCTTTACCATATAGGAAAAATAATTGTTTGGTATATCATTTTTGAGAAATACATATAACTCTAACAGGACAGTTATCTTTCATTCTACAATTACAGGGGGATTTGCATTTATTTGGTGATTATTATAAAAATTATTTAGTATTTTATTAGTATTATGAGAATTAATGATGCTGTGGATATTGCTAATGCAAGAATAACTAATTTTTAATGTTTTTCTGTTAAATATCTTACTTTGTGGGTTGTTAAAATTAAAATATTTGGCAAAGATGCTTAGAAAAAACATTAATGTATATTGGAGACACACTACTTTTATGATATGGCCTAAAAGTATTGTTAGAGAGATTCAAAGTGATATCCAGAAAATTAACTATTTTAAGGTTTGAAAAAATATCTATATTAAATCGAACTAATTTTAAAGCCCTTATCGCTTTCTTTCATATTTTAGAGGATAGAAGACCATTACTACTAGGTATGAAAATAAACCCATCAAAATATTTCAAAATATTTATAAACTGCTGACTAAATCAGCAATTTGAGCAGAGTCATCTATATATATATATGAAAAATGTGTAATCTTTAAAAGTCAATAATTGCTTTGATCACACAGGCTCATTTTGTCTCAAACCTCTGTTGTGATTTCAACGAAATATTTCATGCAACTTATAAAACTGACTTCTACGGGACATTTTAAGCTTTCTTGTACACTATTTTTCAAACATTTTGAGAACATTTTCAACTTACGTCATTTCTTTATCATTATTTTTTTTACAAACCCTAGAAGTGAATAAATCTGTTGTTTCAACCAAACAATTAATTTCAAAATATTTCTATGCAATAATAATGTGCATACTTACGATCTGCGTGTACACTATCAATGCAATCAATGTGATAACAGAAAATTAGAATTTGCTACTTTTTATTTTCCTCAAAGATTTCAAGACATTTTCAATTGGATTTTTACCTTTAAAATGAAGTTAAAAGTTAATTATTCTCGAAAAGCAAGCACAAATTTACAATTTAATGAAGTCTTAGATTATGTAAAAGAAGCCCTTTGAATTAGCTTCATTTATTTTTGCCTTGTTTTGATAGCTGAGTGGAGGTGGATAGTGACTGACACTATCGATAGACATAAAATAAACAAGCAACACAATTCTTTAGGGATCGGATGAACCACCGAATTATGCGTTTTCATTATTAACTGGAGTTTTCTCCCTTGAATCAGTGCGACAATACGCAACTTTTATGTTTTTTTCTAATCATTTCATCCCAAGCAAGCAGAACTGCCATTGGTACGAAGGCGGTTACATAAGAGGTGAGTGATGAGAAAGAGGGACAAGTTACAGGGCAGTCAGAGAATGAGTAAGATGCGGACCTGAAGGAGACTGCCACCACCTTTAAATGTGTTGTTTTTCTTTTTTTTTTTTTTTTACTTTTTTCAATGCACCCTAAACTTTCCGATTGACAAAAAGAATTTGGAAAAATTTCAATATTTGAACAATTTTAGTGGGTGACGGCTCAGTTTTTCATACAACGTTTATAGTAAATCGATCCTCTATTTTGGAAATACTCGCCGGTACATTTCCATCACCTGTAAATTAGTTGATTATCAATTTTTTTTTTACTTTTTTCAGTGCAATCTTATCGATTAAATCCTAAACGTTCCGATTGACAAAAAATATTTTAAAAAATTTCAACATTTAAAAATTTTAGTGGGAGGGTGGCTCAGTTTTTCATACAACCTTATATAGTAAATCGATCTTGTGCAATTAACTTGTCTTGCTTGCGCATATTCACCAAGTGAATTCTTTGCGAAATTTTTTAATAAAGCCATTCTTGGAGTTTACGAGGAAAATGCCATCGTAAGAACTGAAGAAAACTTGAAAAAGACAAAAACAAGAGCAACAACTCGTCCCCCCCCCCCAAAAAAAAAAACAAGCGACCCAACACGAGTGGTTCCAAAATGGAGGATCGATTTACTTTAACGTTGTATGAGAAACTGAGCCTCCCCATCCCCGCTAATAATCGCTGAAAAAAAGTTTTAAAAAAATGAAAAACAAATTTAAAAGTGGTGGTAGTCTCCTTCAAGTCCGCCGAGTAAGAAAAGGACGAGAATACAGGTGCTGCATGAGAGTGGAATAGAAAGGAAGAAGAACATGAAACAAGGGTTGTTAGGGGATGTGAGTCAAGAAGATAAGAGATCGCAATTGACTTTGTATTTAAATTTGGTGGGGGTGATTGTAGCTTTTAGGGAAGCAAGCAAGGGAAGTGAATTCGTAAGGCGGGAAGTGCGAGTAAAGAAGCTAATAGAGTAAAAGTTGCAGTTACATTTGATTGGTTTAGCTGTAAAATGGTGGGACCTAGTCGCTAGTCAAGTAGCTCAGCTAAATTCATGCAGAGGGGGCACCAGGGATCTAAGCTCATTGGAGAAGAAGACGTGAAAGTATTTGTAGAAGAGACAGAAAGAAGCCACATTACGTCGGTGAGAAAGTGACTGGAGTTGAGTTACCAGGTCGGGACCAATTATATTACAGATTCTTCGTTGGATTTTGTCAAGAAGCCCGAGATGAATAGCAGGGGTACCCAAATAGATGTGACAGCAATGTGACATTCAATGCACGGGCGGATGGTAGATTTATATATGTGCAAGATGGATGTAGACGAGAAAAACTTCCTGGCCCTACAAAGGGGACCAACCTTCCGAGCAACAGATTTAACTATGGATTCAATGTAGTCATTCCACTTGAGGTCGTCTGATAGATTGAGGCCTAGGAGGCGCAGTGTTTTGCTTTCAGGGAGACTAACCTAATCCATTCTGATAGGTTGGGGTAGAAGCGGTTGTCTATGATGGTTAAAGGATAGCAGCTTTGTTTTGGAAGCATTGAAATTTACAAGCCATTTCTTACTTCAGTCTACCACAGATTGGAGGTCCTTTTCAAGATCAGCAGCGAAGTTTACTTTGTCAGCCTCGGCAGATTCCTTATCAAGGCGGGAGTAAATTGTTGTGTCGTCAGCATAAATGCCTACTTGAGATCTGATTACATCCGGGAGTTCGTTGATGAAGATCAGGAAAATCGTAGAACCTAGAATAGAACCTTGAGGGACACCCGCGTTCGTATTATAGCATCTGGAAGCATGCCCATTCAACACAACCTTCATTACGCGATTCGAAAGGAAAGACTGGATTGGGTCAAACAATCGTCCTGTTATATACCATAGCCATGTAGCTTGCGTAGAAGCCCAGCATGCCAGACTATGACAGATGATATCTAGTGCAATTCTTATAGCTCCGTTCTTATCTAGAGACTGTGATAGTCGTTAGCATATCAGCAGTAGACCTGGTGAAGCAGAAATGTAAGAATTATTTTTCTGTATTTCAACTGAATGGTAATTATTTTTTAATATTTTATTGAAAAATATTTTCACGGTCGAATCTTTTCAATTATAAGTTTTTGTCGCTATTGTTAAAACGAAATTTTTGTATTTAAATTATATAAACGCTTAATCCTGATGGTTTTAGGATTTATTCCAATAGTTCCTTATTTGGAATATGGGCGTTTTTTTTTGTTTTGTTTTGTTTTTGTTTTGTTTTTTTTGTCTCAAGTACAAATTTAAAAATGGCGTTGGAATTGAACGCTTCCGTGGACATATGTACTAATTTCAAATATTAGTCGCAATGCGAAAAAATTAGCGCCAAAAAATTGACAAAATATTTTCAGAAAAAAAATCTGCACGTATCAGGCTACAGACGTGTATGAGATTTTCTCCGATTTCTTGATATTTCGTTATTTTCTACGATGCGAAAAAACATATTTTTTCGCAACTTAATATATTGTTTATTATTACTTTGTTTAGAGGTAGAATTGTATTGTAAATCGCTATAGACGTATTATAGATGCCCTCTATAACCATATTTATATATATTAACTGTGTTAATATGTAATTTATTTCAAGTTAGATTTATTGTTTTCATTACTTGAATGAAAATGGCTCGTTAGACTTTCCGCCTATAATATAAAAGTCACTTATATATTTAATATAATAGGGTGAATTTAACTCATTGTTTACATTATGCGTATTTAATTTACGTATATATTATTTTAGAAAAAACATCGGTAAAGTTTTTTCTATGTGTAAAATCTTTAATATATTACAGCTCAAAATCAAATATTGAGCTTTTATTAATACTGTCTTTTGATATGTTTCCGTTTTTGAGTAATTTACGGAAAAGTTTTTATCAACTGTTTAAACCAGTTAAAGGGAAGTAACTTATAATATTTCAGTAAGTCTTTCTTCTAAACTAATAGTAATATTTATTTTTCATTAACATTTTGTAAAAATCTGTTACAACGTTTATCGTATTGGCTTAAATGAACTTTTAAGCAGACTATCTATTTGTATTATTATTGTGCTTTTAATATATGATATATGCTTTTAATATATAATATATAAAGATTGTTATTTTGGATTAGACCCTCGGAATTTATAATTCTTACTTCAATAACTGTAACAATAATTCCTAAAAACCCAGAGAAAATTTTTATTATTAATTGAATTTCTCTTATTCTACTTAAGTAAATTTAATTTCTCTTATTCTGCTTAAAAAATTAACTAGATTTTATATTTCTGCTTATATAAATTTCTTTTTATTATCAATAAAAAGAAATTTATATTAATTTATTTTATTCTGCTTAAAAAGATTAATATATTTTATTCTGCTTAAAAGCCAATACGATATTAACAATCTTTTTAATCTGCTTAAAAGTTCAGGCTTTCTGTTTAAAAAGACCAGGCTTTCTGCTAAAAAGATATCTGGCTTTTCTTCAAAAGGATAGGCATTTTATTTTAAAGGGAAACGAGCAAGATATGTTTGCCTTTAAATTTTTTTTTTAACTCAATTTGAAAACTTTGTATCCAACTCGTGTAAATTACAAATCTTGAAAGGTTACCTAAGAGGTTATCCTTTACAAGTTATTCAACATCTGTCAATTTCAGATGTAAATTATTCTATTGCTATAGACCTTCTAAATTCTGAATTTTTAGATTTAGGTCTTATTAAAAAATACATTTTGATGATATTTTAAATGTTAAAATTAGTAGTGACTCTGACCTTGTGCCAGTCAAAATTTTTTTTGACTAAATTAAAAGCTGATTTAATTGAGCTAAAGTCCTCTTTTGAATTAAATTTTTTTCGATAATGGTTCTGATTTGATGAGACACATAATTTTTGATAAATTACCCAATATATTAAAAAGGAAAATTATAAATCTGGCTGGTGCCAATTATCCTAGACTAAATTTCACCATGTACCAGTTTTCGGACATTATTAAGAAAATAGAATATACTTCTTTAAAGAATACTAATAAACCCATTATTCCCCCTCATAATAAATCTTATGTTACTCCAGGTCATATAGAGGACGATCTGTCCATTACTAATTGATATTTATGAGTCGACTCGGCGTAACTTGGGTCATAGAATAGAGCAGAAAATAAGGAAACACGAAAAGGCGAAAATAACCAGAACAACAATATATGAACAAAGGTTACATAGAGTTGAAAGCATGCAAATCAAATAAAGAAAGAAAAGTTCTTTCTCTTTGTCCGAAGAGAAAGGTAAAATGTTCGGTAGAAGATTAAATTGAATAAAGTTCAGTTTGGATAAAGTTAATGTATGTACAGTTAATGTCTGTTTCCAATTGGAGTTTTTAGTGTTGTGTGTGCATGCTGGTGAGAAATAAAAATTTGCGCCACTAATTGCTACTCGCAAATTAGTGCGCGTGTGTATGTGTGAGTTAGGGAATAAACATGTCTGCTCTTGCCTGGGACAGAAATCCTAACTGGTGTAACACGTGACGTTCCTCGCTTATATCGGCATACTGTAGCGCGGGAACTAGGATTATCACGTGAACGCTGAATGACCATGTGTGTGCGTGGGTGTGAATGTATCAAACCCTACAGTCACAATTCTAGTAAGACGTGCCTGCAAAATTTCTATACATTGTTACCAAAACAGAAGTATAAATGTAATTTATGTCCGTCAAACTTACATGTAATGTCAATATGTAATAAATATCCCTCTGTTGAAACTAAAATAAAGAGATGTAAGGATCTTGGTTGATGTGGCCATTGCGCCAGACCAGATCATTCATCTAAACAATGTTAAGGTGTCAAAGAGTTTTTTAAACCTTGTAAATTTTGTAGTAAAAAAAACTCATTTTTGAGCTCTAATAAAGTCACTATTTCTTCGAATATTTGTTTGAGCTCGGCTCTTATAGAATATGACCTTCTCCTTCCAATGTTTCAAGTTATGTAATTAAAAATGAAAATATATAAAAGTTTAATTGTTTGATAGACACTGGAAGTCAGAGGTCATATTTTTCTTCTAAAGTTTTAGAGAATCTGGCCTTATCTTTTGAAGAATTCCCTAAAAAGTAGTTTGATGTAAAAAAAACTTTTATTGAACAAAAAACTAAGTCTCTTGGTGAGATAACTTTAAATTTAATTGCGGGAGATAGAAACATTATTTATAATATCTTGATTGACGACAATCTTTGTCTAGATTTTTCTGTCAAGCATCTACCTAGAGTAGTTCAGGGATTTAGCGACGCTGGATACAAATTAGCCGCTGATTTTTCTAACTTAAAAAGAAATACCATCAATGATATTGGTATTGATATTATTCAATACATGGAACCTCTAAGAAAAATAAATTGCTTGAGAGGTGTAGCCTGGAAGATATCCTCTGGAATAATTCCCTTTGGAGAAATATCAGCTTTTAACCTGAAGAAAATATTGTTTCGGTTGGTAACGATTGTGTTCTCGAAAACAACTTTAGTACCATGGTCGCAGCTCATAATCCTAATATTAACAATTGGGTTAATTTTTTTTTAGACCCTAAACCATATCATGTTGACCCCTTTGGAAATATTTTTGAATATAGTTCCATGGAGAGGAATTTAGAAAAGATGTTTTCTCTGGAATCTATTGGTATACAAGAAGAATCTTTGTGCGGGTTTGATGACCAGAAAATTAAAAAAAGTTCTATTGCTTATGAAGATAATTATTATTATGTAGATATTCTTTGGGATGAAGAAAAACTTAGTAAGGTACCTTCAAATCATAATGTATCTTTAAGTGTGTTGCATAGAGTACTAGGTTCTCTAGAGAAGAAGGGCCTATTAGCTAATTACACGGAAACCTTTCTTGAACAAGAAAGGGAGGGTATAATAGAGCGATTCGTAGTGTTGCCAGAACATTATCATGAATTTGTATGGACCCCTCATCGTCCAGTAATTAAAGAAAATGAACTGTGTTCCACTAAAATTAGGCCAGTTCTTAATTTTCCGTTGAAAACTAACGGTGCTCCCTCTTTAAACGAAGCTGCTTATCCAAGGATAAATTTAATCAAAAATATGCTGGACCTTTTAATTTATTTCTGCAGTAACGAATATGTATTTCTAGCTGACATCCGCAAAGCATTCCTAATAATTAAATTAAAAACTGAAAAAAATAAGAATAGATTCTGTTTTTATGAAAATTGGGGATCAGTTGGTATGTTTCAGATATACAACGTTAAACTTTGGATTTGTGGCTAGCTCTTTATACACAACTTTTTAATACAATTCCATTCAAAAAGTTATCCGAACAACGAATGTGCGAAAATATTAAGCACAAGATTTTATGTGGATAACTTAATTTTCACTAGTAAGTCTCCTGATTCAGTATTAAAAAGCTATTTTGACTCTGTTATAATGGTATAATGGGTGAAGGAAATTTTCACCTTAGGTCTTGTAATTCAAATTCAGACAAACTAAGGAAACAAATGGTTGCTGACAATACTATGGCAGAGTACGGCAGTGACCTGTTAAAAATGCTGGGTTATAAATATGATTATCTAAAAGACATTTTAAAGCTGAACGTTAAAATAATCGATTCTTCTGCAAATACTAAAAGGAAGATTTTGACTCTGATCCTCTCTCTTTATGTTTACCTATGTCAGCAGTAGACTAAAAGATATCTTCTAAATATGGTGTAAACATTTGTTTTAGGTACGTTTCTTCATTGCAAAATCTTGCTGACATTATAACTTGAGGTCTATCTAACAAGAAATTTAAGTCCTGTTTTGACTTTTTCAGTGCAATCTTATCGATTAAACCCTAAACGTTCCAATTGACAAAAAAAAAAAAAAAAAATGTAAAAATTTCAACATTTACGATGGTGCGCTTATAAGCAGTTCTTTCACTTTCCGGAACGCAGTGGCTTACTGTAGACCCCATGTCTGATAGTTAAATAGTTCGTGAGCAAAAGGTAAATAAGGAAGGTACCAACCCAGTTAGTTCACAATACCTAAGTATGGCTGTAGTTCTTTCTCTCGCTTTCTCTCTCTTTCTCTCTCTCTCTCTCTCTCTCTCTCTCTCTCTCTGTGTGCCCCTTACTTCTCCACACAGATATAGACATCTAGGTTATCATTGGGGCTTTTAAGAAAGTTCTTGGTTTTTAATAACCAGCACTAATCTATCCCTAATGCATTTCTCCTCATTTGCAAAATAAGTATCATCCGGTAATTTATAGAGAGATTTTCTACATCTTTACCTATTTTGCCCTTTTTTGGAAATTGTGTATGAACATGAATTATATTACGTTGATGTATAATATATTCGTCTAATTTTTGTAGCACTTTTGTGTTCAAAGGTCTTGAAAATATTGTCTTCCTCTGGATATATTGCACACAGTAAAACAATTTGTATTTTACCCTCTTCTTTTGCAAGCTTTTGGAATATAATGCCTGGTTCACTGGACAAACAACGAGCAATGTATATACAAAAACAATAAGGTATATTTTTATTATTCTTCTGACTCGGTTGTGTGAAGGAGGAGTTTAGCCAGGAAGAATCAAGCACACGCAGGAGTTGTCGAGAGTTCTCTTATCTGTTTTTCTTCTGCTGCTTCTGACGTTCGCTGTGAAAGTGGTTTTATTATTTGAATAAAGATCAATTGAAAGTGTGACCATCATGATATCAACAGAAAATGATTTAGAAAAGGGTGAATAGACACAGAGATGATATTTCGTTCTCATATTTTAAAGGAGTTAAACTAGCTGACGTGTATTTGCATTTACTACTCAGCTTTAAGAAAGAATCTCCAATTTCAATTCATTTACTTTTATCCTCAAGTTAAAATGCACATGGATTGTGAAAGCGAGAAGTTTGCTTACACACGTCGAAAATTGTAGAGCGAACATTAAGTCTAAGTCTGTTAAGTTTCAGTATTTAAGTGGATAATTTACGGATTACACCTCATAAATAATTTGATATTCTACTATTAGCGACAGAATCAGATTCCGCCTTGCAAATATTGAAAACGTTCTTTGATTATGAATATATAGCTAACGAAAATTTTAAACAAATCGTAAACCAGCAATATACCCCGAATTCAATGGAGTTAAACAATGCTTGAAAGAACAAGGGTAGATTTATTTAAATTAAAATGTTTATTTCAGTTAGATTTTGTAGAAAAAGTTCTCGAAAGAATATATAATTTAGCCCGGTCCATATTCCTTCCATGTTTATTGAACAGGAATAAAGGTTTATCACTTGTTTCCTGTTTACAATCGGGAAAAACCTCCTAATTGCAAGGAAATTGTCTCTTGAGTCTCCAAATGATTCTTTCATGTGCTTTCGATTTATGCTATCGGACTCTGTTATATTAAACACAATTTCTGATAATAAAGAAATGGCTCTTTTCCTATATCCATCTGCAAATATTTTTGTGTTTCGTGATTTTAATGTTCATCACGTCAAGTGGCATGAGCTTCTAATGTTATTGATGTTACCGGAACTTCAAATTTCCATTGCACAGTCTCTCAGTGAAATAGTGAATTTTCATGTTCGTTTCTCGAAGAAATCGGTTCAACATTTTTCTTTATTTGATTTGTTCCTCCTCTCCTAGCTCTTATAAGCATCGCAACACTGTCCTCTTGACAATTTGGATCACGTTGTATTATCTATTGATATTTCTTTTAATTCATCCATTAAAATAGAACTTTCTATTCACAGGACTTCTTTCTGTTACCAGAGTACTAACTGGAATTCATTTCGTGACTTTATTAGAGATGCTACTTGTGTTAATATTCTTAACCTTATTATTGAGTATTGTGCCACAGAGGTGTTATAACGATCGTTTGGTTGCAAGAGGAAAGGAATAACAAGGAGTTGTTTTTAAACAAGGTGTATTTGTTTAATATACAATATATATATTACATTAGTTAAAAAATTGGAGGAAATGATTTCGAGTACTGATCACCAATTCTTTGATAACGCTATGAAGATTGATTTGCTAAGATGTTAGAGCTTACGTCAAATTTATTACTTGAGTAACCTTATTATTCCTGAAATCGTCTATGTTTGATAGGTTATCAACATCTCTATTTCACTCTCACAGATTTCACTGCTGTAATGCTTTTTCTTTTATAATCATATCTCTTCAGATATTATGCATAATAACCACTGCTTGAAAGAAAAATTCTTCCCAAATGGAAAGGTATCAATTGTATTCCCTGTTTTCAAGAATGCAGGTAATCCCTCTTCTCCGATACAGTATAGACCCATCGGCCACGTCAGTGTCATTAGCAAAACGTTTTGAAGCTGTAATCAACAAGAAGGTTGTTAAAAATCTTAATAGTGGACGGTAAACAGTATGGGTTTGTATCTGATTGGTCCATTGCTGATATCTTAACTTCCATTGCTCACATAATCAGTAAAGCACTAGATAGCAAATGCATTTCAAGGACGATCGCATTAAATATTTCAAAGGCCTTTGACAAGGTGTGACATAATGGTTTACTGCACAAGCTCTCTAGTTATGGAATCACTAGAAGAGTCTTCTTAATTATTGCGTTCTTTCTGTAGGTGGTTGCTGAGCGATTAACGCAGGCGTTGAATTTTGATTTCTTCCCGCATGGTAATGATAATTTCTTTTCACATACTTTGGAATTTAGCAATTTAAAATGTGTTTTAAAACCTTACCTGTTTCTAGTGCGTTTTAATGCAGGTACATATTATTGGCATTTTAAATGCCTACATTTTCAGGTTTACCAAAGATTTCTGCCTGTTCCCAGTACCCCATATATATATATATATATATATATATATATATATATATAGAGAGAGAGAGAGAGAGAGAGAGAGAATTAAAAGTGTGAGAGGCCGTGAACGTTTAGTTTAAAGTGTATATTTACTGTTGTATTATATATTACACATATTGTGATATTTTAAGTGTCCATAATGGTATTTGTGACACTACATGTGTTCCGAGTCTAAGATTGACACTCTTCAGGCGAATAAATTTGTGGCTTTATATATCGAGTTTCTCTTTTGTTTCTGAGGACTAAGTTCTTGTTTATATATAGGTAAGTAGAAAATTAAAATAAAAATAAAGATAAAGAATAGAGAATAAGGAAATAAATCAAATAAGTGAAGTAAAAAATAAAAAATAAGGTAAATCCAATAAATCAAATAATTCGAATGTTAGCGTGTTGAATAGTCTGTGTTTTCTCACATCAGCACGTGCATAAATAGAGAAACAAATAAATAAATGAATGAATCAAGTGCTTATTCCAATTGGAATTGATTTTGGTCCGTGGCCCCTCTTTAGTATTTAAAAATTATCTTCTAGGCGCCTTTATTTATTTACATGTCTTTTCATCTCTCAGTTAGTTGCTTTTATTGCTTCGACGGTGTTTTGAATTTGGTGTGTGTGTACGTGTCTTTGTGTGTGTGTGTGTGTGTGTGTGTGTGTGTGTGTGTGTGTGTGTGTGTGTGTGTGTGTGTGTGTGTGAGCGCTCCTTGATTTCGTCATAATATTTGAGAATTATTTTAGAATTATTTTTTATGGGTCATCTATTTAATGGTATGGGGTTATCATTTGAATTTTGTGTGTGTATGGGTGTGTGTGTGAGTGTATGTATGTGAATGTGTGTGTGTGTGTGTGTGTGTGTGTGTGTGTGTGTGTAGGTATGTGCGTGTTTGTGTTTTTGGGTGTGTGTTAATCGGCTGAAGAAACCAGATGGTTGAAACCTGGATTGCGTGATATAATTCGTCTACAAATGAATATATATATATATATATATATATATATATATATATATACAAACTTATCACTATACTCGTTTCGAAAAATCCTCCGCGTATATACGCGGAAGGATAATGGTTGTAAAAAAAGAGCTAAGCACATGAACAAATCGCCAAAGCGATTTGGACCGAGCCAGTACGTAGCCCAAAGAAAAAGCCCGAGACGAGTAATCAATAATAAAAAAAGCGCTCAATACGTAAGCAGAGCAGAATAAGTAAATTAACCTAGTGAGCCAACAAACCTACCAAGGTTTCACCTAAACGGATCTTCAGAGAAGCCAACCTTCCCTGAAGATCCGTTTAGGTGAAACCTCGGTATGTTTGTTGGCTCACTAGGTTAATTTATATATATATATATATATATGTATGTGTGTGTGTGTGTGTGTCTGTGTGTGTGTGTGTGTGTGTGTGTGTGTGTATTAATAAATATACCTATTATCCTACGTCTATGAATACAGCTCTGTTCATACATTGAGCACTGCATTATTAACACCTGAATAATAATACTATACGTATGTACAGCCTCCTCATATGTATATTTATTAATTTACGTCACTATATATATATATATATATATATATATATATATATATAGTAGCGGCTATAATATAAGGACGGAAACAACAAAAACATAAATATGTGTATTACTTAAAAAGTAATGTATAGTTAGCAATGAAATTTTTTACCGAATAAAGATTAGGGTGTAATGCATAAATATTATACAAAGTTACACAAATTCCTTATATTATGGACGCTACTATATATATATATATATATATATATATATATATATATATATATATATATATATATTCAATAACTGTTTTGTATTTCAAACTTTCTTCCCAGTAACTTATTTTTTCTTCTGTATTTCTTTAATTTGACTTATCGGTGTGAAATGAAGAACTTCGAATGAACGCCAAATAATTATGCATTTTATTTTATTTTGTTTTATTTATTTTTAGTAGTAATTAGATTTCAATATTTTCGTAAAATATCTTTGTGTCCTAATATTGATTTTTTATGAAACTTTTGATTTCATAGGAAAAATGTGTACAACTGTGCGACTTTTCCTTTGATTTTTGCCTTGTTCTTTGTTCAATTATCTGTATTGAAAATCGTAATTTTCTACTTATATATAATTAAAATTCAATCAGCTGTGTCAATTCAAAATTTTTACTACAGCTAAATATGTTGAGACGACAGCAAGTTACTGATATTGATTTGGATCAACGCCAAACTGTCAAAATCATGTAAAAATACATATCAAGTTTAGAAATTTCCATGATCGTCGCATTTTCTTATATATATAAATTGGCATGGATGTAGTATGGAGTAAGTGATAAGAAAATATATTTACAAGTCATAACTGACTTGAAATAAATTAAAGAAGCTTAATTACGTGCGTCATAAGTATTATAAAAACTTTTTCAACGATCAACCAAACATCTGAAAAATACTACTTCGAACCAATACCACGACATAAGAATGCTAGCTTGGCCACAGACCATGATTACTTCTTTTATCCGCTTTGAGGCAAGTTAGTGACAAACGATGAAACGAACTGCGAATGACAGAAAAGACGAAGGAACATCCATATTATTGTGCGAAATTTTTATCAAAAAACTATTTATTATTATTATAAACTCTAAAGAAGTAAAGACATTTCGGATCATTCAATACAATCATCTTTAATCTTGTAGTGAATATGTAACCCTATTTCCAGATGACTGGTATTAATTTTTTATTAATTTTAAATAGATACCTCCATTAAATCGCAAAAAAAACAAAACAATAAAAAACAAAAAAAAACAAAACAAAACAAAACAGGATAGTATAAATAAAAAGGTCCAAAACTTAATAAAATGATCTTTTTCCATCAAAATGTTTATAATATTATTAAGAGAAAAGATTAAAGTAATTTTTATTTATTTTAAAACATATTCTAATATTTCTAACATATTCGAAATTTTGGCAGAAAATTTTGTTTTGATTTGAGTTAGCCTTGCAGAAAATGTGACGACTGTTTACAATGGATCACATAATGATTGCATCACCCACTTTTTTTCAGTGACAAACACATTAATTTGAAAATTTTCGCAAACATCAAATAATTGTCGGATTTTAATGAAACATTCAGTACTCATCCACAAACGAATGAAACTATTTTTGAAATTATTATTTTTTAAAAATCTTGGTGAAAATATTTTTTAACTCTGTTACCCTCCTCCACGTAAATCCATGAAATTTTAATAAATTTTAATTGGCTGCAAACTATTTTTATTAGTTAAACGCAGGACTCATCGGGGGATATAAATCATCTAATTTTTATTTTAAATTTTACGACACTATCCGAAAATATGCTCCGAAAAGTAAAATAAAAAATGCAATAAAACTCTGATATAATTTAATTTGATAAGCTTTTAATTGCTGGAATAAATGATAAAAATTAAGTCTGAAGAAAAGATTTTTCGATTACTAATAAAATTTTAAAGAATTGTTTTCATTTTTTTATTATAATAATTCATAAAGTTTTTAAAATATTTTAAAACTTTTTTAAAGAACTGTTGTCCTAATTTTTTTTAGTTAAGAATCGATGATTATATTGTCTATAGAAAACTGAAAAGTTTAATAAAAATCGTTCACCAATTATATTTTCAAAATAAGACAAAAGTTTGTTGTGTGTGTAAATAAATATGTTCATTTTTATTAAATACGATGTTCCATGGGGGTCATAACAAGTTTCCCTAAGGGTCGTATTGGTTTCAGAAGTTAACAAGTGTTTTATATTATTCCCCTTACATGGAAAACTACGGAAACCCCACTTTAATTCTAATTCAAGTCTCTTCAAGACGTTTATAAAATTCAACAGCCTGTTTTGCAAGTCATTCCTTAAACATTTAAAACAACTTTTACATTTTAATTCCTAATTTTCTAATTTTGTTCAAAAAAAAAAAATAATTGTGAAATTCACAATTTGTGGAGATATCTAAAAACAATATGAAAAATAGATATTAAAAAAATAATAAATGCCACAAAATTTAATAAATTTGCCGTTATTTTCATTTTATAATTAACTTGTAAAATTTTTTAAAGGAAAATTTTATATTATTTTTATTTTTATTTTTCAGAAAACATCTTCAAAGCTAACAAAAGCCTACAAAGCTAAACTAACTAAAATTCCATAAAATATTGGATAATTGCTGAAAACTGTGTTAATTTTTTAATTTTAACATAGTTAAAATAAATAAAAAGCGAATTGTATGAATAAGATTTATACCAAATTCGTCTTCCATACTTGGCGCTGGCTACAGTAAGCCATATCAATTATTGCTTCCTTATCAGGAAGCAATAATTTAATGGTTTAATAATGACCGATGATACCGTAATTGAGAAACGCTTTTTTTAAACATTTCAGGCAGTAAGCATGTAATTATTGTTTCAAGTCAACTTAAAGTAAGTTTAAATTCGGTAATTTGATTAAAATAATGTGTCAGCGAGGTGTACGATTTTTTAAAACTTCTGTTTACAATCGACGAAAAATGGCGGAAAATTTGAAATTAAAAGTTTTTTTTAACCTAAAGAATTTTTTATTCCGATCAATATAATTTCGCTTTAAAACTCACCAGAGTATTTTGCTGACTGGAATTACTAAATTTGATCCCTTGGCTTTCAATTAAAGCTAATTTTAAAGCTTGAAGATAACTTAATTATTTTAAAAATTTAAATTTAAGTTTAGGTGTCGAAAAATGACTGGGGGTACCTAATTTTAAAGATAAGAAGAAATTTCTCTGAAATTAGAGAATACAATTACTTTTGTCGGGAAAAGTAACCAAATTGATTGAATCTGCGTAAAAAAAATCATAGACATAATATTGTCATCCGTTTTTACAAATTGTTTACCCTAGGTCAAAATTGGACTGTGAGTATTTTTTGTTTTGTACTACCGAGAGCTTATGGGATGGACAAGCAAACGATAAGAGAGAGTAAATTTTCTCCTCATCATCAGTGAAGAGGCCGGAAACTCAGTCGAAATGGATATCTGATATTTTCATTTCCATCTGTTAAGAATTATACAGAGAGGGAAAATTGACCGCCCCCCATAGCTACCTTTAACCCCTCCGGTTTTGTGCCTTCTCAATAAAACCGAGGTGGAAAACAAAATTAGCAGATTTGGAGCCCGTGATTTGAATATAATGTTCGAACTGAAATCGGCGTATTGTTAGAGACGACTGAGAAGATTGTTATTGAATGTATTACTGAAATACCAGCCAGCTGTTACGTGTCACCAGCTTTGACTTGCTTATAATTGTGTGTATATATATATATATATATATATATATATATATATATATATATATTATAAGCGTTTCACCCCGAGCAAGGCATGTCACTGCCACTACTGCGCAGGGGGCTACGTAGAGTGGAGAAAGGATGATTAAATATAGGAAATGTCAGAGGGTGGGTGATAGGCGGATAAGGATACCGAGAATGAGGGTTGGGTAGATGAGAGTGTTCTAAGAATAATTGGGAGTTAGTGTGATAGGAGGTGTCTATTGACCCTACATTTAAACACCTGGAGATTGTAACTGTCGGGAAAGCAGACTTGTGGAAGGGAGTTCCACAGGTGGGAAGCGCGAGAAAAGAAGCTGTTGGAGTAGAATTTACGGTTACATCTTATTTGTTTAACTGTAAAAGGGTTGGACCTAGTTGATAATCTAGTATCTCGTGTAAATTCGTGCTTAGGCGGCACCAGTGATCTAAGCTCATCGGAGCAGTAGCCATGAAAGTACTTGTAGAAGAGGCACAGGGAAGCCACATCACGCCGGTGAGAGAGCGGCTGCAGCCGGTCTGCCAAATCAGTATCAACCACGTTACAGATCCTCCTTTGTATTTTGTCAAGAAGCCCAAGTAGAGCAGCAGGGGCACCCGACCAGATATGGCAGCAATATTCAATACACGGGCGGATGGTAGATTTGTATATGTGCAGAATAGATTCAGGTGGGAAAAACTTCCGGACCCTGCACAGGGAGCCGACTTTCATAGCAGCAGATTTGGCAATGGATTCGATATAGTCATTCCATTTGAGGTCCGCCGAAAGTGTAAGGCCAAGGAGGCGTAATACTTTACTCTCTGGGAGGCTAGCCTGTCCCATGCTAATGGGAGGTAGATGCGATTGTCTATGGTGGTTAGTTGATAACAGCTTCGTTTTAGAGGCATTGAAATTTACCAGCCATTTCCTACCCCAGGCCACTAAGGATTGGAGGTCCTTTTCAAGTACGGCAGCGAGGTTCACTTTGTCGTCCACACCTGGTTTCTGATCGATGCGAGAGTAGATTGTTGTGTCATCGGCATACATGCCAACTTGGGATCTAATGATGTCGGGGAGATCATTAATGTACATGCACATTTCTTCAGTACTATGACTGGGATTCCGTCACCGCCGCTCGCTTTGTGTGGGTCAAGTTGTGCAATTATCTTGGCGACCAGCGAGGGTGTAATGTGGACGTTATTTAGTTGAGCCTTAGTTCTGGGTGGGAAGTCTGGTGTAGGTATTCCTAACGAGTCCAGTGTCGAATTGGTTGAGAATCTACGGGCAAGGCATTCAGCCTTGTCGGCTGGGTAGGTGAGAACTTCAAACTCATTGATTAGTGGGGGTATTGAAGTCTTGTTCTTGCTGAGCACGCTTTTGCAGAGACGCCAGTAATCTTTGGAACCAAACTTAGAGGATGCTATGCGTTGCTTAATTCTGGTAGCAAACACCCTCTTGGCTTCGTTCAGTACTTTTTTACACTTGTTCCGTGCTGAGGCGAAAAGGCACCTGTTTTGGTTCGACGAGCAGCTTCGATAGAGCCGGAAGAAATGGTTCCGGTGGGCAATGGCGGCTGAGCAAGCGGGTGAGAACCAGGGGGATGAATTTGGTTTTAGTTGGAATTTCCTGGCCGGGATAAAAGCATCGATACCAGCCTTAACCCAAGAGGAGACTTCGGAGGCACAGTCTTCGACAGGAAGATCGAAGACGTTGTTCCAGGCGACGTCGCAGAGGAAGTCCCTGAACGTGTCCCAGTCGGCTCTTTGGTAGCAGTATGATATTCTGCTGGTCTGGTATTCTTGGGTAGAGTTAGTGCGGATTGATATGTTTACGGAGACTACGGCGTGGTCAGAGTTTCCGAGACGGCAGAGTTGCCTGGTAGTGCAGGAGTCTGGGATGGAGGTAAAGCAAAGGTCGAGTAAAGAGTCCCTTCCGTTAGGGTTTTTAGAGAAACGCGTGGGGAAGTCCACCACTTGCGTTAGAGCTTGGGTTATTGAAAAGTACATGGTGCGGATCCCAGCAAGGTCGGTGGCTGAGTTTTCAATCCACTTGGTGTGGTGGGCGTTAAAATCGCCGAACACAAATATATGGGCAGATGGGTGAGAAGAAATGGCCCTGTCGATATTAGTAGAGATGCAATCAAGTACCGTACAGTCAGAGGAGGAGGGGGAGCGGTAGAGAAAGAAGAGATAGCTAACCTACTTAGAAGTGAGAGGCGAAAGCACACGAAGGAATGATCAAGGGATTCAAGAGATGTGACCCTGGCTAGGGGGAGTTGTTTGCTGACATATACACCAAGCCCATGCATATGGACATTGGAGTCCTTCCTGAAGGGAGGAAGGTAACCAGGAACGAACAGCTCTGAAGAGGGGATAGAAGGGTCAAGGTTAGTCTCACATATAGCTAAGATATCGGGTGAGTTAGTTAGAAGGAATGATTCTACACTATTAAAGTTACTGCGAATACCTCGAATATTTGTGAAGGTAACGCAGATAGGTTTGGGCGATTTATGACTAGCTGGTTTAGGCTTCCTATTTTGTTTGTTTAATTTCATGCTGGTTATAGTTGTGGATAGAGAGAGGTCTAGAGTAGGGTCAGATGGTCATTATAAAATTACACTTATGGCGTTGCAGTATTCTACTGATTATATTCCGTTAGCCAACTATCAGCTACCGCGGATCGCGTAAATCTCGTCTTAAATATATACCCGACTTCTCTCTAAACTAGCCAGGTGATCACGGCCATTCCTAGTTTAGCTGATCCGAGATCAAACACAGCGTGGGTGAAATTAGTTAAGAATTAAAAATGATTGGTCAAAGTACGCCTGAAGATCGTGCTATAGACATAATGCAAATAGTTGAATAATATCGGGGTTCCTGTAGTGCCATATCGCGCATGGACGGGCGTCCCTGCATGAACATCCGGTGGGCAACCCCGAGGCCACATTATGTTGCAGATTGCGCCAGTCTCCATCCCTCACATGCTGCAAACAGTGATCGACTGATTCTACTCTAGACCTCAGCAAAAACAATATGAAAAAAAAAAAAAACAAATAAAATAGCAAAACCAAACCAGCTAGTCAGAAAACGCCCAAACTTGTCTGCGTCTCTTTCACTAACATACGAGGTATCCGCACTAACTTTTACAGCGTAAAATCATTCCTCCAAACTAACTCACCTGATATCTTAGCCATATGGGAAACTAACATTGACCCTTCTATCCCCTCTTTTGAGTTTTACGTTCCTGGTTACCTTCCTCTCTTCAGGAAGGACTCCAATGTCTATATGCATGGGCTTGGTGTATATGTCAGTGAACACCTCCCCTAGGTAGTGTGTCATCTCTTGAATCCCTGAACCATTCTTTTATGTGCTTCCGTCTCTCACTTCTAAGCTCGGTTAGCTATCTCTCCTTCCTTTATCGCTCCTCTTCCTCTGACTGTTCGGTACTTGACAGCATCTCTGACAATATCGACAAGGCCATTTCTTCTCATCCATCTGCCCATATATTTGTGTTTGGTGACTTTAACGCCACCACACCAAGTGGCTGGAGAACTCTCTCACCGACCTTGCTAGTGTCCACACCATTAATTGTTCAATCTTCCAATCCCTTACGCAAGTGGTGGACTTCCCCACGCGTTTCTCCAATAGCCCTAACGGAAGGGACTCGCGACTAGACCTCTGCTTCACTTCCATCCCAGACTCTTGCACTACCAGACAGCTCTGCCCTCTCGAAAACTCTGACCACGCCGTAGTTTCCGTTAACATCTCATTCCACTCCCCCCTACCCAAGAAACCCAGACTAGAAGAATATCCTCCTGCTACCAAAGAGCAGACTGGGATTCGTTCCGTGAATTCCTGTTTGACATCCCTTGGAACAACGTTTTTAGTCTTCCCGTCGAAGACTGTGCATCCGAGGTTTCCTGTGAGTTAAGGCTGGCATCGATGCTTTCATCCTTACCAGGAAATTTCAGCTTAAATCTCATTCGTCTCCTGGTTCTCGCCCGCTTGCTCGGTCGCCATTGCCCACCGGAATCACTTCATCCGGCTTTATCATAGCCACGCGTCGGACCAAAACAGGCGCCTTTTCACCTCAGCTCGTAATAAGTGTAAAAAGATACTTAACGAAGCTAAGATGTTGTTTGCTGCCAGAATGAAACAACGCATAGCATCCTCTAAGTTCGGAGCCAAAGACTACTGGCGTCTCTGTAAAAGCGTGCTTAACAAGAGTAAGTCCTCAATACCCCCACTAATCAATGAATTTGAGGTCCTCACCTCCTCAGCGGACAAGGCTGAATGATTCTCAACCAATTCGTGTCTGGATTCGTCTGGAGTTTATACACCCGAATTCCCACCTAGAACTGAGGCTCAACTGAATGACGTCCACATCACGCCCTCGCTGATTTCTAACATAATCTCAAAACTTGACCCTCACAAAGCGAGTAGTGGGGACGGATCCCAATCATAGTCTCAAAGAAACTGAACTCTCCTCTGTCCTTTCTAAGCTCTACAACCTCTGCCTATCCTCCTCCTGCTTTCCTGCCTGTTGGAAGTTTCTTCTGTAATTCCTATATTTTTGAACACTGGAGAACCCTCGGACCCCGCAAATTACCGCCCTATCAGCCTTCTTCCGATTTTTGGCAAAGTGTTCGAAGCCATTATCAACGTCGAGGTGGTTCAGCATCTCACAGCCCACAGGCTCCTCTCTGACAAACAGTATGACTTCTGCTTCACCAGGTCTACTGCTGATATGCTAACGACAATCACCGAGTATATATACCAGGCTCTCGACAAGAATGGTGAAGCCCGAACCGTTGCCTTGGATATCTCTAAAGCGTTCGACAGAGTCTGGCATGCTGGCCTTGTACGCAAACTGCAAAGCTATGGTATTACTGGGCTTTTGTTGGACTTAATCCAGTCATTCTTCTCTAACCGCACATTGAAGGTGGTATTAAACGGACATGCCTCACAAAACTACCCTACAAACGCGGGTGTCCCTCAAGGCTCTTTCCTAGGTCCTACGCTCTTTCTGATCTACATCAATGAACTCCCCGATGTCATAAGATCACAAGTAGGCATGTACGCTGATGACACCACAGTTTACTCTCGCCTCGATCAAATATCTGGCGTGGACGACAAGGCGAACCTTGCTGCCGAACTTGAAAAGGACCTTCAATCCGTGGTGGATTGGGTAAGAAATGGCTCGTAACTTTCAATTCTTCCAAAACGAAGCTGCTATCAATTAACCACCATAGAAAACCGCACCTACCTCCCATTAGCATGGAACAGGCTTGCCTCCCAGAGAGTAAAATACTACGCCTCCTTGGCCTCACACTCTCAGCGGACCTCAAGTGGAATGATTATATCGAATCCATTGCTAAATCCGCTGCTATGAAAGTCGGTTCTCTGTGCAGAGTCCGGAAGTTCTTTCCGTTTGAATCTATCCTGCACATATATAAATCTACCATCCGCCCGTGTATTGAATACTGCTGCCACATCTGGTCGGGTGCTCCTGCTATTCTCCTCGGGGTTCTTGACAAAATACAACGGAGAATCTGTAATGTGATCGATACCGACTTGGCGGACCGGCTGCAGTCACTCTCTCACCGGCGTATCGTAGCTTCCCTGTGCCTCTACTATAAATTCTTTCACTGCTTCTACTCCGATGAACTTAGATCCCTGGTGCCCCCTAGGTACGAATTTGCACGAGATACTAGATTACAGTGAAACCAATAAAATGTAACCGCAATTTCTACTCCAACAGCTTCTTTTCTTGCACTTCCCACCTGTGGAATTCCTTTCCGCTTACTTGCTTCCCCGACAGCTACAATCTCCAGGAGTTTAAATGTAAGGTCAATAGACACCTCCTAACGCACTAACACGCACCCATTCTCTCAAACACTCTTCTTATGTACCTCCTTACTCGTCTATCACCCTCCTTCTGACATTTCCTATATCCAATCGCTCTCTCAGCACCTTCCCCTATGTAACCTCCTGCGCTATAGTGGCAGTGGCATACCTTGTTTGGGGTTAAATGATTAAAAAAAATCGTTGAATCTTATTAAAGTTTGTTTTGTTACATGATTTTGACAGAAAAACTTACCCTATCGGCTATAATGGGGACAGCATCACGTTTAAAACCACACATTATTTTCCCAAAGTCGATTGAAAAAATCTAGTAATGTATTTAAGTTACCATTACACCATGCAGTGAGTGAAATTCTATTGATATTGTACTACTGATTTAAATGTCTAACATTCAATTAGAAAATAAATACACACCTGATAAGAAAGATAACTCTGAAATGAAAAGTTTCTTTTCCAAGTCTATATTGCCCGGTATGAAAATATTTATTTACTACGATATCAGTTATTTACAATTATATCTCTAAGATACAATGTTTTAAAACTACTTGCTATGTTTGCTTTTAAATTTGCTGTTTTCAACCAACTCACTTGGTGACTTTCCTTTATATCCATAAAAGCTTTTATCTCACAGCACAAAAGAAAATTTTAATGGAAACAATGGCCATATATACATGCTTTATTTTAAAAATAAACAAATAAAATGCCACACGATTTCATATGAACTTTTTCGAAAATTCATAATGATTTGATTTCGTTTGTTACATAACTGACAGATTCGTTTCAAATATAAGCCATTTATTTTCAATATTTCGGTATTATATTTCAACTTTAAAATAATCAATATATTAATTTTTATTGTATTTGTTATAGAAAATCCGTTTCGTTCGCTATTCGACTACAACTTCCATAGGGTCATTACCAATACACTGGGACGTTTTCAATAGAAAATGCATAAAGCTTAACTAAATTTATAGCAAAGATTTGGCGAGCACAGTCAAGAACGAATTTTCTATTAGTCTTTTTAAAAGTTAGTTACTGTTTAACGACAATGTGCACATATACAATATAATGTTACTGCCAAAACATATATAATTTTATGCTTATATATAGGTTTAGACTCGGGGTGTGTAGGGGTGAGTGTGTGAATGTGTGTGTGTATGTGCGCGCGTCTTAATGAACAACAATACTGTCATCATTATAGAATCTCGATTATCCAACTAGAATCTAGAACACATTAGATAATGAAAATATTTTTTTTCAGTTTCATCTTTTGATTGGGCAATCCTATAAGAAGTTGAGTAACTTCATTATTTCTCACTTTTATTGTTGTTTACTAATGTGTGTTGCTGGCTTTTCCATGTTCATTATTTCTTCTTTTCTCTTGCACTTTTGTTAATTAATTTAGTTCTGAACTTTCAATTTTATTTCTCATAATGTTTAGGTCTATTTCTCCTCTTTTTCATCAGTTTGTCTGTTAAATTCCAAATATTTCTCTTCGCTTGTTTTCGTTAGATTTTTTTCTATTATCCGTTTTATTAATTACACGTATTAAATACACATCTCTGTTATTTTTAAAATTCAACAAAGCTTGGAATCTGTTTTTAATTTCCATATAAATTTCGGTGATATGCTCTCTATTTAGTTTAGTTTTTGTTGGGAATCTTTTTTTTTTACTCACGTTTTTAAAGTGAAATATGTCTGCATACTATGATCAGATTAACTTTATTTATGATGGGCACAACATTATCAACAATGATAAAATCAACTCATTTTCATTTCTACATTTGCGACTTTCCAAACATATTTATGCCCCATTCACTTCTGAAAAAATATATTCATTATTTTCATTTTGTTTCTTTGAGAGGTTGATTAACACCTCCTCTCCGTCATTCCGTTTCCGTCTTTCAAATTGTCCTTCGTTAGATTCACCATGTTTCTTTTGAAATGAACTGGCCTATCAAAATGATGAAAGTGATCTTCTCACTGTTCATGCGTTCTTAATGTTGTTTTAAAATCTTTCAATTGCTTCATGAAAACCTTTTGAAGCTGGTGTAATCAAATTATCTTTAGAACATATATTTGCAGAGTTTAAGTACTGAGCAAGCTACTTTGTGTAAGATATTGATGAAGTTAATATTGAAAATATAAACACTATAACAATAATTCGACCATAAGTATGTTAAATTTAAAAAAGGTGTACGGCATCGGGATACGATTTTGCCTAAATTATTTACAACTTAGCATGAAAGCTCTTCGAAAAAATAAACATCGCGAAAAGAGTAAACATAAAGGAGTATATGAAGCATCTGTTATTTTATGACAATATTTTACTAAAATAAGAATCATAGGAAGTATTACAGGATTCTAAATCTTCTAATTATAGAAATTTTCAATGTAGATTTAAAGCTGAAAAGAAATAAAATAAATTAATATGCTAACGTTTCCAGAAAAAATGATGAAGATCTGGAAGAGGTCTAGGAATATATCTAGATCGATGATGAAATTAGAAGATAATGAAAAAGAAATAAAACGACGTGCAACGATAAGTTGGAAAGAATTTAATAAAAATAAAGATATAATGAAAACTAACTGGTCAATATTGTTAATATTTAATACAAACGACGAATGTGTAATGAAAAGTACGATGTTGGGATGTGAAAGCTGAAACTTAACTAACTCACTCTAAAACTCAAAATTCCGTAAATAGCAAATTAAAAAGCCAATTATGAATAAGAGACATAAAGGTGCCAATATATGTCAAGGAACTGATCAAGGTAAGAGATATCATAGATGTCATTAAGTGACAAAAATGGTAATGAAGATAAAGGAGGTACGCCAGGTATAGTAAAATGTTGCTTCAATAATACCCAATGAATAACACTATAGTAAAATAAAATAAAACAAAAAGAAGATATAAAATGTTTACTGATTTTAATAAATGCGTTTAGTATAGTTACAATCGTCATAGAAAGAGTTAGTGATCTATATTTCTGGTTCCAATAATCATTCCACACTCAAATAGTGTTAAATAGTCCACTCCTGCCACAGCTGCATTGCTATAGCTACACTATCACTCTCATATCATAGTAGAGAATAATCATCAGGATACAAGATAAGTAGCCTATTTAAAATATGCAAATTAAATAAAAAGGATTTTTAATAGATTGCTTGTGTTAGTCGACTAGGTGGTTCCAATGTGACTCGCAGTTTAAACATAACGAAAAATAAAAAATCAAGGTAAATAAACGGACTATATACATCGATACATAGAAAACAGGAGGGCAAGCAAAGTTAATGACTATTCACCATATCAAATGTGCGGTGCTATATATAATTATGGCATCAGAACGCAATTCTCTCTCCATTGAGGTCGTTTAGGTGAAGTAGCAACATTTTTTCACAAGTAAAACTCCTAATTTGACTAATTTAAGTCAGCAATCGACAAAAAGCGCTCATTTAGCTAAGAGAAAAGGTGCAATATTTAATCAGGACAAAACAAGTCTAAAGATTTATTTGTGAGTAGACTACAATTGTTCTAGCTTTGCTGGGAAACTTTAATTTTTCTTCTGTATTCACTAGATATTACAGCTTCGAGCTATGAGTTGTGATGCTTAAAAATACCCAACTCGACATACTTTCAAACATTTCATTATAATTTATATTTCATTTTTTGGGGGAGGTTAAACTGCTAAATTTTCAGCACCTCTCCGTATCGTTTATTCCGTTTTTACAGAAATCCATGGAAGTCTATAAAAAAGTTAACTTCTTTACTAAGAAGGATAAACACGAAATACCGGGAGGATGAAAGTTGTTAGAAAAATGGTAGAATATAGTAAAACAAAACAGTATGTACTTTTTTCAATTATGTTAATGTTTGAAATTTTGTGAGCCCATTCTCTTCGGGCTTCGTGTGACTTTGAAATTTTTAAACCAGCAATATGTTATTTGTTTTTCTTATAAGCATTCTTGCAATTCTTTTCCTTTATTCTTTATGCGTTTAGGTTTAACAAGAAAAATAAATTGCCGACATAATTTTATTTCTGTTTTACCGAAATCACTTGTATCTTCATTTTCTTATTATAATTATTTTAAAATTGCTTTCGCAATATGGCAAAATGTCAAGAACAGTATTACATAGTTCTATAGTAACACGTTTTGATCGATTTCTGCAAAAGAAGAGATGGCGTGCTTGGGATTGTATATTGGTGGGAGGAAGGTAATAAAACACCAATCGATTAATAAAAATGTTATATGATCTTTTATCTTCGGTTGACCTCTTAGTTTTGAACAGGATATGGCACTGTCACTATACAGATAGCATGTCAGCGAGAAAATAAAAAAATGTTCTGCTCTCCATTAGCACAACCAATTTCCTATCAGACATGATTCTTGGCGTAAAGTTACAAATACGTATATGATTCAGCGTAATGAAAAGAGTTTTTCTAAAAGTCCAAGGGTCTTAAGAGATGCTTGACATCCTAGCAAACATCGGATGGATATCACGTGGTCGGCTCCCCAGATGACAGTGACGTTATCTCTGTATCTGTTGACCGACGAACAATTCCCAATCAGCCAGTGTAGCATATTAAATGCTAAATATTAGAGATATAATCATTTGTTCTTTTCTTGGAGAAATGAAGGCAATCTATTTTTCTATGATTGGTCTTTCTCGTACACATAAAGTTGGTTTCAGTTTATAAAAAAAAATATTTTATCATTAGGTGACCAAGGCAACAAAGCCACTAAAACGCAAGGAATTTCTAAATGCAAAAGAATATGAAAAACAAGGAGAGAAAACAATAATAGAACAGTAATTAAGAGGGCATAAAATAACAAATTAAATTGCATTTACATTTTTAAAAATGAAAATAGAATGGAATGCCAGAAGCCGAAAAAGAATTCCACAATTGAAAAGTGTGTTAGAAGAAACAGTCAGCAAAGCATTTACGGTTACATCTCACCATTTTAATTGTAAAATGATGATACTCAGTTGTCAATCTAGCACTTCGCGGAAATTCATAAAGTCCAGATACCGTAGGGAAAAAGATCCCCATAAAAATTACCATAAATATATTTATAGAAAAGATACAGGGAAGTTACATTCCGTTAATAAGAAATGACTGAAGCCGAGGTACCCGGTCAGGACCGATAAAATTATATTGTCATGTCGGCATCACCCACAACGGAACGAACTCTTCCAACCATGACATATACCCCCCCTCACAAGAGGTGAGAGTAGATAGTCTGCTGAGTAGTCAGTAGATAGTCTGGAGATAGTTTAGATAGCCTAAGTAGCCTGAGAGAGTAGCCTGAGGAGAACGCCCTGAACATAGCCGAGAGTTGTCTACGAACACTGCTACCGTAACGACCATTACGAGTCCCCGTATTATCGTTCTACTAACAAAGTTCCAAGTGTTTTATTTTGCCGTGTTTAATATATATTCGTTATTTCCTATTTTGGTTTTCCTGTGTTTGGTTTTCTTGCTGGACCTTTTACCGGGTCCACGACAAGCGACAACGAAAATTCGAAAGAATTCACGCGGAGATATAAAAAAGAAAAACATCGTCTCGCACGACAAGTGGCGATGAGTACATTCAAAAAATTTACGCGGAGATAAACGGATTTTTTTTTTTTTGCTACCAGTCGCAACGACAAGAAGCAACGAGGATATTCAAAGAAGTCACTTGGAGATAAAAAGAAAAATACATTTTTGACTGCAGTCGCCATACGACAAGTGGCGACAAGGTTATTGAAAAAAAAAACGCTACGCAGAGATAAAAATTTTGCCTGCACACAACTACGTAAAAAAATTTTGTTTTCCCTCTCCTCACAGAAATAAATAAGTTGAAAAAGTGGATTTTCAAACAGCAATCTTAAACTGATAAAAACAATTTGAATTTCAACAGAGACTAGAAGAAAAACAAGCAGAAATGCAGCTAAAAATGAATCCAGACAAATGGAATTGCAGGAAATACTAGCGAAAGCTACAACTAACAAAGGGCAAAACAGTGGAAAAGGACACCATATGGGATTCTACAGAAAATTTCACATATTTTCCTGACGAGGACAAAACCTTTGAAGACTATTCTAGGAGATATGAAGATTTTTTAAAAATTGACTGCGAGACATGGTCAGATACAAAGAAATTGAGGTTACTGTTAAGAAAACTGGAGACTTCCGAAAAGACGAAGTTCATCGATTATATATTACCCAAGAAGACTAACGAGTTAACTTTTGAAGAAGAAGCCTAACAGAACGTTTTAGCCCGAAAACATCTTCTTCTTCTATATGCCCTGTCCCTTCAGGACGTAGGTGATCATGGTTTTCCATGTCTCCCTATCCCTGGTGGCACTTAGAACGCATTGTGTTACACCATGCAACACTCGTTCCGTCATCCACACCATTAGGTCCTTCAAATATGTTATCCGTTGCTTTCCCCTGTCTCTTTTTATCTGTATCTGGCCTATTAGTATCAGGTTCTCCAAGCCCTCTTTCCTCATTGCATGTCCCAGGAGCTTCAGCTGACTCTTCCTGATGCTCAGTATCAATTTCTTTTTTGGTTCCATCATTTCTAGGACCTCATCATTGCTCACATGCTCGATCAATGATATTCACAGCATCCTTCTGTAGAACCACATTTCAGTTGCTTCAAGTTTCATCTTTTGATTGTCCAGCATTCACTGCCATATTGAAGAAGTGACAACACATAGCAATCCAGTACTCTCTTCCTTGTTTCTAGCGAAACTGTCCTGTTTCTTAATACTTTAATACTTCTGGAATGCTTTCTTCGCCGTGCCAATTCGCCTTCGGATGTCTGTGTCGCACTTTCCGTCTTCTGTTATAACACTTCCCAGGTATTTAAATTTTTGTACCTGCTTTGGCATATTGGACTGCCCTTTTTACTGATGACCATACATTCTGTTTTCTTGCAGTTTATTTGTAATTCTTTCTTATCACTCTCTTCAGCTACCTTCTTTAGGAGGTCTTGTAATTTCTTTTCTGTGTCTGCTATCAGCACTGTATCATCTGTGTACCTTAGGTTGTTTAAAATGTGGCCTCCAATGACAAATCCAGGCATGGCTCTAGGGTCCTCAAAATATTCTCGCTGTATAAGTTGAACAGATCCGGTGAAAAGACACATCCTTGTTTTACGCCCCTTTCTATCTTTGTATATCTGCTGAACTCATTACCTGTCCGTATGCAAGCGGTTTGCTGCCAGTAAATATTCTTCATTACTCTTAAGTCTTTCCCAAATATGTCAAGGCTGCCGAGCATCTCCATCAATTCTTTGTGGCGTATTTTGTCAAACGCCCTCGCCTAATCAATAAAGCACAGGTATAAGTCCTTTTGTATTGCCCTTTCAGAGAGCATCCTAATCATGGCATTCCTTGTTCCATTGTCTTTGACGAAACCGCACTGTTCTTGTCCTATCTCTGGCCTGATTCTGCTTCTCGCTCTAATCATCAGGACTCGTACGATCGGTTTTGTTATATGGCTCATTAAACTGATGGTTCTGTGGAGTCCGCACTCTTTTGCGTCTGTCTTCTTAGGTAGTGCTATGAAAATCGACTTGCTGAGGTCATCTCGTATACAACCACTGTTACAAATTTCATTTATTTCTGTAATTTTCTCTAGGTAAAAATGTTTTAACCTGAAAAAAAAATACTATGAAGATTACACCACGTTTGAGGCAATTGTCAATAAACACTGCGCCGATTTCAAACTATCAGAGATCTCTTCAGATAATTTCAAATGTTTAATCTTTGTCCAGAGACTAGTCTCAACAAAAGACTCTGAAATTAGAAGGAGAATACTGACAAAATACTACAAAACGAACCGGAAATAAAATTACAGAAGCTAGCAGATGATTGTCAAAGGTGTTTAAGGGTGAAGAAAGACTCAAGGGACATCGAAGAATGGGGCGTTGCACATGTACGCAAAGTAAACAGAAATACATATTTTTTACCCATCGCAAAGAAAAATCAAAACAGAAATACACATTTTTACCCCCCCCAATAAAAAATAAAAATAATTGGAACTGATAAAGATAAATTAGAAAAAAACCCTTCTAGTCCGTGTTTCAGATGTGGACCTGTTCATTGATGTAAAGACTGCATATATAAAACCTATCATCATGTAACAGAATGGGACACAAAAGTTCTCATTGCAGAACTGGAAACAGAAGCAGGGTAACAGCTGCCAGATCGGAGCATGAGGACGGAGTGAACATAAGAAAATACACAGTAATAGAAATTCTAAACAAAAGAATCAAATTACAGCTATATTCAGGCTCCGATTTGACTATTATCAGTTTGCAAACATGGAGAAAACTAAACAAGCCCACCATGATACTTACAGACAAAATCGCAAGATCAGTAATGGGTAAAGAAATAAAATTTGAAAGAGAGGTAATTACTCATGTATTATTTAACGGAAAAGCGAAAAAAATTAAAATGTTCGTCTTAAAAATACCTAGAATCTTTTCGGTACCTACTGGATGCAAAAATTCAACTTATGGGACTTACCTATCAATACTTTCTGTCAGAAAGTGGAAAGCGAACCAACAGAAGCAGAAAAATTAAAAGATAAATTAAAAGAAAAGTTCTCCGACGTGTTTTCACCAGGACTTGGTAGATATAAAAAAAAGTAGCTGCAAAAATAGAACTGAAATGTTACGTTCGCAGCAATAAAAGATCGACAAGGAACAAGACAGGCACGTTGAAACTGGAATATTATCAAAAGTAGAATTTAGCCAGTGGGCTGCGCCGACCGTCTACGTTAAGAAGAAATCAGGTGAAATTCGTGTTTGCGCGGATTTTTCAACCGGTCTTAATGCAATAAAGGACTACCACTATCCGCTTCCAAGCCTGGAGGAAACGTTCACAAGATTAATCGGCAGTAAATACCTTTAAAAAATTGATCTAAGTGTGGCCTATTTACAGGAGCCAGTGGATGAGGAGACGACTAAGCAACTATGCATTAACACACACAAGTGATTGTACAGATTTTAAAGTGCGACTTTTCATGAAAGAAATTAAATACCTAGGGCATATTTTAATTAAGGATAGAAAAAGGCCGGATCCTGAAAGAGCTGCTGCAATAAAAGATATGTAGGCACCGGGAAATATCGCGGAATTACAAAGTTTCCTTGGTTTGGTAAATTATTACCAGGAATTCACCGTCAATATGCATAAATTACGTGCACCATTAAATGAATTACTAAAAAAAGAGCATTTGAAGAAATTACTAAAACATTAACGTCTGATCTGTTTTTGACACGTTATCATCCTAATTTAGAACTAATAAGTGATGCGAGCTCGTATGGCGTAGGTGCTTGCTTACTACACAAAATGGCAGACGGAAAGAAAATACCTATCGCACATGCTTCTAGAACACTACTGCCAACGGAGAAAAACTATTCACAGATCAAGAAGAAGGCTCTAGGGATAATATTTGCGGTAACCAGATTTCACAGGTACATTTATGGAAGATATTTCACTCTGATCATAAACCTTTGTTGACAATCTTCGGTTCGAAGAAAGGCTTACCAATATATACAGCAAACAGGCTATTACGATGGGGAACCATCTCGCTTAACTACAACTTCAAATTAGAATACCTGCCTTCCAATAAGATTGGACACGCAGAAAGGTTGTCAAGATTACTGCCAAAGAAAAATGAACCGCTGTAGGACTCAGTAATAGCTGCACTACAATCATAAGACGAGATGAGGACAGTACTTGGAAATACAGTACGAGAACTGCCAGTGACGTTATTAGAAATTAGAAACGAGGTAGAAAGGGACGACTTCATTGCAACTAAGAAGGAAAAAATAGAAGAGAGAGACAAAAGTCTTTTCGACAGTTTTTCGCTTTGGGATAGCGTGTTAATGTAAAAAGAAAGAGTCGTAATACCTATGACATTACAGAAAAGGATATTAAAGGACTTTCATATAGGAAAGAATCAAATGAAGGCCTTGATGAGAAGCTACGTTTATTGGAAGAATATGGGTGCAGACATTATGCAAATTGTAGAAAGCCAGGGCACCCAAATGATACAAAAACTTCGGCAGAAAACTGATCAATCATGGTAGAGGATCCACGTAGATTATTCGGGAACTTATGTAATCACAGTAGACAACTACAGCACGTGGCTGAAAGTTTTTCGATATAAGAATCCGACGTCAGAAAACACAACTGCCTACATGAACTGTTCGCAAGGTTCGGTGTAGTAGATTGTCTGGTAACAGACAACGGAAGGCAATTCACGTGTACAGACTTCCAGGGGTTCTGTGAGATGTTCCAAGTAAATCACATAAAAAACTCCACCGTATCACCTCCGTTCGAATGGACAAGCTGAGAGATTTGTTGACACTTTAAAAAGAGCGCTGAAAAAGGCATACGGTATACCCACTGTAACAGTTTCTACAGGCTTATAGGATTACCCCAAATAATAATACACCATCAGGAATGTCACCGGTGGAAGTGATGTTCGCTAGAAAGATAAAATCACTATTTGATAAACTAATACCAAAGCAAAATAAAAAACAAATAACGTCATTCGTACCAAAGAGGATTTTCAGACCAGAAGAAAGAGTTAAGATGTTTAACAACAACACTTCCTACTGGGAAGCCGGTACGATAATTAATCGGATTGGAAATATGTTATATACGATTCAAGGTCCGAAATATACGCACAGAAGGCACATAAATCAAATGAGGAAAAGGTGGTTGGAAGAAACCAACACGCCACCGCATGAAGAAGAAGAGACTATGGACGCAATTTTCGATACGTTCGAGTTACAAAGACCACAGACAGTGCCTGAAACAAGAAATTCAGGAAGGAAGAAGTTCACGGAACCATTGGTAATAAAACATGATAGGAAGAAGTATTAAAGCTTCCTACACAGAGAAAACAACTTGGGAGGTGGGTGTCAAGGCGGCATCACTCACAACGGAATGAACTCTTTCAACCATTACATATACCGCTCCTCACAAGAGGTGAGAGTAGATAACCTGACGAGTAGCCAGTGGATAGCCTGGAGATAGTTTAGATATCCTAAGTAGCCTGAGAGAGTCGTCTACGAACACTGCTACCGTAACGACCATTACGAGTCCCAGTTCGAGTGTCAAATTATAGTATTACACACTATCCCGTTTTATCGTTCAACTAACAAAGTCCTAAGTGTTGTATTTTGCCGTGTTTAATATATATTTGCTATTTCCTATTTTGGTTGCTCTGTGTTCTTCTTGTTGGAACTTTCTACCGAATCCACGACACCTATATTTAGTATCACATATATTTTTATGAACCTATAATAAAAATGTGTATTTAATTTTAAGGTTTTAATAATTTCACACAAATGAAAGCGCCAAAGTCACTAAGACGCAAGACGTTAATATCAAAAAATGAAAGTGCCTAAAAAAAGGTAAGTGTGCAGTTTAAAACAGAACCCGCTATATCTTGTGATCTTTCCATTGGGCCTGTATTTCACTCTGATTTTGGTTTGTTTCGCTTACCTCTATCTGATTATTTTAATCATTTCACCCCAAGAAAAGCGATAATCAAGGATCAAAGAGTTAATGAAAGTGAACAAGAATGAGAAGTTTATTGATGAAAAATGACATTAAAAACCAGGATTCAGGAAGACAGATGCCAACTGACGTCGTATTTAAATATTTGAAAATTATAGGTGGCAGAAAGCAAAAACTGGAAGAGAATTACACAGGCGTTAATTTCAAGAAAAGAAACAATTAGAACAGAACTTAAGGTTAGATATAGCTATTTCAACATTAAAATGGCGAGATATGTTTTGATGGGCTTTCCTTGGAATCTCGACTGCATGCATGTAAGCGTACTACTAGATAGTGGTAGGCTTAAATACGTGCAAGGAGAAAAGCCCATCAGAACAATTTCCATGAAAATATTTATAAAGAAGACACAGTAGAGTAATTTCAGTCGAGATGACAAGACAGGACAGCACAGATTACATTAGAGATTCTTTGGAATTTCTCGAGAATCTCTAGATATATAACAGGGGCACCAGACCAGCAATATTCAATGCACAGACGAATGATAGATTTATAAATGTGCAAAATGGATTCTGATAAGATAAACTGTCTAGCACAGTGAATTGACTTTCCGAATAAGAAAAACTAGCAATTGATTTGATATCATAACCCACTTCATGTCATGGGAAATGTTAGCCGAAGAAAGTGCAAAACGTTGCTCTAGAGGTTAACATCAAGAAGCGGGAAAGGTTTTTATCGTAATTAAATGAAAGCACTTTAATTTTTGGGGATCGTTAAAATTTTCAAGCCATTCCTTGCCCCAGTTAACCACTGATTGAAGGTCATTTTCAGCTGTCAGTTTTACTTTCTCGGACTTACTACTAAGGCATGAATAAATAGTTGCATCATTAACATAAATACTTAGTTGGGAAGTGAGCTGATGAAATCCGAAAGGCTTTTGATGAACAGAAGTAACAACGTATGCCCAAGAATACAGCTCCGTAAAATGATAACATAGTTCTTCATTACATAATTTCTTAAGAACAACTGGGTTAAACCTAATATTTGATACGGCGATAGACGTATAGAAAAGAATTCCATGCTATTTATCCGTAAAAACGTCATGCGAAGTGAGATGCTTAACGAAATCATCGTTGATTAGACTATCCATGGTTCGTAGGATCAGAAAGTTCTCAAGAGTTCTTAGACAAGAACTTTAGAGGAGGATTCGCAACAAGCTGGAAAGCACAAAGCAGAAAGACATATATTGTAGAGTTTGGAGAGAACCGGAGCTGATACATGAGCCCAATTCCTTAGGAAAATTGCAGTGATACCGTCAAATTCGCAAACCTTGAAGATGTTAGTAGAAACTATGGATAGAATTATATGTATATCACTCAGTAGAGATTTTTGTCTCTGGGAAAAATCAGGCAAAGCAGTCGGTAGAGAATTCCCGCGAAAATCATTCTATTTTACAAGTTTTAATACTTCAAACTGATTGAAAATTTACTCTTCTCTCACACATTCTTATGCTAGTACTCTCAAGAACCAAACTTTTGAGGGGTATAAGGTGTCTTTATCTATCAATTAATGATTACTTCGTTGAGGACAGATTTACATTCATTATGAGCGGATACAAATAGGATCGCTTATGGTCGGTACTATAACGTTGGTATATCTGAAAGAAGTAATTACTATAGGTTATAGCGGCTAAACAGACAGAACTGAACCAAGGAGATCATTACGGTTTCACTTAGCATTTACGTATCTGCACGTAAGCTTCGATGCTGGCTTTCGCCCAGTGACAAAATTCTCCATGGGAAGATTAAAAATTTCATTCTGTAGGGCGTCGGCAAGAAAATCACAAAGTGAGTCCCAATTAGCGTTGGTAGCAAAAACATGTCATGTTAATACGGAGTTCGTGCCTAATAGTCAAGCGGAAAGAAATGTATACAGACACATGCGCATGGACTGAGTTGCCAAGAGGATAGAACTGCAAAACACAAGATCATTAGAGTCATTATATATATAGAATCGAGAGATGGCAATATATATATATATATATATATATATATATATATATATTGCCAGTTCTCGATTCTGCCGTGAGGATTTCACAAATATTGCAATTTTATTTTACTTATGTTTCCTAAGATTTATTTATGTATAAGTTACATTGTTAGCTTGTCATAATTGTTTGCAATTATCACAAACTATTTCTAATATAATTAGTTCTTCTCCTCCGTTGTAGCGTTGATAAGATTATTAATATATATCCAGATTTTTTCTTTTGAATAAAATTTTCCATAATGTGTGTTTTATTCACTAAGCCTTAAGAATACATTATTTTACTTCTGTAACGATTTGATTAGTTTTGGAAAATATTTTTCTTTTTCCTAGTTACTCTTATGAATTTATACGTTTTATACACTAAAGTAGCTTTGAGAAAATAGATCTTGGTAGATGCCAGAAAAACTTTGTTCAATAGATAAAAATAACCCTTTCTTTATTAAATATTTATCTTTTAACATTAAAAAGCAAAAACTGTTCATTGCACATAATTCATTTAATGAAAACATTATATTTAAAATTTAATCAAAATTAAAACATAATTTAAATCTAATTTTAAGTTATGAGAATAATTACAGGTTGTTATATTAGCGTAAATTTGATTTCATTTATACCACTTTATTTTAAATTAAGTTCAATTTGATCGAAATTAAATTTCTCTCCAGAGTTTCAATACTTGTGATTGGATGTTTCTAAAAACAATTTTGATTGATTGATGTATTTTATAGTACACTCGATATCCAAAGAATCTCAGCCTCATATTTTCAAACGATTTTTTTTACTTTCGTCTGATACAACTTTCTTTTTCATATGGCTTCTTCTTCCCTTCTGTAAGAAACAAACTTTCTTCTTGATATTTTCCTTTTTGAAATTCTTTCGAAGCTTTCTCTGAAGTTTTCATGTAACACTGAAGAATGTTTTACAGATACATTTTATTCTTTGGCGTGATCTTGATCCATTTTCGTCGTGGCGTTGATTATGTTAAAAATTAATTGTGTATAATAGGAGGAAAAGAGCTTCACAGCAACTGGATAAGCTAAAATATCAACCGAAAAATGTTTTGCTAAGCTTGAAAAATTATAATAGAACGCATTATAGTTTTATGATTAAATAGGCCAAACAACGGATATGTCGACCAATTTCAAAAACAAAACGTCAGTTAGTTGAATAAAATTATATGAATTATGTAATAGAGATAAAAAGCAAAATCTGTTCCCTTGGCAGTCATGAACAAACAATATTTAAACACTGTTTAACCGCAAACTGGTTCTTGAAGACATAATTATGCGGCAATTTCTCTAGTTTTCTGGGTTCTGGGTATAAACTGTATTTTGAAGCGCGTGAAAACAACTCTTAATTCTGTTGCACCCAGGTTCACTTTGACCCGGGGTGGAGGCACCTGGTAGGGCCCAGCAATGGGCAGATTGTTACCTCTCAATAAATTGGGGTTAAAACTCTATGAAAGTATAAAAATATACATTTATAATAAAAATTTCAGCAGTACAGTTTTGGAGAAGAAAATAATACCAGCAATAAATTTTTAAGAAGAAACTAGTACCCGCAAAGCATTTTGGAAGAAAATCAAAAGAATGAATATTACCAGCAAGTTTTAAAAAATATACCAGCAATATATCTGACTCTCAACAAAACCCTCTTTACAAAAATATGTCAATGAAACCTGATCTACAAACTGCTTTAAAAAAAAAAAAAAGACTTGAAGACATCTTCAGTTTTCTAAAGAAAACTATTTTTTTCTTCAAAATCTGACTAAATCAAACTATGACTGAACACTAAAATAAAATAAAATAAAATAAAATAAAAGTACGCTAACAACCTACATTTTGAGGCAGTAAATAACACACAGAGGTTGATATGCCCTTAAACAAAAGTCAAAGTCAAAGTTAAACTTTAATTTTATTTTCCGATAACAATAGCAAGATTATAGAAGGATATACAATTTCTAGAGTGACATTAATAGCATTACAAGTAAACAGCAGCTACCCACAAATGATGCAAGAACAAAAGTATAAAGGGTGTGGTAAAGTTTTTCGTTTAGAAAGATACAAATTCTCATAAACGGATAAAGTTGCCTTACACATGGCGAGAAATAGTGAGAATGTTGTGGCCACAAATAAAGACACAAAGAAGGAATAGAGTTAAACAAATATATCTAACAAAGACAGTATAACAAATATATACCAGCGAGAGATTATGGTTGTCAGATTTATCTGTTAGAATAGATTCTGCTCTCAATCTCTGCTCTCTACAAAGCAGAACCGCTGCTTATGTATAGTTTGGAAGAGTTCATGTGTCATATTGGTAAGTCACCATAACACCGCGCTCGTAAGTATCAACTCTGCAAGAGTTTAAATATTTTTTACTTTTTGGACTCACGAAAAGAAAATCCGTCATTTTTCTTTTCCATAAAGGAACTGCGCTGTTCAAAGGCCGTTTGCGGAATTGGCATATCAAAAGTATTGTAAATGATACCCATCACTTTTTTTCTACACCATCGTCTGGCAAGCGTTTTCTATTTGGTTTAAATATCTTTTGTGAGTGGAACTGGGGACCTCTAATTATATAAACCATATTTCCTACTTTTTTGTCATTTGTGCCCATTTCCCAGAAAGATTTATTATCTCAGAACACCGGAAAAAACTTTCTCTTTGCGTTGGTAGCTTTTTGTAGGTACCATGCTTGTTCGTCAAGGTTTTGTTTGTTTGGGAAGTAGCATATCGGACACAGACCTGATTTTACGCGCAAACATTACCTCGGCTGGGGGTAGTGATGATGGCGTGATTCTATACACCTGAAGGAACTGTTGTAGGGCTTTTCTAAGGATGTGCCCCTAGCTTTCTTCAGTGTTCTTTTTAGCTTGTCAACAAAGCGCTCAGCCTGTCCACTGGACCTTGGGTGATATGGAGCAATCGTGATCTGATTGATCTGGAAAGTCTCACAAAAATCCTTAAATTCACCAGAAATGAAATTGCGTCACACTAAACAATAGACTACCCCAAATCTGGCGAACAGTTTATGTAGGAAATTGATTGTCACTTCTGTAGTTGGATTTTTATATCTAAGAACTTCAGGTCAGTTAGAAAAAATATCTACTATTATAAGATAGTAGAATAGGTCTAGCGAGCCCAGACGGTTTATATATGAATTCGAAACATAGTAGATCTAATTGGGGCTAAGGACTATATTTGACTGGAGGTGCCTTAACTGACAAGACTCAGCTTTTATAGGAATTTACCATATTTTCGATATTCTTGTTCATGTTCGGTCAGTATACATAATTTTGCATAAGACTTTTTATCCTTCTAATTCCTGGTTGACATGCATGGAAATATTTCAGAATTCTTCTTTGTAGTGTTGACGGAATGACGTCTCGCTCACTATATAGCAGTATTTCATCGCATAAAGAAAAATATATATGAAGTCTGTTCTTTTCAAGAACTTTGATTTTGGTTTGCCTGGTAAACTCATCATTTAAAGATTCTCGTTTGATTTGGTCGAGAGTTACGGGGAATTACTTTACTGTTTTGCACAATATGGTTTTTACATCCTCCTTCTGTTCGGAGAGAAGCAATCAAAGTATCTTCAAGAGGTTCTCTGTGTTTCGGGATGAATCTGGACAGTCCGGTTAACATGATAGTTTTTTTAAGCGGTAGGATCTATATTTTAAAGTTATGGCATTAAAATTTAAAATCTGCGCAGTATATTTGGTGTATGCACAGACAGAACCAGAGATTGTCATTAACGGTTTCTGGTCCGTCTGCAAAGTCAATTGTCTACTATGAATGTACTGGTGAAACTTAATAAATAATCCCAAACGACTCCTCAATTTGCGAGTAATTCTTTTCTGCAAGAAGAAGTGTTCCCGACGCATGAGCTATTGGTTTGTAGAATCCATCTGGCATCTTGTGCATAATGCATGCTCCAATTCCATAGGAGCTGGCGTCGCTGGCAACTATAATGTCCTGGTTTGGGTTATAGTGGATGAAAAACAAGTTCGACATTAAGACGTTCTTTATTTTGATGAATGCTTCTTGGCGTTCAGGTGTCCAACTCCAGTTCTTGTCTATTTTCAAAAGTTGGTTTAATGGAGCAAATAAGTTGTGCGAATTTGGGACAAACATCTGGTAATAGTTTACCAGTCCTAAGAAACTTTGTAATGAAGAGACATTTTCGGGGGCTGGCATGACCTTGATTGCTGTAGCACGTTCTGGATCTGGTCTTATGCTCTCTTTATCGATAATGTGTTCCAAGTATTTAATCCTCTCTATAAAAGTCGCATTTGGATTCTTTCAATTTGAACCCGCAAACCTGAATTCTTGAGAAGACTTTATGAACATGTTCCTCATGCTTTTCTATATTTTGACTGATCATTAATATGTCGTCCAAATATGCAACCGCGAAGTCAAAGTCGCTCAGCATCACTTGTTGGAAAACTGCTGGCGCAACCTTTAACTCGAATGGTAAATGTTCAAACTTGTACAACCCCCGAAGTTGTTGATACATAGCAACTTAGAACATTTTTCCTCCACCGGTATTTGAAGATACGCGTCACCGAGGTAGATTTTTTTTTTTATAAGCGTTTCACCCCGAGCAAGGCATGTCACTGCCACTACTGTGCAGGGGGCTACGTAGAGTGGAGAAAGGCTGATTAAATATAGGAAATGACAGAGGGTGGGTGATAGGCGGGTAAGGATACCGAGAATGAGGGTTGGGTAGATGAGAGTGTTGTGAGAATAGTTGGGAGTTAGTGTGATAGGAGGTGTCTATTGACCCTACATTTAAACACCTGGAGATTGTAACTGTCGGGAAAGCAGACTTGTGGAAGGGAGTTCCACAGGCGTGAAGCGCGAGAAAAGAAGCCGTTGGAGTAGAATTTACGGTTACATCTTATTTGTTTAACTGTAAAAGGGTGGGACCTAGTTGCTAATCTAGTATCTCGTGTAAATTCGTGCTTAGGCGGCACCAGTGATCTAAGCTCATCGGAGCAGAAGTCATGAAACTACTTGTAGAAGAGGCACAGGGAAGCCACATCACGCCGGTGTGAGAGCGGCTGCAGCCGGTCTGCCAAGTCAGTACCAACCACGTTACAGATCCTCCTTTGTATTTTGTCAAGAAGCCCAAGGAGAGCAGAAAGCTTACTGATAACCTTTAAGTGCCGCATTAGGCCCCGTTGAGAAATCGGCGCAGACCCAGATCTCTTTTGACTTCATCATATAGACGATTGGTGAAACCCATTGAGTACAAAATTTTCTCCAAGAAACTGGTTCTTATTAGTCTGTCGAGTTCTTCATTTATTTTTGGTAAAGAGACAAAAGGCACATTTCGTTTTTTTTAAACACTGGCTGGATGTCATTTTTTAACTCGAATTTTGACATTATCTTATTACACCGACAAAAGTCCCAAAAGTAACTTCAAGAAAATTTCTTTTTTGCCTCTGTGATCAGGTTTTCGAGTTTTTGGCAAAATTAATTAATTGGCATGTCCCACAACTTAATTTTTATTTCCAGTCGGTGCCGAAGAAATTTTCTATATTTTTAATCCGAATGTAATTAGTTTTAACGTCTTTCCTTGAAATGTTACATTCGTGATACGTTCTGCCGTAAACTTGATTTTCTTCTCTGGCCATTTTATTAATTCTTAGCAAGGTTAATTTTTCCAACTTTTTCCAAGCGTATAGATTTATGATTGTTAAATCTGAACCAGAATCCAACAGTAGTTTAATATCTTTATTTAGGATTTGCACTTGCACATATTTCCTAATGTTTAACACGTGCTGTTCATCTACTTTTGTGTTTTGTACGTAGTTATTAACCTTTTTTCTCGCTCGACAATGTGAGCTCTTGTGCCCAATGCGGCTACAATTTAGGCATCTTTATTCCGCTAAGGGCAGTCTTTATACTATTGTAATAATCCACAACCGAAACACGGGTTAGGAAGCAAATTGATTTGTTTCTTTTTTTATTGATTTCATTTAGAGGGAGGATAAATTTGTTTTTTCTTTCGGCGTACTTTTCAATGCCAGATTCCTCGATATTTTTCAAATCGACGTACGCTCACGAATCTCTGATAGTCCTCCGCTATTTGTTGGGGAGTAAGGTTTGGCTCATTTTCTAATTTATTTAGACCTCTACGTTTAGTTTTAGCGTCTTTAAATGAAGTAAGTCCTTGAACAAATCTTAGAAACTTGAAGTTATTTGCACACAATTCTGACAGTTTGAAATCGTGGCAATGCTTGTTCATGACCAACGAGAACGTAGTTTAATTATCACTAAACTTTCTGGTTAAATTCATGCACTTCCAACTCTTATAAAAGAATGAAGTTTTAGGACTAAATGTTTAACCGCTTTAGTGAATTCGCTTGTTTTACAGGGTAAAATACAATTTACAAATTTGAAGAAAAATCGAACTCTCTCAAATAAAAGGCGAAAATTATATCCTCGTCTACAGAATATGTAAAAGTGTCTATTACGCCTCAGATCATGTTTTGTTTTTGTTTTTTTCACTAAATTATCACCAGTTTCCCAGTTTAAGTAAGTTTCTTTGACATTGTTGAATTTGAAGTAGGGTTTCTTCGAGTTTTTGTTGTCTTGCTTCAGTTGTTTTGGAATTCAAGCCGTTCTTTTTCAGCTTGCATTTCAAGTCGTTCTTTTTCAGTTTGCTTTTGAACTTCAAGTTGTTCTTTTTGTATATTCAGCTGGAGTTGCTCTATTCATTTTTGGAGCTCCAGTTACTTTTGTTGCCATTTAAGTTTCCGTTGGTTTTTCTTCTTTTGCCATTTAAGCTCCCCTTGGTTTTGCTGTTCAAGTTGGAACTTAAGAAAATCGAGCATAGTAGATTTAAATTCGTCCATATTTATCCGTGTCTCTTTTTTTTTTTGATTACCCGAATACAAATTAAATTCAAATGAAAACTTCCCTTTTCTTTGAATGATAAACAAATTAGTTTTTTACTCACTCATTAATGAAATAACAATTAATCGAAAGTGAATAACTTTAATTTCTTACTCACTCATAGAATCACGAGTGCTTTTTTTCTCGAAAAACATGAATTCTCGTAGTTTAGTGACTCGCGTTCAAGTAAATTAGTTGCACTTTTTTTTTGTTCGGTTTCATTTCTGGATTACCAAGTACTGTTGAATAGAACAAAATGTGACGTAAAACAGAATTCCGTGCGTGCAATGTTGAACCAATATTGACAATTTCCACACAGTTCTTTCGGGGACCTCTAGGGTCTTTAAGAATGCTCGTCGCGAAGTTATTGTAGCTTTGATGAGGCCAGAAATAAAATCACAAAGAAGGAATTGAATAAACAAATATATTTAACAAAGACAGTAGTACAAACATATACCAATGAAAGATTATTAGCGTGACTCTTAGTCCTGCTGTCAGAGTTATCAGCTGGAACAGATTCCGCTGTTACTATCTGCTCTACAAAGCAGAACTGCTGCTTATGTATAGTTTGGAAGAGTTCATGTGTCATATTGATAAAGTCACCATAACGGAGACAAAACTGAAAATATGTTTTAAAGAAAGTTTATGTCGAAAATGTAATGAAAATTGTTTTTAATTTTCCTTAATAAGCCAAACGCAATTTTCGGTCACCCAACAAATTTTATTAAATACAAAAAGCAAAAATTCGATGAAATGAAAATAGCTGAAATTGAAAAAACTTTTGCGGGAAGTGCATTGACATTTTTTATATTTTCAATCATTTGATGATAATCTAATAACATTATAAAACAAATAATAGGGAATAAAACGTCATTAAAAATAAACTAGATATTTTGGAATTCTACTATTATGATTTTAATAGTTTTAATAGTCTTGTACCAGATTTAGATAAATACGCGCATGTGCGTGCGCATATATCACGCACACACTCATATATATGTGTGTGCGTTTAAAATTGGTATATATATATATATATATATATATATATATATATATGCAAATTTTATTTTATTATCATCTTTTATTGTGGCTGCCTTCCTGTGTACTGAAAAAAATCCTACTGAACCAAAGTTATGCAGCATCTATGGCATATTTTTGTGGAAATAGAAACTGAACTTGCATTTTTTTCAAAACATTGCTAATATAATGTGTGTACATTAAAAATGAATTTCACACAATGAAACAACAACAATCGATACTTTTCTACATATATACATGCAGATTTATATAATTTCAATGAATTTATTGCGTTTTTCAATTAAAATAAATACAATCAACCAGTATCATGTCTTAAGAACATTTTAGTTGTTTTTTACACCTCACATATGTTTTCAAAATTATAATGCTTCGTTTAATCAATGCAGATTTTTATCTGGATTTTATCATTTTATCAAGCTTTCATCATTATAATTTGGTTAAAATTCAGTTGCAAATGTGGTGATTTAGTATCAAAGTAACAGTCATTACTGAGCAATAATCTTTACTGCGGAAATGAGCCAAGATCAAACATCAGATTAAATATATTATTTTAATTACATGCACACTTTTAAGTTCTCTTTGCTCAGTGAAATGATTGTCATATTGGTTTCCGTCAGAATGTTTTCAGATTGTACTAGTGACGTAAACAAATTTTAATTCTTTAAACTTTTCTTGGGTGTTAAAGTAGAATCAATTGAACTAAAAATGAATTACAGATGAACATTGATACATGGTAGATAAACAAGCATATTACTTTGGTAATGTATTATTAATGCATGCAGTTAACACAACAGACTTATAATATTTCACAAAAGATCACACTGAAACATTTTGAGATTATGTAGTTTGAAAGATTTAAATTGTTTACACATTTCTGAAACATTGATAGGTAATATTAGTGTTACATGATTGGAGTTAAAATTTTCTATAAACGTATAAAATTTAACATAGAATAGTAAGTATACATTAAGGGTTTTGTTTTAGTTGATTTATTATTTTATTATATAACCTTAGTATTTAGAGTTCACATAAAAAAGAAGTTAGAAAACATTTGAATCTGACTTATAGAATTCATTTTTCATTGAAAGATATGCAGACTATAATTGAAATTTAAATAAATATGGTTTGCTTTCAAATATTTTAAATAAAATGTTCATTTTTCTAAATATTTTCTTAACTCTATCCTCCTTCTTTAATATAATTCTTGTTCTTCTTTTTTCACTCAATCTATTGCTGTTTTAAGTTTCTGGACGCTCTAGATAATTATATTTTTTAATTTCAGGAGTCTTTTAAATGTTCAATTATAGTTCTTATTAAGAAAATTATTAGGTAAGCATTCATTAGAAATAGTTTCTTTATCTTTTCTATTTAAACTGGTTTAGTAATAATAAAGAAAACTATGTGTAAATATTTTTCTAAAGAAATATAAGTCATAATAAAAGTGATTGTTTCAAAAAAGACTTTCCGCAATAATTTTACTTACTCATCATGGGTAGAAAACCCTTCAAAATATTCGTTCACATGTTATATGTGAAATTTGATATTTATTTAAAATGTTTTTATGTAAAAAATTGTTGATTTTTGTTTGTTTTTTCCTGTATTTTCACTGTTTCATGGGTTTTCATATTTTATATTTTTAACTTGGAAGAAAACAAAATTATTACAACTGTACTGCTGATAACGATAATTGTACGATAAGTGTCCACTCAGTCCAAACTACTCAGTCAGAAACTTAAAATAATTATTGCTTTTGTTGTTTGGTCATTTTTTATTAATTTATGGAACAATTAAATTGCGACATGAAAAATATTGTTTGACAAAATGAATTTAACTATTCGTTATTTTTATAGCTTTAATTGTTACGGATTGAAAACTATGTTGATGTTACACTTTATTCAACTAATACGTTTGAACAATTTCAATTTTATTATTCATAAAAACGTTTGACAGCTGATAATTATGAGAAAGTATTTTCTAGATTTGAGATGAAATATCAAGAAACATTGATTTATATGATGTGATCATGTGTCTGTAGATGTATGAATATATGAATATATACGCATATGAAGTTGCATATCTATTCTTTCGTTTAAGGACCTCCATATGTACATTCGTTTTCAAAATTCCACTGCACGTTTTGATTTTTAAATTTCCATTTTGAACTCTGATAATGTATCAAGTCTACTCTACATTGCATCATCAGTTTAATAACGCGTATATCTGTTTTATAAAAAATCACAGTTTAATCATTAATTTTTGTTTTAATTTTATTTATTCAGTTTTTCTGATAAAACTGTGCGTGCTTTCAGTTATTCTTTGTATGTATCACTTTCTGTTCAGAGACCACTACCGTCATCATCTGTAGACAAAGCCGGTACAATAACTAACACAACGATAACAGTTGCAATAGTAATAAAGAGAAAAGTCCAAAATAGTAATTTGTCAATAACCAAAGCAACTTGCTTCCACTCATCCATAATAGCAGTTTGGTTATCTTCTTCTTCACTTTTGGTTACTAACAGTCTCAGATATTTTAGAGCCTCTTCAGAAAAAAATGGTCGCCGATCATGATCCAGATTTTCATTTATTCCGTCGCCAGCAAATGAATTTCGGGCACATGTAGTCGAGAAGTCCGCTCGAATATCTGACAGAATTCCGATATCAGGACACCGGCCTAATGTGTTGTTTGGCATATTCATCTCGTTCATTAATTTTGCGCAAATTTCATTCGGGTCACTGCGTCGTTCTGTCGGACAGGTTGGTTTGGTGTTGATACGACGACGGGATAAACGACAAGACGGTCGACACTTGCAGCGCACAAAACTTGACAGCCCTCGTAGAATGTAACGACGAACCCATGCCGGAACTTCTCTCTGATTTGGAACACAATGGTGTAATTTCATAACCATGACGGAAAGGACCACTGACACAGATGACATCGCCATCGACACAGTCAAATAGATACCTGAAAATAGACGTCAGAACTTCAAGCTTAACTAGATATTTTGGCATATCCGATATGGTAGTTGAAATAATTCAAAGACAATAGAAAATGGCATAAGATTCATTTAGAATAATGCACGTTCATTAAGAATAACGGAATAAAAATCACGAAAAACTTTTAGATGTTGTGTGTATAAATATATACGAATAAAGACAAACGGAAAACTCATCGTAACGGACGCATTTCGTCCTCTGACTGATTTATCAAGACAAATGTGAGAATTTTATTTTGCAATAAGTATTTATAAACAAAGTAAAAATGTTAGTTTTTTTTCATTTAAGAAACGATCATAAATATTCATCAGGTTAACTGAAAAGTTCAGATAAATTATGAAGAACGTGACGTAATTTTAATGTCAAATAAATGAAAGTATGGAAGATATATTTTAAGAAATTTTTATGCAATCAATTTTTAAATAATTTTAATATTGGATAAATGTATGAATGTACTACTTATTTATTTATTTTATTTTGATAAAATTCGATAGCATTACTCTTGAGAATTTTCTGTCTCAGTAAGTTACTTTCTCTTTTAATAAGTGTGTTACTTTTTAGATAAACATTGTGGTTGAATTTATTTCTTTGTATAACTAATGCCTTTTATAAATCGTTGTATATAAGATCCTTTTGTGTATATAGATACGTTTTTTTAATTTCTGAAAGTTTTTACAATGTGCTGTGAAGAACAGTTTTGACAGTTTATCTATATGTACCTGCTTCAGAATTATTATTACTGTAGTTTTTTTTTATTCTTATCATACTTGTTTTGGATAGTAGATTTTAAGGAGTTAGTAAGTATGTCTGTTTTTATTTAGTTTATTTTCTTTGTTATTGTTGTTAATAATGTCATTATCTTTTTGTGATTGTATATTTTTTTAATGACATTGAGAGCTACAGATTCTTATAGCACTTAAATAGATTTCTATAATTATTCCAGATTTTATCATATTGCAGTGATGGGAATAAAATTAATGAGGTCATTATTGTTTGTAGATTGTCTGCAAACTTCCAACTGAAGTTCCTTATTAGTCCTGTGTATTTACCTTGATATCATTTGCTTTTATAATGTCCGTAACAGGATAAAACGGATCGTCTAAGATAATTTTTCCTTTTGCCTTTATTCATATTTTCTTTTCACAGATATACTTTAGTTATATCTGAAATTTTTACACATAAATATACATGTATGTATCTGTTATAGAAAGAAAGAGATACTCAGTGAGAGAGGGAGAGAGGGGGAACTATATGCTGTCAATCAGAATAACTTGTCAATGTATCAAAACATATAAAACTTTCAAAAACTCTAAATTGCCTAAAGCTTAATCAAGCTTTCCAGATTCCTTATTTCATCATCAATCATTCTCTCTAGTTTTCTTTCAGAAAGGCTTTGTAATTTTCTGACGCTTTCTTGCCTGTATTCCATAAAACTTGAAATATTAACAAAATTACTTGATATTAAACAAATATTGATTATGTTACAAATATTTTTTATGCATACTTTCAGCTAAGATTTTCTGATGAATAAGTGTTTTGTGCATGTATGCGCAATTTGCATTTGCGCACAACGTGATCTTGTCTATAATGCGACATTCCATTCCATTCGCGAAAAATATTTTCACATTAAATTTATATCTAAAACATAAAACGCTTACACCATTAGACAGTTTCAATTACTTATGACCTAACGTTTGTTAGACACATTTTAATGTTAATGTTCTGTATAGTTTTAGACAGTTGACATATGTACGATCGGATGCTGATATGGTTTTAGTTCAACCTACTTTCTAATGTCTAAACTGCAGAATGTTTGTTGTTTTTCGATCCGCGAATGTTAATAACATCACTACGTATTCATATATTACTGTGAGCTTATACATAATTATACATATATATATGTTAATTACTCCACCTTGTCAGATGATTACCGTGTCTTCATCTTCATTCAGAGTAGCTTCAACTTCTCTATTTGAACGTACATGGGCTCGCAGATGACTCTTGTGATCCGCAATCGACTTTATTGATTTTTTGCAGATATGACAGAAGAACTCAGTCATTTTGGTTCGGTTGATTAGATCTGGATTCTTTATCTCTTTCTCACCCACCATCAAGTATCTCCTCAAACCAGATGCATATCTACAAATTTTGTTGCTGACAAAGCAATTATTGGTGGCTGGACGCGGATGCAAGTTTGTGTGGCTTGATTGTTTGGAGATCTTGTTAGGATGCGCCCACAGACATCGCATTTCTAATTTGGTGTGCTACCATCCAGTAAATTTTTGGTGATATCCTTGCAAGTTTCACGTTTCAGCTGAAGAGTTTGAGTGCATTCAACCTCGAGGGTACGACATCCATCCCTGATAAAGTGTTTACATTCAGCTCGATTCCTCACTTCAACCTCCCAATTTTCAACATCCAGATGCATGGCTTTCAAGACGTCCTTGACACAGTTATTGAATCTTTTCCTCGGCTTGTGTTGAGAACGCTTCACTTCCAATAATACTTCATAGAGAATCTGTTTGGGAAGTCTATTATCCTCCATTCTTACAATGTACTCGGCCCAACGCATCTGATTCAGCATTACCATGACTTCAATACGCATTGAAGTAGCAGTGTCTGGTGTATGTTTTTTTTAATCATATCACCCCAAACAAGGCGGTAACGCCACTGATGCACAGTGGGCTACTTAAGAGTAAAAAGATTGGAAAAGAGAAAGCCGGAAACCACATCCTAAACAAGGAACAAGGGTTGAGCCTCTTCATCCGTTCACTAGACGTGGGTGGAATGTGAACCGGGCGATAGTTTAGTCTATCTACTCCAATTGAAAAAGAAAAAAAGAAAAGAGTAATAGAATTGGAAAAGAGAAAGCCAGAAACCACATCCTAAACAGGGGACAAGGGATGAGCCTCTTCACCTGTTCAATAGACGTGGGTGGAGTGTGAACCGGGTGAAACCATTTGATATTGAGGATGCATCTAAGGCATTTCTGATGAAAACTCTCCAGCCATTTCTTTGTCTTTTGTGTATTTTCCAAGCTTCAGAAGAGTACAGCTAGGATTTCAGGACACACAGCTTGTACACATCGGTTTTGGTCTTAATGTTAATACCCCAGACTTGTGTTTTCAGCTTTGTATACTAAGATATTGTACTTTCCGGGTAAGAAAGGTGTTAACGACCCCCAGCGTTTTGCCATTTACCACAATCGATGGTTTGATATAGGGTATACATGGCGGTGAGGGTAACATCACCTTGATCTTCTTTATGTTTGTTTTCAGACAAAAACATTGCAAGATGAAGAGAATCGGTCTACAATGAACTGCAAACCATCTTATGTGTGTCTCATGAAGTCATTATTGTCTGCATACAGGGGATCACGTATCAAAGCTTCACAATCATTAGATCTTATGTTGAATCTTCTTAAATTGAATATTTTGCTTTTGGTTCGAAAACTGATTGATACTCTGGTGTCAAAATCTTTGAATGCATGGATCGCAAAATAGATGGAAAACAGTGTTGGAGAAAGGGTATCATCTTGTTTTACTCCCTTATCAACAGTGATCTCAAATGACAGCACGCTATTGAATGGTGCTTACAACGGGTGCCTACACATCCCGATAGAGTTGCTTCACCAAATTAACGAATGTAGGAGGACAGCCAAACTTACCCAGTATCCTCCACGGTGCACCCCTATTCACGATGTCAAATGCTTTGGTCTAATCAACAAACTGCTAACACAAAGGAAATTTCTGTTCTATGAACTTTTCTTGTAGCGGCCTAATGGAAAAGACCATTTCCATCGTGCATCTACCAGACGTGAGATATATATATATATATATATATATATATATATATATATATATATATATATAGGAATATAAGATTTATTAAAAATGACAGACAAGATGTTATGGTTAAGTTTTTTATATAATTTTTCATGTGATCATAGCATGTAAAAAAGGGCTAAAAATAAGGAAACATTATTAATAGCAATGGAAAATCTCAGAACTTAATAATATCAACTATAAAACATGGCAACAATGTGCTCACCGTTTTCTGTTCTCAGAATGTAAAACATAACTATGACTCTACATAAATATTCAAATAGAATTCAGCCTTGATAATGGTTAAAGTACAACGTAGGCGCTTCGAGAAGTAAAACATTTTGACAATTGTTACATAATTTACGTCCTGAAAAGTAAAAATTAAAAGATCACATGAAAAAATATATAAAAACTTAACCATAACACTTAGTCCGTCATTTTTAACGAAGATTGCCTAAAAGAGAGATTGCTACATATATATATATATATATATATATATATGTTAGTGTATCGCGGCAGCAAATAATTTTCTAAACATATACTGTTAAATATAAGAGAGAGTGAATGTCTATTATGTTTTATTATGTGGTCATAACACATTACATTGCATTTGAATACATGGTTCTGTTGTCATTTCGCGCTATCACGTGTTGTGACGTCATAGAACCGCATTGCAAATTTGCGAACTGCGTTTGTTATTTTTGGTAATTATTGCCGTTGCCTAGCGGAGTTTTATGTCAACACAAAATAAAATCGTCGGTGATGGTGGATGTTATTTTGTTACAGTCTTAATAACTTCTCTGAAGATAGCTCAAGTGAGCCGAAAGCTTAGAACCAAATAAATAAAAAATTATCCAAACTGAAATTAAAGCCAAAATACGATGTTTAGAACGGCTCATGATTAAACATAATAAACATTCATTGTCTCTTATACTTAAAAGTATGTGTTTACAAAATATATTTATATATTCATGTAGATAGATGTGAGTTTGTGACCCTGGGTTTCACGCTTCTGCGATCGTCAGGCAATTTTAAAAAATTGGCTACATGTAGGGCTGCGTATATTGGTGTATTTTTGTGGAAGTTTTGTTGTCCTGACAGACGCAGACATATATACACATTTGTACACCCATTGTACCGCGCATATTTAATATATAAATAATATATAACAAATTTCATATATATAGATTGATATTTATAATTATATACATACACTTTTCATATATATATATATATATATATATATATATATATATAAATGGTAAGAGCAGTTATTGCAATTTGCCTGAAGCCACCACATGGTAGAAACTTAGGTCGCTCATTTACAAATAAAGAATATATATATATATATATATATATATATGAATATATATGTATATTAAACCAGTGTATATGTATATTAAAACAATTCAATATATATATATATATATATATATATATATATATATATATATTTTGGCTTTATATATATATATATATATATATATATATATTAAACCAATGTAACAAAGAAGCGTGAGTAATTAAATTGTCATTTATTATTAGATTTATCTCCACGGTTTAACTAAATGCCATTTCTAGCATAAAACAAAAAGAAAAAGTATGACCAAAACAATACAATCAAATTTTAAGGATTTCTGAATCATCTGCAATAATAAATCATTAATCTAAAATTAAGATTTAACTGATGTTAACAATTTTAACGAAAATATAAGCAATTTTCCTGGAAATAAAATCATTCTACTTTAAATTATATTAAAAGTGTGACTTTCCAATTCAGTTTAATTTAAAAAAATAATAATTTTTCGTGATAGACGTTGGTGATTATTGATTAGTAGGCACTCACCAATTAACGGGACGAATTCGGATGTAGGTGGCATGCTGTCAGCCACTAGTAACATGAATACAGAATATGAGAGAAGCACAGTAATGCCGAGGGTCATCTTCTCTCCCGCATCTGGAGGTAGGGCGAAGTTAAGAACACTCAGTATGTTCAGCCAGAAGCATGGAGCGATGATGTTAAGAACATAGTAGAGAATCCTTCGACGAATCACTAAAACTACAGTCACGTCCGGATATATAGCATCACCAATTGGATAAACAGTCTCTTGGCGGATGATCTGAAATTTGCTGAGACGCCACTCGCCATTAGTCACGTAACTGGATACATCTACTTCTGTAGACTGTTTCTGCAAGTCAACTTGAGCTTTATCGTAAGTCCATGAACCAAACTTCATACTGCATATTTGAGTATCGAAGGGGAAATATGTTATGTCTACTTTACAAGAACTGCGCAGTCGCACGGGAGGTGACCAGAATACTTTACCATCGTTATGGACCATGGCATTTACTGACATAAAACCAGTCGTGTAATCATCTGCACTGAAAAATCAAAAGAGAGTGGGTATCTGTTAGCAAAGAAATTCAACATTAAAATATAAAATAGAATCCTGAATATGAAAGAAGCAAATGTTGCTGGTTTTCCAGTAGAGTTTTAACCTTCCTTCAAAAACACCTTTTTCTGTAGTTAATTAAGGGTATTTTTGTAAAGTAGTGCGTGACATGAAAGTGCTTAAAGTATAGTGATGTGCCACTGAATGCGTCTACACGAAAAAACAGTTCATTCATTTGCATTCATCGACACTTGCTGAGCGTTTACGGAAACAAAATAGACATTGGATAACGCGTTTCAACAATGGCAATAATGATTTGTGAGCCAACGTTTCCGTTAAAATGAAGTAGAAATATTATAGTGAATCAACTGCTAGGACTACTACTAGGATAATTCGTCGGCTAGACAATTTTTTTAGTCCGAATCTATCATAAATATTAAGTCTACCATTTTTCAAATATTACTGCTACATTTGGTCTGTATATTTACAGAACCCAAAGAAGAATCTGGTATATCAGCTTCAGTCTCTATCCCACCGCCATAATTGAGCTGCACTGTGCATTTTCTATAAGTACTGTTATGGCAAGTTTTCTGATGAAATTTCTTCTATGGTATCTAAATTTTATGAATTTCTACGATTTTTTTAATTTTACAGTTGAACTGGATGTATGTAACCGTAGGTTTTATTCTAACAGTTTCTTCTAACACACTTTTCACTTGTCAAATTCTCTTAGGACTTTATACTGTTCATTCTGTTTTGATCTTCAAAAATGTAAATGCAATGTCAATCGTTATCTGATATCTTAATTCTTGGTCTATTATTGTTCTCGATCCTTAATATTTTCAGTTTTCTTTACTTTTTCTTGTATTCTTTCAGAATTCTTGTCCACAAACGAATAATGTAGGATGAAATTTTCAATTTACCATATTATGCTCTATTAATTTCGGAAAGGAGTGAGTGCAGCAGAACTGCGACAAAAACATTTAGAGACAAAACTTTATTCATTAGTATAACGATCATTCTTACCTTGGATGAGTTTCTATTGACATCGTGTAGAATAAACCAAAGCTTTCGACGAAAGAAATCACTAAGAATTTGAAAATCAATATCACGACTCCAGTATTTGAAAAGACTTGGTTACATTTCCAAACTTGATACATAGGTGCCACATTTTCTGACGGAACAGAATAAACTCGATGGTTTTTCTGTAGCGATTTATTTGCTCTGATCCCAGGAAAAAATAGCCGTTCTTTAATAGAATTCTCACAAGCGATGAAAAAGGGGTCGTTTGTATTAAACAAGAAACTAGAAACAAGATTGTGAATGTGCAAAACATGTTTTGTATTCAATGATCATGTTGCTGTTCGTTAGGTAGGATTGCAGAGGAATAATTCACTTTCAGTTTTGTCTAGTCTGCGAAATAATAACTGCAAAAAATATTGTGACTAACTTACCAATCTCAATGCGGTGAACAAAGAAAAAACGATCGAGTTTTGACATTTCGGAAAGGTGTCATTTTCTACTACAACAACGCAAGACCGCATGTTGTAAAATAAACCTTGCAGACGCCTAAATAATTGAAATGGAAAAACTCTCCAGCACGCACAATATTATTCTGATTTTGTTCCTTCGTTTTAGTCTCTACAAAAAATCTTAATGTCAAAACATTTGACTTTGTGTAGTCGGTCAGTTAAAAACTACCTCATAATCTTCTAACAAAAATACAAAGTTTCTTTGCAAATGACATCAACAATCTTGTAGAACGATGAGAGATAAGTGGTAAAAATAATGAAGATTATGTATTTGCCGAATAAATGTTTTTGTGAGTATGTATAATTTTGTTTTTGTTTTCATTGTTCGGGCACGAAATTTTGCGATGATATAATATTTAAATATAATGGTTTGTTTTCAACAATAATGTTAACTTGCCATTAGCAATATTGTTAACTTATAATATTATTCAGTTAACATTATTTTGTGTGGAACAATTACACTAGCGTGTGATATAAAGACTGAGGACACAAAACTTGTAAGATTGCCACAATCTTCGAAATTCTCACAAAACACTGGCCTATTAAGTTAAAAGTGTAATAATAAGGCTTATAAATAATATCAAAACTTAATTTAAATAATGTAGCGTTCATGATTTTATCAATCTTGAGTATATTGTTGGAGTAGGAAGTCTTTTAGGTAGCCTGCTCTAAAACGTTTTGCATGAGATGATTGATTCGTTGAACAAAAATCAGCAATATTAGCTTTACAATATTTATGCCCCTTCTTGTTTTCTTTTGCTTTTTAATCTTAAATGTTTTAGGGTATAGTTTAACGAATAATTTCTCACACAAAATCATTTACTACTTAAAAAAGATACACTCACTTTTCAACATTTTAAACGATAACAGCTCGCATACGATGGAATTATATAAAAGTATTCGTACACTTATCATACTATATGGCATTGACATCAGTGGTATGTATAGAGAAGAAAATGCCTCCAAACCAAAAGAACAATAAAGAATACAGACAATTATTTTACTATCATAAGTTACATTGTACTGTAACTTTCCTAAAATACACAATGCAGATAAACAATTAAAATCCAGATTGAAGTTCTTTGTCAGCGCCAGCCATTGAACCTATTATTGATTAATGTGTTAAAACTCATTTTGGAGAAGACATCAACTCTACCATTACATGAAACAAATTCAAGTGACGGCTTCCTTATGTAACTTAGGTTATTATGGATTTGAAACACAATGTAATTGTCTTTTCTTAGCAAAGAGTTTGTTTGGTAACTCTTCTGTGTAAAGTTTGTAATCACCTATCATTACATCTGTATACTCCGCACTGCTGAGATGTGCCAAGTACAAGACAACGTCTCTACAGACTCATCAAATCTTGTTAATGAAATATGACTGTTAGTAGAATTTGTTCGAATATTCAGAAAAATTCTGTATTTAATAGTATAAATCGATAACATGTTTAGAAATTAACTTGAAAATTTACACTTATATGCAACCGAATATAAAATTTATACTAAAATTTATTGAGTTCACTTTTAAATATTTTAGTTCTGTGTATGTTACTTATTTTAAAGTGTGAAACATTTTCTTAAAAAAAGACTCAGTTTTTTGAGGGAGTATTGGCGGTTACAAATCGAAAATATTACGAGTGTGCTGTTCTGTAAATTGAAAGTAAGAGTAAGATTGTCTCAGTGGTTTGCAAAATGGCGTATATGATACCCGTAAAGTCTTTCTTTATCTGCATTTAGCGGCCAACCTAAATATCATTTTTCATTCGGGGAGATATTACTCGATTTTGTACAATAGGAATAATTTATTGAAGTGTTAAATTATATCAGATAGTTTATCATTCTCTTCAGTTCTTCAAAGGAAAAACTTCTCAAGTCTTTCTCTTTTCTGTTTATATCTAAATTGCCATAATTTCTATTTCTCACTTCACTTAATGTCACTCTACAAATTTTACTTATTTTGTAGTTGTTTGTTTTCCCTTTTGAACAGTATACTCAAATGTAAAACTTAAAACCATATCTTCTTTTATATCATTTTATTTATCTTCTATCAGTATCGAATTTCTTTGATAGATAAAAATAATTATTCAAACAAAATTTAAATAAAAATGATTTTGAAACAACTAAAATAAAATCCTTCAAACGCCACAGTTTTTCAGTAGATTCTTAGCAAGAAACATGAATATTTAAAGAACATTTACAAATCCATAGAAACATAAGATAGTGGCTGAATCAAAACCATAAAAGTAAACGACCCAACGTTTGTTTATTAATTTTTTTCATTCTAACAGACCCAAAAATTGGAGATAGAGAACAGAAGAACAATTTATTGGAACATAAATGAGATATAATTTTCTTTTATTTAAAAGTAATTTTTATTTATCTAGTCAAACGAAATATTAAACCAAAATCTAAGTTCAGTGGCCATTATTTTTTATAAATTAGCCAGAAGTAAAGCCATAACAGGAGGGGTTACTAAGTGTGAAAGAAATTGAGAATATGTTAATGAAAAAGAGGATAATAATATGAAGCACATAAAGATTCAAGATTGATTCTGATAAGAAAAATTATCTAGCACGACAGAATGAACTAGCAACAGACCTAGGAATTGATTCAATATAGTCATTCCACTTTATATAAGTGACAAACGCTAGATTGAGAAATCACAATGAGTTACTCTCCTGAAGGTTATTATAAGCCATACAGATGGAAGACAAAAAGGTTCTCTAAAGCGATTAAAAGAGATCAGCTTCATTTTGAAGGCTTTAAAATCAACAAGATGGAGGACATCTGCATTTGTATAAGATCTAGAAGAGAAGAGTGGCTGTTAAAATGCGATTTGATAAAGAAGATGGGATGAAGTCGAAAATTCGACCAGAAACAACATAACCTTTTAACTTATGAAGATCACCAGCATGCCAACCCCTGTCAAATGCCTTCAAGATATTGAAAGTGACAACCTGAACTTCACTGTCATTTCTATTTTTTTTAATCATTTCACCCCAAGCAAGACATTTCACTGCCATTGTTGCGCAGGGGGTTACATAGGGGGAAAGTGATAGAAAATGTCAGAAGGAGGGTGATAGACGGGTAAGGATACCAGGAATACCGAGGATGAGGGTTGCGTAGATGGGAAGAGTGTTTGAACGAATGGGTGCGAGTTAGTGTGTTATACTTACATTTAAACTCCTGGAAATTGTCGCTGTCGGGGAAGCAAGTATACGAAAGGGCGGGAAGTGCGAGAAAAGAAGCTGTTGGAGTAAAAATTGCGGTTACATCTTACCTGTTTCACTGTAAAATGGTGGGACCTAGCTGCTAATCTAGTATCTCATGCAAATTCATACCTAGGGGCACCAGTGATCTAAGTTCATCGGAACAGAAGCCGTGAAAGTATTTATAGTAGAGGCACAGCGAAGCTACGATACGCCGGTGAGAGAGTGACTGCAGCCGGTCCGCCAAGTCGGTATCGATCACATTACAGATTCTCCGTTGTATTTTGTCAAGAACCCCGAGGAGAATAGCAGGAGCACCCGACCAGATGTGGCAGCAGTATTCAATACACGGGCGGATGGTAGATTTATATATGTGCAGGATAGATTCAAACGGAAAGAACTTCCGGACTCTGCACAGAGAACTGACTTTCATAGCAGCGGATTTAGCAATGGATTCGATATAGTCATTCCACTTGAGGTCCGCTGAGAGTGTGAGGCCAAGCAGGCGTAGTATTTTACTCTCTGGGAGGCAAGCCTGTTCCATGCTAATGGGAGGTAGGTGCGGTTTTCTATGGTGGTCATTTGATACCAGCTTCGTTTTGGAAGAATTGAAATTTACGAGCCATTTCTTATCCAATCCACCACGGCAGCAAGGTTCGCCTTGTCGTCCACGCCAGATATTTGATCGAGGCGAGAGTAAACTGTGGTGTCATCGGCGTACATGCCTACTTGGGATCTTATGGCATCGGGGAGATCATTAATGTAGATCAGAAGAGCGTAGGACCTAAGATAGAGCGTTGAGGGACACCAGCGTTCGTAGGGTAGTTTTGTGAGGCATGTCCGTTTAATACCACCTTCAATGTGCGGTTAGAGAGGAATGACTGGATTAGGTCAAACAAATGTCCATAGCTCCGCAGTTTGCGTAGGAGGCTAGCATGCCACACTCTGTCGAACGCTTTGGAGATATCCAAAGCAACGATTCGAGCTTAGACATTCTTGTCGAGAGCCTGATAGATATACTCAGCGATGGTCGTTAGCATATCAACAGTAGACCTGGTGAAGCGGAGACCATACTGTTTGTTCGAGAGGAGCCTGTGGGCTGTGAGATGCTGAACCACCTCTGCGTTGATGATGGCTTTGAACACTTTGCCAAAGATCGGAAGATGGTTAATAGGGCGGTAATTTTCAGGGTCCTAGGGTTCTCCAGTATTCCTCAATATAGGAACTACAGAGGAGACTTCAAACAGGTAGGAAAGCAGGAAGCAGATAGGCAGAAGTTGTAGAGCTTAGAGAGGACAGAGGAGAGTTCAGGGGCACATTCCTTCAAGACTATGATTGAGATTCCATCCCCTCCGCTCACTTTGTGAGGGTCAAGTTTTGAGATTATGTTAGTGACCAGCGAGGGTGTAATGTGGACGTCATTCAGTTGAGCCTCGGTTCTAGATCGGAAGTAGGGTGTAGATACTCCAGACGAATCCAGTCTTGCGTTAGTGGAGAATCTGCGAGCAAAGCATTCAGCCTTGTCCGCTGAGGAGGTGAGGACCTCAAATTCATTGATTAGGTGGGTACTGAGTTCTTACTCTTGTTAAGCACGCTTTTACAGAGTCGCCATTAGTCTTAGATGCCGAACTTACAGGATGCTATGCGTTGCAAAGCTTGAGAAATACTCTAATAACCATTAATACATCGGCTATAAACCATATTGTTTTCAAAAATAAAATCCTGCAAGATGCTTAACCAATTCAGAGTTGATTCAAGCTTTTAATACTCTACCAAAAGAGCTAGAAAACTTATACGTCGTGAGTTCAAAGGATTAAACAGGTTCCTCGAGTTCTTAAGAACGGGGATTTATAGCAAAAATGTTTTCCAACAAGCTGGAAAACAAGAAACAACCATGACCTCAGTTCTCTCTACAAGAGAGAACTGAGGTCATTCCAGGAGCACATTTCTTTAAGATGATTGCAGGAATATTATCGGGTCCGCGTGCGTTGTGAAGATCAAGTTAAGAAATGATAACAGAAACCACGGACGGAGTTATGTGTAGATCAAATAGTAGAAGAAAGAAGAAGTATGAAAGGTAGTATGAATTTCCTAAATTTATAGGCTGTTATACGGTTGATTGCTATTTTTAATATTCTTAGTTGAATCAGTTGATTCACTTGATATGAGACTGAGTTTTAAATAATAAAAAGACACGTTACTAACTGTTCTCAAGAAATTATTATAGTTACTTATCAAAGTGAAGAAGTGATAAAAATTGACAGCTGCATTGAAAACTTTGCAAATTCATTACACTTGGAATTTTCTCAACTATTTGGGAGTTTACATACTAATAAGAATTAATGAGTAGATAGTAATACTTTATTTAAAATACGCACATGGTTTTATTGTTTCTCTATTCTAATAAATATTTTAAAATATATGAAACAAAATATATATGTTATGTTTCCTAGAACGTATTTTCATGAACTTAATGCATAAAAACATACAGAACACCCATTAAATATATTTGTAAAAGTATAGTTCAAATAAAGATAATCGTTTGACAAATCAATCAATATGATAAAAGAAACGAGAGAAACTATTTTCTTATTTATTTAATTCTCAAAGAGTTGTAACATGACAGCACATAACAATATAACAGATAATTACCAAGAAAACAAAAATTCAGTTTTAGAAATTCTTGAGTTAAGGCTTTTTAAACTATAGTATACATATTTTTTACCATAAAATATTCATTTGATGTATATTTCTATGAGCTTTCATGCATGAATTACGATAGCGTGTTGAAAAATTATCGGCTTAACCGTCTCTGTAAAATATTTTCAAATATTAGGATTTTTAATTTTTCTTGATCGGACCGAGAAATTTTCAGCGCACTTTGAGACGTTCAAATCTTATACAAACAGATCTTTCGAAATGCTTTCTAATGAGTTAATTCGAATGGTAATTTCCATCTTCATTAAAAATGTCTGTTCACATTTATATACTGAAATTAAAAAAACATTAGATTTTTAAAGTGTGTGTGTATCCTTCATGAAATGCTACAGGCGGTAATTATCTATGCACAATCAGATTATAATCTGTTGGATCAGTTACTGTCTATCACTGGAATTGCGATTTTCTAAGCGCAGCTTAGATGTGGCGCAAAGCTGAAAGTAGAGGACACCCAGTGAGAATCGTACTCACTACTCAATTGTAATGATTCTAGCAAGGCAAAATTGCTAATCATCACACCACGTCGAGAAAAAAACTTGGTATAGCTTAATTCATCTTCCTAGTGTAAACTTCATTTAATATACTTCTGCATTGGCTACAGCACTTCACCTGGACCAGAGAACAACGCCATTAGACCATGTGTCGCCTGGTCAGACAAGTCATAATTTCCAACTCATTCAGATGTGCGCAGGTGCTACGAAACTGGTCGCTAAATTTAAAATCCAAATAAAAAATATCTCACTAAATTCTCCACGTCTATAAAAAATACAACACAGTTTTGAACATCAATCAAATATGACTGCATCTCATTGTCGATTTGCAATGAGACTAACACTGTGTAGACTCCATCCCACGGTACGTAGCAGCCGTTATTCAGAAAAAAAAAAGAATTTATATGTTATGAGATTCCTGTCTCTGTTTTTCTTGCATTTCAGTTTATAATCTTGTTGATTTATGAAATCCTCAGTTTAAGTGCAACAAAAACCAATGCTTTCGTTTTTAGTTTCCCTTTAATCTGGATTTATAGTAAATTGTAATGCTAACATGAATACCCAAATTTATACAAAGAATTAAAATATTCTAACTAGATTAATTTATAGTAATAAAATTCAAGTCAATATTTTTACTCTTAACTGTTAGTAGAAACTGTTACAATTCAATTGGTAAAAGATACAGTGTAATTAGTTGTAAATAAAAGAATAAAGAAAGTTAAATAAATTAGTTTTCTTCTGCTCTTGTCAAATACTGACTATTCCATTTGTGCGCTGCTTTGTTGATTTTCTTGCTGCCACATTTTCTCTGTTAGGATCAATTAATGAGTTCAAAACAAAATAGAGGAAAGGCCAATAAGCAAATCTTTACACTGAACTATGTAGTCGGTTATGACAGACTTTGTAAAACTTGGCTTAGTACTTCCATATAAATTGGTTTAACTGACATCTTTTTCTTTTGCTTGTTTCATTAATAACAGAAACTACATCATTTTCATATATTACTTTCCTTTGTAAATTTATGCGAGAATAAATTCGCGTCATATGCAGTATTTTCACGAAGTGTTATATTTCGTTAGATTTTTATCATCAATCATGTCCACCGCAATATAAGCATGCACATTTATTTTATTACTTTTAATTGTCATTGACGACATTCGCAGTTTTTCTTGGAAGCTTATTTTGAATATTCCTTCCTGGAAATGAATGACATTTAATAAGTTACTATTTGTATTTATAATATAGCAGCAACTCCACTAATTCAACTTTAGCACTGAAAAAATTATTGTAATGGATGCGAGAGAGAACATATGATGTGGTTGTTTTATGGCCACATTCCCACCCAGTGTTTATTTTATTCATGTGGAAAAAAATCCGTCAACTGACCGGGCACCTTGCTGGTTCTTTGGAGTCGTCCGGCAAGTACGGCTATTAGCATAAGAAGTTTTTGTTATCCAGGTGCTCAACGCTCTTGTTGATAATGGCCTCAACTTTGCTGATGAGACTAAGGAGACTAATGGGTCTGTACTGGGAGGTGGGGGGTTGATTGCCCGCGTACTTGAAGACCAGACATATGATTGCCATTTTCTACATGCTTAGGAAAGAATTCTCATTCAAGCAGCGGTTAAATAATGTTACTAGAATCGGGGATAATTCTAGATTAAGAACGACCACTGGAATTTTATCCGGCCAGTGACATTTCGGGTTCGGTGTGTTTTTTTTTTGTTTGTTATCCAGGTGCTAAACGATCTTGTTGATAATGGCCTCAATTATGTTGATGAGACTAAGGAGACTAATGGGTCTGTAATTTGGGGAGAAGATGGTCTTTGTTATATAACTTTTAAGCAAATTTCAAGGCCATCTATAAAAGTGGTTACAGCCGCTTCTTCTTCAGGTTCTGAGTTTGGGTGATTCGATTTGACACACTTTCGCCTATTTTGCAGCTCGAATTGTCCGCCTTCTGAGTTAGTAACAATGTGAGACCGTTTCTGGAGTACAGACCTTTCCTCAGAGCTAGCGCTGTATCATGAAGATCCTAGACTTAAAGGTTCTAGGTCATTTCCGTGAGGAGACCAGGGGGTTCTGTCAGTGAAATCATCACTTGATGCATCGGGAGGTACTTCTTGTGCATTTACAGGACCTGTTTCCTTTCTCGCTGAGGCCAGAACACTTAGAAACACAATATCTTGTCTCAGTCTGGATACCATATTCGAACATATTGGGGTTTTCCTTAACTGACTGTAATTTATTCGCAAGTGGTTCCTCCCTGCTCTGGCGAGCATGACGGCTCAGTACCTGTATCAACCAGCGCATCTACAAAAATCCATTGGCCTTGATTTTTTATAGATAAGCAACGAAATGAAGCCGACGAGAATGCGCAGTCCACTGATATGCTCTATTTGCATTTTACAGATTTTAGATCAGGGACCCATTTTTGTACATGAATAACAGTTATTGTTTTTTGCTGGGCATGACAAGCGAGAATTTATTTTTCCCCTCTCATAGAAAAAAACACGTGCTCCTTGTCGAGGCCAGCAAAAATGAAAGGAGATTCTTCGGTCATTGCAGTCACAGTGTCTTGTAGAATGAAAAATTTTACATTAAGTTAAACTAGGTCTAAATGTGACGCCTCGCCGAAGCTGGTCGTTGATGGCGTCGATTCAGTAGCTGGTCTTCAAGTTGACTCTTTCAAAGGTGATCTCTGTTGCCCACGTTGTGAACATTGATCTCAAGGAAGTCCCGTGGAATTCTCGCTAGATGTCTCTTCGCTAAGTCGAACCAAGCTGGATGCGCGCGCACAATTGGACAAACGAAATGGCACCAAAAATAATTAGAATGACGCCTGAATCTGTTGTCGAAAGTCTTTATATACAAAAAGAAAATAGAGTAAAAAATCATCAATCGTCTTCTTCCCAAACCCTGTTCCTATCAATCTGGCAACGGAATGGAAGTTTCGACCAATTCCAAAAGTAGTAATTTACGAAGCCTCTTTCTTCTTGTCATTAATTCAAGTCTCTGGTTGGCGATATCACTTCACTTCAATCGGAGTTTTACGCTTGTGATGGCTTAAAATGTCTTTGTTTCGTTTCACACCGAAGCTTTACGGAAACTACCGAAGGATTGTCTGAGTGTTGTGGGTAAAGCTGGCGACGGCGGTAAGACGTCTTCGGTTCCGTTTTTTGGACTGGCTCTTCGATCCGAGCTGGCTCTCAACTCTATCTGCAAAATTACTTCTCGTCTGTCTTTAATTCTGGTTGGCCGTTTCGAGGCTTTGTCTGCAAAATCACTTCTAGTCTGTTTTTAATTCGGGTTGGCCGTTTAAGACTTTGTCTGCAAAATCATTTCTTGTCTGTTTTTAACTCTGGTTGACCGGTTTTGAATCTTTTCGATCGGTCAGCAGCAGGCTTCTCTACGGTTTGCACCTAACGGCGTGGCAATTATCTCTGTCAGGGCCTATGGGAGACAGCCGGCACTGTGGTGTGCGCGCCCAATGGCTTGGCGCTTTTTCCTCGTCGTTACATCTCTGCTGAATGGAATTCTCTTTGGCCTCTGGGTGTCTATGCAAATCTACTTTCCGGCCCTTGCAGCCAATTAAATCATTCTTTCCCCCCAGCTAGTTACTTCTTTCTATCTTCTTTCCTTTTGGTCAGCAAATCTATTTGGCTCTTGTGGCCAATGAAATCCTAACTTCAGCTCTCTCTCTCTCTCTCTCTCTCTCTCTCTCTCTCTCTCTCTCTCTCTCTGTCTTCTTTCCCTTTGTTTAACCAGTGAGACTATTTTCTCTTTATCCGTTTTAGGTGGGACCTTTATGTCTCCAATTTCTTTCTCAGGGAAATCTCAATTTAGTCATTTCTCATAATAAACAAACCTAACCTTTGCAATTGTCAAAGACGCCTGGATACGCAAAATTCCCTTTTTCTGCGTTTGTGACAATCTTTTCTGACATTCTACAGCGGTGTTTTGGATATATTCCGCATGGAATTCTTAGAAAAATACAAAACAAAAAATTTTCAATTTTATCAGCTGTGTCATGGAGAATATCAATTGAACCTCTCTTAGTCATGCTGTTTCCGCTTGTCAATAATGGCCCACTGATCAGATGACCTCGTCTGACCCGGCTGGTTGGATTCTGTGGAAAACAATCACACCTGCATACTTGCAATCTTTTAATTCATATTTATTTTCAACTTGTTTACAATCCTTCTGTTTTTCCCTCTGTGCGTATTGGAACAGAATAAATTTATTTCCTCTGTTCATATTGGAACAGAATAAATTTTTTTCAGTTCGTTCTTTTCGATCTATAAAAATTAATAATTCAATTTCATATGATTTCTTCCATTCTGGCCATGCTAAATATAGTGTTACATAAAAGCCTTGATGGTCGTAGGATTGCTGGATGGTAAGGTTTTCATATTCTAATAGACGCTGCCGAATTTTTTCTGACAATAATCCATTAATGAATGAATTAATGCATCTTTTTCTATATCTGTACGTCATTGTTCAGCTGTAATAGCTGAAAATGTACAATCTTTGCTAACTTTTATTTCACGAAGAAATTCGTCGATTGTATCTGAGAGCGAGTAGATCACGAGCGATCATTTCGTGTTTCTTTCTGATATACAGTTTCTACAGAATTCCTTGGGTTCCTCATATTAGATACTAGCTGATAGATACTTTGTTAACTAACGTAAATTGTTGGGTGTTTCATCGCAACATTTCTTTAAGAAGTTTCAAATGTTTTCGCCAATGACGTACACGCTTTCAGCATTCATCGAATTAGGATCCGTAGTTAGTTTGTCCGGGTAGAATATTTGTTCCATCATTGTGAAATGGAATTAGTAAAATAAATTTTAATATAGTAACAAATCTAAGTAGAATATTATGAATATTTATTTTATCTATTCAGCTTTAGCGCTGAAAAACGTTTATTTTATAAGGATGGATGGCTATAAGCAAGTGTGAAAATGGGATGTGTACATTTTATTACCACACTATTCTTCTACTCCTAAATTGCAAATTGATGTATCTCTTGGTTTTAACTGGATTTTGTTTTAATTTAATCGCAGTTTTTCCACTCAAGTTTCAAAGATATGATAAACAATACAAGAGTAAAATAGACAAACATTAAAATTATTCAATACAAAACCTAATTAAAATCATCTTAAATAAAACTAAATCATATGATATATATTAATGTTTTGCATACTAGAAATTTGTGTCAGTTTTTTATACATATTGGGGAAAAACTATAAATATGGATGGTAATGTAAATTACTAATGTCTGTGATTCAAATTGAGTCTTACTTGATAACAATTCTGTTGATAAGCTAATTATTCCTTGTATTGTTATAAAAGTAAATATTAAACACTGGCGACGTTTTGTTTTTATTATCATAACGATTTGGCCGTTTTACTCTTCGAGATTCTTTAGACCCTTCTTGTCGGTAATAACCTTCCGAGTATTTCGAACTGAACATTTTATTCAATCCGCGAAGATAGATCGTTCTAATTCTCCTTTCCATACTGGATAAGATAACACATATCAGTTAATTATTACGAATTAGTTCGTTCTTGTGATATTGCTTGGGTCTTCCAATAAAATCCATACGTCCACTTTTGGAACTAATCGAGCCAGCGTTTCAACTTACAAGTAATTCGTTGTAGAACAATTCGGTGATAAAAAAATATGTCCCTTTTTCTGTCATGTCTAGTTGGAGCAACTGACTAAAATTACATTTCCGTTATTGTAATTAGATAATAGAACTTTTGTAATGTTCGTTCTCATATATGATATTCTATGCTATGCCAAGCAAAGAGGTTATTAGTGCTAAGCATGAAGTCCGAGACCTGGGGTTTAGATACTGCATTGACCTCAAGAAACTTTTGATATTTGACCAATTACAGCGGAATTTTGAAGTCATGTAAAATAAGAATTAGAGTATATTTTAAGCCCAACATAAGCGACTTCAACCCACTGACTTATTTGAAGGACCTAATCAGGTGGATGACGGAACGAGGGGTGCATGGTGTAACAGGAGAAGGCGAGCTCAGAGCCAACAGGGATAGGGAAACGTGAAAGCCATGATCGCCTACGTCCTGAAGGAACACAGAACAATAGAATAAGAAGAATTTAATAACTATAATTCTATGACTAAAATGACTTTGTTTTAATAACAAACACTTAAAAGAAAATTGACTGAAACATTCACACATTAAGAAAATTGTTTTACGGGCCTCTCATCGATAAAGCTTAAGCTTTATTAGTTTCATAATAAATTCTCCGATGCTAGCTCGTGCATTGACTTTTGATTGCTTCCTTTCCTAACGCTCACTTAATTAAGAGTTAATAGTTATGTTTCTAGAAAGAACCTTTTTTCTCTATTGTTTAATTGGATAAAAACAACAATATTATCCTTCAGATGCAAATTGTCAAGGTTCTTTTCTTAATTTTTTAAGGTATCTCTTTTTATAGGTTTCTTAAGGAATGCAGATGATGCAATGCTGATAGAAGACACAGAAAGGAAACTACAAGACCTCCTACAGAAGGTAACTGAAGAAAGTAACAAGAAAGGACTAGAAATATACTGCAAGAAAACCGAATGCATGGTCATCAGTAAAAAGGGCAACTCAAAATGCCAAATACAGGTCGGGGATACTAGAATCAAGCAGGTGCAAAAATTTAAATACCTAAGAAGTGTTATAACAGAAGACGGAAAGTGCGACAGAGATCCGAAGGCGAATTGGCATGGCGAAGGAAGCATTCCAAAAGTTGAGTAAGGTATTAAGAAACAGGACAATTTCGCTAGAAACAAGGAAGAGATTGCTATGTGCTGTCTGTTCTTCAATATGGCAATGAATGCTGGACAATATCATCAAAGATGAGGGAAAAACTTGAAGTAACTGAAATGTGGTTCTACATAAGGATGCTGCGAATGTCATGGATCGAACATGTGAGCAATGATGAGGTCTTAGAAATGATGGAAACAAAAAGAAAATTAATACTGAGTATCAGGAAGTGGCAGCTGAAGTTCCTGCGACACACAATGAGGGAGGAGGGCTTAGAGAACCTGATACTAACAGGCCAGAGAGAGGGAAAGAGACAGGGGAAAGCAACGTATAACATATTTGAAGGATCTAATCAGGTGGATGACGGAACGAGTGTTGCATGGTGTAACAGGAGAAGGCTAGCTCAGAGCCAACAGGGATAGGGAAACGTGAAAGCCATGATCGCCTACGTCCTGAAGGGACACAGAACAATAGAATAAGAAGAATTTAATAACTTTGTGTTCGCTACTTCAGTAATTTCAGACAGATAAAAATAACTTTATTATTATTATATACTTATATAGTGAAACAACTAAATAAGTGTCAATGAAGAATAAGTCTGTTCTTTTGTAGGACAATAAAATGTCACCGTTGTTAATCAATAAAAAAATAAAAACAAAGACAAGTTTTTCAGTTCAGTGACGAATAGGATCAAAATTATAAAAGAGAAGATAGCTCGAAGGATTTTCTTTATACGTAAAGTTGATGAATTTGGGTTGGGAAAAGACAATAGAATGAATTTATCAAGGAAATCAAAAATAACAAATATTACTAAAATAACCATACGCAAACCAAATGTTGCACTTTTAGAACAATGCACTTTATTTTTCCCGTCTATGCCAGGAGATACATTTTATATTTTTCTTTGTTTCAGTATATGTTTTAGAGTTTATAAAAATAAACCGTTGCGGACTAAATAAAAAGCATTATTTCATTGGTTAGTCTGATTTGTTTCGATAACTGAAAATAGTAAACAAACTGTATATATAATGACAGTTTTACGGAAATTATTTCCGCATATTTATGTTGTTTTACATTAAAAAAAGACAACATTAATAATGAAAAGGAAAAAATAAATATCATTGGTGAAGGCAGAAGATGTGGACATTTGTTTGTATAATATATTTTCATTGTACAACATTTTGTTCATGCCTTTATGGAGACATCAGTTCAGTTCTTCTTCTCTGTGCCGTTCTTTGTATCTCATAGGTTTTTTCTTTTCACTATATCCTAATTCCTATTCTGCCAGCCATTTAGATAAACTCATTAGTTAGGTTATTCACTGCTTTCCTCTGACTTTTTGCTAACATGTCAAAATTGAATTAAATTTTCTAAACTCTTTTTTCCTCAATATGTTCTTTAGAAATTCTAATTGTCACTTCCTGATTCTAAATATGTCCTTTTTATTCCATTTTTCGCAGAAACTTCCTTGTTAATCACATTTTAAGTTTATGATATTCTCAGTATCCTTCTGTAAAGCCACATTTTTGTTGACCGATATTAAATAACAATTCAGTACTTTTGCTTTCTAGTGTTTTTGTTTAGCTAACGTTTTATATTAAAAAAAAACGTTAATTCGTTTTGAGGGGCTCTAAAACACGTAATATATATATAATGTGTATATACTATATACTGTATCGTAGGCGGTCAAGGTAACGTTCTACGTACGAGAAAAAGTCGGCCGCCCGACGTAAGCTGCCATCATGAACCTACATGTCCAGCCCTGGTTTGCCACAGCAGATGGTGTCAACTAAGGTGTGTATGCTGTGGAGTGGCAGCCCATGGAACATCTCAAACAATTCACAGCTAGGGATTTCATAATCAAAGAATTTTCTTCTCACTTCCCGTGTGCAGGATCAGATCACGAACAAGGAAGTTCTCTTCCACACAATGATGGGAATCCTAGAAAAATAACTCGGCACCGACGGTTATAGGCCGGACACAATTGTCATACATCCGCTTACCTAAAAAATCTTCTCGGAGTACGCATCTGGCAAGAGACCACGTAGAGCTCGACGATTTCGATGCAAGGAGCAGGTTATAAACAATTTGTTGAGGACAGAAATCGACACGGTCATTTGGGAGACGGAAGCTGCAGAAAGAAGCATTCGGAGGAGAGCAGTCTACAAATATACAACATTCTTTGAATATACCAGAAGACAGATAGAAGATACGAAGCGAGTACAAAGAAATGCAAGCGCTCTCCATTTCCTGAACCTTCTTGCACTATAATGTGGTGGATGCGGACGTCTCTTCAAATCCAACGTAGGACTCATTTCACACGGAATGAAATGTCTATGAACCCCCTAATACTCGGCAAGTAGTGCCGCTAATGAAGTATGTTTGTTCCTAAAGAAAATCTGTTTCTCAATGTTAGGCTTAACTTTTGAAAGGCAACTTTCGCTATTCCAATATATCTTTGCTTTTTGTTGCTGCATTTTCCATCCTCTGTTAAGACACTTATTAGATATTTAAGCTTTTCTACTGGTTTGATTTTAATGTGTCCAATTTGTAGTTATTATCTTGAACTATTATTCTTGCTGACAACCAAACATTTTGTCTTTTTAAAATTGTTGTGGATTCCGGGTGAGAAACTACATAAAATAATAAATAACAAAAACAGATATGGAGATAGAAAATATAAGTTATATTGAACGAAATATACAAACTGGAACCCGGGTTGGTCAATTTAAGAATACTATTAGTAGAAATAAATATATAGTCTTGAAGTGTATGTCCGGGTAACTGATTCTAGATCCAACCAACTCCAACTAAGTCTGCACCAACTTACAACTCAACCAAACTCTTTACAGCTTTCTAGAGACAGGATTACATGTACACTCAGTTGAGTCCATTATTATGTACAAAGAAGTGGCGGTCCCACAACAACAATTTACGTTTAGTCGTTTCTTCTTGCTTTCCTTTACTAACTTCTGTAGAAGGAAGTTCCTGTAGTTTCTTTTCTGTGCTTGCTATACTTACTGCGTCATCTGCATACCTTATATTGTTAAGATTGTGGCAGCCAATAATTAATTTTGGGGGACTTGTAATTCTCTCACCCCGCTATACTGAATTTCGGTAGGACTTCTAATTCTCTCACCTCACTACAAAGGCAGAATAATTCCAGTGAGAAGACACACCTTGCCTTATACTCCTGTCTATTTTTGTGTATTTAATTAATTTTCTATCCTTATTCTAACGGTTTGGTTCAAGATTATTTGCTCGTGGTTATTCTAATATCTTTATCCCACATAAATCAAGATTGCCTCACAGAACAGTTCTTTGTGTCGTACATTATTAATTACCTTTGCATAATCTATAAAACATAGGTATACTTGCTATCACATTTCTATTGTTCTTTCTGATATCATTCTGAGCATAAATATCACATCTCTTGTTCTAATTCAGTCAGTTAAGTGTCATACGAGATGCACGCTTGGACGACCATGTCTCGAAAAAGACATAACTGACTGGGCAGAAGATTATACTGTAGTAGATTGCCATTACTTTATGCGGTAGACTGGTTGCCAACCAAGACTAGGGAACCAATCTGTCCTGTTATTTAACTCATAACTGGAGGGAAGAGACGGATTGATACCTTTCCAAAAGGTATTTGAGCGTAAGTCAAGGCGGGAAATTCAACTGAAATTTGAACTCGGCACTGCACCACAAAGCACATCCTTTTGTTCTAATTATTTTAATGAATACGCAATGTTCTCGTCCTATTTCGGGTCTGATTTGCTGTGCGCTCTGTTCATCAAAATTTGGCTAATAAGTTTCATTATGTGACTCATTAGACTGATTTTCCTTTAGAGTTCGCGTGAGTTTTCATCCGGCTTCTTAGGCAGCGCTAGGAAAATTAACCTATATAGGTGTTCTAGTATATCATCACTGTTGTGTATATCATTTATTTTTATGTACTTTTTTCAATGCTGAAATTATCTAAGGCTGTCAGCATCTCTATTACAATTCCGTCTGGTCCTGCTGTTCTGTTCCTGTTCAATTTAACTAGAGTTGTTTTAACATTAAATTTTTATATTTCTTGCCCTTCCATATTATTGCGTATTACATGTTTGCCTCTTTTATCATGGAAGGATTCTCTAATGTATTCGAGTCATCTTATAAGTATTTTTCTTTCTCAACTTTCACTCTCTGATTCATAAAACTAAATATTTTATTTCAAAATTTGAACTCTCACATAATTGCGTATATAAGTCACGGAATTTAAGAAAGCTAGGGAAATTTTAGAAAGATGTTGAATTTTTTCCATACATTTCATCTCCTTCATTATAAAATGAAGTTACCAAAGAACTCGTACCTGACGCAGGAAACTTTTCAATTCAGTATTTGACTATAATTTGTGTAAAGTTACTTAAATTTATGTTGTGAACCTCAAAATCGAAATACGGATAACCATTCTTTTTTCAAGTATCTATTGTGTTAAATGATATTAAGTGATATTCAAATTTAATAATTGCAATAGCTAAAGTATAAAATTCCAGGAACATGTCAAAAATCCACACAAGACGCTAGGCTCCACAGAAAATCCACCAAAATATAAAGTGATTAGAACATTGCATGCATGAAATAAATTGTTGGACATTGTAGAAAATAGATTATAAAATATTAAAAAACATTCAAACAATCGCTTTCAGTTGGATGTAAATTCAAAGACCTTTGAAATTTTGCAACTGAGCAGTTAACTAAAAAAATGCCAGCTTGTCTGCAACAAATGTACACCAAGTAACTCCCTTTCCAGAAGAATACAAACGAAGCGACTGGAGATCAAAAGATTTATCAATAACTGAAACTATACAGCGTCTTCTCTAAGTCAATTCGCTTATAATACTATCTTTGTACATCGTAAGGATATTTACTATGTATGAATTTTTTCTCTATCGGAAACATGTCCATTTCTACAAACATTTCAAAAAATAAACTGTTTACTATAAAAATATACTTCCACAAATATCAACTTACATACGCACTTTTACTGACAAAATACTTTGTTGTAGAATGAATAAATGCAAGTTTTAATAAAGTATTCAAAGTATATCTGCGATAAATGTTGCGTCTATAACTACAGCGATACAATAATGTATTCACTTATTTTTATGCGTAGCTAAAATACCTCCCCCTAGCTAGAGTAACATCTCTTGGATCCCTGGACCAGTCTTTCATGTGCTTCCGTCTCTCACTTCTAAGCTCCGTAAGCTATCTCTTCCTTCCCCTACCGCCACCCTCCTCCTCTGACTGTTCAGTACTTGACAGCATCTCTGACAATATCGACAAGGCCATTTCTTCTCACCCACCTGCCCATATTTTCGTGTTTGGTGACTTTAACGCCCACCACACTAAGTGGCTGGAAAACTCTGTAACCGACACTGCTGGTGTCCACACCTTTAATTTTTCAATCTCCCAATCCCTTACGCCAGTGGTGGACTTCCCCACGCGTTTCTCCAATAGCCCTAACGGAAGGGACTCGCGACTAGACCTCTGCTTCAATTCCACCCCAAATTCTTGCACCACCAGACAGCTCTGCCCTCTCGGAAATTCTGACCACGCCGTAGTTTCTGTCAACATCACGTTCCACTTCACCCCTACCCAAGAAACCCAGACCAGCAGAATATCCTACTGCTATCAAAGAGCAGACTGTGATTCGTTCCGTGAATTCCTCTGCGACGTCCCTTGGAACAATGTTTTTAGTCTTCCCGTCGAAGACTGTGCATCAGAGGTCGCCTCCTGTGTTAAGGCTGGCATCGATGCTTTCATCCCTGCCAGGAAATTTCAGCTTAGATCCCATTCGTCTCCCTCGTTCTCGCCCGCTTGCTCGGCCGCCATTGCCTACCGGAATCACTTCTTCCGGCTTTATCGTAGCCACGCGTCGGACCAAAACAGGCGCCTTTTCGCCTCAGCTCGTATTAAGTGTAAAAAGATACTTAACGAAGCTAAGATGCTGTTTGCTGCCAGAATGAAGCAGCGCATAGCATCCTCTAAGTTCGGAGCCAAAGACTTCTGGCGTCTCTGTAAACGCGTACTCAACAAGAGTAAGTCCTCAATACCCCCACTAATCAACGAGTTTGAGGTCCTCACCTCCTCAGCGGACAAGGCTGAATGCTTTGCCCGCAGATTCTCGACCAATTCGTGTCTGGATTCGTCTGGAGTCCAGACACCAGATTGCCCATCTAGAACTGAGGCCCAATTGAATGACGTCCACATCACGCCCTCGCTGATTTCTAACATAATATCAAAACCTGACCCTCACAAAGCGAGTGGTGGGGACGGAATCCCAATCATAGTCTTGAAGAAATGTGCCCCTGATCTCTCCTCTGTCATTTCTATGCTCTACAACCTCTGCCTATCTTCCCCCTGCTTTCCTGCCTGTTGGAAGTCTTCTTCTGTAGTTCCAATATTCAAGAACACTGGTGAACCCTCGGACCCCGCAAATTACCGCCCTATCAGCCTTCTTCCGATCTTCGGCAAAGTGTTCGAAGCCATTATCAATGCCGAGGTCGTTCAGCATCTCACGGCCCATGGGCTCCTATCGGACAAACAATATGGCTTCCGCTTCACCAGGTCTACTGCTGATATGCTAACGACCATCACCGACAAGAATGGTGAAGCCCGAACTGTCGCCCTGGATATCTCTAAAGCATTCGACAGAGTATGGCATGCCGGCCTTCTACGGAAACTGCAAAGCTACGGCATTACTGGACTTTTGTTGGACTTAATCCAGTCATTTCTCTCCAACCACACACTGAAAGTGGTTTTAAACGGACATGCCTCCCAGAACTACCCTACAAACGCGGGTGTCACCCAAAGCTCTATTCTAGGTCCTACGCTCTTTCTAATTTACATCAATGATCTCCCCGATGCTATAAGATCACAAGTAGGCATGTACGCCGATGATACCACAGTATACGCTCGTCTCGATCAAAAATCTGGTGTTGATGATAAGGCGAACCTCGCGGCTGAGCTTGAAAAGGACCTCCAATCCGTGGTGGATTGGGGTAGGAAATGGCTAGTAAAATTCAATTCTTCCAAAACGAAGCTTCTGTCAATTAACCACCACAGACGACCGCACCTCCCTCCCATTAGCATGGAACAGGCATGCCTCCCAGAGACTAAAACACTACGCCTGCTTGGCCTGACACTCCGTCGAATCCATTGCTAAATCCGCTGCTATGATAGTTGGCTCTCTGTGCAGGGCCCGGAAATTCTTTCCGCCTGAATCTATCCTGCACTTATACAGATCTACCATCCGTGTTTTGAATAGTGTTGCCACATCTGGTCGGGTGTCCCTGCTTTTCTCCTCGGGCTTCTTGACAAAATACAGCGAAGAATCTGTAACGTGATTGATACCGACTTAGCTGACCGCCTGCAGTCACTCTCTCACCGGCGTGATGTGACTTCCCTGTGCCTCTTCTATAAAGACTTTCATGGCTTCTGCTCTGAAGAACTTAAATCACTGGTGCCCCCTAGGTGGGAGTTTGCACGAGATACTCGATTGGCCACTAGTCCCACCCTTTTACAGTGAAACCGATAAAATGTAACCGCGATTTCTACTCCAACAGCTTCTTTTCTCGCACTTCCCGCCTGTGGAATTCCCTTCCGCATGCTTGCTTCCCCGACGGCTATAACCTCCAGGAGTTTAAATGTAAGGTCAATAGACACCTCCTAACACACTAACCCTCCCATTCTCTCCAACTCTCCCCCATGTACATCCTAACTCGTCTATCGCCCTGTGTATCCCCCTGCACTATAGTGGCAGTGGAATACCTTGCTTGGGGTGACATGATTAAAAAAAAAAGGAAACAAAAACTATATTAGACTTAAATGAATGTAAACTTTCAGGAAATGTTTGTCTTTGATTAAAAAATGCCGAAGGAAGAGTTAATTCATTTTATATTGGATAACGTAATAAATTGCATGGTTTGTTAAATGAAAAGACATTTTAATAAGTTTTCTGCGTTAATTTTATTGAAGAATTAATTATAATCATTTGCTTTTTTTTTAAGAGGGTCATACTCCTTTCATGAAGAAAGTAAAAAGTAACTAACGTAATTTCAATTTTGCTAAGTTAGAGACAGAACTCACAATGACTACGTAAGTGCATACACAGATATAACTAAACCTTGTAAACACGTTTTTGTTCCCTAATAAAAGATTCCCTTATGACATTCAATTATATAATTATGAGGAAATAAAAAGGGATACTAGCTCTCCTCTAAATATAAAACTTGAATAACATCGAAAAACTTGAAGAAACTATGAAATCAGGTTCGGTTAATCATGTTTATGGAGAAAAGTAGAAAGGCTTGTGGAATTAAATTTAAATATTAAATGAAAACTAATGCTATTAAAAGCCTCAGCACAGAGGCTTCTCAACTTTCTCAAAAGATCCAATATTATTTGTTTCTTATTTGGCATTTAATTATTTTTATAAATCAATAATAATTATAAGTGTTAAAATATATTTACTATGTAGAATATAAAATCTGGTCTTATTAAAATATATTTAGTCATCAATAGGTAATTAAGTTTTTTGCATTGTAAATTGATGTAGTATTTTTGTACTTCTAATGGTCTGATTATGGTTTATTTATCAAAAGAAAATGAAATTTACATTTAATCAGTTTCTAAGTGACTATTTTTGCCAATAATTCTACTGTGAACAATAATGCATGAAATGTTGAAACTTAAATTTGAAATAAGTTTTTCGAGAATGTTTTGTTTTCCTATTTTTATTTGTTATGTAACAAGTCCATGATTTATTTCCTTTGTTCATGAATTGAAAACTGTTTTATTTTTAAGTAAGAGAAAATTGGTGGTTTCTCTTAAAACTAATGATATTGCCCGTCTTCGTGATTTAGCATAAAATAAATATAAATTATGTTTGAGGGATTTCTCTCAAACAAATTTTTATCATTCATCTTCTTCTGTTTTCGCTAACTGGCAAAAAGAGTCGTTCTTATCGTTTTTTTTAATTAAAAAGACATACTTAAAATGCAACAGCCACATTCCGGAAATGGCAAGTATAAGAAAACGTGAGGGTAAGCTGAAATAATCTACAGGATTGTTATGTCAATATTCAGCAACAAAGCAAGAAAAGATTGCAGGAAATATTCCTGTTCATATCGCTGAATGCCTCCAGAATTTCCATTCACTGCATCACTACAACTGTCTTTCGTTATGAAGTACAGTGACTTCTGTTGCTTAGGCTTAAGTTTGCATCTATTCTTCTTTCTACTTTTTTTATTTTGAGTTGACTTTTTGTTTTTTGTTTTTTGTTTTTTAGTTATGTCGTCTGCCAGAATTAGTCGATGTGAGTTCAAAGTTGAGTGCAAAAACTTAAATATCACGAGCAGCTGTCATATTTGAGCCCAAGATTTCCTAAATATTACAAAATTCGATTGGAACTATAACGTTTTTTAAGCAAAAGAAAGCCAGAAATACAGCATCTAGAGATGTCAATATTTTTAATAACATGAATAACATTTTTAATAACACGAATTTTAAATAAATGCAAGTTCGTTTATATTTAATATCTATAAAATATGCATACTAAATACTAAAAATATACAAATATGAAATTTTTAACAATTTATTGGAGTGACCATATTTTAAATAAAAGAGTAAAACATATATTAAGGTCAATGCTACTACGCTATGCATTAACATTTAGATTCTTATTGGAACAAAAATATGCAAAGCAATGAGTTAAAACGTGTTTGTTGACGGCTCATTGCTTATACACTATATAAAAGTCCGAAAACGAATTACTAACATCAATATAAAATTGGTTTTTACTATGTTTTTCAAAGCATTTTTGACTTTCTACTCTATTATTTCCATGTATATGTCCTTGAAATCTTTAAACATAGAGCTCATATTAGATTTACAAACATGAAACAAACTTTTCAGTTAAAATAAATTTAATTCAGATTTATTCTAGGAAACAATTTTTAAACAAAATCTATAAAAGGATATTGACCATATTCCATGTTTAATAAAATAACTGAACTTAACTGAATTTAAATCGTGAACATAAATATTTTTGAAAATATTACTATCAAAGAAATTTGTATATATGACGTTCTTCAGGAGCTGTGAAATTATTTTTAAAGGAAATTCATGGATTCTCTATTCATGTACTTACATGAATAGAGAATCACTAAATAGAAAAGAAGTTTAATACAATTTCAATTATAGATCCATATAAATACTTTTTATTATTTATATCAGAATATTAGAGTAATGTGTACTTAAGTTGCTAGTATTTTTAGTAAAAAAGATTGAATTTTAATTGAGCATTCACTCAGTATCATCACATTTGTTTTTCTTCTTGAATTTAAGAATATAAAAATCTGTTTTCTTTTCAGGACGATAGATTTTATGTAATCAATTCAGACAATTCTTTTACTTATTAAATATACTCTTTATTTCTATTCTATTATTTACATGTCTAAATTTTCGTATTAAAAAGCCAAGTGCAAGCAGCGTCAAATTTCATGATTTTAACACTTTACTTTCAGATTTAGAGAAGGTCAACGAATGTTAATTTAAAGTTACTTTCTATGAATATTTGAGTTTTAGAAAACCTCATGTCATTACACTTTCAGTGGAATCTGAAGAATAAAAAAATTGATATAAATTAACAAATATATTCTGGTCTTTTTTATCACAGTATTTTTGTTATTTTTTAAAATTTTCTCCTGCTTAAAATTTAACCCGTCTGAAAATTGGTAGTCGATATGTTTTAGTGATAAAGCTGAAAAGGAATAATGACAAATATCTGGATTTTTTCGTTTAAAAAATCGTGGGATCCGGTTTCAATGCAGTTTGCCTCATGGCTTATATTAATTAATCATATACATGCAATAAAACAGGATATGCGTGCGTCTCAGAGTGTAAAAAGAGTTTTACAAAGCAGTCAAAAAATGTCATTGATTTTTCGGTTCTTTTCAGCATTCTCATCAGAATTCTCATTAATTTGCATGTTTCAAATAATCATTTTATTTGACACATTTGCTGATTTTTACGATTAAGGCATTAATTTTGTTAACTAATTTTATTTGTATACACTTATTTCCTTCTGTAAGTAAGAAAGAACTGAAACCTGTGAATAGAACTGGGTTCTATAAAAAGTAAGTTATAAAAAATCTTCATGACAGCAGTGGTTTGAAATCACCAAAGCTCTCTTTGTTATGTGATGTTTTCGTTTTCTATTAGGTTAGTGAACCTTTCCTCTTTTTTTTTTCGAAGACTGCTTTCAAAGACTACTTGCTTTATTAAAAGCTTTTGTAATACCTTCTTAAAGATTTTCCTATTTTTCGAAAATTGTTTAAGATCATTTATATGATATATTTTAATTTGTTATCCTGTCTCACAGAAGACACACAGAAGGACATTTTTGTGCAAGCCTATTTTGTAAAATATTGTAATTTGTTATATTTTTTAATGTTTTGTAATAAATGTTTGTACCTTTTAAATTTCACGATGTAGTTTCGAGTCTTGTATTTGTATGTGCCTTTGTTAATCTTGAGGGTAAGAGGGATAACGTTCCTTCTTCTCCAATTCCACCTCAGGAAAAATCTTTTAATGTTCTTTATGAGATTTTTTATCAATTCCATATTCTATGGCTTATATCAACCAAAATACTGATTTGGCCATTTATGGAAAGTAGATTTAATGCTATCTTACAAAATTCTCTGATAGTAGCTTACAAAGTGGTATGAATCATGAAGTAATAGAGGTCATTAATTTTTGTAGTTCATGCTTTAGTTTAATATGACAGTTTATGGATTTTGTTGTAGGTAATTTAATATTTTGCATAAAATGGTGGAGTAATCGAAATCTAAGTAAAATTCGGTGTGTGTGGCTCGGCCCTCTAGATACACCACCAAGCCATCCATCAGGAAGGCAAGAATATTGTATTCTTTTAAGGCTATATGATGAGTTTCCATGAATAAAAATATTTTCACGTTCTAGAGAGTGACTGTTGTCTTTAATGATGAAGTTCTTTAAAGATGAAGTCTTAAAGGCCAAATTTAAAACAATTTTGTGTAGATGTTTTTTCTCGCTGGCAACATTAATAAACATATAACCAAATCTTCTTTCTGTCGAGAAACGGAATTGGAAATGTATTCTCTATATAGATAACGTTAACTCTTAGATTGTTTAAGGAAATAGTAGTAATTTCAGTTGGATCCGTTTATTTTGAATCGTCGACAAGGTTTTTTAACTCAGAGATTTAACTTTCACAGAAAGGTATGAAAATAAGTTCCTCTCAAAGTAGTTGGGAATTTAAAATATACACATAGCTGCTGAGCTTGTGATACACATCAAAGTTCAGAGAATTTGACGGCAGAAATTGTCTATAGAATAGATGTTATATATTTTTTCAATATATACTAGATTAGCAACTAGATCCCACCCTTTTACAGTGAAACCGATAAAATGCAGCCGTAACTTCTACTCCAACAGTTTCTTTCCTCGCACTTCCCGACTGTGGAATTCTCTTCCAAACGATTGCTTCCCCGACGGCTACAATCTCCAGGAGTTTAAATGTAAGGTCAATAGACACCTCCTAACACACTAACCTGCTCCCATTCTATCAAACACTCTTCCCATCTGCCCGACACTCATCCTCGCTATCCTTACTCATCTATCACCTTTCTCCTGACATTCCCTATGTCTATCCACTCCTTCTCTTTACCTTCCCCTATGTAGCCCCATGCGCAATAGTGGCAGTGGAATGCCTTGCTTGGGGTGAGATGATTTAAAAAAAAAAAATCAAATGTTTCATGATTTAGATCTTAGAACATCCATAATCAGAACGAACGATATAAAATTGATAGCACAATAGTATCTGTCAAATAACTGTGTAACAAAATATTTTTAAAATGATAACGAAAGCATTTGAAATGTCTGGAGATAATATCAAGTTAACAGAAATATTAATAGACTATCAATTCCAAGAGAATAACGGGAGAAAATCAATTGATTTCTATTTTAGGCAATAATTACACATTAGCTAATCCTATTGAAAAATAAGAAGTGTTATAAATTGGTTTAAACTCAACCACAACAACCACTCATCCGTATTTCTCAACCTTCGAGACACGAATATCGCTATATTTAGAATCTTTAAAATAAACTAACTATTCAACATATGTACACTTCCTTATTTACAAAACGACAATAAGCAATATTTAAAAACATTTACATGTTTTTATTTAGAAATAAGAAAACAAGCAAGATTTACTCTTGATTCAGGGATTTTTTTTATTAAAAATGAGTAAATAAGCAACATCACATCCAGATTTAACCATTTTATTTAGAAATAAGAAAAACTTTCTACAGTTTAAAATGTGTTTACTTAAGGATAAGAAAATAAGCTACATTTTCTCAAGATTTAGCTTTTCATCTAGAAATAAGCTGTAACAGGACACTGGCCCTATCTAAAAGTTTAAATGCATGAAATTGCATATTAGTGATTTAGAATTAGATAATAATTATTAGAATTTTAGGGGAGAGTAGGTTGAATCGTTGGGAAGAAAATTAAAACCGAAAAGGGTTAAGATTAATGTTTTAAAATAATAAAATGAAATTAAAATCTCTTGCAAGAAGAATCGAACTCTGATTTAACTGACAAGATTCAGTATACTTGAGCAAAACCAAGATAACAAACTCTATCTACGATGAGAAAAAAGACGATTAATCTGTCCAAATTTCTCGGGTTCCGATGAACTTAGAATTCGAGCGTAAATAATTATTGTTAACATAGGAAATAATAACCTAAATTATTTTAAACAAAGAAACAAAATAAGTTTTGTACTAAGCCCTAATATTTAGAGATTTATCTACGTTGATCACTCCAAGATTTCAATTATCTTTACAGTAAGATATTTAAGAATAATTTGAATATACAAGGAAATACCATTTAGCTAATTCGCAAGATCGCCCAAGATTAAGATATGTCTTTTTCTTCGATAATCATCTGCAATTTTTATCATTATCATTATTTTGGATTTCTAGTGAAGATTTTTTTACTCGTAAGCAGGCCAACTGTTGTACTTATGGAAATATAATGATAATAAGAGATTCTTCACCAGATTTTGATTTTTAAATATTCGACATTTTCACAAGATTTATCACTTCTTGTAAAATGCCTCAATATACATTATTTCATCCGAATTTAGATTCACATATTTAGAAATACGTAAATATTCAACATTTTCACAAGATTTACCAATTCTTATTTCGAAATATCTAAATATACATCATTTCATCCATATTTTAATTCATATATTTAGAAACATGTAAATATGCAACATTTTCTCCAGATTTTACCTTTTTTACTTAAAATAATTAAATATACTGTATTTTGTAAATAATTAGAAATTTCTAAATATGCTGTTTTTCAGGTTTTGTTATTTACAAATGAGTAAATATGAAATATTTTCACCAGGTTTATAGATTTTTATTTAGAAATACTTAAATATGAATAACTAACTTCACATTTAGATTTTTTTCATTTACAAATAAGTAAATATGTTACATTTTATACAGATTTAGACACTTCTATTAGGAAATACATTAATTATGTAACTTTTTCTAATGATTTCGACAATTTATTTACAAATAAGTAAATATGCAACAGATTTATCTTATTCAGAAATGATTAAATATACAGCATTCCAATAAGATTCAGTTTTTTTTATTGCGAAATGAGTAAAAATGCTGCATTTTCTTCAGATTTAGTAATTTGTTTTTAATTGTTTCTTTCAAGCAAGACGGTACCGCCACTGATGCGCAGGGTGCTTCATATGAGAGTAAGAGTTTAGGCAGGAGGACAGCGAAGAGAAAGAACCAGTTACAGGGGATGTCAGAGAAAGGGTAAGAGAAAGATGGTGATAAGACAGTTGCGAAGGTAGAGAGAAAGGAAAAGAACAAGTTACACGTGGTGATGTAGAAAGGACGAGAGAAGGACTGGGGCCAAGTGGATAAGAGATGGGAGTTGAAATTGCATTTAAATTCCTGGAGGTAGTAGCCGTCAGGAAAACAAGTATACGACAGGGAGTTCCACAGGCGGGAAGTGCGAGAAAAGAAGCTGATGGAGAAGAATTGTCGGCTGCATTTGGTAGGTTTAACTGTAAAAGATTGGGATCTTGTTGACAGTCTGGTTGCTCGAGTAAATTCTTGCGGAGGAGCTACCACTGCTCTACATATCTTGCGCTTAGCACACACAGACATATAATTATAAGAGGTGATATATACACACAATAATAACACAAAATTAAAAATAAAATTAAAAATAACCAAACTAAAGAAGAGAAATAAATAAAAATTGTAAAAAGAAATAAAGAAAAAGGGACTTACAAACTATTAGCAATCACAAAACTTTTTTGTAAATTATTAAGAACTTGAAAATAATAATTAAATATTCACAAGAAAACATGTAAAAATAAGAAAAGAAATTCATAAAGAATATGATCCCCAAAATAATCATTAAAACAAAAAAAATCATTATAAAGACATTTTTAAATTTAAGAAAAAAGGAAAAATAAAAACAAAATAGACACGATAAAAAACAAAGGAGCCAATGTGCTTATTTTGTGTATATTTATATCTATCCTCCTGTTTTGTGTTTGCATATATTTTTTCTTTAAGATTTTTTAAGAGTATGTGTGATTAGGTGTATGTGTTCTTAATTTTGTGACACTTTCTGTATTGTTGCTGCAATTTTTAACTGTGTCCACCTCTGCACTTCACCAACATTATTTCCCCTTTGTGCATTTTTTTTTTTGCAAATTCTGAGTTAAATGTAACATTTGATTACTATGGTTTGACAAGTAATTTGATTACTATGGTTTGACAGTAATTTTTACAACTGCTGAAATAAATTCTGGATTTATAACCGTTTAATTATGTGTTGAGTTTTCCTCTCACTATTTCATGATAATATTCATTGTACTCTCTATTTTTATCTGTTTAATACTTTACCCAGATGTAAGACTGCTACGACACGATATATATATATATATATATATATATATATATATATATATATATCGAATAAATACAAGATTTACAAGCAAGTCAAAGCTGGTGACACTCAAAAGTTGGCTGGTATTACAATAATTTCTACGTCGGGGTTTACTCAAATGTCTTTTACCAGCACGTCCGTTTCAGTCCGACCGTATTATTCAAACCGCCATTCAAATCTCTTTCCACGTTTTCATACCAAACACAGAAGCCGAACTAATTAATTTCGTCTTGCATCCTGGTTTTATTAAACAAGCACGCAAACCGGGTTGGCAAAGTTATGTATGGAGCTTCTGTTTCCCTCACTGTATATCTCTTACAAGCTCGAAATGAAAACAATTACATTTAACAATTTCAACTTACAGTAGAAGGGGAGAAAATTCACTCTCTGTTATTGTCTGCCTGTTCTTATCAACTGTCCTGGTACTCAGTACACAGGAAATTCTCAAGGCCGTATTTTGTGACGTACCATCAAAACCCACTGGCAAATATCTTGTCTAGAATTAGGTAACTAACTTGGATAAATTCGCTTACTTCACTCAACAAAAGAATTTTGCACTCAGTGAAACCTATATCTGTATTTTCTACTTGTTAACATTTCGGCTACTTTATTTGATAAAAATAATTGTGTTGTCCAAGTTTAAAAGAATATCTTATCATCTTGAAAAGTACTTAAAATCAATACCAGCCATTTGAAAATAAGGTTACAATATTAACTAGATATTTTTTAGATTATCTTCTCCTTTTATACGGGTTTGTCATGTTTCCCTATATTGCTTCGTATTAATTTAAGTTGAGCTCTCTTTGGATCACTCGTGTTTGGAAACTCTAGTGATACGGATGTGAACAGACGCTCGGCCACGGGTCGTTGATGGCTTCCAGTAGCTGGTCTTCGAGTCGACTATTACAACGGTTTTCTTCCCCGCCCACGCTGTGAATTTCGATGTCAAGGAAATCACGCTGAAATCACGCTAGATGTCTCTCCGCCATGTTGAACCAGACTGGACGCGCGTGCACATCCGGGTGAATGAAAACGGCACCAAAAATAAATTGAATGACGCCCGAATAAGTTGCGGAAAAGTCTTTCTATACAAAAAAAAAAAAAAAAATAGAATATAAACAATCGCCAATCGTCTCTTCGCAAACCCAGTTTCTACTTAGCCAAGAACGGAACGGAAGTTTCGTCCAATTTCTGTAAGTAGTCATTTGCGAAGCGTTTTTCTTTTTATCACTAATTCGAGTTTCTGGTCAGTTCACTCCAATCGGAGTTTTCAAGTTTGTGACGATTCAAAAATGTTCACTTCACACCGAAGTTTTACGGAAACTGCCAAAGGATTCTCTCTATGGTTGGTAACAGCGGCAGCGGTAAGTCGTCTTCTCTATCTTAGCTCAGCGCAGCAACTTCGTCTCCCTCCCACCACCGGAGCTCTATTTTTATGTTTGTCCCAAATTTACTGGTGACGAACACTGCAAATCCAATCTCTAATCAATGAAAACACTTTCGTCTACGTCCTTGGGGGCGGAGCCACTTCTTTCTCTTCTTCTTTCCTCTTGGTTCAAACATTTAAGCAGACAATTTTGGTGACATCACTTCTTTTCGTTTTTTTTTTTTTTTGACGTCCACAAATCTAGCATTTAGGTTATAAACCTTTCCCAGCAAAATTTTAAATTTCGCTTTATTCTCATAGAATTTAACCTTTTGCACTTATCAAACATTTCCTTTATTTGTGACAATCTTTTTCGACAATCAAAAACTATGCTTTGTTAAATTCCACTTTTATCCGTGGTGTAGCTCAGACATCAATTGTACCATCAACAGCATAGCAACAAAACACGAATTCATTCATATTTTCGGATTTGGGTTTGCAATCTGTTATTTTCCTCTGGTTATATTAAAATGATTAAAGTTATTACCTGCGTTCATATTAGAACAAACAACTTTTTTCAGCTGGTTCTTTTCGATTTATAAAAATTATGAACCAACACAATTCCTTCTGCCCGATCGGCAACAATTAATCTGCACAGTTAATAATACAACTAATATTAATTTCTTCTTTTCTGTTGCCGGCGATAACAGTGTTATATTTCTTGCTTGCAAAATATAGTGTCACACGGATTTTACAATACAAATGGACAAATTTTCCACGAAATATTCTCTGAAAAACATTTTTTACCCGTCTCTGAGTTACTTTAGCAAATGTCTCATGGAGAAAATTATTAATTGAGACTGTTTTGGGAGGCCCATTTCTGTCTGAATCCTTCCTGTACTCCTTGCAATCTTAAGGAAAACTTTAATCTAAAATCTCAAGAGACAACTCCAATCTCTAAACTCATTAGATCTTTTTGAAGCTGATTTGTTGAATTTTGATAAAAGAAATCGGCTTTAAAAGATATTCCAATAAATTTTTACTTAAGATGAATCGTGATATGGACAAAACTAAAAACCACATGATTTATGAATCAAAGCTGATAAGTCAAAAATATTTATCAAATTGATCCACCCTGTTATCGGAAACTCATTGTTAAAAATCTTACCGGCAGTTATAAAATCGCCAAAGATCAAGGAACTGTCTCAAAAATTAATCTAGATACCGCTGAGTTTGCTAGTAAATTTAACATTAAAGGTATAATGGGCAAAATACACCTTACAGATGCTTATATACTTTTAAAAGATCATAAACCTAACTTTAATAATAAACTTCAAACTAGATTAATTAACCCCTTCGAAACTGAATGAGGGTTTATTTTTAAAAAAATGTTATCAAAAAATAATTAACACTATCCAAAGATGTTCCTTGGAAGATTCTTCTGTGAAAAGATTATAAGTAATATGTAGATGTACGTTGTAGAGCAGTGGATATCAACTCGGAACGAGAGATCGGGGTGCCGAGTTCGAATACCATTTGAATTCTTTACATTCACATACGCACAAATACCCTTGGGAAAGGTATTAATCCGTCTATTCCCTCCAGTTATAGGTTAAATATCAGGACAGATTGGGTTCTATAGACTTAGCTGGCAACCAGTCTACCGCAGAATGTAATGGCAACCTACTGCGAGATAATCTTCTTCCCATTCAGTCATGTCTCTAAAGAGACATGATCGCCCAAGTGTGTTTCACGAATGGCACTTAACTGACTGAATATGTAGATATTACTCTACTTTTTTGCCTAACCTTATTTCCTCTCTGTGCAATTTTTATTTTGAATATTCTGAGTTCAATGTAACATTTGTCTCTTTGGGTTTGACAATGTGAAATATTTATAACTGCTGGAATATATTCTTGATTTATAACCCTAATTAAGTTTTGGTGTGAGTTAATTAATCTAGTTTGAAGTTTGTGCGTTGAGTTTTCCTCCCAATAATTCATTATATCTATCTATCTATCTATCTATCTATCTATCTATCTATCTATCTATCTATCTACCCTGACGAGCCGAAGGATGAAACCTACGTAGGTTTGTTGGCTCATGCTAAGCTTTTCTGTATATATATATATACCCTTGGGAAAGGTATTAATCCGTCTATTCCCTCCAGTTATAGGTTAAATATCAGGACAGATTGGGTTCTATAGACTTAGCTGGCAACCAGTCTACCGCAGAATGTAATGGCAACCTACTGCGAGATAATCTTCTTCCCAGCTTGGACTTACAGATGTGATAACTTTAGCAAAAACTTTTCCTTTAAAATTTTTTCCTCCCTTCCCTTTCATTCGTGTCACCCTTAATATTTGTATAGTTTTCATAATTTCCCGTTTACTGTTCTGACGTAAGGGGACGAAACCCATGGCTGGTGTTTTTGTTTTAAAATTTGGCATAGCCGATCTTAAAATTGTTTTTAGCGCCATGCATATTTGATATCTTTCTTTGTGAGTGATTCTTTTTTCTTGCTGAATTTGTATTTGTGTGCGCGTACATATGATTAAACAAGCATTCACAAGTACACACATATATATACATACATGCAGAGATACTCTCTTACACGTGTTTAAGTAAACTTTAAATACAAAATTTAAAAAACAAGTAAAAATGCTTTAGACTTTTTATGTAAAATTAGTAAAAATGCAACACTTTTATTGAGAAAGACGTAAATGTGCCACATTTAGATTCTTTATTTAGAAATTTTTCTGCAGCTTTTGAACTTTCATGTAAAATAAATAAATATGCATCATTTCCTGAAGATGTTGATATTTATTATTGAGAAGGCGTAAATCTGCAACATTTAGCCGTTTTATTTAGAGATAATTAAAAATTTATTATTCTCTGCAGCTTTACACCTTTTATGTAAATTCAACAGTTTCTTTGGTTTTCATATTTTTAGTGAGAAAGACGTAAATGTGCAATCTTTAGATTTTTTATTCAAGAATATATAAATATGCAACATTTTTTTCTAGATTTACGCTTTTTAATTTAGAAATGTGTAAATATGTTCGTCAAATTTATCAAAGTGTATATATAAATACACAACAATGACACCATATTTAGATTTTTCTTTAGGAATATAGCATTACTAGACATAAGGTTTTCTTATGCAAAATGGGTAAATATGCAACACTTTCATAGGATTTATTAATTTTTCTTCAGATTAAGACTATTTTCTTCAGTTATAAGTAAGTATGAACATTTTATTTAGAAATACGTAAATATGCCACATTTTCTACAATATTTAGAAATACATTTTCTGCAGCTTTAGTATTTTTTATATAAAATGTATAAATAACTTCCTCGTTATTTCGATTTTTCATTCAGACATACATTTATACTTTTTCTTTCGAAATAAGTAAATATACAACATTTACTGCAGCTTTTGTCTTCTTTAAGTAAAATTTGCAAATGTACAACATTTCAGTCATACTTATGTTCTTTTATTTAAAAAATATAAATATGCGGCATTATCACCAGATTTAGTCATTTTATACGGAACGTTTTCGCATGATGTAGACTATTTTTATTGAGAAATAATATATGCAACACTTTCGCCAGATGTAGAACTTTTTATTTATAAATACGAAAATTTGCAACATTTACACCAGTATTAGACATTTTCATTTAATAATACGAAAATATCCAACATTTTCTGTAGATTTAAGAATAATTATTTATAAATGCGTAAATATGCAACATTTTGTGAAACTTTGTTGATTTTTAACTGTGCAACATTTATAAGTTTTATTTAGAAAGAAGTTAATATGTAACGTTTTCTGCAGTTTTGTCATTTTATGTCTAATGAGTAAATAGGAGATATGTCCCCTAGATTTATCAATTCTTATTCAGAAATTCGTAAATATTCAACGCTGCCTTCTGATTTAGACTCTATTTCTTTAAAGATGCTTAATTATGAAAGATTTTCACCAATTTTTTTATTTAGAAAGGCATAAATATGCAACATATAGAAAAATTTTATTTAAAATTGTGGTAGGTGCAGCATTTTTTGCAGCTTTTATTCTTTTTATATAAGATGAAGAATTATATAAATAAATAAATAAATACATATTATTTCCTGCAGATTTTGATATTTTTCTTTTCAGAGGGACGTAAATGTGCATCAGTCTTTTTTTATTTAAAAACAAGTATATATGAAATATAATGCCTATAAAATGAAGTAATGTAAAATACGGATATTAAATGACTTCAGTGAAACAAGGATAATTCTAAACAGACTTTTTCAACCTATACAACTAGGCCATTCTGAGAGATCCATGATTCATTACTGGCGTTCACAATATTAACAGCATAAGATATGGAGATGACACAGTGTTAATAGCAGGTACAGAAAGGAAACAAGAACAACTACGATAAGGAGAGCAAAACATCATCAATTGCAAGAAGACTGAATGTATAATAGTTAACAAAAGGAACAGTTCAACATGTAATTTACAAACTAGAGATTCTGTATTCCAATAGGTACAACAACTTACATATCTAGGAAATGTGATTCTACAAAAAAAGATGCCGAGAATACCGTCGTCAGAATATGTAAGCAACGTCGAAGTTCTAGAGACAATGGCAACAAAAAACGACACTTCTACTTAACATCAGTAAAAGACAGTTGAAATTTCTCGGGTATATAATGAGGAAAGAGAGCTTAGAAAATTTGATACTCACAGTACAGACTGAAGGTAAGAGACAGAGAAAAAGCATGCGTAACTCAGGTGGTAAGCTCGAGTGAATGGATGTCGGAGTATATTTTGGGAGAAATGGTAAAAAGTTATTAAGAGCTACAAAAACAGGTAACTGTAGAGAGCCATGATCACTATCGCCATGAAAATAAGCTATATTTTCTCCAGATGTACATTTTTATATATAGAAATAGGAAAATAAGCTACATTTTCTTCAGATTTAGATTTTTTATTAGACATAACAAAAAAAGATACAGATAGAGACGTTTTTATTTAGTAATAAGAAAATAAGCGACTTTTTTCTGGAATTTAATTTTCAATGAGAAAATAATCAACATTTTCTACAAATTTAGATTTTTTTTATTTAGAAATGTGTAGCATTATTTCTTCCTTATTTATTTTTTTATTTAGAAGTTCAAAGATAAGGAAAATTTTCTCCTGGATTCCATTTTTTTAGAAATAAGTAACTCTTGATTTCTCCTGATTTACGCTTCCTTATTTAAAAACAAATAACCAACGTTTTCTCCTCATTTACACTATTTAGAATTAACATTTTCTCCAGGTTTACATGTTTTCCTATAGAAATGACATTTTTATATAAAAATATCTAAGTTTATATTTTATTTAAAAATAAAAAAATGAACTACATTTTCTTTTTTTTATTTAGAAATAAGAAAATAATCAACATTGTCTCCAGATTTACATCACCGGATTTCAACAACATGATACAAGGAACAAGGAAAATACTTGTCTCCTTAGAAATTCAATAATGGAACAAGTTCTAACCGATTAGAAAGAAATTGCATTGGAATAACAGTAAAATGGCTTTCCTCGTGTCGTTCAATCAATTTATTCATAAAAGCAACAGCAGGCAATGAGTTATTTAACAAGATCTACTATTGTGAAATCAGTGAATCGTATATAGTAGATATATCGAGAGAATCGAGCTTCATTGTTTAACAAGATAGTTATAGCATTCTTTTTCCATTTTATTTAACAATAAGATATTAGGAAACTAGTCACCATTAACGATGAAAGTAATTTGTAAATTCACACCACAGTCAATGCATCCCGAGAAAACTGAGTGAAATTGCGAAAAAATATATTTATTTTCTCTTACATATAAATGTATAAAAACATTGATTTGGGTTTCAAATTATTACAATACAAAAATAACTTGATTAATTGATAACTATCCGAAAATAAGACCATAAAATCAATTACAATTTATAACTCTAGAACAACCCCAACTGGCTATAGTAGTTGTTGTTTGATAATGGGTTGTTGCCTTGACATAAGTGATACAGTATGTTCTATCTTTTATTATTCATCTTTTACTGTCTGTCTTGATAAAATAATTATACAAAGTCAGCGTATGTATATATATATATATATATATATATATATATATAATTTATTCATTACTCATTAGCAATGAATTGAATTTATACATTAATATTCAGCAATGAATTGAATTTATGCATGACTCTATCACTTTCGGTGACTGGCGTGTGTATACCTCGCTTATATACAACACGCTAAAATTTCCCTTCGCCCATACGATACGCCTCTGCCTTCGCAGTTAACGACTCCGACTGACACCAAATAAGTTGAGTTTCGTTCCCGGCCAGAAGCAAATGAATGATGAGCTGCAAAACAGAGTTTTATGTGAATGATGAATATATATATATATATATATATATATATATATATATTCCTTTTCGAAAAACTATATGGACTTCGCAGGAAATACGAAGAAAACTTTTTCAATAAATCAGTATGGATATGTACATTGAAACATCTCAACCGATATTGAGACTAAATTATACCGAATGCCTATTTTACAAATGTCTATGTTATAAAAACTGAAGACATACTCCGATTAATAAATACAATTTTTTAGGTTCTAATAGGTTTAGGATGCCAAAATTCTGGTAAGAAATTTTGATGCCAACAGCAAGCTATAGCCACTGTGATCGAGATCACCTGATTCAATCAACTACGAATTAACTCTGTCTTTATGACTCTAAAGAAGTTCCAATGACTTCTATTATCTAACATCATTTAATTATCGAATGCCGCAAAAGTGAACAAATTTTTTCCCTCGATAGAATTAAGCTATTTAAGGTGTGGTGAACCAATGCTATTTGCATCCTTGTCTGTCGTTTTGATTGGACAAGAAAATAAAGACTTTTCTACACTACTCATTAATTGTACAAGTTTGAGATGCAGATGACTGCTAAGTTAACTGATAATGAGTGCGCTTCTGAACTGCCAACTGACAAAGGGGAAAATAATAGTTTCACTAAAAGAAGGAAATGAAAGGTTTAATTGCTTGTCAGTTCCCACACCAATGAGATGGGGAGCATTTTAATTTCGCTGAAATGACTAGATTCTCTCTGGATGTTTACATCAGAATGAAGATTTTTATCGGTATTAAATTGATTATAAAAATAGACTTATTACTTTTTAGTCTTTAAATAAGATACATAATTATTTAATAAATCAATAAAATGAGAATTATATGAAAAAAACTACTAAGAATGATTAATATCAATATAAACTTTTTGTCAAAGAAAACGCATAAAAATACGATAAAAATACAATGTTTTCACTTATTGCATATATAAGTGCTGTAATTAGATATTAGATTACCGAAGACTTAAAATTGTTTAATAAGACAATTATTTTTAGAATCATTTAGAATAAAATATAGCTGAAATCAGCGTGAATAATGGTATTATTTTATCCATTCATCTTGATGACTTTACTTAAAACAATCTGGGCGTATCTTTCAGATTTTTTAAAAGTTCTTTTTGTAGATTTATATTTACAGATATTCTACTTCAAACCAAACGAATTCAGCTTTAAATTATTTCCTGAAATTTTTCATGATGATGTTTGGTCGTTTTAGAAACTTTCCAAGACAGAACTGACTTGTTAAAATCAATTACAAGATTTTCACTGAACAAAGTAAAATACACTCACAAAGATATTTTTTCAGCAAAAGATCGAAAAGATACCAAAGACAAATAGATTGTTTTTAAAATTTTTGTTGCAAATTTAATGACATTAAGAGTGTTTCTATAAACTCTTCACACACTGGAATGCAATAGAAAATGATAGTATCGTTGTTTACGTCAGCTTATGATTTTTCTTTTTTATAACAATATAAATTACCAAGTTGACGTATAAGCCATGTGTATTCAATATACCATCCGCTAAACTTGCTTTTGGAATTCTTAAAAATTCCATTTTGATTTAAAAAATTAATTTTGCGAATAAAATAGTCAATAGTTTAATTTCCGATAATCTTCACACCAGCAGAAAAAATTCCATGGGTACGCTTTCAAGTCTTTCGCTGCTTATGTTTTATGATTAAAAGTTCGCGAAACTTCTGTTCTTTTGCATTCACCCTCACGTGACTCCCCCTTCATCGAGAAACGATAGTTAGATAGATAGATAGATAGATAGATAGATAGATAGATAGATAGATAGATAGATAGATAGATAGATAAGTTTCTTTATGATACTTCGCAGTCTATGCATTAATTAAAGCATTCTTCCATCAAAGAAATGGCAGTTATTTCGACTATTAATAAGTTAAGAGTTTCTGGTTTATAAATGTTTTCACGAGCCTCGCTATGAGTTTCATTAATTTACAAAAGAACCTAAATAACTTGGAAATTTTCTTTTGCCATTATTTGATGACCAAACATTAGAAAACTAATTTTTCAATTTATAATTTTGAAAATTTCCTCCTCTATGATTTCCTTTTACTTGAATTCGCAGTAATATTTGCAAAGTGATGACAGATTAGAAAACTTTATTATGGAATGATTTTATCAGCTTACCAAAAGGTCAGTCGGATATTTTTTAACATAATGTTAATCAACTTTGACTACAGGTATACTAAAATATTTAGTAGCTTTTATACTCTCATGTATTTTCATAAACACTTAAATACTATATTTCTTTTAATAATACACGGGGTTATTAATTTTTTAAACAATGCGGTGTGTATTTTATTTTTTAATACGGTGTGCATTTTTCTTTTAGTCTAAGAAACTTATTTTTTATTTAGTAATCAGTTTTCAACTAGATAAAAAATTTTGGTGCAAAACATTTTTAAGTTATCTACACCTCTACTTTGCAATATGCTCAAACGGACACCCTGGGCAATTTGAAATAATTCAGCACTTTCTGTTGAGTTAAGAAGAGGAAGAAAAATTATCCACGTACCAAAATACCTCCCCAAACTGTGACGATCATATGGTGAAGTTTTTAGTAACGATTGTTGTTTCCTTGGATATAACGTCTGAAAAGGGCCCATCTGGTGTTCAAGTCATAAACAGACAGAAATGTTGATACTCTTCAAGTGCCGATGTGGATGATTTTCTTTGTGAAGTTTGTAAAAAAAGAAAATGATGCAGCATTACGTTTCCTTGGTTATTAAAGTTAATGGGTATGACGAAATAACAATGAAAATGCTGAAAAGTATTCGTAATAATGATTTATGCGTAGCAAACTTACAATGTCAGATGACACTGAAATAAGCCTGTATGCACACCAAGGATAACATATGTAATCTTCCTGATCTGTAAAAAAATATGATTTGTCCTATCATTTTTGTACGGATCAGGAAGAAATTGTCAGCAGAAATGTGTGTTTCCTGTGGATCACTCGGACTATAAACCAAAATAAAAACCATGACAGGTGACGAAATAACATGAAGGAAATAGAAATACACCTAGTTGGAATTAAAAAATCTAAATGATGGCTTCAGAGTTATTTACCAGGGCTTTTGGAAATCCTTAAAGAACATTTTGGCTGATTTTGTAGCACTCAATTACCTTTGCAAAGTATGTGCAAGACTTTTAATTATAATCATATTGTTAAAAAAAGCATTTTTGTAAAGATTTATTCCAAAAAGCACCCCCTCTCTTCTACAACAATTCAAACCAGATTGTACTTATCTTTAATAAATTTGAAAATTAACATATAATCCCATTTCAGTATTTTCTTGGTGTTTTCTTACACATGGATTTAGCAGTATAGTAAATGTTTAATTTTTATAAAATACGTTTATTACTTTAAATGGTGACATATAGTGTGCACTGTTTTTTTTGTTAGTTTGTATTTTTAAATTTGAAAAATGTCATGCAATATTCAAAATGAGTTTGGCCTTGTTTTTACATTTAATACATTGATTCAAATATAACATCTCCCGAATGGATTAATATTATAAACGTTTACTTATAGGTAGTTTCTGCGTTTACAACAGAAAAAAATAAAGGAGAACGTAAAGAGAGATATGGGAATTCAAGGAGAATTAACTTACTTATTGTAGAGAACAATATCCGGTAACCATAGAAGTCGAGCTGGTATTCGAATAATAGACATGTCACTAAATTCTGTTTCATTCCAGCTAATTCTTTCATCTTTCCATTCCTACAAATAATCAAAAGATAAGATTTAATTGGTAATAATAACTTGAAAATAGTCACTTATAGAACATTCTGAACATAGTAAATACGGTTAACTGCAATGTATATTTTTCTCGGTCAAAATAAAATTGGTTAAGCGATTCACGAAACAAGTTCTTATTTCAGATAAATAATATGGTTTTCGATTCTTTAGATCAACTGTTGAAGTATTAACAATTTTTACTGCAAGAGTCAATCACGCTTTAGATAAGAATGGTGGAGCTCGGACTGTTGCTTTGGATATCTTGAAGGCATGCTTAAATGTGAACGTTTATATAATTTTTGGATAAAGTTTGAAGCTGATTCAGTCTTTCTTGCTAAATGGTAAAATGTAAGTTGAATGATCGAGTGGATCTTAAAGCACTGATTCAGGTATTCCCCATGGTTATATCCTTGGTTCTACGTTGTTCCTAATTTTCATCAATGACTTTCTTGATGTCATCAGTTCTCAACTCGATATTTTTGATGATGACACAACTATTTAATTCTGTCTAAAATAGTAAATCTAATAGGTTCCATCATGTCAAATTGCCAGCGGCTCAAAAAATGACCTACAATCTGTTGTTAACTGGGACAAGAAAGGTTTGTTAATTTTAACGCCTCCAAAACGAAACTAGTCTCTTCTAATCGTCTTTATATTTTATATCAGCATGACTAATACTAACATCCAGCTGAGGGATTAATTGCGCTTTCTCGGACTAATGTTTAAATAGAAATATTATATTGAATCAATTAGCTAGGTCGGCTGCTACGAAAGTTGATCCACTTTATCGGGTTAGATAATTCTTCTCGACCCAATCTATCTTAAACCTATCTATAAATACTTTCATGATAATTCTTCTGATGAAATTTTCTCTATGGTACCGAGACTTTATAAATTTAAGCGAATTTATGCTAACAGTTTCTTTTCTCACGTCTTGCTTGTCTAACGCTCTTCCGGTTTATTGATTGATTTTCAACATTGATCTTCAAAAATGTAAATGCAATGACACTCGTTATCTTCTGTTTTCTTAATTCCTGTTATTTTATTGTTCTCTCTCATTAATAATGTTTTCTAATATTCTATCACACTGAGTAACCTATTTTCTCTTAGTGGCTTTATTGCCTTGAAACCATACTGTTAAACCACTAACGACTATAATTTTGTTTCAATAAATTAAAACAAACCTACACATTATTAAACTTTTCCTTTATTTACTCAGTCGTTGTCTTGTTTATTTTACTTATATGCATCTTAACATAGTATATTCGTAAATATTGTTATTGTATTAATAATGCACTTTTAGAATATTATATTAAAATTGGGGCGCTCATCACGATTCTAGATTCGACTATAAATATAAAATTTGATTCATTAAAAGTTGTGATCAACCTCAATATGACCAGTTAAATACGAAGTAAAATTTCAACTTTGTTTTTTTTTTAATTTCTATTTGCTGTTTTTTTTATTTATCAAGTTTTAACGGAAAATAATAATGACATTACTCTATTTTCGGTCTGCTTCAAAATAATGCACAAGATCGATGCCGTGTTGATTTCTGATTTCTAAGTCCACACTGTCTATATTTACAAGTATTCTACTGGGCACTCTCCCTGCCCACAAAACAAATCATATGATATATATATATATATATATATATATATATATATAGTCATCCGCAGACAGATCTGTTTCGCTGTATCACAGCTCATCAGTACGGTTAGACTCCGATTGCTTTTCAACCCAGGATTGAAACCCGACCGAATTTGCGTCAGTCGGCGATTCTACCTCTGGGCTATGGGCGCTCGGTAGAAGAAGGCAGACTTTTTAGCGCGTATATTATCATTGTACACGGCCAATAGCCAGAGTGCTCTAATTCATTATTGAATGATATATATATATATTTTTTTTTCTTAATTCTTATTTTATGATACATCATTACATAAAGTGCTTAATAGCAGCAAACCCTCGATCCCTCCTCTATTTAATTAATTTGAGGTCCTCATAACCACAGCCAACAAGGTTGAGTGTAAAGTAAATCTCGCTGCTGCTCTTGGAAAGGATCGCCAATATGTGATATAAATAGGGTAAGAAATGGCTTGTAAATTTTAATGCTTCCAAAATTAAGCTGCTTTGCTTTAACCACCATGGAAAAACGCCATAATTCATCTTGGACATTGATAAATCTATCATTCATCCGTGCATTGAATGCTGTTGCTAAAACTGGTCGCGTGATCCTGCTATTCACCTCCTCGTACTCGACAAAATCCAAAGAAGAATCTGCAATGTAACGATTAACGTGGAGGGTGTAATTGTAAGTGACTGTCTGGTAGGTCCATATGTTCTCTCACTACGTCATACATGAGCTGTCTACAGGAACTCTAATTTAAACACTCTTCTAGACCGGCTAGAGGATGTACTCTAGAAATGCGCATGAGGTTCAATCATGATGGAGCTCCAGCATATTTTATCACATTGTTTGCGATGCACGTGCTGATATCTAAAATGAAAGACGGATAGGTAGGGGATGAGCAGTTCCATAGCCTGCACGTTCTGACGACCTCGACCGTTTGTTTTCATCTGTGGGGCGACCAAAACAATTACGAATGTAGAGACGCTTCATCAACGTGCCACGAAATCATTCGACACCGTGTGGGAGTATTTAAATGGAGAGGCAGTTAATGATACGAAAGATGCCTTTGTGTATCGAAGGAATTGAAGGACATTTTGAACATACGTTATGAGTTTCCGTGTTGAGGTACAATGATGACATTTTGGACGCATGTTTATATAGACATTTTAACTTGTTTAGGTATCAGAAATCCGCCACCAAAGTTTATGAAAGAATTTTTGATATGCCACACACACACACACATACACACACACACACACACACTCACACACATATATATATATATATATATATATATATATATATATATATTACGTTGAACAAAATAGACGTCATTATACTAACCCAACCTGAGAAACCTTTCGGCCAACGCTTTTTCAATGGCTTACGTTGGCTTTATTTTAGATGGTGAATACAGGACAAAGAAAACACCAAAGGATTACTTACAAAAATGGGGGGAAAGATGGAGCTCGTCTATAAATAAATTTTCATCAATAAAAATGTAAGGTGGGTGTAAACACACAACTCCGTAAGAGCGATAAAAAGGGAAAAAAAATGTAGCACTCACAAACCCTCCAGTAATTGCAAGGAGCGAATAAATCGCTCTTTCTGCCTGCACAGGCTTGGCTGATGGAGTTTAAGATAAACAGCTTCCAAAATGCGTAGATGATGAGCTGGTCGAGCACTGTGCTGAACAGAAAAACAATTGTCCTCATAAAAAGAGGCACATACTTGACTGTCAAGCAGGCGTTGGCTACTAGCTGACTCTAGAACAGCCTGAGTTGTTCTTATAGATCGTTGAGGGCTACCCAAACGTATATTTGCAGGGACGTGTTGTGAAACCTGCGTCTCCAACCTAAGATTGGTTCGTCCTATGTAAACCGCATCACAGCGGCATTTAAATTTATAAAGAACATAATTTTTACGAAAATAGGACAACCTATCTTTAGTAAAGGAAGGAAACACAGGTCTTGTTTGAAAAACAACATGTAACTGTACTGAAAAATACCCGGACGAAACATGCCGAAACCTTATCCGTTATCATTTGACATTTCCTACCAAGCCAAGATAGTTTCAAATAGGTCCCTCAACTAATGGTTCTTTATAACGTTTGACCTTTCGCTCAATCACACGTTTCACTACATTAAAAGGATAACTGTTTGCCTCAAAAATACTTTGCAAGTGAAGAAGTTCACTGCTTAAATAGTCAGGAGAACAAAGTTTAAGGGCACGGTGAACCAAAGTTTCAAGCTGACCTATCTTACGGGACTTTGGAACAAACGAGTTCCAACTGGTAAATAAACCAGTAAAGGTAGGTTTACGAAAGACAGACGTAACGAAAACCCCGTCCCGGCGCTGAACTAAGACATCTAAAAATGGGAGACACCCGTCTTTCTCTACGTCCATAATTTGAAGGGAAGAATGTAGATAATTTAACTGAGTCAGGAAATTTTCAGTATCTCCGGCGTCTATATTCAGTGACGCCGGAGATGGTTTAGGCGTGTGTTTCGTTCGGGTATCTTTCAGTATAGTTACTTGTTATTTTTCAAACAAGACCTGTTTCCTTCCTTTACTAAAGATAGGTTGCCCTATTTTCGTAAAAAATCTGTTGTTTATAAAGCTGTATAATAATATTCTGCTGAGTGGAGTTCAGAGCTACTAGAAACGCTGGATTATCCGTGAAACATCGGTAACCTCGGTATCTTTCGGTATCTGGTGGCATCGCTTGGATCTGACGTTATCTCACTATGGCAGGAGTATATGTATACTCTAGACTGGTCTATTATCCTGGAAAAAGGGGAGACCCCATAACAATATATATATATATATATATATATATATATATATATATATATATATAATCCTAGCAGACGGATTACGAAGTTTTAAAAAATTAATCCCGGCAAGCCAGATAGGTTGATTGAATTCAACTATGTAACTGACATGTACATTACACATATTATGTTTTGAGCAATAATTCTTTATATCCAAATACTTACATAAAGTTAAAACGATTTTAAGTATTTATTCATTGAGTTTATTTAGAATAAGGACTGTGTTAGCATATGCAAATTTTAGTTAAGAGTTAAATCCTAAATAGAAATCTACACTACAATGCTACGAATGAAATTGCAGGAACAATAAGAATAAAAAAATGACTTGAATTACATCTTTTTACTAACGGAAAAACACCATAACACCCCTCTTCCTAGATTCTTTTTTGGGGGAAGTCAATATTTTTTCGTTTGTGGTCAATGATTAGGGGTTCTGCGAATTTTCTTTTCCTGCTTGTTCTTCTAATTTCCGTGTTTACTTGTGAATCTCAAACGCTTTAAAGATTTCTTCCACCGCGTCTTCGTTTTCTAAAGGAGACGAGCTTGGCTCCACTTTCACTTTTTTCTGTATTTGATTTATATGTCACCTCTGGGTGCATTTTTCACCTTGTATTGTGTACATAACATTCCCCAGTGTGTTTATTATCATTCCTGGTTCCCAGTATGCCATATTATTTCTGAACATTCTGAAATAGACGCGTTCGCTTGATTTGAAGGATCTTTTTGGCACTATGGGTGTATGCTGGTTTTTATTTTTGCTGGGTAACAGTTTGTCAAAGACAGACCGTATTTTGCAGGCACACATTACCTCTGCTGGCGAAAGACCAGATGATGTGTTTCCGTTCGGAGTGATTCTGTATACTTGTAAGAACTATTGTATAGTTCTTTCCAATGGTATATTCTCTGCTTTTTTCAATGCTCTCTTAAGAGTGTCCACAAACCTTTCGGCTTGACCGTTAGACCGTGGATGGTATGGGGCTATTTTAATATGTTTGACTTGCTAAGTTTCACAGAATTCTTGAAAGTCGCTTTAAGGTGAATTGAGTACCATTATCAGTTACAAGGCAATATTCTACGCCAAATCGTGCAAATAATTCGTGTAAACAATTTATGGTATTTTCCCTCGTAAGGTTTTTGTATCTGAAAACTTCTGGCCACTTGCTAAAACTATCTACCGTTATAAAGTAGTAGTATCCATCAATGGGTTCTACATAGCACGCATGGACTCTAGACTAAGGTTTGTCCACCCAAGGCCATGGTTTTTGTATATTTGGTGATGCGTTTCTTGTCGCAACGCAGCCACTGCATTTTTCACCATCTTCGTAATGTTGTCATCCATGTTAGGCCAGTCCATGAAACTTCTCAGCGCTTTCATACGGTTTTTCTTTGGGTGTCCTAGATGAAAGTTCTTCAGAATTGGTCTTTGTAACGATTTTGGTATGACCACTCTTTCATTATAAAGTAGTACATTATCACAAATTGTAAAGCTGTCCACTAGGTTTCATTCTTTTTTCTATTTCTGCTTCTTATGAATCCGTCCATATCAGCTTCTCTTCTGATTTCTAACAGTGTCACTGGTAATTCCCTTACTGAACTTTAATAATTTCGTCTTCAGCTCTCAAAGTCGCTATTACAGAGTCTTCCAGGAGTTTGCATTTCGCAGGTAATAATCTAGATAAACCATCCGTATGACCAGTTTTCTTCGACTGTAGGAACTCTAGTTTTGAATTGTAATTCAATAATATCGTTCCCCACCTCAGAAGTCTGTTACCGGTGTAAACTGGTAGTCTTTTCTTCGATCCAAATACAGTGAGAAGAGGTTTATGGTTAGTTTGAAGAGTAAACTCTCTTCCATATATATATCGAAGCAAATTATAGCAATTATTATGCCTAACGTTTCTTTCTCTGTTTGCGAATAATTATTCTCTGCCGGTAGCAATGATCCAGATGCGTGAGCTATAGGTTTTCTTCTGCCATCCTGCATCTTGTGTAATATGCAAGCTCCCACTCCGTGTGGGTTTGTGTTATTAGCAATGATGATTTCTAGTTTGGGATCAAAATGCGTCAGTGCTAGATCAAACGTTAATTTCTTTTAAATCTCCTTAAAGGCTTTCTAACAATCTTCCATCAATTTCCATTGATTGTCTTTTTTTTCCATGGGATTTCACGTTTAGGATTACTTCTCCTTAAAAATTGATCCCCTTTCCTGTGACAGACTTAGCGATATTTTGTTTATGCATCATGGTCGACCTATCTAGTTTCCTCCAAGTTTGTAGATTAATTATAGTTAGATCCGATCCTGAATCTAATTTAGTTTTATCTTCTTATTTAAGATCTCGAGTTCTACGTATTTTCTTGTGTTTAGTTTGTCTTCGTAGTCCATTCTAGTAGTTCTTAACCTACTAGTGTGTCTTTTATTCCTGCATACATATGTCTTATGTCCCATTTTTTCACAAGCTAAACAGTTGTATTTAAATCGACAGTCTTTATTCCAGTAGAATCCACCAAATCTGTAACATGCAGATGGGGGGGGGGGCTTATTTTTTATTTGATCTCTGTTGTTAATTGCCTTATATCGTATCATTTTGTCATTAATTTTTTGGGGGGCGGTGGGTGAAAATCGTAAATTTTTGTTTAACATAAGTATATGTGCTACTCCCGATTCCTCAATATCTTTAGAGTCTTTTTTAATACTCAAGCATGTTGGCAGTCTTCTGACAGTTTTTGCAGCGTTAAAACATTTAAAATTGTCCGGAATTAATTCTAACAATTTCAAATCATCGCAATGCTTGTTAAACGTCGAATAGTTCTCATTTTCGCTTTTTACGAGGTTGAGGCATTTCCACCTTTTGTGAAAAAGTGAAATCTTTGGATTGAAGAGTTCCGTAATGCATTTAACTGCCTCGTCAAACGTTAATTTTTTTTCTTGGCAGGATATAGTCCACAAATTTTGTGTACTACTCCGTTCCCAATTTCCTGAGTAATAACCTAAGATTTTTTTGCTTCTGTCTAGTTTTGGCAATCAATGTTGAAAATGTCTTCATATCGTCTGTAATAGTCCCCGAATACTTAAATGTCTCTAGAGTGTTCCAAATTGCGTCTTGGGAAAAAGTGGCTATCTTTTTCAGTGTTATTTTCTTTTGTGTTGGCTGTCAATTTTAGTAGTAGTCCCTGGATTTGTAATTGTCTATCTTCATTTATTCTTTGCATTTCCATTTGTTTTTTCTCTAATTTAATTTGTGCTTCCATTTGTTTTTCCTCGAATATTAATTGCCTCTCTTCACTTCTTTTTATAATCTCCAGTATTTCTTTTTGAAAGTCTGCCATGTTTTTTGCTTTGTTTCCGTGAGGGGATTCACTTTTTTACCGTTGCTTTTTTGCATTTAATCTTGTAATAAACTTTGTGGTGACTTGCTCGAAGAGAAAAAATATTGGCTTTCAAATACCTTTTTACGAATTTTTCTTTCTATCTCTTTGAATCTTCGTTCCAAAGTTGTTATACAACCAGATCCTGCAAGAGATCTTTCGAAGTAGTTGTGTCACAAAATTGTTGTGGTCGACGTGTGTGGCAATATGTTGTCCTCTGTGTGAGTTCTTTCGGGTTTTTTCGTTTAGTTGGTGTGGTAGACTCGAATTCGAATTATTCGTCGCCAAGTTGTTGTGGATACCGGGAATGGGAACTGCACCAAATAAAGGAACAACAAACAGAATTTGAGATAGAAAAATAAGTATATTAAACGTAAAGAATACAAACTTGAACGCAGGTTAGTAATCCAGGAATACAGTTAGTAAGACGGATATATACAATGTCTCTGAAGTGAAGCCGTAGTAGAATTAGTAGGTCCTCGTCGGAAGCTGACGGGTGCTGTATAATAATGTTCTGCTGAGTGGAGTTCAGAGCTACTAGGAACTACTAACGCTGGATTATCCGTGAAACCTCGGTATCTTCCGGTATTTCTTGGCATCGCTCGGATCTGACGTTATCTCACTATGGCAGGAGTATATGTATACTCTAGACGAGTCTATTATTCTGGAAAAAAGGGAGACCCCATAACAATATATATATATATATATATATATATATATATATATATATATATAATCCTAAAAGAAGGATTAATTAATCCCGACAAAGCAGATATGTTGATTGAATTCAAATGTTGTGTTGCTTAGTTTTGGTATAATTAGAAGTTAACACAAACTTGAATTAATGATGCTTATTTTTGGTATCAGACTTTAGGTTTTTACATCAAGTTACAACCTTCAAATTTTGTGTGGATACAGGAGCAGACTAGCTACATTCTCTTCACTGTGGGATGCTAGTAGTAAACGAGCCTATCCCTTCTGGACTCTAGTGATCAACTGACTAGCGTCTTCCCCTTTTCAAATTTCTTATGCAAAACTACTCTCCTTAACTCCCACTTCTTACTCCTACTCATACTCCTACTCCTACTCCTACCAAAAGAAACGGTTCCTTATTTTGCCGTCCAATTTTGAATTCTTGGCGTCAGTGTGTCTACCTCTTTCTATTTTTAGAACACTCGTCATTTTATAGACCATAACAGAAGTTCCCTCTTTAGAACGGAGTGTACTAATAATAATAGTACTCGTTATATTTCTCCCAGGAAACCTTTCGACCTGAACGAGATTCTGTATTTTTCACGGGAGAATCATCTTTTTATTTCTTGTATTTATTTCGTGTTCTGAATCACTAAGCGTTTTGTTTTTATTCATCTTTTTTTCTACTTGTTTCTCTACTATTTGTTTTTGTACTTCTATATATGGTTTCAACCTGTCCACAGAAACTTGAGTATCCATATCATTATTTATCTTAACCAGAAAATATTTAGGCGTTCGCTGAAGGACTGTGTAGGTACCTGAATAGGGTGCCTCCAATGGTCTTCGAACACGATCCACTCTCATCCAAACTTTATCACAAGTTTGAAGTTTTTCTGGGACATAAGATTTTGCGGACTTATTAACTCTTTTGGTGAAGTCTCTCACATCAATTTGTGAGATGGTTTTATGTAAATCTCTTGTGAACTTTTAAGTTATTGCCTCCTCGATGGTGCTATCTATTAGTAGCTGTGGGAGCAAACATTGTGTGCCTGTAACAGCATAAAAAGGAGAAAAATCAGAGCTATTGGGCATACTGCGAATCCCAAGAAGTCCTATTGGAAGAGCTGAAAACCAGGACCCTTTCGTGATATAATAGCAGTTTTAATGGTCCTATGCATTCTCTAAATCAAACCATTACACTGAGGATGATAAGCTGTCGTACGTAGTCTATAAAAACCAATTATTTTTGCTACTTCACTAAACAACTCACTTTCAAATTGTCAGCCTCTGTCGGTTATACCATGCAGCGGGACACCCTAACGTGTGACCCACGTGTTTATAAAAGCCTCAGCTACACTAGCTGCAGTGATGTCGCTGAGGGGTTGTGCTTCTACCCAACGAGTTGTGCGGTCAATTCATGTGAGGATATATCTATACCGGCTGATGTAACTGCTATTTGGGCTTTTTGTTGGTGGGAGTGGTCCTACTATATCTATGTGGACTGTGTGAAATCTAGCTGATGGTATTTCTAATGTCTGTATAGGTGATTTTGTATGTTTGTAGACTTTTGCTTGTTGGCAGGCTGTGCATGATGCACAACAGTCTTTGATTGATTTATCCATGTTTGGCCAGTAATATCTAGCTTTAAACATCTTAATGGATGATTTAATGCCAGGGTGATTTATGGAATGGATACTATAGAATATGGACTCACGCAATTTAGATGGAACAAAAGGTCTGGGGTAAGTCACACGATATAAATTGGTTATCTCCAGGTATGGTGAATATTTTTAAGTCCTGAAAAGATTGAATTTCTGTATCAGATGCCTGTGCTTCTGCAAGTGCAGGTAAATCACACGCATCTATTTGTACAGCAAGAGTTGGTCGGGATAGACAATCAGCCGCTATATTCTGATTACCTTTCAGATGTTCAATATCTGAAATAAATTCTGTCAGGATAGCTAATTGTCGTTGTTGTCTGTCTAATTTAGCGGGGTTTAAACGATAAAAGCACCACACAATGGCTTATGGTCAGTTAAAAGTAGCACTTGGCGACCTTCTATGAGGTGACGGAAGGGCAGCACTGACAAATAAGCCGCTAAAAGTTCGCGATCGAATGTAGAATATCTCATTTGTGTTTGTGTTAATTGTTTAGAGAAACATCCGATCTGTATTGGATTTCCTTCCACCATTTGGTGCAATGCCGCAATGACAGCATAATTACTACTGTCGGTGACTAATTGATAATTTGTACAGTTAGGTTCAGGGTGAGCTAATGAGGATGTATCATTAAGTTCCTTAATTACAGAATTGAAAGATTGTCATTCAGATTCATCTTATGTGAATGAGTCTTGTGGGGATAACCTCATTCTCTCAGATAGGGCTAAGACTATCTCTGAAAATTTTGGTATTAATTTTCTATAAAATCCTACCATTCCAAGAAATCTGCGTAGCCCTTTTTCGTCCTTAGGGTAAGGAAAAGATTTTAATTCTTCTATTTTACTAGTTGTAAGTTTAATGCCATCTACGCTAATATGAAAGCCTAATAAATCTAGGGAAGTCACATTGAAAACAGATTTTGTGGGTGAAATTTTTAAATTGTGTTCATTTAAAATATTAAAAACAGTTTCAATGTCTTTTTTATGAGAAATCTCATCATTGCTGAAAATTAAAATGTCATCAATATATATAAAAACACAATCAATGTCTTCAAAAATTTTGTCTATATACCGTTGAAATGTAGCTGACTCATTTTTTAATCCAAACGGCATATAATTATATTCATAAAGACCAAATGGGGTGATGAGAGCAGTTTTTGCTACATCGTCCGGATGTATTTTAATTTGGTGGTAGGCTAAAATCAAATCGATTTTGGAGAATGGTCGTTTGTTCGGAAATTTTGCTGAAAAAGTGTTTGTATTTGGTGTATGGTACCTGTCAGTCTTGGTTATGCTATTGAGAGAACGATAGTCTCCACAACATCTAAATCCTCCGCTTTGTTTAGATACTATATGTAGTGGGCTAGACCACTCGCTTTTAGAAAGGGAGATCACTCCGTCTTTTTGTAGGGTTTTAAATTCGCTACGCGCGGCTTCCAGTTTTTCTACATTAAGCCGCCTGGGTTTTGCAAATACTGGCGTATGGCTTCCTGTGTCAATTCTGTGGTAGACGCCGCAGTGTTTTTTGTTACTGTTCTTATGTGGTGTGATTAGGTTAGGATATTTTTCTTTAATCATGTTCCGTATGAATGACGGGAGTTCTATTTCATTTGCGACTAGATTCACCGCTGATGCAGATATTTTTAAACTCTTTCTCTGGGTTGTTGTAGGATTGTAAATGGTTTTGTTACTGCAGTCTACTATTAGACCAAACTTGTTGAGGAAATCCAGTCCAAGGAGTGGCTTGGTGATATCAGCGATCACGAATGTCCAAGTAAAAGATCTCCTTAAACTGAGTATTCCAATTTCCAAACTCGCATGTCCGTAGCATTTTATTTTCTCCCCATTTGCAGTGGATAGTGATATGGGAGTCGGTTTTAATATAATACCATTTACTGCAGAAGTTGGTAATATTGAGATACTTGTGCCAGTATCTACAATAAATGATTTGGTAGCCCCTAATTTTGCGGTAATTTCTAATAGCGGCGAACCTCGTGGGACTGAATTTGTTCGCCCTATTAGTTTTCCGAATCACTTCCCGTAGGTTTTGCTGGTCGGGAACTAGGCAACATTTGTAGATTGTTCTTTTGGGGCCATTTACACCAAGGTTTACATGTTCTTGCTTCATTGGCGAAATAAATATGTGCTCTGCAAATTTTTGTCCGTTGGTTATTCCGATACGGCCTGACATTTAGTGGCACTGAAGTGTCTTGTCTGTATTTTCCTTTATAATTTGTTTGTGAGTTATTCTTTGTAGATAAGGGTCGCTGAACAACAAATGCCTTATCGTTATTCAATAATGGCATCAGTTCATCTGCTAACCTGCCAAGTTGGGTATGGTTCAAATCTTTTTGCGAGGCTATTACTGGAGCTATTGTTGACAAATTCCTGCAGGCATTACGGTGTTGTTTGTTCCTGAGCTTCTATCAGAGTCCGTTTTAATTCCTTGTAGTCTTGTAATGCGAGGGTAGTATTTGGTAGTTTACCCACTTCTTCGGCTGGTAACGACGATATTACTGTGTAACTCTTTGTTTTCGACGCTGTCACATTTCACAAGTGAAACTGAGCTTCTAATATCGTAAGCCATCCATTTACAGCAGTTTCCATGAATTCTGGTGCCTTGATATTGACTTGATGAGTCGTTTCCTCTCCTGTTTACTCCATTTATCCTTTTATATGTGTATATATATATTTTGTATATGAGGTTGCTTTCTGTTTGTATGTCGTGGTCACCACTATTGTGTTGCATAGTTTTGGTATAATTAGAAGATAACACAAACTTGAATTAATGATGTTTATTTTTGGTATCAAACTTTAGGTTTTTACATCAAGTTACAACTTTTAAGTTTTGTGTGAATACAGGAGCAGACTAGCTAAATTCTCTTCACTGTGGGATGCTAGTAGTAAACGAGTCTATCCCTTCTGGACCCTAGTGGTCAACCCCTTTTCAAATCTCCTACACAAAAGTACTGTCCCTAACTCCTACTTCTTACTTCTACTCTTACCAAAAGAAACGGTTCCTTATTTTGCCGCCCAATTTTGAATTCTCTTCGTCAGTGTGTCTATCTTTTTGTATTTTTAGAACACTCGCCATTTTATAAATCATAACACAACTATGTAAGTGACATGTACATTACACATATTACGTCTTGAGTAATAATTCTTCATATCCAAATACTTACATAAAATTAAAAACGATTTCAAGTATTTATTTATTGATTTTATTTAGAATAATAACTGTGTTAGCATAAGCAAATTTTAGTTAAAATTTAAATTATAAGAAGCAATCTACATTACACTGTTACGAATGAAATTCCAGGAACAATAAGAATTAAAAAATGACTTTATATTCTAGAAATACACTTGAATTACATATTTTACTAATGTTGTGCATTATTCCACTAATGAAATCGGAAAACAGGTGCAGGTAATACAATTGCTCAAAAGAATATATCCAAATGAGCAATATTTTTTCTGAGAAAAGTTGATTTATTTTTTCTAGAAAGATTGAAGAAACCTATAATGGCACATCTCTGATAAAATAGACCCCGATAAACTTAGCAAAATGCTTCAAAGTAAATATAATAATTAAAAATATCTGCCTTGTAAACCTATAATCGTGACCTTTTATGTCTTTCATCGACTAGAAAAATCCCCAAAGTTATGTTTCGATTCTCCTTTGGTCCCTGTACTAAAAAACTGTTGAAATATCTTGTGTATGTTCAAAGAGAACGAAAGGTGAAAATGTCGCCACGACAAATGAAAACACAATCTTTTTCCATAATCTTCGGTTATCTATTCACAGATTCATTTATCACAGTCACACCTCTGCCCATCTCTCCATCACGACATATGGCGACTCTGCTTATAAGTCTGCAACCGGTACTTTCAAATTTCCGGCTAATAACACTTAAAACCGAAAGATTTTACATATTTCTCTATTTAAGCCACTTTAATGTTAACCATTTTCGAACACCAAGTGGCCTCTTTGAAGATCTTATTTCTAGAGTTAGTGTCTACGCAGTCATAAAACACTACCCCGTTAAAACCATTTAGAGCCCACTTGATTATTGTGTGTACTCTAATAACGGCCAGGTCACACTGCGTTACATTTATTCTTGTAATGATAATGTGAATAGATAAGGACATTTATAGCAAAAGAGCTACGTACATACATGAACACACATGAATTTTATCGTGTCCTTGTTGCAATCTACGTTCTTTGCCAAGACTAAATTTATTTATATATTCGGTTCATCTTTTTGCATATACAGCCCATTTATAGATTCAACAACCACTTAGTTTACCTATTATATTTTTTCAGACACTCTCATGATACGCACCATGAATGTTGCTTTTAGTCGAGTTTTTTTTTACTGTTTTTTTTTTGTTTTGTATATTTTGTTTTTTGTTTTTTTACTTTTAGTCACTTTTAAAATTTTTATTCTCAGTTGCATTAAAATGCGACTGGAGGTAATACTTTATAAAAATTTTAAAATGCACACAGATAATATTTATTCGGTTATCTATCACATATTTTATTCAATAGAATATAATCTTTTGGAAAATATAAATTCAAAACTTTGTCAACTTTTATTCTTTGCAAATATTCTCACTGTAAATCTGCAAAATATTGATACCACAATAAATACCTTTTTTCTGCATGTTCAAAAAGAGAAATCTCGATAGGTTTATGATTAACTGTTCGATTTTCATACAGTCAGACTCACTAACATATTCAACTTTTGAGCACACTAACATCTTATTTTAAGTTCTAGATTTATTTAGAATTTAAAAGGAAAAAGAGGTAGAACAAGAGTTGAGGTCACCTTATCTCAAATTGCCTAACCATTCCCGACCATAAGGTGAAGCAAAAAGAACTCATTACTTCTCCCTGCATTCGCTTGTTATTTCTGATGAATATTACTGCCTTTTATATGCATTACAGGTTAATCAGTTATATTGCAGGTTGATAAATTTTATTTAATTTTCAGAATAAAATATATTTTTGACTCTGTGAGAATGTTATAAAAAATAAGAGTACATAAGGCTTACTTATTCTAAAGGAAGATAAAGCAAAGGTGGGGAATCAAGTCGAGCTAATATCTGATAAATCTCGAAATGAAGAGCCTGTTTGTTGTTTAATACCTCTGGCTACTTGGATCTATCTTGTGAAAGGCGAATATCATTTGCTCGATAAAGAAAACTGCTGTTTCTTATTACCGAGGATAACTTGATCATACTGGCGTAACTTGCGATCCAAATCCATCATAATTAAGAGAGATTAAGAACAACCAATGTTTGGTACTGTTTGAGCTAACGCGTATGATCTTCTGTTCCAAAATATCAGAAGAGCCGTTGAATTAGTTAGGGTTCACTTCCAGAATTACAGTGAGCTTTATTTAATTTCTGTTTGTGCTAATGATGAAGTCTACTGTATTAGGTTTTACTGAAATAATCAATTATACTGAGATAACAATAGTAATTATGACTTCCCAATAAGATACCATCGCCAGATGTACCTTACAATAACATTAAAACATATTTAATAATTTTAATATTTTTACGGAGGATAAAAATTAAATCCACCAGAAGTAAAAGTCTGTTATTGCGGGAAGCTGTTATAAATAGCCAGTTAACAACTTAAACAATGATAGAATGCGAACGTATATTTGTTGAAAGGTTGGTTTCAGCTATGAAGTCTTCTATTCAGGATTATATTGACTGTGTTGATGGACAAAATTCGCGATATGAAGCGAACTTGCGATTGAAAAAACATATTTCAGACGTCAAAAATAACGATTGCTTCAAGTTTGGCTAGGCGCGCAAAGGCTACTCAGCTTACAAAGATAACTAGAACACAAATTGACCGAAGTGCTTGCGATTGGATGCTTTTGTATAGTTCCTGCTTGTTTTTATCTTGTCTTTTTTTTTTTGTATCCACTTACATTCTACAGTAATATATTTGAAGACCTGGTGACTTTTCTTTGGAGTAGTGGTAAATACAGTCGCCATTCCATGTCGGTTGTCATCTGGCGAAAATATATTTTGTGAGATGAATTGAGTATCAGTTACATTCAGAGAAGATTGTATGCAACTGTCCCTATACCAGATGTTAACAGCTGAAGTGGGTTTTAATGGGATGATGTGTTTCAACACAAAATATAATTACATATAGCGATTTGCGTGCTAACATTTTTGCGAGATATGTTAATTCAATCCAGGAAAATTAAGAAGTGATTTTCTTAATATACTCTTCTTTGTAAATCAAATTGTCGACGAGGTACTGAGTAAAAATGAGAGAAATATGAGAAAATAAACTGACTAAGCGGTAAAAGCAAAATGTAAAGTTAATTTACTGTTAATATCGCCGAAGTAATAATAACAGGTACCAAAAATGAAACCAAAACTAGCAAAAAGGAAAACTTCAAATAGTACGAAAACTTGTCATTTTTTTCTCATTGCAAAAAACTTTCCTGATCTCCATATACAATACTATTGTTATCTGTATCAAATAAGCTAAACACAAAAGTGTTGACGCACGAACAGATAGATAGATAGATAGATAGATAGATAGATAGATAGATAGATAGATAGATTTGCATTATCAAGAAGAGAATATATGCATTGACGAAAGTAGGTAATCCGCGCGAATAAAACAAAGAATTCCGAAGAAAATGTTACTGCTAATGGCAAAAATGTTGACTATTGACCTTCATTACATGACATAACCTGCAGGCTTTCCGTTCCTAGGAAAATCAGATTACATTATTTCTGTTGTATTCTATACCTGTAACTATTGTAGCAGAAGTAAAAACTAGGCTTTTATTTCAGAGATAAATTTACAAATGTATAAATTATTAATTTTGAATTTATTTAAATCCTCCTCATCATCATTATTATAACATTCGCACTCTATCAGAATTTAATGGATGAATACACGAAAGAAATTTTTTTTTTTTAATCATTTCACCCCGAGCAAGGCAGAAACGCCACTGATGTGCAGGGGGTTACATAAATGTAGAAAGATTAATTAGAAAAGAGTGAGGAGTACAAGCTAGTTAGAAAGGAACAATAGAAAGCTGAGAAAGCAGGTGCAATGACAGATACATGGGCGGAGAGAAAGTGAAGATTATACAGGGGAGGGGAGAGAGCTAGAGTCCAGTGGTTAGTAGGTGAGTATTAACTTTGCTTTTAAATTTCTGGAGGTCGTAGCCGTCAGGAAAGCAAGAATACGGGAGTGAGTTCCACAGGCGGGAAGTGCAGAGAGGAAGCTGCAGGAGTAGAATTGTCGTCTGCATTTGGCTAACCTGACTGTGAATGGGTGGGACCCAGTTGCCAGTCTGGTTGCACGGATAAACACCTGTTGAGGAGGCATCAGTGACTTAAGCTCATCCGAGCAGAAGCCATGAAAGTATTTATAGAAGAGACAGAGGGAGGCCACATTTCGACGATGGGAAAGTGGCTGCAGTCGAGTCGCCAGATCAGTACCTATCACATTACAGACTCTCCTTTGAAGCTTGTCAAGAACACTGAGGAGAACGGCAGGGTCACCTGACCATAAATGGCAGCAGTACTCCATGCACGGACGGATGGTTGACTTGTATATATGCAGGATGGATTCAGGTGGAAAAAACATCCTGGATCGACATAGTGACCCAATCTTCTTAGCAGTAGATTTTGCTATGGATTCAATATAGTGGTTCCATTTGAGGTCTGAGGACAGGGTAAATCCGAGGAGGCGTAGTGTATTACTCTCCGGGAGAATCATCTGGTCCATGCTTATGGGAGGCAGAAGAGGTTGCCTGTAATAGTTGACAGACAACAGCTTGGTCTTAGAGGAATTGAAGTTGACAAGCCACTTCTTGCCCCAGTTCACCACAGAGTGTAGATCCCGCTCAAGGTCAGCAGCGAGATTATGTCTGTCCGCCACGACAGGTTTCTTACTGGAGCGTGAGTATATTGTAGTGTCATCTGCGTAGATGCCTACTTGGGACTTGATCTCATCTGGGAGGTCGTTGATGAAAATAAGGAAGAGCGTCGGGCCCAGGATAGAGCCTTGTGGGACACCAGCATTCGTGCTGTAGGACGAAGAGGCACGCCCATTCAGAACGACCTTCATTTTGCGGTTATTTAAGAAAGATTGGATTAGGTCAAGCAGGTGACCGGTAATACCATAACCGCGTAGTTTGCATAGGAGGCCAGGGTGCCAAACCCGGTCGAAAGCCTTGGAGATGTCCAGAGCAACCGCGCGAGCCTCGTCAGACTCATCAAGGGCCTGTAGCATGTACTCCGTTACAATTGTTAGCAGGTCGGCTGTGGACCTGTCAAATCGGAATCCATATTGCCTGTCGGAGAACAGTTTGTGGGCGGTGAGATGATGAACTATTTCAGCATTGATTATAGCCTCGAATACTTTCCCGAATATCGGTAGAAGACTGATAGGGCGATAGTTGAATGGGTCCGAGGGTTCACCACAGTTCTTAAAGACAGGAACGACTGAGGAGAATTTCCAGCATGCAGGAAAGCAGGAAGCAGAAAGGCAGTAGTTAAACAGTTTAGAGAGGACAGGGGAAAGTTCAGGGGCACACCTCTTAAGGACTATCACCAGGATTCCATCGTCTCCACACGCCTTATGGGGGTCGAGTTTTGAAATTACTCGGGATATTACTGTCGGGGTAATATATACGTCGTGCAATTTGGCCTCAGTTCTAATAGGGAAGTCGGGTGGGTGCACTCCGGACGAGTCGAATGTGGAGTTGGATGAGAATCTGCGGGCAAAGCACTCAGCTTTGTCCGCAGATGATGTGAGAACATCAAATCCATGGATTAAAGGAGGTATTGAGGATTTCCTATTGTTGAGCACTCGTTTACAAATCCTCCAATAGTCGTTGGAGCCGAACTTGCGGTCAGCTATGTGCTGTCGCATTCTCTCAGCAAACAACTGTTTGGCGTCATTTAGGGTTCTCTTGCACTCACTGCGAGCAGATGGGAACAGGCGCCTATTGTGATCAGTTGGCTGTCTCCGGAATAGACGGAAGTAATGGTTCCTGTGGGCAATGGCGGCTGAGCATGCCGGAGAGAACCACGGAGAGGAATGAGGTTTTAAGCAATACTTCCTGGTGGGTATGAAGGCATCAATGCCAGCTTTCACCCATGACGAGACCTCAGAGGTACAGTCATCAACTGATAGGTCAAACACTTTTCCCCAAGGGACGTCGCAGAGGAAATTGCGAAAGGCATCCCAGTCAGCTTTTTGGTAGAGGTAGGTGGTTCTATAAGTAGGGGGCTCCTGGGGGGAGTGAGATTGGAAAGAAATACTGAGGGAGACTACAGTGTGGTCGGAGTTGCCGAGAGGGCAAAGCTGCGAGACTTGACAGGCGTCGGGCGCAGAGGTGAAACATATATCTAGCAGTGAGGAATGACCCGAGGGTGTGCTTGGGAAGCGAGTGGGGAAGTCCACCACTTGGGTAAGGGATTGGGAAATAGCAAAGTTCATGGCGTGAATGCCCGCCGAATCAGTAACGGCGTTTTCAAGCCACTCAGAGTGATGGGCATTGAGGTCTCCAAATGTAAATATGTGAGCGAATGGGTGATAGGAAATAGCCTTATCTATGTCGTCAGAAATGCTATCTAGTAGGGAGCAGTCAGGAGAGTAGGGAGAACGATTAAGAAAGAATAGGTAGCTAACCGAACTGAGGAGAGACAAGCGGAGACATATGTATTGGTGGTCAGTAGATTCGAGTGAAGTCACCCTAGTTATGGGGAGGTGTTCGCTGACATAAACACCCAGCCCATGCATGTGGACAGTGGAATCCTTCCTTAAAAGGGGAAGATAGCCAGGGATGCAGAGGTCAGAGGAGGGAATAGCTGAGTTGAGGTTAGTTTCGCAGAGCGCGAGGATGTCAGGGGACTTTTCATGCAGGAACGCTTCTACACTAGGAAAGTTAGTACGAATGCCTCGGATATTAGTGAAGGAGAGATTAATGGGCTTAGGTGGTTTGGATTTAACTGGTTTAGGGTCATTTCTGATTTGTTTTCGTCATGTTTTTTGTTTATAGAAAGGGACCTAGGGTAGAGGATACAGGCGGTCATTACCCATGATCTGTGCTGGGAGGGAAACTGGCTAGGGCTGCAACAAGGTGTGGCCTCGGGGTTGCCCACCGAAAGCGCTTTGCAGGGACGCCTATCCATGCGCGACATGGCACTACAAGAACCCCGATATTATACAACTGTTGATCAGAGCAGCCGCTCTTGACGCTACGCAAGAGTTAGGGCTCCTAATTACCAGTCGGAAGCAGCAACCAGGAAACTGCCAACCCGGTACCCTCACAGTGATGAGCCATTGCCACCAACCGGCCAGATCGCAGGAAACTCACGGAAGCACCAGTACCAAGGTCTGAAGAGAGAAAAGAGAAAACCGGAAACCACATCCTAAACAGGAAACAAGGAACGAGCCTCTACTCCAGTTCAATAGACGTGGGAGGAGTATTGACCGGGCGATAGTGTGATCTATCTACTCCTATTAAAGAAAAACAAAAAAACAAAAAAAACAAACACGAACAACCTTCGAAAAAACACAAAATTACAAAAGTGGAGTTAACTAAGTTTTAACTTAGTTAAGTCCAAATGAACTCCAAAAAGGGGGGGGGGAAAACAACGAAAAACACATATATAAAAAAAAAAAAAACAAAAAAAAAAACGAAAAATACCTCACAGTTTAACACAGGAAATTTGAATTAAAGTTTCATTCTTCAATTCTTGCTTTTCCCAAAAGTCAACATCAAGTTAAGCTGCTAAGTAAATTCCCATTCAAAGAACATCACATGCCGTGGAGGTGTAATGGCTGCTGATACCTTGGCCAAAGTAGCTTCGCATAACAGAATAAATAAAAATTTCAAACTTTATTTCTAGACGCAAAAATGAAATATACTATTCTACACTATAGGTTACAGTGATAAATCTACACGCACATATAACTAATTATTTTAAAAATGCCTTTAAAACGTTTATAATTCCGGTGTTTATAAATTTGCTGGCATTGCCATCAATTCGGAATAAAACTATTCGACAAATTCAACTGACTTGTAGACACTACACAAGTGTATAACGAAATATTCGTGAAAATTGATAAGCCAATTAGAGAGGATGAATCACTAACAACAGATGTAAAGCATTGCATAGTGGAAAAATACCAGGTTAACCATTAACTTCTTTATTAGTATCAATGACAACAAATATTTTGTTCAATCTGACATACATAACCTTTATCCTTCTATGTGTGAAGAGATTAAATTTGGCAAGGGAATATCGGATAAACAGATTAATATAATTAATGATACTAATATTTATATACATTGCTACAAATCAATACTGTTCTACAGAAAAAGGGAAACTGGCGGTCTCTTTGGCATATCAATGGGAAGTTTTGATGGGGTTTATGATGCTAGGAGTTTTTTGGATTGAATAAGATACACGGATTGAGTAACACAGTAAAGCAAAAGCGATGTTGGATTATACATAGATGACAAACTTGAACTTTTTACGAATATGAATGGAGAACAATCGATAATATAAGGGAAGGAATTGTAAAATTATTCAAGAAATCAATATTCATATTTGTGACTAAAACCAAAGTTAAGATAATAGATTATCTGAATGTCTCATTCAGCTTCCAGAAAGAAACAGTATCGCTATACAGAAAAAAACAATGAACATAAACACAGCTTGAAAGTTCCCAGTAAGTCAACCACAAGAAGCTTATGAGTAAACTTCAGTACTTGAATTTCCTGTTTGATGTTTTCTGCATCAATTCTCACGCATCTATCCAAGAGTTTTCTTAACTAACTATAAAAATTGATGTATTTGTATATATATATATATATATATATATATATATATATGTGTGTGTGTGTGTGTGTGTGTGTGTGTGTGTGTGTGTGTGTGTCGGTTTGAAAAAACACATCTTATTAAGTTAAATCTTCTTAGTAGTTCATTAGTTACAGTAAAGTGGCTACAGACTGAACTATGCCTACCTGAATACATGCACCCGAATCGCACGCGCTCCTACGTTAAGTGTATACTTCTATCAATTCTGCATACGCATCGACTGGTAGCAAGGAACCATGACTCTTTGGGTATAATATCGGGGTTCGTACAGTGCCATGTTGCGCACTGATAGGTGACCCTACACGCATTTCCGGTAAGCAGCTCTGAAGCCACACTATGTTGCACCACCTTCAGGCTGGATTGTATTTCCTTAGACGAAGGGTAGTGACTATTATTCTTTGCCTGGATGTGGTGAGTATGTTCACCAATGTAACCACGGTCGAAGTACTATCGGTAGTCAGAGATAGACTGGCCTCGGACTCATCCCTAGGGGAACCAGTATACTACTAGATAACCTGATGAAGATGCTGACTTTCTGTAAACAGACAACACATTTCCGAATGACATCAGAGATATATCGGCAAAATGAAGGCTTAGCATTATCAGCACAATTGGCTAACATATACATGGAATACTTTGAAGAAATGGCATTAGAATTCACTGCACTAAAGCCAACTTTATGGCTGAAATAAGTTGATGTCACCATGATACTCTGGCCACACCAGGAAGAGGTCCAAACTCTACTGGACCATTTGAACTCAATATCATCGAAACAGATCACAATGGAAAAAGAGAACAACAAACTAGCATTCCTGGATGTACTAGACTCAAAGACATATGAACAAGAATTGGTCAACATAAGCAGTACTCGATAACGTAACAACTACCCAGGGTACAAGACAGAAACTCCAGAGAACGTGGAAGGGAAGGTGTATGAGGATAACAACTCTTAGAAAACAGCATCGGTTTGCCTACACTATGTGAAGGTGTTATCAGAGAAAATACAAAGAATCTGTGGTCCCTATAGCACCAAGACAACCTTCAAAAGTGGTTCTACACTTCGTAGATACCACTCCCGAGTAAGACCCAAAGATTGTGTACACGCCATTCCATGTAGCTGCAGAAAGAAATATAAAGGAGAAACGTGTTGCTCTATTAAGGTAAAACTGCAAGAACATTGCAAGGCCGTAACACAAGGGGAGATAGAAAAATAAGGCGTAGCTGACCACTCATGAAGGGAGAAAGAGGATCGCTGTCCCCTATGAGATGAGGTTGAAATAACAGATAGAGAACGATACTAAAACCTCTGTAAGCTTAAGGAATCAGCGCATATGCTAGGCCCCAAAAATCTCTTAAGCAGACCAAGCATAGAAATGAGTACAATATGGAAGCCAGTAATACAGTATGTTAAAAAAATCATTAGCGTCAAATATTGCAATATGAGCTCTGGTAAAAAATGATAAAGAACATCATTAGCATCAAAGAGTGCAATATGTGCTCTGGTAAAAATGGTTACTCAGGCATTAGGTTCGTAAGTCCCAGAAATTTATACACTGATGTTCTCAAGGACACATGGCTCAATGGATATAGACGTTGGTTAGTTTCAGTGACTTGACCCAAAGAGTTGTAAGTTCAGACTACAGCAGTGATTAACAAACTAAGTTAAAGAGAGATAACTACATGTCCACTAGAAGTGTCATCGCACATGGAATGAGAATGATACACCCAATTGATCGAAATAGTGAATTCAGTTCGAAATTATTAGCACTAGAAGAAGGCCGTAGCGTACAACGGCTGAAATGTCTCCTGATTAGTCTTCCGACTTTCAACATTTCAACTCGGTTAGTTATATCTTTTTTCTTTATCGTCCCCTTCTTCTCAGAACTCTTACTTGCTAGAGAGAATATCTAATAATACAGACAATGCTCTCCGTATACATTTGTTTGCAAATATCTTTATGTTTGGTAACTTCAAGTGACTTCATCCTTTTACATCCGCAGATCTCCCCAACATCCATAGTTTGAATTTGTCAATTGCTCAAGCTCTCATTCAAATAATAGATTTCCCTGCTAGTTTCCCTAGTAATTCTGAGGCATATGATTCTTTCCTTAGTGTAATCCTTATCTCCTCCCCGTTCATGCCGCGTTTTGAGGCTGTTCTCTTGGCAACTCTCTGTAGATATTTTTCCACTCGTCTATAAACCTCTATTAACAGAACGTCTTTTCTCACCACCTCACTGAATGACTTTCATTTTGTTCCATTAAATGAAAATTTTAATCTTTCAGTTGAAAGTTGTGCCACTGGTGTTTCTTTCTGAGTGAAAGTCGGTATCGATGCTCTCGTGATGTCTCTGAAATACCAAGTGAAACGGCTATCTTCACCTTGCTTCACTCCTACTTTTTCAGATGCTATAGTTCACAGAAATCACTTTTTTCCGGCTATACTAACGTGAGAGTTTCGGTAATATCAGATGCCTCTTTGTATCTGCTCGTCATGAGTGTGTGTCCTCAACAAAACAAAATCACTGTGTAGCCTCTCACAAGTTTGTTTTCAGAGATTACTGATGGCACAGTAAGAGTGTGTTGAACAAATGTAATCCCTTCTTTTCAGTCAGTCTGAAATATTGTCATTGATTGGAAGGCTTGCTCTGAAATTCTCTTCCAATTCCACTTTCGACAATTCAGGGGTGTCTTTAGCTGAATCTCTACTGAGTGATATGCATATAACTCTGTTCATGGTTTCTGTCATCATCTCCAATTTAGACCCCACCATACTTACAGACTTGATAGTATCCCTGCAATTTTCTAAGGATATGAGCTCATGAACTGGCTCTTCAAACTCTATAATAAATGCCTTGCTACTTCTTGTTTTCCAGATAGTTGGAAATCCTCCTCTGTTGTTCCTAACCCTGGTGAACTTTCTAATCCCTCGAATTATTGTCTTTTTTCACAAAGTGATAGAAGCTCTAATTAATTCCAAATGGGTTAAGCATCTCACTCTACCCAGTATTGCTTCGGATAAACAACAAGGATTTCGTTTCTCTAGGTCTAACGCTTAACAAGGTCCTGTTCAACAGATATACATCTAAGTCACTTCCCATTAATGCAGATGTTCCCTAGCTTACAATCTTTGAACCTACGTTGTTTCTTATTTTCATCAACGACCTTTCCGATCTCATCAGTTCCTAACGAGGTAACTCCGTTGAAGACAACTATTTACACCTTTCTTAATAGTAAGTCTGGAAACTACTCTTGAAAATGAACTCCAATCGGTTGTTAAGAGTGGCAAGGAATGGTTTGAAATTTTGCTCCAAAGAATGGTGTCTTTTTGCCTTTGGTCAACATGACTGATGCTAAACCTCAGGAGAGCAACTTGTTACATCTTATTGGTCTCACATTTTCCGCTGACATGAAGTGTTAGGAAAGTTGGTTCAATGTGTCATGATAGACATTTTTTACACACTTATACATATATTATTTGTCCGTGCATTAAACATTTACTTCTCCTCAAAATCCAAAGAAGGGTCTGTAATATATACCGTCCTGACCTGGCATCTCGACATCTGCCACTTCCTCACCTCCCTAGCGGGCTCTTCACCCGTCTGTTTCTTCTATAACTATTTTAATTTTAATTATTTCAATGAGCTTTCCTCCTTTGTACTTCGGCTGTATGAATTGGCAACTAATTTTTATCGTCTATTGTTAAATAAGCTAGATTTAAATAAATTAATTAGATGGATGTAAGTAACCGTAAGTTTTATTTCAATAGTTTATTTTGAGGGATTCTTTTATGTTTTTTTTTCTTCTCTGCTACCATAATCTTAAAGAATTGGAAGGTAATGTAAATTGCTATTTTCTGTTTTCCAGAATCCTTTTTTATTGTACTTTCCCTCACTAGTTTTTTCATTCTATTTCACTCCCAGTATCATCCTAGTAGAGTGAAATAATTATACATATATATGTGTGTGTGAGTGTACGTGAGTGGGTATTCGTGTGTGTGTATGTGTGTGTACTGATACAGAGATTTATGTCAGTATTTTGCTTTAAGATTGATAAATTATATTTTGTCTTCAACTGTCACCAGTTAAACCATCTTCGATTTTTAAAGCATTTTTACTGTATTCAGTCGTCAGTATTAATGAAAGTAATGATACAGCACATTGAAATATTGCGATGCCAGAAAACAGACCTTGTTACATATTCACCAATTTCCAATTATTAATTTATACAAACGACATATTGTGCAAACTAAAAAGCCCTGTAGTTATATGCAAATAAGGGAGAAACATTTAAAAGATTTTCCATATTACTATATTTATAAAAAGTTTGGTTTTTTGCCATTTCATGGCTGAATTACTCGGACATTTTACATCGTGAAATAATAAATAATAGCAAATTAATTTATGGGAAATATGTATGTAAAGCATCTGTTTCATGTAACTAATTCTGTAAGATTTTTTAGAAGAAGAACTTTCATGATTTTTTTTGTCGGAATACTTGTATCCGTTTTACAACAGGCGATCCATAGAATTTTCAGTTTCAGATTTGCATCCCATGACCGATTAGATTGTCTGTTGAAGTTTTGTATCGTGGAAACTGTAGTATCCTCTGTAGCACTTTTTCCAAGATGAGCCATTGAATTTTCTCTATTAGTGTTTCATCGGAAATCCTATCTGATAGTCTATGCCACTTCTATATTATATTAACCGTTAACTATGCTAATTTTGGATCAGATGACCCGTTTAAATTATTATTAATCTTAAACGTTGAAATGCCGGTAACTATTTTGCGCCATCTCACACTGGATTTTCTCTGCAAATTTTGTATTAGATAACCCGTCAGATTATGTGCGTCACTTTTATGCAATTTTAATCGTTGGATTTGCTGCTAAAACATCCATCAGATTATTCATACTAGTTTTGTATCAAATTGTCTATTTTACCTTAGAATATACTGTGACAATCTTGCATTACATAACACCTTGGATTATTTGCGCCAGAGTTGCATCACATGACTTAGTCTGTGCTAATTTTGCATCCTATGATCTTTATAATTTTCTGACATGATATGATCAGTCAAATTATTTCTACCTGCCAGTGTTCATTTTTCAAATGCCGGTCACTGACATGTTTTGTTTGAAAAAACATATTTTGTCAATAAAAGCGAATAAATAACAAATACATAGATATTCGCTATGCTTATTTTTATTATATTTCAAAGCCAAATCGAATTATGTATAAGACAATTATCACACCCTATTCTCGAGTGTAACACATTTGCCTTTCTTGAAAATCAACATTCGATGTTCTGACTTTTTTCTGGGTTCGAACATAGACCACAGATGCTGGTAGAAAATAAGCGACTATCTCACTGTTTCAAAATAAACTTAGAAAAATAGCATGGTAAAACAATTACAAATTTTTGTAGAAGCTATCGATTTTTCTTCTTGAAGAAAGAATGCAGCGGGTTATTTAAAGGATCCTCTATACTTCCTATTAAGTCAACTTCAAATACACTGGTTTCAAAAGAATATAATTTGAAAGTATATACGATTAGATTAGTAATGGATTTCTAAGATTTTATTTGTAAGTTTGAAAATAAAGATTCTCAAAATGGAAAGATTTTTGGATTATTTGGAACAAATGCAACTGAATATTCCGAAATAAGCTGTCTTAAAAGAAAAATGGCTAAGCATACGGAGAAAAATACGTAAGTAGTTAAAAGTTCTTTGCTAAGCAAGGACAACTGGATTATGCTTTGTTGTTTTTTCTTTTGTACAACGAATTATTGATCCTTCCATAAAGCATATCACTTTTATATCAATTGCTTATTAACAAATGAAATGTATGAGACTAAGAATTGCTCTTTTATTAATATGATCCCCCATATAATGGCACCGATTATACGGATACATTATTAGCATTGAAAGCAAACCATAATTAAAATAAAGTAATAGTGAATGACATTTTAGAAATCTTATATTGTCCTAAAATATACGTTGCCTTTTGCTTCAGTAGTCAATCACAGAACAATTTTCAGATGAAAACATTATTTTTTAATACTTCCCAAGCAGCATACATGTTTGAAAATAAAATTGATATTGTTGGAAATAAAAATATGTTGTCTTTTATTTATACTAACCAAAATTAATTTTTCGGTTACACAAAATGATGTTACTTACAAGATTTAAGTATACTGCATAAAATTAAAATTTGTGAAAGATTAAATTTTTTCAACTTGTCTTGCTGAATTATATGAAATATCATTAAGTACAAAAGTTTTCTGTGCTGCTTTGAGCGTAAATGAATGCGATAGCGTGATACAATTTTCATTAATAAGAAATGTATTTAGACGTCTTACTCTAATTTAAAATTATAGTTGAGAAGGATGGCACCCCATCTCACAAGTCTATTTGTTGCATAAACCTGTAATCCCTTTTTTAGCCAAATATCGTTAATAATGGTTTATGATCGGTCTGTAGATTGAGAAAACTTCCATGCAGATATCTGAAAATGTGTTACCGCAAAAATGATATTGAAGGCTTCTTTTTCAATTTTGCTATACATTTTTCTGCGGCTAGCAACGTTCTTGATGCGTGTGCTAGAGGTTTCTTTACACCGTCTGGCATAAGATATAGGATATACGCTCCGATACCGTACAAACTAGCATCGCAGACCACAATGATATCTAATTGTGGGTTGAAGTGAGTCAGAAATAATTCTGATGTTAATATAGTTTTTATTTTTTTCAAAAGCTGACTGACACTCACAGTTCCAAACCTTCTCTTTTTTTTAACAATTCATTCAGTGGAACGCGTAGCGCGTGCATGTTATTTACGAATACTTGGTAATAGTTGGCAAGTCCAAGAAAACTTTGGAACATTTTTTGGAGAAGGCATATTTTTGATAGCTTTTGCCTTCTGTGGGTCAGGTCGTCTTTCATTCTTATCAATGATATGCGCGAGATACCTTATTTCATTCATATAAAAGTCACATTTTAATTCTTTTATCTTGAACCCGAAATACTGAATTCTCTTAGAAAACTTGTGGATCTGTTTCCGATGATCCTCGGTAGATTTGCTTGCTATTGCGATGTCATCCAGGTAGGCACACGCCAGGTCAAGACCGCCCAGCATAGTATTCATGACCTGCTGGAATATTACAGGTGCAACCTTGACCCTGAATGTCAATCTATCAAACTTGTGGGTGTTGATACATAGAAGTTGTGCTCACTCTTTATCAACAAGGATTTGAAGGTATGCATTGCTTAAGTCCAATTTAGAGAATATTTCCCCACCATTCAGTTTATTAAATACCTCCTCCAATGTGAGAAGTGGGTAATAGTAATCTTTTAGAGCCGCGTTGAGAAATCCGCACAGACGCGATGTTGGCTGAACTTTTTTCTTACATATACAGCGTGGACAGCCCATTCGCTAAAACTCACTTTGGACAGTATACCGGCATTTTCTAGTCGGTCTAATTCTTCGTTTACTTTTTCTACTGATGCAAAATGGGACATTTTTTTCCTTTGGAAAACGGGTTGAACGTTTTCTTTCAGCTCGAATCTGGCTTTTGTCATAGTACATAATCCTAGTCCCGCCTAGAAAACTTCGGGAAATCTTTCTTTTAATTCGTCATTCAGGGCATCTGTTGTCATATTCCACCTTTTGGCAAAAATTGTTGATTGGTTGGTCCTGCAACTTAAACCACTCCTTTCAATCAGTTCCAAATAAATTCTCAGAGTTTTTATGAACGAAAACTTTTAGTTTCTTTGTGATGCCATTTAGTGTTGCAGGTAGCGTTAGCTCACCTTCAAATTCTATTTTTCTTCTGTTACTGCACAAGCTTTTTTTCTTTCTTTTTTTTTTTTTTTGCTTTTTTTAAAATTTCCTCCAAGTGTGAAGATTAATAATTGAGAGGTCCCCGAGCCAGAATCTAGTTATATCTTAACTCTTTTGTTTAGAATTTTGACTACGATGTATTTTCGTAGATTCTTATCTACCTTGATTGTCTGGCACTGTTTCAGTTGTTCCTTTTTTTCTACATTCCGCCAATTTTGCCACAATTATTACATATCTTGTTTTGGTAAAAGCAGTCTGCCGCCCAATGTTGTCCACCACAACGCCTGCATGGGCTGTGGGTAATTTTTGTTTCTGAAAGGGTCGTCTACTTTTTCTTTCAGGAGAGTAATTTTTGGCTTGTACTTAATTCTCCTAACATACGATATGCCTGATTTCTCAATATTTTTGGAATCGATTTTAACACTGATTACTCGCTAATTCAGCTAGTTTTTGCAGTGTGAGACCTGGTTCGCTTTCTAGTCTTGATAGAACTTTCCATCTTATCTCCGAGTTTTTTGCGGATACTAAACCTTGGGCAAATATTAAGCATTTGAAATAGTCGGCTGACAATTCTGCCAATCGAAAATCGTCACAGTGCTTATTTTCAATGGACGCAAATGTAAGATAATCGTCATCATCCCGTTTTGATAGGTTAAAAAACTTCCATCTTTTGTGGAATAGTGTTGTGTTAGGGCTAAATAAGTCAAACAAAAGTTTTATTGCTTCATCAAACTCTAATTCACTTGTTTTCTTCGGAAAAATCTAATCGACGAGCTTACTATGTTCCGCTGGTCCTAACTTTTTCAAAAATAGGCGAACTTTTTTAGCGTTCGACCAATCCTCACAGTCTACCGTACAAAGATCTTCATATCATCTATAGAAAACTTCAAATGTTTTATCTTCCACAGGAAGATAATTGAATGTCTCCATAGAATTCCAGATTGTGTTGTGAGAAAATGCAGTGTTGTTTTCACTAAATTCCCTTTTTACTTAATGTTTTAGAAATAATTTTTCATGCTGTTTTTAGAATTCAAGGAAAAGCACTTGTTGCTCTCTCTGCTGTTGTTGTTCTTTTTGCTGTAGGAGCAATTTTTCTTCCAACATTTGTTGCTGTTGTAGCATATGTTCCTCAGTCTTCTGTTGATGATCAAGTTATGCCTTCATTATCTGAACAATGATTGCTTTAAAGTCCTCCATAATGTTTTCAAATACATGTTTTCGGAGAAAAAAACGGAATTTAGACAATTTTACTTCCGTAAGTGGTGGGAAGAAAATGAAAAGTAATTCCTTTCCTTAATATTTCTCAGCTCTGCCTGGTGATAGCTGTGAAAAAAATATTTTTTTTTACCAATGCAGTCTGGGTGCTTCTATTTTTTTCTAAGAAAGAGAAAAAACATTGCATAAACAACTACGCTGCGAAACAGAAAATATATTTTTTCTTCCTTTTTTTCCTGTGTGGCCGGGGTAAGCGAAGAACAATGAAATGCTTTTGATGGGGAAGAAAAATATTACTTACAGTTTTCACTAGTAAATATTCTCGAGTTGTTGGTTTAAAAAAATGAATTGAGTTATTATTTTTTTCTATGCTTTTCCCTTCTTTCTAATATATCCGACGTCCGAATCTGTCTTTTTTCGTATTTACGTTGCCTGTATATTCGGTTGGTGAGTCCGTTTTTTTTTTCGTTTTTTTTTAATTATCAGTTGTGTTATTAACGTACAACTGTTATAGGCGTAGATTTTTTCTTTTGCCTGCTAATTTTCTATAATTCATACGATTCTTTAGTCAGATGTTGTGTGTGTTACAAGCACCTGATGCAAGGGTTTCTCTTTGGTTCGCCAGACTTGAGGTTAAAACACTGAGATCTTTAGACGTTGTTAGTGTTATGATGCAAACTTTTTTGTTGAATTTTTTGGGTAGAGCTTTATCTTTGTGGTTCGAATATTTTTCATCGCCAGTGTTAAGACCGAAGGACCATAAAAAGGTAACACGAACTCGGATATAAGGTTGAAGAGTATATTCTCAGGAAAGTACAAAGGTAAACGTGGACTGGAGAGTACTTTCGTCATTTTAATGTGGGTATTCCCGGCCATATAGCCGGGCCAAAAATATGTCTGTCTATTTTTACCGAGCCGTGGTTCTACCCTCCGGCGGAACCACGACTGGGTTTGTGCTCTCTGCTCGGAAGCAGAGAACGCCCTCTACCGAAGGCAGAGTGCTGACAGTGTCAACAGTAGCAGAGGCAAGTCTACTACTCAGTGACTATATTCACTAGCCTTCCAACGCAAGGCCGGATGTGACACATGGTCATTTTAATGTGGGTATTCCCGGCCATCTAGCCGGGTCAAAAATATGTCTGTCTATTTTTACCGAGTCGTGGTTCTACCCTCCGGCGGAACCACGACTGGGTTTGTGCTCTCTGCTCGGAAGCAGAGAGCGCCCTCTACCGAAGGCAGAGCGCTGACAGTGTCAACAGTAGCAGAGGCAAGTCTGCTACGCAGTGACTATATTCACTAGCCATCCCACGTAAGGCCGGATGTGACACATGGTCATTTTACTGTGGGTGTTCCCGGCCATATAGCCGGGCCAAAAATATGTCTGTCTATTTTTACCGAGTCGTGGTTCTACCCTCCGGCGGAACCACGACTGAGTTTGTTCTCTCTGCTCGGAAGCAGAGAGCGCCCTCTACCGAAGGCAGAGTGCTGACGGTGTCAACAGTAGCAGAGGCAAGTCTACTACTAAGTGACTATATTCACTAGCCTCGCCACAAAAGGCCGGATGTGACACATGGTCATTTTAAAGTGGGAGTTCCCGGCCATATAGCCGGTCCAAAAATACGTCAGTCTATTTTTACCGAGTCGTGGTTCTACCCTCCGGCGGAACCACGACTGGGTTTGTGCGCTCTGCTCGGAAGCAGAGAGCGCCCTCTACCGAAGGCAGAGTGCTGACAGTGTCAACAGTAGCAGAGGCAAGTCTGCTACCCAATGACTGTATTTACTAGCCTTCCCACGTAGGCTGGATGTGAAACATGGTCATTTTAAAGTGGGAGTTCCCGGCCATATAGCCGGGCCAAAAATATGTCTGTCTATTTTTACCGAGTCGTGGTTCTGCCCTCCGGCGGAACCACGACTGAGTTTGTGCTCTCTCCTCGGAAGCAGAGAGCGCCCTCTACCGAAGGCAGAGTGCTGACAGTGTCAACAGTAGCAGAGGCAAGTCTGCTACGCAGTCACTATATTCACTAGCCTTCCCACGCAAGGCTGGATGTGACACATGGTCATTTTAATGTGGGTATTCCCGGCCATATAGCCGGACCTAAAATATGTCTGTCTATTTTTACCGAGTCGTGGTTCTACCCTCCAGCTGAACCACGACTCGGTTATTGCTCTCGCTCGGAAGCAGAGAGCGCCCTCTACCCGAAGGCAGAGGGGCAGACAGTGTCAATAGTAGCAGAGGCAGGTCTACTTCACTCAGTGACTATACCACTAGCCTCCCACGCAAGGCCGGATGAGCACATGGTCATTTTAAAGTGGGAGTTCCCGGCTACATAGCCGGGCCAAAAATATGTCTGTCTATTTTTACCGAGTCGTGTTTCTGCCCTCCGGCGGAACCACGACTGGGTTTGTGCTCTCTGCTCGGAAGCAGAGAGCGCCCTCTACCGAAGGCAGAGGCCGACAGTGTCAACAGTAGCAGAAGCAAGTTTGCCACGCAGTGACTATAGCCCCTAGCCTCCCCACACAAGGCCGGATGTGACACATGGTCATTTTAATGTGGGTATTCCCGGCCATTTAGCCGGGCCAAAAATATGTCTGTCTATTTTACCGGAGTCGTGGTTCTACCCTCCGGCGGAACCACGACTGGGTTTGTGCTCTCTGCTCGGAAGCAGAGAGCGCCCTCTACCGAAGGCAGAGTGCTGACAGTGTCAACAGTAGCAGAGGCAAGTCTACTACGCAGTGACTATATTCACTAGCCTTCTCACGCAAGGCTGGATGTGACACATGGTATTTTAATGTGGGTATTCCCGGCCATATAGCCGGGCCAAAAATATGTCTGTCTATTTTTACCGAGTCGTGGTTCTACCCTCCGGCGGAACCACGACTGGGTTTATGCTCTCTGCTCGGAAGCAGAGAGCGCCCTCTACCGAAGGTAGAGTGCTGACAGTGTCAACAGTAGCAGAATGCTACGCAGTGACTATATTCACTAGCCTCCCCACAAAAGGCCGGATGTGACACATGGTCATTTTAAAGTGGGAGTTCCCGGCCATATAGCCGGGCCAAAAATATGTCTGTCTATTTTTACCGAGTCGTGGTTCTGCCCTCCGGCGGAAACACGACTGGGTTTGTGCTCTCTGCTCGGAAGCAGAGAGCGCCCTCTACCGAAGGCAGAGTGCTGACAGTGTCAACAGTAGCAGAAGCAAGTCTGCTACGCAATGACTATATTCCCTAGCCTCCCCACACAAGGCCGGATGTGACACATGGTCATTTTAATGTGGGTATTCCCGGCCATTTAGCCGGGCCAAAAATATGTCTGTCTATTTTTACCGAGTCGTGGTTCTACCCTCCGGCGGAACCACGACTGGGTTTGTGCTCTCTGCTCGGAAGCAGAGAGCGCCCTCTACCGAAGGCAGAGTGCTGACAGTGTCAACAGTAGCAGAGGCAAGTCTACTACGCAGTGACTATATTCACTAGCCTTCTCACGCAAGGCTGGATGCGACACATGGTATTTTAATGTGGGTATTCCCGGCCATATAGCCGGGCCAAAAATATGTCTGTCTATTTTTACCGAGTCGTGGTTCTACCCTCCGGCGGAACCACGACTGGGTTTATGCTCTCTGCTCGGAAGCAGAGAGCGCCCTCTACCGAAGGTAGAGTGCTGACAGTGTCAACAGTAGCAGAATGCTACGCAGTGACTATATTCACTAGCCTCCCCACAAAAGGCCGGATGTGACACATGGTCATTTTAAAGTGGGAGTTCCCGGCCATATAGCCGGGCCAAAAATATGTCTGTCTATTTTTACCGAGTCGTGGTTCTGCCCTCCGGCGGAAACACGACTGGGTTTGTGCTCTCTGCTCGGAAGCAGAGAGCGCCCTCTACCGAAGGCAGAGTGCTGACAGTGTCAACAGTAGCAGAAGCAAGTCTGCTACGCAGTGACTATATTCACTAGCCTCCCCACAAAAGGCCGGATGTGACACATGGTCATTTTAAAGTGGGAGTTCCCGGCCATATAGCCGGGCCAAAAATATGTCTATCTATTTTTACCCAGCCGTGGTTCTACCCTCCGGCGGAACCACGACTGGGTTTGTGCTCTCTGCTCGGAAGCAGAGAGCGCCCTCTACCGAAGGCAGAGTGCTGACAGTGTCAACAGTAGCAGAGGCAAGTCTGCTACGCAGTGACTATATTCCCTAGCCTCCCCACACAAGGCCGGATGTGACACATGGTCATTTTAATGTGAGTATTCCCGGCCATTTAGCCGGGCCAAAAATATGTCTGTCTATTTTTACCGAGTCGTGGTTCTACCCTCCGGCGGAACCACGACTGGGTTTGTGCTCTCTGCTCGGAAGCAGAGAGCGCCCTCTACCGAAGGCAGAGTGCTGACAGTGTCAACAGTAGCAGAGGCAAGTCTGCTACGCAGTGACTATATTCACTAGCCTTCTCACGCAAGGCTGGATGTGACACATGGTCATTTTAATGTGGGTATTCCCGGCCATATAGCCCGGCCAAAAATATGTCTGTCTATTTTTACCGAGTCGTGGTTCTACCCTCCGGCGGAACCACGACTGGGTTTGTGCTCTCTGCTCGGAAGCAGAGAGCGCCCTCTACCGAAGGCAGAGTGCTGACATTGTCAACAGTAGCAGAATGCTACGCAGTGACTATATTCACTAGCCTCCCCACAAAAGGCCGGATGTGACACATGGTCATTTTAAAGTGGGAGTTCCCGGCCATATAGCCGGGCCAAAAATATGTCTGTCTATTTTTACCGAGCCGTGGTTCTACCCTCCGGCGGAACCACGACTGGGTTTGTGCTCTCTGCTCGGAAGCAGAGAGCGCCCTCTACCTAAGGCAGAGTGCTGACAGTGTCAACAGTAGCAGAGGCAAGTCTGCTACGCAGTGTCTATATTCACTAGCCTCCCCACAAAAGGCCGGATGTGACACATGGTCATTTTAAAGTGGGAGTTCCCGGCCATATAGCCGGGCCAAAAATATGTCTGTCTATTTTTACCGAGTCGTGGTTCTGCCCTCCGGCGGAACCACGACTCGGTTTGTGCTCTCAGCTCGGAAGCAGAGAGCGCCCTCTACCGAAGGCAGAGTGCTGACAGTGTCAACAGCAGCAGAGGCAAGTCTGCTACGCCGTGTCTATTCACTCAGAGTTGGTAGCAATATTATAAAGGTGTGGACGTGTCCATTTGTAGGTAAGTCTCCGCAATACTAACATTCGTGAAATACGTACCAACTTCCGCAGTGTGGAATCTTTACTCCGCGAAAGGTCCCCAGACATCCTAGCTCCCTGCGAAACCAACCTTCACAATACCCTCCTCTGATTTCTCGATTCCTGCTTACTTTTCTTTCTTTAGAAAAAACTATAATGTCCACAAGCACGTCTTGGGTGTTTATGCCAGCAAACATCTCCCTCTGGATAAGGTGATTTCTCTTGAATGTCCTGACCATTCTTACATGTGTCTCCGTCTCGTTCTACTAAACTTAGATATCTTTTTCTGTACCTCTTATTCCTCTCCCGACTATTTCTTGTTAGACATTATTTCCGATAGTATAGACAATACCATTTCCTCTCAGCTAATTTGTGTTCAATGATTTCAATGCGAATATGTTTATGTATATTCAATGTCTACCATGACAAGTTGTTGAAAAACTCAATCACTGACCTTGCTAACATTTATACCTTGAACTTCTCAATCTCTCAGTCTCTCACACAAGTAGTAGGTTTCCCCACGCGTTTCTTCAGTATCCCTGAAAGACACGCTTCCTTGCTAGATATCTACTTAACTTCTATCCCTGACTCCTGCTATGCCATGGCATGCAGCTCTGTCCTCTTGGCAACTCTGATCATGCTGTGGTTTCTGTTAATATCTCTCTCCATTCCTCCTTTCCTCAAGAACCTCCTACCAGTACAATATCTTACAGCTATCAAAGATCAGACTGGTTGTCATTCCGCAATTTCCTTTGTGATGTTCCTTGGAACAAAGTCTTTAGTCTCCCTGTTGAGGACTGCGCCCTTGAGGTCTCTTCCTGAGTGAAAGCTGGCATCGATGCTTTCATCCCAGACAGGAAGTTACGACTTAAACCTCATTCATCCTCTTGGTTCTCTCCTGTTTGTTCAGCCGCCAATTCCCACTGATCTCTAACATAATTTCTAAGCTTGGCCTACATATGGCAAGCGGATGTGACGAAATTCCAGTCGTCGTCCTAAAGAAACGTACCCCTGAATTCACTTTTATCCTCTCTAAACTCTATAATTATTGCCTCGCTGCTTCTGCCTTAACTGCTTGTTGGAAGTCCTCTTCTGTAGTTCCTGTCTTTAAGAATATTGGAGAGCCCCCCGACCGCTTTGATTATCACCCTATAAGCGTCTTACCGATTTTCGGCTAAGTGTACGTGGCTATTATCGATGCTGATGTGGTTTATCCCCTCATATTCCACAACCAATTCTCTGACAAACAGTATGGCTTCCGCTTCGCCAGGTCTACTACTCATCGACCATCATCGAATACATATACCAGGCTCTCGATCAGAATGGCGAAGTTGCTGTTGTTGCTCTGGATATCTCGAAAACATTTGACAGGTATTGTATGATGTTCTTCTGCACAAACAACAGGACTGTGGAATAGCTGAACGTTTGTGCAATTCAATCAAATTGTTCCTATTAAATCGCGTAATGAATTTCGGCTTGAACAGGCATGCTTCCAGATACTATCATACGAATGCAAGTATCCCTCAAGGCTCTATCCTAGGTCATACGTTTTTCCTGATCTTCGTTAATTATCTTCCTAAAGTAATCAGTATCGAAGTAGACATCTACGCTGACATCACCATTTACTCCCGCCTAAATAAAAATCTGCTGAGGTTAAGAAAGTATACCTCCTTGCTACTCTCGAAATGGAGCTCCAATCTGTGGTGGACTGGGGTAAGAAATGGCTCGTAAATTTTAATGCTTCTAAAACAAAGCTGCTCTCCTATAACCTCCATAGACAAATTCTCCTACCTCCCATCAGTATGGATCACGCAGAACTCCTGCTAGGAAGGTCGGGTCACTGTGTAGAGCCTGGAAGTTTTTTCTCGTCAGAATCCCTCTTGCACATGTACAAATCTACCACTGGTCCGTGCATTGAATACTGTTGCAATATATGACCAACTGCTCTACTATTCATCTCAGGCTTCTCGAGAAAATCCAAACGAGGATCTGAAATTAAATCGATCTCGATTTAGCAACTCGACTTCAGTCATTTTCTCACCAACCGGATGTGGCTTCCTATTATTTTTACAAATCTTTTCACGGCTTCTGTTCTGCCGAGCTTATCACTCTGGTGGAATTTACTCAAGTTAATAGACTGGCAACTCTGTTACAGTGAAAACAGTCAAATTTAATTTCCCCTTCTACTCTATCAGTTTATTTTCTAGCACCTTCCTGTATACTTGCTTTCCTGATAGCTACAATCTCCAAGTGCAACGTCAATTCCTATCTTTTATCTCCTTGATTCCCACTTTTTATCTTCTTGATTTTCATCTTTTATCTCCTTGATTCTCATCTTTCTCTTATCTTTTTCCGACACCCACATATCATATTCTTCTTCCGCTTTTCTCGCATGTAGCACCCTGCGTCCCATTATTCCCATTTTTTTCTCATCCTTTCTTCGGTACTCCCTGTATATTATTTCTCTTTTCTTTTGCTCTTCTTTCATATAAATCCCTACTCACCAGTGGCAGTACAACCTTGCTTGGCGTGAAACGCTTATAAGAAAAAAGTAAGTTCTGTTTGACAATTTTAAATTCATACTGATATGTCAGATGTCACAATATAATCAAAAAATATATTATTAAATGAAAAATAATTTCTAATGTGAATCAGACACATTTTGACTAACCTAGTATATGTAACAGTGTAGCTCATATCTAGTGGAAGTAAAGATTTTTTGACCAAATAATTTTTGCAACTGATTCTGCTCGATGGTAAAGACTGATTATGTGAAAGATCAAACATTAGCATGTGCGTGTCTTATCGTAATTCGTTTGAAATTATTTGATCTTTCCTACTACAGGAGAAAAAATCTATAAAGTATGATTGCTAGTAAAAACACCGATCAACGTTTTCATAATTGTGTGTAAAAACTTACGGTGTTGTGTATTTGAAAAACAGTGTTTGATAGTGAGCGTGACAGAATGCACATTCGCCAGTGATGCTAGCGATGGCACTTCACTTCCAAAAAGAAAAAAGAATACTAAGATGATTAATGTTACACTTTTCAGATCACAGGGATTATGATGTTCGCTTCTCTGTTGGCTGATTTCTTAAAGAAGAGGCATGTTATTTTCTGTACTATTACCCACTTATATTATTTTTTACCATTAATATTAAGATAATTCTTTTATATTCTATGTCTGTTCTCCTGGTGTATACCATGTTACAGATTTAATTTTATAAATTGGTTGGATTCATCGAGTTTATTGTTTTTGCTGTAAACAAAACATTTTAATCGAATCATCGCCCAGTACGATAAATAAATTCTTTTTTCTTGTTAGTTCAAAATAGCGTTTATTATTTACTAACAGAGAGAATGTGAGAGATAATATTTTTTAGTGGGGAATAATTTGTATGTTTAATCGATATGTATCAAAATAAAAGTTTATATTTTCTGGTAGAAACATCTGGTTGTTTTCTTATATTTCCTCTTCTTGGTAGAATGATGTAATTCTGTCTGAGAAAAAAAGAAAACCAGTTTCTTATTTCGAAGACTAGAAATTTGTAGTCAGTTAAAAAATACTGGTCATGTTGCCATCAGTTCTGGTGTAATGATTGTTACACCAAACTTCATGGCAACATTTGTAAAGCATGATGTGATACTGTTTCTCAATACTTTCTCTGTTAAGCAAAGAAGGCCACATCACTCTCACTTATATATTTACAAGACGTATGCAATCTTCCTTTTACAATTCTCTTATACACTGTTACTGGGACCTTATTCGAGAAGCGTAGCATTATCCTTCCTCCCTCTATAGTCTACTAGAAGTATAGACGGCGTTACTCGAGTGTAATGAAAGCTTTAAAACTAATCCATGGTCCTGGAGCTCAGACTCAGCCTAAAGAATATTTGTGTGAAGTTTGGTGAGAATCGGATTAAAGTTGTGGAATTTGTAGAAAGGACATACAGACAGATAAACAGACACACACAAACATCTTGCCTTTTATATTATCGATTTTCTGCACTATTGTAAGAACTCCAACCTTGAAACTTCTGAATATCGATTTTATGCCTTTGGCTATGAGTGTATCAAATTTGATTAAAATCGGACCACTCCTTCTATAACCCGATTTTTTCGATTATCGATTGTCGATATTTATCTGGGATACCTGGACACAAAACCTAGCTATGAACACTCTCAGACACTTATAGTACAACTGTGTAAATTTTCAAGAAAATCGGTTCAGCCATTTCGGAGTCTACTGGTCACGGACACATACACACAGACACACACACACAGACAAAGTTCCATTTATAAATAAGTTTAGATCATGCCAGATATTTTTACTTTACCTTAGAATATGAATTTTTCATCTTTCTTAGGTTTGGCTCTTAAGTGATTGGCTCATTTCTATTTTATATTCTTATTCACATTTATATGGGTTGATCAGGCAATTCTTTATTGAAGGATCACCTTCATTAAGGATGTTGTAAAGAGTTGCTGCGCTATTGTAAACAACCACGATGCTTAAACACCTCCAAATTATTTTTTATTCAGCAATTGATACGCGTACAATAGCTGCATTACGTCTCGAATGTTCGTTTTCATAGTTCCTGTCTCAGATTCTATACATGGTCTACTAGTTCTCTGATAAGTACTGCTTTTATTGTTAACTCTTCCATTAGATTTTTTAGGATCACTGCTGATTAACACTCTGCCTAAAATGTTGAAGACAACCGATTTAAAATCGATGAGAGAAATATGCCCCACAGTGTATAATTAAGTGTGTACTAAACTTGGAACGGCTTTTTAAACATTTTTTCTATTGAGCATTCATCCTGCGGTTAATAAAAATGATGTCGCTGGTAACTTTGCATATTTGAAATATTTAAAACCATTCTAAGCTTTAAAATATTTTATAACGTAATGACCTATAAAACATAAACGGTGTATAAATTAAAAACGTTAAACCGTTTTAAAGAATGCTTGTTTTATGTTTTTCTTCAAAATATTTTATAGAATTCATATTTTCTCTGTTTTTTAAGTAATTTATTATTTATTTATATCATGGTTTTGATGTATCATACATGAATAAGTTGTAATTTTGTCGGTTTTTAGTTGAATTTTAATCTAAAGCCATAAAGGTGTGAATTTAGCTATTAAATTTAATGTGTCTTCTTTGAAGATCACGCTTAACACTTCTGATTGTTTTCCCTTTCATTTTAGAAGAATATTCAAAACATATATCGATATTTGCTTATAAATCCATGAACACATTTTAAGTAACTAAATTAATCAAAGGATAAAATATTCTATAATACTGACATTATAATAATTCAAAAGATACTACTCAGTAATAATAATATTTTTATAATTTATGAAGAAAATTGTTTACCCACATGTTATTGATAATATTAAATAGAAGTAATTATACTATTTACATTGTTCGGACTATTGTCCACATCTTCGTTGCCATTTGTATGACGTTTTGGCCGTTTTACGCTACGGCCTCCTTCAGGTGCTAGGAATTTTGAACCTGAAAAAAGCCGGGGTGTACAACGGCCGAAAAGCCGTACAAATGGTAACAAAGATGAGGACAATAATCCGAATAATGTAAATAGTGTAAATGCTACTTTAATTATGTTTTCAATGAGAACAAAATTACTGGCTTATCATGTAAATTACAATTACAGTCGCCTTGTTAAGCTTTTATAATTTCAGGAGTTTTAGTTTTGAATTATCTCATAAATTAAAAATGCTATAAAATGCTATCAATTTCCTTATCAATTTTATCTTATTACCCAATTAGGCTTTTGATAAGATGAAAAAGTCTCATGAACGAGATAAAAATATATTTTTGTTACTTTCTTAAGACATGTATACAAATTACAATACATATCCGAACGGTTGGTGCGTAGTTTGGACTTGGGCATTTACAATTTTGATAGCAAACAGAATATCTTTATTGTCATATTTTATTCGTTGGTGTTGTTATGCTGATATCATTATCATTTATCTTAACTCTCTATTTTAAATTTTCAAAAACACTTTGTGAATTGTCCCAAAGGCCAATGCTACGAAGTCAATATGTACTCTCTTATTCTCAGCTGTAAATTTGTATTAACCATACTATACTTGGTAAATATCTATGAACCTGGTTGACATCAAATAAGATAGAAGCATTCATGATCAACGACTTTCTTGATGTTAATAATACAATTAGCACTGAAATATTATCTATATATCCAAAATACAAGAATATGTGGTGAGCTATAATTGCCCACATCCTAAAGCAGAAGAGATGCTTGTATTTTTTAGTTTATTCTTCCTAACCACATTACATCCATCACTAGTTATCATTGTAATTTCTATTCAGTAAAATAATTTATCCTTCCATGTCTGTAAACCACAATTAATTCTCATGAAAGTTATGTCACTCATTCTATACTTAAATGGACGGTGGCGATGAAGAAGGAAAAAGACACAATTTATAATCGAAGTGAAAAAGGAAGAATGGTGGGATTAATAAAAACAATTCTTTTTAGTAGAAAAAGATATGTTTCTTGTCCAAAGATGAAAAAGTGAAAACCTAATATTTGACTCCAATTCTGAAAGCGATTGAAATTAAATTGAAATTTAGGAATAAACAAACAGTTGTAAAGAACATTCGGTCGTTTTACAATTAATAATTAGTCCTTTCTTCACTCTTTCTTTTACTATTTGTTTATCAAGCACAGTTTTAGAACAGATAGATTTAGTACAAAACAATTCATAGTAGTGTACCATCTCATAGTTGAAGCATTTAATTCCATTTTGCATATGTTTGCTTAATTGTATTATATTGTATGTTGAAACAAAATTTATTTCGAAACTTATAAATTATAGCCCACAATACCGTCAAATTTGAGAATCACGACATTTTCGGAGCTTTTGTGTATATCCGTATATCATTTTAAATCCATTAAATTATGGATAGAAAATATGCTTTCCATTTCATGACTTGTCATTCTTTTCTCTAAATTCGCACACATCTGTTTACTATGAATTATTCAATGTATTTTTAACATTTGCTTACTCATCTCGCTTTCCTTTTCAATCTGACTTTCCTTATTATCGCCTATTCCCTCCTGTTTTAAACATAATTGAACTTAAATATTAAACTGAACTTGAATATGTTCATGAAGAGACATGCATAAATCTACATGTATAAAACTAGTTAAATAAAAAGAGTCACTTACCATCACCAACCAAGCATTTGTGATGAGGACTTGATTTTTTTCATCCTAAAATATAAAAGAAATAACGATATCTGAGAATAATAATTCAAGTATTTTCATAGAAAACTTCTCAAATTAATGTTCAGGTTTTTTATAAATTGTTTTTCAAGATCAATAATAAATTGTGCATTCATATATGTGTATATACGGAAGCAAGTATACGGAACGGAGTTCCACATGTGGGAAGTGCGAGAAAAGAAGCTGTGGAGTAGAAGTGGAGTAGAAGTAGAATTTGCGGGCAGCTATGCGCTGTCTCATTCTATCATCATGACAGCTTAGCGTCATTGAAGATTCTCTTACACTTATTACGAGATAAGACAAATAGGCGCCTATTATGGTTAGACGCGTGGCTCTGAAATAGCCGGAAGAATAGGCAATGGCAGTCGAGCAGGCAGTAGAAAACCAGTTGGGCTAATGAGGTTTTGCGTATTGCACGACTGGTGCGTGTGTCGGTTGTCTAGCGTTCAATCAATTCGACTGTTCCCACAAAGGCCTCCTCTCCTACTAATCTTATAGTAGGCAGAAGAGTCCTCTTTAAAGGGAGGACACCACAGCACATTCTCTCTCTCGCTTATATATATATATATATATATATATATATATATATATATATATATATATATATTGCTTATAAACTCCATTATCGCTAATCCAGTTTCGGTCCGATTACAGAAACTAACCAAAGAAATAGCTATTTTGCCAACTTTAAAGCTTGATCTAAATTTCACTTGACTCAGTAGTATATATAAATATGTATCAGTAGTATGTATAAATATTTCAATTTGAATCTTGTTTCTCTGCATAAAAGTATATATTCAGGCTTATACTAAGCTGAATTTTTTTTTATTTCACATCCTCTCGTACACCATCGTCTTAATAATTATTCTTCTATGTGCCTTGTCTTTTCAGGACGTAGGCGATCATGGCTTTCCACGTCTTCTTATCCCTGGTGGCCCTAATAATACGGTCTCATAAATCCATCCATTGCAGCTAGAAAGTCTAACCCAATCCCACTCTCGATCGACACAGGGAGGTATACAATTTTTTTATCATTATGTATATTTGATGCTACAACAAACTCACTGTTGAACTGTGGGATTGTGAGTCAGTTAGCAACACGGTAAGTCGAAAAATAAAACCTACAAAAAGGGCAGAAGAACAATTAACTGCCAGCTAACTAGAAGGGCTGTCTCGAAAGATTACCATGGAGAAGACAACGGGAAATCAAATTATTATCATTCTCAAAAACCATAATGGCCTTGAAATATATATAAAAACCAACGGTGTGAAAAGGGGTTGTCCAAAAAAATAAACTCCTCAACGGGTAAGGACCGATATGGGCAACGGGTGTCACTTGTCCGTCATCCAGCAACTGTTAGAGCCAACGGCGTAAAGAGGACACACTTCCTAGGAGCTGATCCCTTGCCTGTAAAAGAACGACATGAGCAACAGGTGTCACCGGACCATTATCCGGCGACTGTTAGCAATAAGCAAAAAAAATTACTCTAGGAACATGAAATGTCAGAAGGCTGAACAACTGTGGATACCTGGATAATGTCAATCTTTCTACTCTATACTGGACAACGCCAAGACCCAGTGTAAAACCCAAGAAATTTGAATTATCATGGGAGACTTGAATGCCGAGTTAGGTAAGGAGAGGGAAGGAGTAACAGTTGGCAACTTGGAGTAAGAAACCGCAATGACCATTGAAAAAATGTGTCCAGTGATGCAAAATGAATGACCAGATAATAACCAACACCTGGTTTCAAGAATACCCGAGACTATTATGGACATGGAAAAGCCCAGGAGGTGACACGAAAATCAAATCGATTATATAAATATAGTAAGAAGTTTCAGGAATGCAATTTTTCATTGCAAACCTATCCAGGTTCCGTCTGTAGAAGCGATTATCTCCCAGTCATATATAAACTAAGAATGAAACTTCGGAGACTGAAGAAGCTTGGGGCAGAACCCAGAATGTAATACAACAGACTTGTGAACGACTTCAACCTGCAGAAAAAGCACATAGACAGTGTAAAAAACAAATACGAGGAAAAATTTGAAAACGGAAATTCCAAATGGGACAAACTAAACAAAGCGTTAGTAACATCAGTAAACAACATTGACTCAACGGAAAACAGACACAAAAGAAAAAGATGCGATGATAACTGATAATATCCTCAACAGGATGCAAAGAATACAGAAAACAATGCCAAGGCATGAAACGGTATATAGAAAACTACACAAGGCTAAAAAAAAGTGCAGAAATAGAGAGTGAGTACGCTTAATAAAGACACGAAATATTAAAATCCGAAGTGGATGCTGCACTGGCCAACTGAATAGAACCAAAGCAGCTGAACCAGACGGTATTGTAATAGAAATGCTGACAGCCTTAGACGATTTCGCGTAGACAAAATTACAGAAATAATAAATTATAACTACAACAGTGGTAATATACCGGAAGACCTAAGCAGATCGATTTTCATAGCACTGCCTAAGCTAGGCGCAAAGGAATGTTAACTCCACCGAACAATCAGCTTAATAGTTACATAACAAAACTCATCATTTGAATCCTGATGAATAGAGTGCATAGCAGAAACAAACCAACGATAAGAAAAGAACAGTGCAATTTTGTTAAGGACACTGGAACAAGGAATGAGATATTTATGCTTAGAATGTTATCAGAAAGAGCAATACAAATGCAAAAGAAAGTGTACTTGTGTTTTATCGACTACACCAAGGCATTCGATAAAATACGACACAAAGATCTTATAGAGATGCTCGGCAACCTAGACATATTCGGGAAAAACATTCGAGTAATCAAGAATCTCTACTGGCAGCAAACCGCCTGCATACAGGCAGGAAACGAGTTCAGTAGATATACAAAGATAGAAACAGGTGTGAGACAAGGATGTGTCTTCTCACCAGATCTATTCAGTTTATAAGGCGAGAGAATTCTGCGAGCACTAAAGGTTATGCCAGGATTCGTCATTGGCGGCCAGAAATCTGAAGAACATAAAGTACGCAGATTATATAGTGCTGATAGCAGACACGGAAAGAAATTTACAAGACCTCTTATAGAAGGTAGCTAAAGAAAATGGAAAGAAAGAACTGCATACAATCTACAATAAAACTGAATGCATGATCATCAGTAAAAAGAGGAACCCAAAATGCCAACTACAGGCTGGAGATACTAAAATCAAGCAGATACAGAAATTTAAATACCTGGAAAGTACGACACTGAGATCCGAAGGCGAATTGGCATGGCTAAGGATGCATTCCAAAAGCTGAGTAGAGTATTGAGAGACAGGAATGTTTTGCTGGAAAGTACTGTATTTTTATGTGACATGTTTTCTTCAGTATGGCAGTGAATGTTAGAAAATCTCATCAAAGATGATGAAGAGACTTGAAGCAACCGAACTGTGGTTCTACAGAAGGATGCTGAGGTTACCATAGACCGAACATGTGAGCAACGATGAGGTTTTGAAGACTATAGAAACGAAAAAGAAACCAATGCTTATCATCAGGAAAAGACAGCTGAAGTTCCTGTCATTTGTAATGAAAAGGGTGTGCTTAAAGAAGCTGATACTCACAGGGAAAGAGAGGCAGGGTAAAATCAATGCGTAACATACTTGATGGGCAATGGATGACAGAGTGAAGTTTGGGAAGGATAATAGTAGAAAGTGTTAAGAGCTATTAGGGAGATCTGGAAGGCCATGATCGCCTACGTCTTGAAGGGACACAGCGCATAGATGAAGAAAGAAAAGAAGAAGAAGCTATTCTTCTCCCTTCAGCATTCTCCCTCCTATCTAGATTGCAGTACAATGGATAGCATTTCTGACAAAATAGAAAAGATTCTCCCTTTACTCTCATCTACATTTTTGTGTTTAGTGATGTTAATGATCAACATAAACATTCTAATATTACTGACATTGCCTGTATCCTAACATTCATTTTTTGCGCTACTCAGCCTCTATAAAAATACTGGATTTCCCTACTCGTTCCCCTAACAAAGCTGATCAATATGTTTCTTTCCTATTGTTGAGGTTCGTAACACTCTTGGCAATTCGGATTACACTTTAGTATCTATTGGTATTTCTTTTGAGTCATCCATTAGACAGGAACCTCTTATATACTTCTTATACCTTCTGGTACTAACATGTTGACAGGGATTCACATCGAGTGTTTCTTCGTGAATTCCATTGAATTTATATTTTTAACCTTCCTATTGAAAAATGTGCTAGTAAACTTTCTTCTAGTGTCAAAGCCGGAAATACCAGGTGGAATACAAATCCTCTTCCTGGTTCATACTCCCATATTCTGTTTATTCCAGTGTGACAGGTACGTTCACAAAAAACGTCTATTGGTGGCTGCGATGTAAATGTAAACATGTCCTCGAAGCGGATAAGGCTTTGTTTGACGATAGAATGAAGCACCGTATAGCCTGTAACAATTTGACTCACGTAAGTACTTGTGACTCTGTAATATATTAAGTAATATTCCTCCTTTTCTCACTCAGTTTGAGGTATTAAGATTTTCTGCTGATTGTTTGCCCGTACATGCTCTACAAACTCTATTCTTGACTCATTTAGAGCATTTCGGTTTGATTTTCCTCGTGGAACTGTGTCTATGCTAAGTGATATGCATAGAACTCTTTCTATAGTTTATGCTAACATCTCTAACCTGAATCCCCACAAAAATACATCACTGCCTATTGTTTGTTGCTTGTTGGACAGTTGTCTCAGTCTTTAAGAACTCAGGTGAACCGTTTGACCCCTTTGAGCTATCGAACTTAGCCTTCTACCGCTTTTGGGTAAACTACTCGAGGCCCTAATCAACTCTATTAGTTGAGCTTCACACATCACAAGGACTTCTTTCAGACAAGCATTATGGATTTAGCTTCTCAGCTTTCGCTCTCAACTTGGTATCTATGCTGGAGACACAATTATTTACCCCTGTCTTGATAATAAGACTAATCAGTTCGATGAGGTGGAATTTGCAGGTTTTCTAAAAAGATTTACTACAGTTTGTTATTAACTCGGACAAGGAATAGGCTGTTTATTTTAATTCTTCCAGACTGAAACATCCCTGTATTAATCTTCTGAATAAACCCTTCTTGCCCTCCATCAGCATGTCTGATGGTAGCCTCTCTGCTGATTGAAGTGGGAAGACTATATTGAATCCATTGCTAGGTCTGCTGCAAAGAAAATCGATTTATCTTGTCATATTAGACAATTTTTCTCTTCAGAATCTATATTGCATATTTATAAGTCTACTATTCGTCCATGCCTTGAATATTGCTATCATATCATGTCCGGTGATCCTGTTATATATTTAGACATTATTTATAAAATCCAAAGAAAAATGATCAATAATCCTGACCTGGCGTCTTGGCTTCAGTCACGTTTCCACCACCATAAAATAACTTCCTTTTGCCTTTTCTATAAATATTTTCATGTTAATTGTTCTGATAAACTCTTCGCTATGATAATAAGACTTTATGAATTTAAGTGAAGTACTGGATCGGCGGCAAGCTCACATTAATTCACAGTTGTATTGGCTAGATGTAACCATAAGTTCTATGTTAACAGCTTCTTTTCTTGAACTTTTCCTTTGTGTAACTCTCTTCCGGTTTCAAGCTTTCCCGCCAACTTTGATTTTCAAAAATCTAAATGCAATGTCAGTCTTAATTATTCTTTTGTTCTTTTTGCTCGTAAATGATTCTCCATAATATTAGTGATTTTACTACCTTGCTTGGGATGATATGATCAGAAAGAAATTACTTTAGGCTCCAATATTGCTTCCTTTCTCAATTTTTAATGATGCCTCCAAATGTTTACTTTAAACTTAGAAGTTCATTTTAAAATAACGGAGTCTTTAACTGCTTTACATAATTTATCATTCACTAGCTGTATTGCCCGGTGTTGCTCGGGGTTTTTTATTGGTTATGTTGAAGTGGTAAGGTCAAGTGCTTATTCAAAAAGTTCGACTATGAGATTGCCGTGGCGCGTAAGTTAAAAATTGCGAAGTAAGTGTTGTTTTTTGCTGTATTTGTAAAATGGGATTCATATTCAGTCAGTTTTGCCAATAAACTGGTATGATGTATGCACAATTGGAAGAACGGGGGCGGGAGTTACGGGAGACTGTAATGTGAAGCGGTGACGTTGTTACGCAGAAGTGGATGCATTGTCTCTACAACATCCGGGGGTTGGCACCTTGTAGAAAACGTGAAATTGTTATGGCTTATAATAAAGTAGTAGTTACAAAAAAGACCCTGTTTTGTTGAAATACAACTAAGCATTTCGGAGAAATAAACAATCGCAAAATGCAACATTTTCCATTCCTTTTTGCCGCATCCTGCGTGTCAACTTAAATCAGACCTTGATCTACCAGTTACTCGATTTTGGTTGAGATTGAGTGAAGCGTCTTGGGAAAATGCATAAAACTGCGCAAAATTATGTTTCTCGTTGTTTTTTTTACAAATTATGTACACTAATTCGATTTGTTTTTGTGTTCGGACCTTGATCTACAAGTTACCAGATTTTGGTTGAATTAGCATGAGGTCTCAGAGGAGAAGAGTTTGTAAATTATAAGCGTTCTGGTGATTTCTGCCGTACTCTGTAAATCGATTCGAAAAAACTTTGCTTGCATTAAAAGTTAATGTCATGAACGACAAGTAATCCAATTTTGGTTGAAATCGGACCAAGTATTTCGGAGGAGTAGGGTTAATAAGACACACAAACAGACATATTAACATATATATATATATATATATATATATATACATATATATAGTCATCAGCAGACAGATCTGTTTCAAAACTCATCAGTACGGGTTAGACATCCGATTGCTTCTAGCTAAGATTGAAACTCGACCGAATTGACATTAGTCGGTGATTCTACCTCTGAGCTATGGATCTTGGCGTGTTATATATGATGTAAACACACGTTGAAGTGAAGATTAGTAATAAATTTCCAGTGTAACTTTCTGAGATATAAAAGTTAGCATTATCATGCACCGATTTATTTAGACTGTTGCAGCTCTTCTATCCGCCAGTCTTTTCGAGTGTATGTATTTGATAATTCTCTTGGTATATCGAGTAGAAACTTTAATGCAATTAACAGATATATTCTGTTTTTATTCCGCTCTCCATGCTAAGGAATATATCGTATTAGTTCATTATTGTGTTACTTTATTCTCTGCTGTAATTATGGAGCATTAAAACTGTGTTCTTTGCCATTTAAAGACTTCCATATGATGTTCAACTCTATGCTCAGTCTACTGTTGTGTTTATTCAAGTCTAGTTCGTGTAGATATTCTTTCAGTCGCCTTATTCTCCAGTATTGCTGTAACAATAGAACGTTTTTACAGATTCACATGCTGACGATATAATAACTTGAATGATTTTAATTTTGTCATAATTTATTATGCAGCAAGAAACACATATTTTCTTACTAAAATGTGTTTCGATGTCAGCTGACTAATAATTTGTACATTACTGCCAAAATAATCTTTCTTATTATTTTTTGTATTAGATATTTTCTCTTACTAAAAGAATTGCATTTAAATATTACGTCCATTAATTTTAAATAAATTTACTCGTTGGAGTTATGTTCTGTATTGCCTTATCTACTTTTTTTTATTTATATTCCACTTGAATTGAGAGTCTATCCGCAGACTGCGACGTTCCAATGTTCTTTCAGCCGTTTGAAGGCGAGTATTTCTATGTTGATATTCCCCGCTATGAAATCTTATACAAGAAGTTCTTAATCATTTTCTTATCTACTAGAGGCTTTTCTCTCGTTAGAGATCTCAGAAGAGTGAAACACATTTTGAATATTCTCCTTATACTGTTAAGAGCGCAGTTGCTCTGGATCATTTCCGGCGACATGACCGTGACTATTTCTAAACTATTTTCATCCACCCTTCTACGTCTGCTCGTGGAAGCCAATGTTATTCTTGCAGGGTAGTTGTTACTCTGAACGTTGCTGTTAATATTGATAACGTCTTGATGGTATATATCTGGGTTACCACGTATAACTATGACCCGATGTGTAAACATCGAATAATTCCTTTCTTCACACTGTATGAATGGTAGGTATTGAAAAATCAGATATTGTTAAGTGAATGCTAACTAATGTTATAAACATATAGTAATACTCTGCTCAAATTACAAGTGCATCTTTTTCCAATGTAGACTCTCCTGAAAGTCTTATTTTCACATGGTCCTACAGTACTTGTACATCTTCCTGGTGTAACTAAAGTGTTTTAACCAGATAACATCAGCCATGACATTCTTGAAGCTAAATCTTTGAGGTGTTCCACGTACACTGCATCTCACATTAATATCCACTTCCTGTTTTATCGATATATAAAATAAATATTTATAAGAATGTAAAGGCGTATATAAGTACAGTTAATTTCAGTGAACAAATTGGTATTTTCAAGAATAATTTAATTGTTGCTGAGAAGTGGGATTTCCTTTGTATATTTTCATTAGAATGAAATTTATATATAAATGTTAAGTTCCTATTTTTATTAGTCACTTATTTAAAAAATTCATAATTACCTTATTCATAGAGATAGTTTTCATAAGATACTTTCATAATGATCAGATTTTTGTAGATGAACGAAAATTTTGCATTAGTTTAAAAAACTAGTCTTGTAAAAAAAATAGCAACCTTAGACAGATACAAGCTTTAAAATAGTTTGTTATTTATAAAAAAAAATCAGATTCCAGCAAAATAAATTAAAGCGCTTTTAATTTTTGTATAGAAATGCATATAAAACTTCTCAATGCGAATACATAAAGCCACCAATTTTAAGTTACATCCTTTAATTAAAAACACTTTTTTTAAAAATTCCACTCCAGAATGAAGATTCAATTGAGAAGAATTACTGTTTGAATTTTGAAAATTTTCAGATTAAATAATTTTATAAATTCTGCGTAAATCTCGGGAACTCCTTCACTACAATGCCAGTTAAACATAGCAATGTTTAAAAAGTTTAACTGGAAGTCAAACCTAGGACTATTTTGAAAGTTCTTTCAGAGGTAGTTCTCTGCCAGTTTTAATACTTTGTTGAATTTCTAATGGATTTCTCAACTTTCACTAAATTTAAACTTAGTAATTTTTTTAATAGGAGAAAACTTGGTAATTTTTTAATAGGTTTTTCTATCGCCCAGTCCATAATCATTCCTCTTCTCTTGAACAGGAAGAGAGGCTCATTCCTTGTCTCCTGTCTAATGTTAATTGTCGATCACATTATATTTAATGGAAGCTTTTCTGGTGTAGTAAACTAGCTGGTGAGAAAATATGTAAACTTTTCAAGAAGGGGATCTTGGGACTAACACAAGTTAAAACATTATAGCTAACAGGTTCATTCATAATCCTTTCCCTTCCCCTTTAGTCAGCCGATTCAAATGAATTTTCAGAACATGTGTCAATTCCCGTCTAGTTTCCTGTCAATTTCAATAAAAGTAATTACATCTCAATTGTAAACTTTTTCTCTCGCTCGCTCTCTCTCTCTCTATCTCTCACACACATACACATACACACACATACAAACACACATACACAAATAGAATAAGTAACCTACCTCCGTATACCCTCAGCGTAAAGACTATGTTTCTGATACTAACTCCAATGAGAGTAAGGGATGCACATGCACCACTGAGAATCATTTGTTACCACCTTTTCTCAGTGGGTCTTTTAGTCCTCATGTATATGAACAAGCTAGGTTTCTGTCCGATACAATGTTTCTGACAGAATGTGGAATTCTGTTGCCCTGATTTCTAGGCGGATGAGACACATATACTCAAAGTATCGCACCTGAATCTTTCCTGGATTATTTTCCCCTCACTAAACGTTCTGGGGGTAAACGTCTCTTGAGTTTTGATGTTATCTGCCTCATAGTCAGGGATCCAAACATTTGGGTAACTTCGAAGGAGGCTATCCTATCAGCAGCTGTATAATACCAGTTCTATTGTACGGCCAATGTGTGAATGCTTTCTGGACCGTCTCCGGTGTGGCCCCTCGATGCCATGATAAGGAGAATCACTGGGCGAGTCAACCCGGGTTATTTGCGTGTGTATAGCCAATGGATGTCTCTGTTTCACTGCCTAATAGTCATCCACCAAACCAACCAAAACAAACATGAAAGCAATGAAATTCAAAACGAACAAAACAAACACCCAATGTCTAAAAAATAAAGAGACTCCAGATATAAGGGGTCTATTATCCGACTTTCCAGAACTGGAACTTCAATGCCTCAGTCCTACTGCAGATGCTCACAATCTCGGAATACTCACCAAAATACGACCACTTAAATCGTCACGGTCATGGGCTCGGTACTTATACCAAAGACGGGTTTTCCTGTGGCAGGAACACAACAAACGAAGACCGTAATCACCAGTGCATATGTTTCCGCGTAGCACTAACCGATAGTATCACATTCGTTTTTTCTCTGTATTGTCCCCAGAAATGGTAATCTTCGATCAAATATCAGAGAGGATTGACAATATCCGCACCGAACTTCCCTCCGCCAACTTTCACATATGCCGTGATTTCAATGTTCACCACAAAGAGAAGTTAGTCCAAAACTGATATAGGAAGGCAGCTATTGCAAAACCTTCTTCGTCGCTTATGAACTAACAGATGCGACAGGACAGCAAGCGAACATCTCCGACCTTTTCCTAACATTCTGTCGTGACAAATGCTCAGCAAAAGTTTTAACTCCTACTGGCACATCAAATCATTTCCTAGTCAGTGTCCAGATTGAGTCCAAACCAATAACATCTTCCGATTTCCAGAGAACAATTTTTTGCAACGCGAAGGCAGATTGGAATATATGACTGAAGCTTCTCTCTCAGCCTGCTTTAAACATGCTACCCCTAAAACTGCTTCTCTAACTTATGAATAGATTCTCTTTAGAATGAAAAATTATTACCTCTCCCCACCCACAAAAAAATTCAGCAAAAACCAAACTGTCAGCTCTGGTTCACCCCTGAAAGCCCTGCTGCAGACATAGCTTACTGGAACCACTCATTCTAAATTTATCGCAAGGACCGGTGTAGTCTCATCCTTACTTCTTTCAGAACCGCCCATAATCACTGTACAAGTGTTCTGGTAAACGCAAAGTGCAGATCAGTACTGTCCAAGTTAAGATTGAAAAGAAACAAATTGAATCTTGTGAATTCTAGAAGCTCACCATCCAAATTATGAACAGGAGAATTGCGGCTGTTCTCACTACTATAAATGTCTCATTCAACAAAGGTCATTAACTCATTTCACTGAGCAAAATCTCAGTAATATACTCATTTCATTAAATGAAGTCTCTAAAATACTCGATTCCCAAAAAGCTACTGGTCCAGATAATATTCCCATAAGAATATCAGCCCATAATTTTACCTGATTATATCAAAGTTATTTAACCGTTACTTGAATGAGAAACAGACATGTGAAAGGTGGCAAGCCGGTCTACAAGCACGCGGGCAACCGACTCTCTTCTTCCAACTACATACCCATTAATCTGCTCAGTATCATCAGTAAGCTTTTTGAAGCCGTTATCGTCGAGCGTCAGAATAAGGACAATCTTACGTGCGACCAGCAATATGGATTTCGATCAGCCCAATCCACGGCTAACATCCTAACTACCATTACACACAGTGAGGCCCTTGAGAACACACATACAGCCAGGACCACAGCATTTCAAATGCATTAGACAGTGTGTGGCATAAAGTTTCGCTACACAAACACTTCAGCAATGGATTCTCTGGAAGCGTTTTCTCTATTATAAAATCCTTCCAAACTGGTAGATCCCTGAAGATAGTTATTAACGGTCCATCTTCCAAATCCCTGGCGATAAACACAGACGATCAGAGATTTTCCAGTTTGGAAAAACAGTCTAAATTGTATTCAATGATTCTAAAACAAAACTGGACATATTCCATCAACGCCGATCAGATCCCGAACTACCACCAGTCACGATGAATAGATGTCCTCTTGAAAGAATACTGGATCTCAGGCTTACACCTGATCTCAAGTGGAATTCTTATATAAGATCCATCGCTAAAGATAAGAGTAAAATGATCGGTTCATTGTACCGCGGTAGTAAGTACCTTATTCCCCATCTATCCTCTAACTTTATAAGAGCCAGATAAGGCCGAAAATGGAATACTGTTGCCATATTTGGGAAGGAGTTACCCAGACATCACATTTTGCTCTTGATAGAATTCAAAGGCTTTGACGAGTTCTTGTTGAGAAGAATTATTTTTCGCAGTCCAACCTCTTTCTCACTGGCGGTATGAGGCGAGTCTCTCACTGATCTGTCGCTACTCCTATGAAAAGTGGTCGGACGAACTACATCGCCTGATTTCACCAGGTCTGACCTTCATGGCTAGGACCCGCTATGCCCTGACATAGTAGCAAACCACTCACACGTTATATGTATTCCATCGGCGAGAAGTTTCACTCAAACTGTTTTATCCGCGAACCACTGCCGTATGGAACATACTCACAAGAAGACGTTTCCTCAGTCACTACATTCTTAGCCTATTCTAATTTAGTCAACATTCATCTTCTCCGCCTATCTATATAAACTACCCCTAACGTAAATTTCCAACTCAAGAGGCCCTCAGGCCTTGTACAAGGTGATCTATACTACAAAAAACTAAACGAAGTCTATGAACACCGGAATATTTATAACCATTTCTTGACAAATTAACTATTTTTGCCATTTACTGAATATAGTTCATCAAACTGCTATACACATTTGATTCAAACGTTGAATTTTGTCGACTGGATACTTTTTGTGTAGTAAAATCGTATAGGAATACCTGAATCCCATCAGTTTTCTTCGTTTTCAGAATAATTTTTTATTAAAAAAGAATTACCTTGCGAATCAGCATTCTTTCTGTCATGGGATATGATAGACAGTAATGAGAATGTAAAACTTGTTCATCTGTCATTTGGACAAGTCACAGACGGTATCCTGAAGGAATACTGAATCCAAAATTGGAATATCAATTTTATTATATCTCCTCGAAGTATTTATGACTACAAATCTAATTTGACAAGTTCAATCTTCATTGTAGTGTTTTCATGAGAAAAAATGCGAATGAATTCTGCAAATACTGAAATCCATTAATTGCTCTTTACACATTAACTGTAAAGAGTGACAACAATCTCAGTTCTTTGTCTTTTAAATGATCTCCAGTGATGTGTTTGCTCGTTTTACTCTATTTCTTCATATAGTCTTATTTTCTCTCACATACAAATTTTATTCACACATAATTTAGCCGAAACAATTTATCACAACGTAGTTATTTTTAATACTTGAAATAATTAGAAATTTCACACCAGTTTCATTTGTTTGTTGCAATGTGATTTTATTACCTTATACATTCAGTTAAAACTGGCGAAGAAGATTTCAAGTTTAAATTAGGTTTCTATATTTATAAAATGAATTCTCATTTTCACTATTTTTTTCAACATTTTATCATTAACAAAACGAAAATATGCCATTTTAAGTTAAATTTTGTTAAATTTTAGTGCCGGAAACCAGCTTTACAAGTATAAAATTGCAAAATTATAACAATTTATAGATTCATCGCACAACCACACGCAAATATTTATTTATATTATTATACTTTATTCTAGACGATATGAATCAATTTTAATCATTTAGTTGATAGAAATAAAATCTATCTATCTATCTATCTATCTATCTATCTATCTATCTATCTATCTATCTATCTATCTATCTATCTATCTATTGTAGGATACAAATCCTATATCATCCAACAGTTAACTAAAACAGACAAAGTAAAATTGCACACCCGCAAAATCGGATTCAAATGACTAAAATATTTTGGAAAAACCCAGACCACGGCAAACTCAACAAGTCAGTGTGAAAAGCCAAATTCTGGATCTTAACTGGACAGGAAATCGAAAACTGATATATGACATCAGTCAATTTTTTTTTCACACCTAAAGAAGAAAATGCCTCCCGGAGCCGGTCACATGACGATAATACACTATTTAACCACATTCCGTGACCGGTCAAAATGATTCCAGCAAAGGAGCGTTTAGCTGACGGATCTTGTGGCAATGTAACAAACGAAATTTCAAGAAGCCGACTCGGACGTTATGGCGCGTCACAGATTCGACCTTTCCTGCCAATTTTCTTTTCTTCTTTATTACTCCACGCCACCAAAGAAAACAACAACAACAACAACAACACGACAGACTAAGTAAAATTTCTTTATTTGTTTTACTTTCTTTCTTACCCTGTTGCCAATCTACCGAAAAAGGGGGAAGAACAGAAGAACAGATTCTGCTACTATCCACCAGGAACTCTAAACTTCTGTGGGACATGTTAGATACTTACATTTCTCTCTGAACATTTTTAACTATAAAACTACATGCATTTTCTCTATAAACATTTTCTTCTCACAAATATGTTAACGAAATTTCACTAATATTTTTCTTCTTACAATTTTGTTATTCTGTTAATAAAAGTTTACTTTAATGTAGACACGAAATATTTTATCCCTCCACATTTCAACATCCAACCTTCAACCTTCTAATATTTAAATTGTGGGGCTTTGGACGTGCTTGGCACAAGGACAATTTACCAAGCATCACCGAGACCCATACAATATCTATCTATCTATCTATCTATCTATCTATCTATCTATCTAGATAGATAGATAGATAGATAGATAGATAGATAGATTTTATAATCTTGAAATGGTATTCTTCATCCGAATTAATATTATAGTTTTCATTATATTTGTAAATAAGTTCTGTTATAAACGTTCCCCAAAATTGCAGACTGCAGCGAGGAAAGAGACTTAAAACGTCAAAAAGTTGCTAATACCATTATTATTAATGTAGTTGTTACACTACTACTACTATTGCTAATAATAATAATAATAGTAATAATAATTGTAAACATTGTTAACAGACAGATCACAAGAAAACATACCAGATTTATGTCTTTTATTAAACTATTTTAGCAGCTTCTGAAAAAACTTAATGTCAAGTCAAATAAAAGATTAAGCAAAAGTCAAAAAAGCCCACTTGGAAGGAAAAATTAAAGCAAGAAATTGTGGACATCAGATGTGTATTATCGATATGAGATGACGTTTAAAGAAATTCAAATATTCAACATTTTCAAATGCTTCAAAAAAGCAATAAGATCAAGTGGAAATATAAAATTAAAGAAGAAGAAACCTATAAGCACCTAGGACTCAGCTAAGCAGATGAAATACAGTATGCCAAAATGAAGGAGAAACTAAGAGAAATACTGCAGGATGTGCGTCTAGTGTTAAATACCAAGCTGAATTCACAATACAGAATATCATCCATAAACACTCTGGCTTTCCCTGTGGTGCAATACAATTTCAAAACCTTATTTGGAACATTAAGTGAATGGATTACTAAATGATAAAGCTTATTACTTGCCACTGCATTCATCCTTCCACAGATGATGTTGATAGTCTGTATAAGCCCAGATCCAAAGGAAGAAGAGGGTTATTTCTAATAGAACTTTCTTACAAAACCACAACAACTGGTCTTTAAATATATTTGGAAACTACAGAGGACTGGATGATTATTTGTGTCAAAGAAGATGAAAAAATTAAAAAACTGTATTTGTCTATATTTCTCAGATGTAGCATTTACACTATTTACATTATTCGGACTATTATCCTCATCTTTGTTGCAATTTGTACGATGTTTAAGCCGTAGTACGCTCCTTAGGGTTAAAAGTTGAAACCGAAGCTTGTATTCTTGCTGCACATGACCAATGTTTACTTACTAGAAATTACCAATATAATGAAAAATTATATACTTATACTAAACATTTGTACCCAAATCGCATAAATGATAAATATCCAGAAATGATAAATAATAAATGAAACAATTGACCATCTTATATCAGGCTGTACAGTGTTAACACCCACTGAATATAAACTTGGCATGATAGAATTTACAGGAAGAAACCTGCAATAAACTGGTATGAACTTCACCAAGACCCGGTTATAAAGATAGAACCTGTAACAATTTTGTGAGACGTTGCAATACACACGGACAGAACAATCAAAGCTAATCACCCATCGTGAACAAAGACAATAAAAACAATAAGTACTTTCTTAATGACGAGGCTCTCTTTGCAGATTGCAATATATCGTTGAAAATCTTTTAAAAAATTATCAAAACAGAAGGAGCTTGTATTAAAAATCTCAAAAATGAGGCATATGAGAACATCAATAATTCCAGTTTTAGTTGGATTATTCGGATTGACTGAAAAAGTTTCCGATAGACACACCGAAGGGATTGCTGGTAGCACATGCTTTAAAGAAATACAAAATATGTACTTCCAAGAACATCTCACACATTATGGAAGTTTTATATGTGTATGGATGGTGGTAACGTCTCTTCATTTTGATGGTACCAGGTTGGTAGTTCTCTGGTTGCTGCTTGTGTAATATTAGGGGTTTTGATGGGGAGGGTACAAAAATGATCAGTGGAAAATGTTATGAAGTCATTTATTATCTTAGGTTAGGACCCGGAAGAAAACGTGTATAAAACAAAAATTAAAGGAAATAATAATAATAATAATAATAATAATAATAATAATAATAATAATAATAATAATAATAAAAAGAAAGAAAAAAATATTCAATAATAAAAGAAGGCAGTAAATACAAACAAGATTTACAGTTAGTAGATTCTGTAGAAAAGCAAAACAGAAGCCAAGAACCAAATATTGCGACAAAAAAATATGAAAATGAAAGCCAAAGATAAAGCTCTTGAAAAGATGAAACAGCGCTGGCAAGACAAACCTCTGCATGGCCAATATCCAGTACGTGCCAATAAATCCAATGTTGACAAAGTTAATACTCATCGATGGTTACGTGCATCTGGATTAAAGTCTGAAACTGAAGGATTTATACTTGCAGCACAAGACCAAAGTCTTTTCACGAGAAACTTTCAGGCAAATATTATGCATAATAATATGGATCCAAAATGCAGGTTTTGTGATAAACACCAAGAAACAATAGACCACCTAATCTCAAGCTGTTCTGTGCTTGCCCCAAACGAATATAAAAATCGCCACGATAGAGTTGGGCAATATTTACATTGGACAATGTGCAAACATTATGGAAAAGCTGTAAACAAACACTGGTATGAACATCATCCAGCACCGGTTACAGAAATAGAAGATGTAACCATTCTATGGGATTACACCATCTACACAGACAGAAAAATTGAAGCAAACAAGTCAGACATTATTGTTAAAAACCAGAAGGAGAAAACTTGTCTATTAATTGATATGGCTTGTCCAGCGGATTGTAACATACCAACCAAGGAATTTGAAAATATAAAAAATATAAAGACCTAGAAATTGAAATAGAAAAAATGTGGAAATTGAAAACAAGAGTTGTGCCAGTGATAGTAGGTATACTTAGAATGATAAAAAATGGAACAAAACAACACATTGAAAGAATCCATGGAAACCCCAGCTTAAGATATATACAAAAAATTGTCTTATTAAGTACAGCCACAACACTAAGGAAAACTTTATCTATGTAACGCTAGGGATGATATGAAAGATAGAAAAACATGAAATGGGGCCATAACAACACGCCACGACCTACCTTAGGTCTCCCCGTAGACTTGGTTGGTAGCGAAACCACAGCAGAAATCGAAATATGATGAAAAATGACATAACAATAATAATAAAATATTCAATAGTAAAAGAAGTCAGTAAATACAAACAAGATTTACATTTAGTAGATTCTGTAGAAAAGCAAAACAGAAGCCAAGAACCGACTGTTGCGGCAAAAAATATGAAAATGAAAGCCAAAGATAAAGCTCTTGAACAGATGAAACAACGCTGGCAAGACAAACCTCTGCATGGCCAATATCCAGAACCTGCTAATAAATCTAATGTTGATAAAGTTAATACTCATCGATGGTTACGTGCATCTGGATTAAAGTCTGAGACTGAAGGCTTTATTCTTGCAGCGCAAGACCAACGTCTTTTCACTAGGAACTTTCAGGCAAATATTATACAGAATAATGTTGATCCAAAATGCAGGTTCTGTGATAAATACCAAGAAACAATAAACCATCTAATCTTGGGATGTTCTGTGCTTGCCCCAAATGAATACAGAAATCGCCACGATAGAGTGGGACAATATTTACATTGGACAATGTGCAAACACTATGGAAATCTGTAAACAAACACTGGTATAAACATCACCCAGCACCGGTTAGAGAAATAGAAGATGTCACTATTCTATGGGATTACACCATCTACACAGACAGAAAAATTGAAGCCTTATTGTTAAAAACCAGAAAGAGAAAACTTGCCTATTAATTGATATGGCTTGTCAGCGGATTGTAACATAGCAACCAAGGAATTCGAAAATCTGTCAAAATATAAAAACCTGGAAATTAAAATAGAAAAAATGTGGAAATTGAAAACAAGAGTTGTGCCAGTGATAGTAAGTGCACTTGGAATGATAATAAATGGAACAAAACAACACATTGAAAGTATCTCTGGAAACCCAGCTTAAGAGATATGCAAAAAATTGTCTTATTAAGTACAACCCACACATTAAGGAGGACTTTGTCTATGGGACACTAGAGATGATAGGGGAGACAGAAAAAAAACATGAAATGGAGCCATAACAACACGCCACGACTTGCTTTCGTGCGACCATAGCAGAAATCGAAATATGATGAAAGATGAATAATAATAATAATATAGAAAACAACCCTTTACCTCAATCATATAAATGGAACCTATAAGTCTGGTGAAATGAACATGAAAAGAGGTATATTTCAAGGTGATCTTAGTCTCCTTACTATTTTGCATATCATTAATAACATTAACTAGTCAACTTAACAAGACCGAATGTGGTTATAAAATAGCTCAAATGAAAATAAGCCATCTATTTTACATGGATGACGTAAAGTTGTATGCTAAGAGTGATAATGAGCTGGAGGGTCTTCTACAAACTGTAAAATGCTTCAGCGAAGACACTGGAATGAAATTCAATTTGAATAAATGTGCTAAAGCTACGGTTCTACGAGGATCGCTGCAACAAACAACCTCAATTAGCATAGACCCTAAAGATTTAGAGCCAGAAGAAGCATATAAATATTTAGGTGTAAATGAGAGTGAAAACATTCACCATAAAAAATGAAAGGTATAGTACGTAATGAGTACTATAGAAGGCTAAAAAAATGTTAAAAACTGAATTGACTTCTCTGAACAGAATTATGGCCATTAATAGCCTTGCCATCCCGGTGGTACAATATAGTTTCAACATCTTGAACTGGACTCTAAGCATAAGATGCATCATCCAAAAGTATGTATAGACGGTCTGATGTAGACCGTCTATACATACCCCGTAAAGAAGGTGGAAGAGGTCTTATTCAGCTAGAATTGTCATACAAGACAACAACTATTGGCTTAATAACATACATAGAAACAACAAAGGACAGGATAATACAATTAGTCAAACAACGTGAAAACGGAAAGAAAAAATATTCAATAATGAAACAAGGCAGTTAATACAAACAAGATTTACATTTAGTAGATTCTGTAGAAAAGCAAAATAGAAGCCAAGAACCAACTATTGCGGCAAAACATATGAAAAGAAAGCCAAAGATAAAGCTCTTGAACAAATGAAACAACGCTGGCAAGACAAGCCTCTGCATGGTCAATATCCCCAACGTGCTAATAAATCCAATGTTGATAAAGTTAATACTCATCTATGGTTGCGTGCATCTGCTAGACTTTAGTCTAGCAACCAGTTTTCGGAAAACTATCAAAAACTATCAAAATATAAAGGCCTGGGAATTGAAATAGAAAAAAATGTGAAAAATGAAGCAAAGAATCGTGCCAGTGATAGCAGGTGCACTTGGAATGATAAAAAATAGAACAAAACAACAAATTGAAAGTATCTCCGGACAAAAAATTGTCTTGTTAAGTATAGCCCACACACTAAGGAGCACTTTGTTTATGTAACTCTGGGGATGTTATAAAAAAAACATGAAATTGTGCCATAACAACACACCACGATCTCCCACCGACTTGGTAGGTACTGCGACCATCGCAGAAATCGAATTATTATGAACAATGACAACAAAATAATAATAGATGCTTTGGTGATTATATCAGATCGAAAATTATATCAATTCAATAAATAGATATCTCTTAGCTTAGTCCTGTCAAAGGCCATATTTTGGAGACTTTCCTAAGAATCAAATTTACTTAGAATATGTAAACTTTTATCGAATTTAGAGCATTATATTTACGTTGTAATTTTTCAGAGATACTTAATATCGATATTACATGATTTTTTCTTTCTGTCAAAAACAATAATATGTTTATACCCAATCTAAAGAAATGTCTGCTTCTTCACTTCTATCAATCAGATAGAAATGCTTGACAAGCAATTTAATTACTAGTGATATTATGGCTGTATAGCTGTATTGTGCATGATATGTGTAACAGAATTATTATTGTTAATAGTAATAATAATAATACTTGAGAAAGTTCACGATTTAAGAAAAGGCACTGCTTGACAATGCACAGCAATACAGAATATCTGTATTCTTTAAGTATTTTTTAAAAACTTTCATGTATAAAAATATATAAATCTATGAAAAGAAAATGGTAGGTTTTTGTACAAACGTTAGTCGTCTTGTAATGGAAAACAGTTGTACTGGTCATGAACGCGATAAAACGAATTAAAAACAGCTAGCGTAAAGGCATTCAGATGAAACCTGCTAAATATGATGGCGATCGGTTATTAAGAGAAATTAATCAAACATCTTAGTATGAAATTTATGGAACTCTCTTGTCATTCTGTTAATTCCCCCGGGGCGGGAAGTTATTAGTTCGCATACATAACTATTCTCATGCATTTTAAGTGTCAAAAAGTCGGTAGATTATGAATATTTTTCAGAATGTGCCCCTGAAGATGTTTACTTAATTCACAGTCGTTTGTAATAAACTGTTCTATTGCAAACATTTTACAAACAACGTTTGCACAAAGAATTAAAATTTTAGAAATTTTATATGCGTTTATACTTGAAATATAGCTTTTTAAATATAACTGGAAGACAAGAAAATACTTGAATATTGTTGAAAATTATCAAGCACCGTGTCTTTTCTTTTCTTTTGTTTTTCTTTTCTTAAATCGTGTTCTTCTCTTAACTGTGGAAAATATTGAAAGAGTTACGTCAATCATTTTGTTTGTTATTATTAAAAATTATATATATATAACTGATTATTATAATTATTGCTAATAAAAATAAAATTAATAATTATATTTATATGAACACTAAAGTAGGGAAGGAGAGAGAAGGTGAAATAATTTACACATTTAGACTAGGAGCCCGTAATGAACGTGAAGAAAATGTATCTAGTTGACGAGAAACGAGAAAGTAATAACCAACACCTGGCTTCAAGAAAAGTAAAATAGCTTATGAAGATGAATAGTCCAGGAGGATAAACCAAAAGCCAAACTAACTATATAACAATTAATAGCATATTTAAGAATGAAGTTTTACCCTGTAAAACATACTTAAGTGTCAGTTGTGGGAGATAACGCCTTTCAGTGACATACTGACTTAGATTGAAACTACAAAAGCTGAAAAGAACCAAAGCGATGAAAGCAGATGCAAAGTACTTCATTTTTTTAATCAAATCACCCCAAGTATGTAGTGCGTAGAGGGTTACAGTGAAAGAAAAATCAGAAGATGTCAAAGAAAAGATAAAAGATGGATGGGATTCAGTCCGCTTGTTGATAACAGTTAGATATTCTGTCGGTAGGAGATTCCTGGGTGAAAGGTGTGGTAGAAAGAGATACACCACAGCATGATCAAAGCTGTCAAGAGGGTAGAGCATGGCAAGAGTCAGGGATTGAAGTAAAGAAGAAATCTAGAAGAAAAGTATGTCCTTCAGGATTACTGATTTTAGTAGAGAAAGATGGGGACATTTGTAAGAGTGGACTGGAGATTCAAGAGAGATCTCCCTAGGTATAGGGAGGTGTTTGCAGACACAAATACCAAGGCCATGTATGTGGACATTGGAGTCCTTCCTAAAAAGAGGAAGGTAAACAGGAATCAAGAAATCAGAGGAGGGTATTGTAGAGGTTAGTTTCAGAGAGCTAGGATGTTTGGGGACCTTTCGCAGAGGAACGATTCAATACTCCAAAAGTTAGTACGGATACAACGGATGTCAGAGAAAATCTGTTGAGTGATTTATGTGTTTTTGTTTTGTTTTTTTGTTTTTTTTTTGTTTGTATTTGTTTGTTGTTTTTTTATGCTTTAGTATTATTTGTTTATTGTTTATCTATTATTTAGCTAAGGAGAGGCATAGAGTAGTAGTAGCAATAGCTTGAAAAGGGAACTGGGGCAGACTGCAGCATAGTATGGCTTCAGGGTTGCCCATCGGAGGAGCTTGCAGGGACACCCATCCATGTGTGACATGACACTGCAAGAGTTCCGATATTGTGCGAATGTAGATCAGACTAACCTCTCTAGATGCTATGCAAGATTTCAGGTTCCTAATAACCAGTCGGAAGCAGCAACCAGAAAACTACCAACTTGGTACCCTCAGTAAGAAGAGAAGTTACCACCATCTACACACACCACAAAATCTCCTGACCGCACCACTATTAAGGTCAGTAGAGAGGAAAAGAGCTGGGAACCTCTTTCTAAGCAGAAAACAAGGGATGAGTCTCTACTTTTGTTCAAGAGAAGTGGGAGGAGTATGGACCGGTTGACTATCTACTCTCATTTTAAAAAATAGGTTTTAACTTAGTATAAGTCAGGAAATCTATTATTGTCTCTAGAGAATTGAACTGGCAAAGATTTACTTCTGAGAAAAAGAAAAAATACAAAAAAATATCTGAAATCAGTAACACTGACAGTAAAATAAATTAATTTGGATCTTTAAAAATAATTACTTTTTTGGGCCAGTCGTATCGGCGACCATTAAAGCTGTAGAACGAAAAAGACTTTTAAAGCTAGACGAAAAGGCACGGTCAGTTCAAGACACAAAGACTAGTAGGGAAGAATAGGAAGGCAAAGATGAATATAATATATAAAGAAATAAGTCCTTTTAAACGTTAAATTTCTAACAGCATTTAAACAGACACATGGACAAACGTCCATAAAATCAGAGTACGACACATTAAAAGAAGTTTTAGTAATATTAGCAAACAAGATCGCAACAACGAAAACTAAACAAGGAAAAAAGAATGACAAGAAATTTTCGAAATTATGAAAACCAAACAGGATAAAATGCCAACGTACGATACAGAATGTAGGACATTATACAAATAAATTAGAAGCAAATGCAGGCAGACAAATGTGGGATGACTAAAGAAAAAGTGTGCAGAAATAGAAAAAATGATAATACATATATGCATAAAATAATATGATAAATAGAAAAACAAAAGCCATACCCATTGATAGGATGCTTAAAATCAAAAGAGGATCGCTGGTAATAGAGAAAGAAAATACTTCAAAGATGAAATGAATACATCGGAGAGTTGTTCCATGACGAAAAGATAGAAGCTGCAATACATGAAAATATAAAAGGACCAGAATTATTGAAATCTGCACTGGACAAATTGAACTAGAACAAAACAGCATGACCAAACGGAATTGTAATAGAGATGATGGTAGCCTTATATGATTTCGACATTGACAAGATTACAGACATAATAAATGAAATAGACAACAGTGGTTATATCGCAGGAGATCTAAGTCTATTCATTTTTATAGCGTTGTCTAGGAAGCTAGGTGAAAACTCTATTGGACAATCGGTTTAATGAACAAAACTTCATCCGAATTCTGATAAACAGCGCGCACGGCCAAATTAAACTGGAAATTAAAGAACGGTGTATTTTGTTAAAGACACTGGAAGAAGGAAGGCGATATTTACGATCAGAATTATATAAGAAAGAGCTATACAAATGGAACAAACGTTTAATAAATTAGGATACAAAGACTTGTTTGAGCTGCTACGTAAACTGGTCCTATTGTGAAACATATTATACTAATTCAGAACTTATAGTGGGAGCATACAGCCTATATACGGATATAAAATGAATTCAGTAAATATACAAAAATAAAAAAGGCTTAGGACAAGATTGTGTCTTGTCACCGGACATTCAAACTTTACAGTGAAGTGATTAATTATTAACGGCCAAATTAGATATGCAGATAACAGTGCTGATAACATAGACAGAAATAACACTAAACGAACTTTTACAGAAGGTATTAAAGAAAAGCAAGTACTAAAGATCAATTGTAATATGACAGAATAAACAGCTCAAAATACGAATTACTAATTAGAGACACCAAATTAGAGCAAGTACAAAAATTTAAATATCAAGTAATTGTTTTAACAAAGTACGGTAAATGTGACACTGAAATTCTAAATTGCATTAGAATAGCAAAACTTCCATCCAAAAGCTAAACCAAGTATTGAGAAACAGTAAAGTTTCGTTAAAAACAAAAAAAAGGGTACTGAACTGTCATGTAACATCGGTCCTCATATATAGCAGTGAATGCTAAAGAATTTCTTCACAAATGAAGAAGAGACTTGAGGCAACAAAAAAGTGGTTTCATGGAAGTATGCTGAAATTATCATGAACTTAAAATATGAAATGTGATTTTAGGGAAAATGGAAACAAAAAGAACTCTTATAAGCAGAATCAGAAAGAGGTAATTGAAATTTCTAAGGTACATAATGAGGGCTTGCATAATTTGAAATCAGTAAATAACCTACCTAACGAGCTAGTGTAAATAGTTGGCAGAGCAAGGCGATAACACCAAGACAAAACTTACTAAAAGCTACAAAATACAGAATGTTGTTTGGAGTCACAATCACTCACATGGAAGGCAAGTAAACAAAGATGGAATGTGAATTGGGTAGAGATTGATTATGATTATGGAATGAAGCTCCAAAGTAAAAGAATATAATAGTGTAAATATAGTAATTTCAGAGAATAGAATATAAAAATTACTATATTATCAAAAGCATTGCTTTCTGTGAATTGACAAAATACATATTTTAGTCAAAGCTTTTACTGCCAGTATCTTAGCTTAAAAACAGACTATATGCATATGATTAAATGCAATATAGAGAATGAAATTAAAATGGTTGTATTATAATTTCATCTATATTTTGTCTATAAGACAATATTTTCTTTCATTGAACTATTGTAATTTATATACGAAAACGCGTAATTCAAGGATATTGTCTCAGTTCTTATTCAATATAAGAATGTTTAGTGTCTATATTTGATACAATCAATATTATATTGCATTTTTCAACTAAATAAATGCTCCGAGCACAATAATATATCAGATGAACAATCTGCTGATTTAGAACGTACTTTTATTTTATTCCTAAAATTCATAAATTACGTAAACATATGTATGTGTGTATGTGTGTGTACAAGGGAGATCAACAGAATACTTTCTATTTTTACGAACAAACCAGTTTTGCCATTTTTATATCTTATTTCGTTTGTGAAAACATCTAATCGTTGGGAAATTCTGCAATGCATACATTCTACTACTTTCAAGTGTGTATAATTAATACAAAATTTATTATATGTTCGTGTCAATCAAATTTCAACTGGTGACTGGAAGTAATATAATACAACATCACCGTAAGTTTGAAGTTTTCCTGATTTGGGATATAATTTGGTTTATGTTTCTCGCAGTGAAAAGTCTGATCAAGTAAAGTTTAAATTTGGGAATGTGATGTGTTGCACGAATTTACTTTTACTAAGTGTTATGGCGGCATCACTGACAGACGGAATGAACTCTTCCAACCATTACTTATAACTCCCCTCACAAGAGAGCGCCCTCAGAACGGCCAGAAATAAGCCGAGAATCGGTTTACGAACACTGCTACTTTAACGACCATTATGAGTCCCAGTTCTAAGGCCGAGGGTTAAAACATAGCATTTTACACTCGTATTATCGTTCCTACTAACCGAATTCTAAGTATTGTATACTTTCCGTATTTAATATATATTCGTATTTTCCTATGTGGTTCTTTTTGCGTTATTCTTGCTGGACCTTTAACCGGGGTCCACGACAAGTGGCGACGAAGATGAGATTCGAAAGATATAAAAATATATAAAAAAGAAAACCATCGTCTTACATGATAGTGGCGACGAGGACATTCCAAAGAATTCCTCAGGGATGAAGGGAATTTTTTTCAGCATTAGTCGCAACGACAAGAAGCGACGAAGATATTAAAAATCATTCACGTGGTGATAAAAGAAAAATACGTTTTTGGACCGCAGTCGCCATACGACAAGTGGCGACAAGATTATTGAAAAGAACTCTACGCAAAGAAGGGAAAATTTTCGTCATTTGCAGCAAACAATGAGAATCGGAAAAGAATCCACACAGAGATAGAAAGGAAATATTTCCCCGCACAACAAACAACGTTAAGGATATCGTTAATCGTAACGAAATAGCCTTATACAAGTACTTATAAGCAAAACTTCGTTCTGAAGTCACCTATAACAAGGACTCAAAGATATAAAATTCTACTTGCAAACAACTACGTAAAAAAAACAAATTCTAAAAAAAATCACGGGAAAATCAGAGGAGCTAAAAATTAAAAAAATCGGCAAATAGAAAAACCAAAAATCTGTAAGTTTCTCTTTTTACATCAGGGATTTATTTTCTTCGTGCACAAGAGAAGAAATTAATAAATTTTCCTGGCCTGCCGGAATATATTGAAAAAAATTTTTTTTTCTTTACCCTCCTCACAAAACCAAAAAAGTTGAAAAAAATGGAAGATTTTCAAACAGCAATCTTGGAACTAATGAAAGAAAAGTTGAATTTCAACAGACTAGAAGAAAAACAAGCACAAATGCAGCTGAGAAATGAAAGGACAGAACATTGGAAAAGATTAAAGGACAGAAGATTTAAAAATAATTCTACATTTTCACAGAACGCTATATGGGATTCTACAGAAAATTTTACACACTCTCCTGACGAGGACAAAACTTTTGAACTGACTACGAGAACTGGTCGGATACAAAAAAAATTGCTTCTACAGTTAAGAAAACTAGGGACTACCGAACATACAATGTTCGTCGATTATAGAAAACTAATGATTTAACTTTTGTAGAAAGAGAGCGCTCTGAACATAGCCGAGAGTCGTCTACGAACACTGCTACCGTAACGACCATTACAAGTCCCAGTTCGAGGGTCGATTTATAGTATTACACACTAACTTGTATTATCGTTCTACTAACAAAGTTCCAAGTGTTGTATTTTGCCGTGCTTAATTCGTTATTTCCTATTTTGGTTGCTTTTGTATTATTTCTTGCTGGGCCTTTAACGGGGTCCATGACAAGTGGCGACGAAGATACGATAGAATTCACGCGGAGATATAGAAAAGAGAAACATCGTCCCACACGACAAGGAGCGACGAAGATTCTAAGAATTCACGAACATTCAAAGAATTTACGCGGAAATAAAGGGAAAAAGTGACGAGGATATTCAAAGAATTCACGTGGAGATAAAAAAGAAAAATACGTTTTGAACTGCAGTCGTCATATGACAAGTAACGAAAAGGTTATTCTACCTGCACACTTCTACGTAAAAAGTTTTCCCCTTCTCACAGAAATAAATAAGTTCAAAAAATTGAATTTTTAAACAGCAATCTTGGAACTGATAAAAAACAATTTGAATTTCAACAGAGACTAGAAGAAAAACAAGCAGAAATGCAGCAAAAAAATGAAACAAGACAATTGGAATTGCAGGAAATACTATTGAAAGCTATAACTAACAAAAGGCAGAACAGTAGAAAACATTCTATGTTTTCACAGAACGCTATATGGGATTCTATAGAAATTTTCACATACTCTCCTGACGAGGACAAAACTTTTGAAGACTATTTTAGGAGGTATGAAGATATTTTTTAAATTGACTGCGAGATATGGTCAGATACAAAGAAATTCGGGTTACTGTTAAAAAAAAACGGGGACTTAAGAACATACGAAGTTCGTCGATATATATTACCCAAGAAGTAATAAAGAGTTAAAGAGTTCGAAGAAACAGTTAGATGTCTAACAGAACTTTTAGCCCGAAGGCCTCACTTTTCCATAAAAGATGGAAATGTTTTAACCTGACAAAATAATCTATGGAGATTACACCACGTTTGCAGCAATTGTTAATAAACACTGCGATGATTTCAAACTATCAGAGCTCTTTTCAGACAATTTCAAATGCTTAAAATTTGTCCATAGACTAGTCTCAACAAAAGACTCTGAAATTAGAAGGAGAATACTGACAAAACTACAAAACGAACCGGAACTAACATTTCAGTAGCTCGCAAAAGATTGTCAGAGGTGTTTAAGTGTGAAGAAAGACTCAAGGGGCATCCAAGAATCGAGCGTTGCACATGTACGCAAAGTAAACAGAAATACACATTTTTACCCTCCCCGAAGTAAAATAAAAACAGAAAAACACAGTTTATCCTCCCCAAAGATGAATTAAAAAAACAACTTCTCCTAGTCCGTGTTACTGATGTGGAGCTCTTCACTTGTATAAAGACTGCATGTATCGATTTAAAACCTGTTCAGTATGTAACAGAATAGGACACAAACGTTCTCATTGTAGAACTGGAAAAGGAAACAAAAGCAGGGTAAGAGCTGCCAGAAGAGAGCATAAGGACGGAGTGAACATAAGGAAATACGTAGTTATAGAAATTCTAAATAAAAGAATCAAATTACAGCTAGATTCAGGTTCCGATTTGAATATTATTATTTTGCAAACATGGAGAAAATTAAACAAGACCACCATGCTACGTACAAAGAAAATCAAAGGATTGGTAACGGATAAAATAATAAAATTCGAAGGAGAGGTAATTAGTAATGTATCATTTAACGGAAAAACAAAAATAACTTAAAATGTTTGCCTTAAAAATACCCAGAATCTTTTCGGTGCCGATTGTATGCCAAAATTCAACTTCTGGGACTGACCTATCAATATTTTCTGCCAGAAAGTGGAAAGCAAACCAAGAGAAGCAGAAAAATTAAAAGAAAAGTTCCCCGACGTGTTTTCACCAAGACTTAGTAGATGTAGGAAGGTAGCTACAAAAATAGAACTGAAGGAAGACGCACAACTAATATTAAAAAAGAAACGAAATGTTCCGTTCGCATCAATAGAAAAAATCGGCGAGGAACTGGACAGGCTCGTTGAAACTGGAATATTATCAAAAGTAGAATTTAGTCAATGGGCTGCGCTGACCGTCTAAGTTAAGAAGATATCAGGTGAAATTCGTGTTTGCGCATATCTTTTAACCGGTCTTATTAAAGGACTACCACTACCCACTTCCCAGCCCGGAGGAAGTGTCCACAAATAAATAATTTCCAAACATTGATCTAAGCGAGGCCTATTTACAAGTGCCAGTGGACGAGATCTCTAAGCTACTAAGCATTAGCGCACACAAAGATTTGTACAGATTTCAAAGGCTGGCTTTCGGAATTAAAGTAGCATCAGTAATTTTCCAACAAATGATGGACACAATGTTAGCTGAAACAGAATTCGCCATCGCATATCTAGACGACATACTAATAAAGAGCGACAGCGTGGAACAACATTCTAAACATATACAGAAAGTGTTTATGCGAATCCAAAGCTAGGGATTCAATGTGAAAAAACAAAAGTGCAACTTTCTTCTTGACAGAAATTAAATCCCTTGTGCATATTATAAACAAGGCCACATCCTGCAGCAATAAAAGATATGCCGGCACCGAGAAATATCGCGGAACTACAAAGTTTCCTTGGATTGGTAAACTATTACCAGGAATTCATCGCCAATATGCATAAATTACTTGCCCCATAAAATGAATTACTAAAAAAAAAAAAAAAGAAAGAATGAAATTGTACAGTACATTTTGATCTTAATTTAGAACTAATAATAGCGAATGACGCAAGCTTATGTGGCGTAGGCGCTTGCATACTACACAAAATGGGAGACGGAAAGAAAATACTTATTCCACACGCTTCTAGAACACTATTGCTAGCAGAGAAAAAATATTCACAGATCGAGAAAGAGGCACTAGGGATCATGTTTGCTGCAACCAGATTTCACAGATACATTTATGGAAGATATTTCACTCTTCAGACTGATCATAAACCTTTTTTGACAATCTTCGGGTCGAAGAAAGGTTTATCAATATATACAGCAAACAGGCTATTACGATGGGAAACTACAACTTCCAATTAGAATACCTGCCTTCCAATAAGATCAGACACGCAGACGGGTTGTCAAGACTAGACCCTAAGAAAAATGAACTGCTGGAAGACTTAGTAATAGCTGCCCTACAATCAGAAGGCGAGATAGGACAGTACTTGGAAATACAGTACGAGAGCTGCCAGTGACGTTATTAGAAATTTGGAACGAGGCAGAAAGGGACGACTTCATTACCACTACGAAGAAAAAATAGAAGAAAGAGACAGAAGTCTTTCCAACTACTTTTCGCTTTGCGATAACGTGTTAATGTACAATGAGAGAGTCGTAAAAACCTAAGACACTGCAGAAAAGGATATTAAAGGACTTTCTTATAGGACATCCTAGAAAAAATCGAATGAAGGCTCGAATGGACAAGCTGAGAGATTTGTCGACACTTTAAAAAGAGCGCTGAAAAAGGCATACGGGATATCCACAGAGAAAGACTGCAACAGTTTCTACAGGTTTATAGGATTACCCGAAATAATAACACACCATCAGACTGTCACCGGCGAAGGTGATGTTCGCTAGAAAGATGAAATCAATATTTGATAAACTACTACCAAAGCAAAATAAAAACCAAATAACGTCATTCGTACCAAAGAGGATTTTCAGACCAGGAGAAAGAGTGTATTATAAGATGTTTAACAACAACACTTCCTGCTGGGAAGCCGATACGATAATTAATCGGATTGGAAATATGTTATATACGATTCAAGGCCCAAAATATACGCACAGAAGGCACATAAATCAAATGAGGAAAAAGGCGGTTGGAGAAAACCAACATGCCACTGCAAGAAGAAACTATGAATACAATTTTCGATACGTTTCATTTGCAAAGACCACAGACAGTGCCTGAAACAAGAAAATCAGGAAGGAAGAGGAAGTTTACAGAAACATTGGTAATTTTTTTTTAATCATATCACCCCAAGCAAGGTGGTAACGCCACTGATGCGCAGGGGGCTACGTAAGAGTAAGAAGATTGGAAAAGAGAAAACCGGAAACCACATCCTAAACAGGGAACAAGGGATGAGCCTCTTCACCTGTTTAATAGACGTGGGTGGAGTGTGAACCGGGCGATAGTTTAGTCTATCTACTCCACAAAAAGAAAAAGTATTAAAGCTCACTACACAAAGAGAAAAAAAAGCTTGAGAGTGGGGTGTCATGGCGGAATCACCGAGAAACGGAATGAACTCTTCCAACCATTACTTATACCTCACCTTACAAGAGATGAGGGGGTAGCCTGAGAGGAGCGCCCTCAGAACGGCCAGAAGTCAGCCGAGAGTCGGTCTACGAACACTGCTACCTTAACCACCATTACGAGACCCAGTTCTAAGGCCGAGGGTCGAATCATAGTATTTCACACTAACTCGTATTATCGTTCCTGCTAACCAAGTTTCAAGTATTGTATTCTTTCCGTATTTAATATATATTCGTCTTTTCCTATGTGGTTGTTTTTGCGTTATTCTTGCCAGACCTTTAACTGGGTCCACGACACTAAGTTGCTTCCAAGTAAAATTCACTACAGCCATTTCTACTGTATTTGCTGCAGCAGAAAAAGAGTCTATTTTTCAAAATTTCTAATAGCTGACTGGAAGTATGACACTATAAAAACCAAGTGGTGTTTTTTCAATTATATTATGATGAAAAACTCTTTTAATAAGACTATTACTTTATTTTACTATAAATTTCCTGCAAACGCAGGAAATCTTCATCAATATCTATTCAATCGAAAATGTTCATCAATATCTATTCAATCGAAAATTATTAAAGTTAATGATCAGTTTATCAATGAATTTAATAATAATTTCTTCGTTGTAACAAGTTACTTAGACCAATGGCTGCAAAGAATATAACATTTAAGAAAAAAACGATATTATTAAGAAAACAAGAGTGGTGAGATATTTAAGATGACATATTGAGATGCGATAATAAGATATTTAATGGCAAGATAGATTTCTGTGCAAAATTCTGAATGAAAAAAGAATGACGTGTCTGTCGGAAGAATCACACGTTGTCAAAAATATGTATTATACATGGATACTAAACGCTTTTAACTAACCACGAAATACTAAACTAAAGATCAACAGAAGAAATATTATAACCACATACATTGTTCTCAATAACATTATTTTATTTTGTAATAAAAAATTAAATGTAAATTTATCAATGACCAATTATAAAATAATACACGACTCAAAGATACAATAAGTGAACATTTCCAAATAGTATGAATGCCTATAAATTAAAAGTGATCATTAATGCTTAATCGAAAATTTTTATGAATTAGCATTACAATGTTATTTTATTGTTTATTTTTCATTTTGATACCAACTAATGCAAAATGTGAAAAGTAAATAAGGAAGTAAATCAACGACTAAATTCGAGGAAAATAGAAAATTCATATACACGGCGAAGTAAGTCATAGAAGTTAATTAAAACATATTGGGAGATAAGCTTTAATTGGTTCCGATTATCTTCTCAGAAATAACATAAAAAATATAAGGATCATAGCTGGAAATAATAGAACTGAATGAAATAGTATATTATCAGTTAGTCTAGTATTGATTTCAGACTCCATTTCTGACTATTACGTCTTTGAAGCAAGCGTTGCTGGCAGAGAACGTAACCTGTCGCTATATTAGCCACAATGTTTTGTTCAACCTGCTTTCTGTGGAGAAAAAAATTTTCTTGGTGTATTGTACAACTGCAAGAAGTAGAATAATCCGCTCGAAGCGATGTGGTTACAACAAAAGCAACGTAATCAGTAAGTTATATAAATCGATAGTTTCTTCGAATAATGTTCTTATCAAAATGTAATTTCCGAGAGCTTTTCTTATAATGACTTTTCACCAAAGAAAACTAAACCCACAACTGTTATTTTATTTTACTTAAAAGGGAGTGGATTAAATCAATTATATAAATGAGAAATTTCAACAATTATAATTATTTTGGAACTTACTCAGTACATCGCTAAACATTTAGAAAGTAATTGCTACAATATAAAGAAAATTAAACTACTTTTCTAATATGTTTATAAAATTATAAAAAATTCCTTTCAAGTATAATATACTGTTGCATTTTACAGAACTCTACTCTAAAGGTAAGTTATTCTTATAAAACTTATATGTAGAATATAATGCAGAACACAGGTTTATGTTGTGTTATTTAAAATTATGGAGGAGAAATTAGTGTAAGACCTTTAAATAGTAGCAGCATTAAAACAATGAAAATATTCAACCTTTTCCTTTCAATGAAAGTTAAATTGTTCCCATTGTTTAAAATGAGCATGTATTTAAGCTCTAATGGAACAATGACAACTGAAAAACATACAAACGACAATTTGAAATAATTTTATTGTCAATATTATGGATTGAAATGTCTTTGATTTTATTACGTACACACATACTCTTATACATCGCTGCTTGGTTTCTGTGACATGTTCCTTACGAAAACACTCATGACTTACATAAAAGATCATTTAATCTTTCTTGATTCCAAAGAATTTGTCTATCGAGCAAGTTTTCGTTTTAAGTTTCAAGAAATATAACAGAAGGTACTGCAAGATGAAGGATAATTTCCGTCATTAACGAAAATAAATTTATTCTATAAAAAGATTCAAATAAATTGCATCCAATACAAACAGACATATGAAACACTAGCTAATCATTTTTTTTCATTTAGCGTCGGTTCATAATCTGTAACAATAGCTGTGCATCCTTTTGCATTTGTATTATTCTTTTGATATTATTCTGGACATATTCTTTAAATGAATATTTATATCTCATATTAATTCCTAATACACAGAAATATACTACTGAATAACTATTTACATTGCCTGCATCTAAGTGTAATAATTTGGAGCTCAAAATTATAAAACAAATTGAATATACCACCAACCAGTGATCTAAAAGCGACTGAAAGATTATATTTTATATCAGTAGATGTTTTTATAATGAAATAATTATAGTTATATCCCCCAGCTATGGGCTGAATACCAGGACAGATTGGCAACCAGTCTACCGCAGAAAGAGCGGTAAAATCTTCTCCCTAGTTAGTCATGGATCAAAAGAGACATGATCGCCCAAGCGTGTATCACGTATGGCAATTCACTGACTTACTTAATTATAATGAACACCTAGTGAATAAATATGTTGTCAATAATCTGTTTCTTTTCCTGTACCTTCATAAGAATGTTTTGTTGTTTTCCAGACATATCCTCATCGCATTTAAAATCTCCAACGGGAGAGGCACCAACATGCATCTATCCAATTTTAGCCAGTAGAGAAATCAACTTAAAATGAAATTGCTTGAAATACGGATATAGTGAAGCGAAGCACATACAGAAGTTCTAAATGAAGAAGATATTTTTTAACGTTTTCGAATACCTTGTAAAAAAATCAATAACTATACCTAAGAACAATTGCAGCTTACAATTCTGTGAAGTGCTTCAATAGAACTGAAAATCGTTGTTATTACATTTTTTTTTCATTATAATGATTTTCACGCATGTTTACTGACGGTCTAAGTTTATACATTTTCTAGTTTTAAACTATATTTTTTATCAAACAAGCTTGCTTTTTTTCTTACGACTTGTAATTAGTCAAGATTGTTTTAAAAGTATATTTTGATTCACTGTAAATATGATCTACTTCTAAAATTAATGCTTATACGAGAGGATGCTGAAAATTTCTGGGTCTGACCAAAAAGTCTAAAACAAATAGTAGGATTTAGTCATTTAATCAAATTACGTGAAGTATATCGAGTCGAAAACTCTTCTGTACCCCCTTGTATAATGAAAATACAAATGAGTACGTATTAGTGGATGAATGTGGGTAATAATGTGCATGTTGTGTGAGTCATATTAGGACTTTATGTTTTTAAAATGACTCGTGAATGCAACCTTTTTTCTATTGAACCATTTTAGAGAGGTTTGCTGTATATTTAATTATATGCAGTCTGCATACACAAACGCATATATACACACGCATACATAAAATCAACACTGCACTATTAGAAAGTGCATATATGAAAAAGAAATCGAGACATTCGAACCTTGTCCGTTGAAATGGATCTTAACTTTACTGGTCTCTTCAATTCAGAGCCGTGACTTTTTTGTTTTCTGTCTCTGTCTGTCTGTCTGTCTCTGTCTCTGTCTCTCAAATGTTTTACTTCCATCCCTGATTATTGCAATGTCAAACAACACTGCCTCCTCGGATACTCTGATCATACGGCGGTTTCCGTTAATATCTAGAATATCTTACTGATACCAAAGAGCCGATTGGGACTCATTCCGCGATTTCCTGTGTGACGTCCCTTGGAAAAAAGTCTTTATTCTTCCCGTTGAAGACTGTGTGGGTTAAGGCTGGCATCGAAACTTTCATCCCAGACAGGAAGTTGAGCCATTACCAGCAGGAATCCTCCCTTCCGGTTATATTGATTAATAAGAGCCTATTTGTCTCTGCTCGTAATGAGCGTAAGAGGATCTTAAATGACGCTAATCTGTTGTTTGTTGAGAGAATGAAACAGCATATAGCAGCACGCAAGTTCGGTTCCAAAGTCTACTGGCGTCTCTGCAAATGTTTGCTGGACAACAGCGAATCCCTATAATTCCTTTAATCAAAATAAAGTGCTTTGCTCGCAGATTCTCCTCCAACTCCATATTTGATTAGTCTGGAATATCCGCAGCCGACTTCCCTCTCTGGTCTCTAACATAATACCAAAACTTGACCCCTATACGGAGAGCAGAGGTGACGAAATCCCGGTCATTGTCTTGAAGAAATGTGCCCCTGAACTCTCTTCTGTCCTCGCCAAACTCTATAATTACTGCCTCTCTGATTCCTGTTTTCTAGTCTGCTGGAAGTCTTCTTCTGTAGTACCTATATTTAAGAACTCAGGAGAACCCATGACCCGTCTAATTATCGGCCTATCAGCCATCTATCGATTTTCAGCAAAGTGTTCGAGGCTATCATCAGTGCTGAAATAGTTCAACATCTCTCCGCCCATAAATTATTCTCCGACAGACAGTATGGCTTCTGCTTTGCCATGTTTACTGCTGCTTTCTATCATGATCGAGTACATATACTAGGCCCTAGATAAGAATGGTGAAGCTCGAGCTGTTGCTCTGGATATCTCCAAAGCATTTGTTAGAGTCTGGAACGATGGTATTCTGTGAATGTTACAGGGCTATAGTATCACTGGACGCTTGTTGATTTGATCCAGTCGTTCCTAACCACATAATGAAGGTCGTTTAAGCTCTATCTATCTATGTCTGACGCTCTTGATCTTCATAAACGAACTTCGCTCTCCTCCTTAGTAACATTTCACTCTTCTTTTATGTAGCCCCTTCGCATCAGAGACATTACTGCCTTGCTAGGGTGAAACGAATAACAAAAACAGTCAGTTGCTGATACACCTCTAAAGTGTGGACGGAGTGATTTCTGGATAATTCAGAGTTATATTCGTAGGAGAGGTTTACAGGAGCAGCAGCAGTTGGTCGTCAAATACATAGTGTATATGAAGGGAAATGGCGCAGACATAAAAAGTAACTTATAGGCAATTGAAAATTTTGAAAATGAATCTATCTATGACATTACATTATACATATATATATATATATATATATATATATATATAGTGTAATGTCATATATATATATATATATATATATATATATATATATATATATATATATATAATGTATATTTGGACTGCAAGCATTCATTGAACCATTTTTCATTAAATACGGTCAACAAGGAACATTTAATTAATTTTATATTGAGTTTTTGCAGTATCCTAACGTTTTTCTCTTTTGTAGGATAAATTATTCTTACAAAAAATACACAACACCCAATAAAAATACAACACTACAAAACATCAACATAATTACCGCAACCAGATGCACAGTTACTACAACCAAGACGAATTTGCTATCTAAAAAATATTAAACACAACACTTTTGCTGTGAACCCTGATAAACATGTATATTATAATATGCTACAAAAAATGGAGACCGCATACCTTGTTGTCATCAAATCTAAACTAGTGATGATAAAAATAGTGTATTAATTTCATTGCCCAGTACAATTTGTGTTTCTTGTCACAAATCAGTTATCTATATATGTGGACACTATATATTATATAGTGTCCACATATATAGCTAACTGATTTATCTATATATGTGGACACTACCACCACATTGATGGACACCTTACATATCATTTTAATCATAAATTTACAAGAACCCCTGAGGAAAATTCTGGTCAATAATACAAAAATTATTGTTAAATGTTATTGTCGTGGACATTTCGTTATTCGAGAGGTTTATCTATCAAATATCTTTCCCCTGCAATTAACCTTACATCGTTTCGTAGTGGAGATGGCGTTTTGAAGGTTTTCTCAAATTTCAGCCGAGTGGGTACGTGACTACTAGAAACGAACACTCCTCTTAAAAAAACTACTGAGCTAAACTAATATGTAATGAAAAACACATTGGAAAATAATTACACCAAGGACAAAAATACTGTTGTTAATGTCTATAAAAGTAACAGAAAGGGTTCGGGACAATAAAAATTATGGACAATTTTTATATTCTTCAACTCCTATATATATATATATATATATATATATATATATATGTGTGTGTGTGTGTGTGTGTGTGTGTGTGTGTGTGTGTGTGTGTGTGTATGTGTGTGTGTGTGTTCTCTAAACATATACTGTTAAATATAACAGACAGTGAATGTCTATTATGCTTAATCATGAGCCATTCTAAACACATGAGCTATCTTCAGAGAAGTTACAGAGACGTTAACATAAAAGCAGCCACCATCAAAGATGATATTATCTTGTGTTGACATAAAACATGGCTATGCGACGATAAGTGTAACCGAATAGTAGACGCAGGCTGTAAATTTGTAATGCGGTTCTATGACGTCACACCGAGTGAGTGACCTAAATGTTAACAACCATGTGTCTAAATGCAATGTAATATGTTGTGACCAGATTGAAATGTGATTTTATTAAGTGTGGGTTGCTCTGATTCAATGTAGATGGCCTCTAGTATCTGAAGGTACTTTTTACTGTGTGCATGTGCGTGCATTATTGTGTTCTCGACTAAATTCTAACTAATATGCTATGGCTATGTTTCTCTAGGAAATTTTGTTTAATTGAACTCTTATAAAAAAGGTGGAAAGTACGTCTACGGGAGAGAGTGGTTGTAGTAAAACCAATATATGTAGTGTGTTTATTATTAGTACCAGATATACAATCTCTAAATCGGCATGTAAATTTATACACTACATTGGCTTTCTATAGAATTGTTGTGTGATTGTAAGGTTATTAGAGACTACGAGGTTAATTGCTTTAAATTTTTATAATATATGATGAGCTTAATTTGATTATTATGATTTATTGGTTTAACATTCCTACGTATTATGTTTTGAAGTGTTGTTTCATCATGTATTATGCATTTAGTTGCAATAGTATAGGTTAATAGTGTTATGTTCATTTTGACGTACACTATTATTATTAATATTATCAATATTATTAGAGGTATTATTAATTTTATTGTGTTACTTTTTAATTTATCGTTATCCTCGGATAGGAATGTTTTATGTAAACACAAGATAATATCTTTGATGAGGGATGTCCCTGTAACCTCTCTGAAGATGGTTCATGTGAGCTGAAAGCTTAGAACATCATCATAAAAATATATATAAATATTGGACAATTTTTGTCTTTATTATCACCTGAAATTAAAGCCAAAATACAATGTTTAGAATGGCTCTTGATTTAACATAACAGACATTCATTGAACAATATATGCTTAGAAAAAAAAGAAAATATTTATATATATTCATACAGCTTTGATTGAAAAGAGCCAACAAGGTCTCTCTGTCTCATTTTTATTAATTATATTTTTCAATTTTCGTATAACGTGTTGAGTAGTGTTCTTGAAGTTTGCTAGTATTTTCGACTATCACAGTCATTGCGATGAGTTATCAAAATGAGTCGGAGTAAAAAAAATGAAAACAGAATTTACTTTTAATTCGATGCAAAAAGCTGAGAAAATACATTAAAAACATTCGACTTGGACTAGGAATTTAAAAAAATATTAACGACTTTTTTAAAAGCCTATCTTTTTCTTTATGTGTTGATTTAATGTAGATAGCCTGCAGTATCTGAATATTCTTTTTATTGTATGTATGTGTGATTATTATTGATTTTAGACGATAAGATAGTAATACTCACACATACACAGTAAAAAAAACCTTCAGTTATTGGAGGACATCTATATTAAATCAATGCAACTCACACTCAGTAAAAAAACACATTTCAATCCAGTCACAACAAATTACATTGAATTTAGACATATGGTTCTCTTGTTAACATTTCTGTCTTTCACATGTTGTGACATCATAGAACCGTATTACCAATTTACGACATGCGTCTGCTATTCGGTGACAGTTTTCATCGCATAGCAATGTTTTATGTCAACACAAGATAATATCATCTTTGATGGGAGATGTTTTTATGTTAACGTCACTGCAACCACTCCAAAGGTGGGACATGTAAGCCAAAAGTTTAAAACCAGAGAAATAGAAAAAATATATATAAATGTTGGAGAATTTTTATCTATTTTTATCAGAAATTAAAGTCAAAATCCAATGTTTAGAACGGCTCATGATTAAACATAATAGACATTCAATGTCTGTTATAATAACAATATATGTTGACACTATTTACGTTATTCGGACTATTGTTCTCATCTTCGTTGCTATTTTCACTACGTTTTATCCGTTGAACTCTCCGGCCTTCTTCAGGAGCTAGGAATTTCGAACAGCACTCTTTATTACGATTACACCAGAAATATTGACAAATTTGTGTTTTGATTACTTTCTGCTGCCTCAATAAACAATATATATATATATATATATATATATAGAATGTTATAATATCATTTGGAAAATAAATTTTTTTTGTTTCGCCACTGTCTCTTAGCGACGAAACAAAATGGCTATTTAGTGATATTTTAATATATTTATGTTATAAATTATAAATAAATATTACTCGCTCGATTTTGGATTGAGCATTTGGTTTTAAAAGTGTTTTTGGGAATACAGAATTTTATTCCATCTATACCTACCCTATATTTGAACAAAAGGGAAACTTCTTTATATATGGTACTTGTTGTGGCCTGTTAGGGCCAGGAAGAAAACACGGAAACAAGAGGGTAGGTTGAACCAGTGTATTAGAATAACAGAACATTATATACAAAATAAGAGTGTTCCTCTGCGTCTCGACTGTTTCACTACTGCTTCATGACTGCCTCCCCGGAAGTCACGTAGTTAGTATTTATGGAGAAAGTATATTCCATTCCACCGTAGAATAGGGCACCATAACAGTACTAAGACAGTAATTCACCGACATCTATTTAAATGTTGCGATAACTAATTTAATTTCCTTTAAAACTGATTCCTCTGTACGTGAAAGTATAAATGATTATACTTGAAATAATTTTTATAGTTATGGTCAAAAGAAGTTTTGAAACGATAGACATATTAAAGAAAATGTGGATTACAATCCATGTTAATAAAATAATGTGTATAAATTTCACGGCATAAGCCACTTCTCAAAAATTGGTCAAATAATTAACTATTAGAACTTGTTCTTTTAGGTCGGACTGAAAACTGTCATACTTTGCACGAAAACAAGTATCAGATTTCTCATATTAAGTGCATATGATTTGATCTTATCTCTTCCTTTTAAGTCAGAATTAATTTTTCATTAAATATTATACATTGATATTTTCTCAAAAATACGTTTCCTCTCTATTGGCTTTCGAATCAACAAAATTAGTATAATTTATTTATATGTAATTAATATGGAATTTTATCATCATCAGTATTCATCAAATTGGAAGTAAAAGGTGTGAATTTTTACAGAAAGCACAATTACTATTGATTCGTTATTTGAATTATCTTGTTGATTACGAGTGTAAGAATCTTGATATACATCAATGTTAATGAAATGCAGAAAACACGGATGGTTAATTCGGCACAGAGATAAATGCTGATTTTTGGCAGGCTTCCTTTATGGTATCAGACTGTATTATACTACATTCGAATTATTTAAACACGCGTGACTTTTAAATGGCTGATATTATAAGTCTGAAAAAGTTGAAATCTATGGAAAAAGAAAGCACAATCTTTGTATTTTAGTCTATGGTTTAATACTAGCACTTTGAATCATTAAATATATTTTTCATTTCTACAATGTTATAAGCGTTACTAAAGAAACGTTTACGATTCGTTTTTCAACTAAACATTACCTAATAAACAGACAGTCTTATTCTGTTTAAATATGCTTTTTAAAAAACATGTCTAAATACGATCAATACCTTAATACCTTAATTTGAACAATTGTCTACTGATATTTTTTTTAACATTGAACGTCGTTTCAAGTTTAAGGTCTTTAGAATAATTTTTAAAGAGTTTTGAATGCTGTCATGAAAAATACAATGTTTTAACAAAGAATTTCTCATTGATGCTATCAATATAAAATCATTTTGCGTAAATAAGTGAAATGTTATATTTTTGGTATTTTTAACAGTATTTTTAACTCATAAAACCTAAACTATTCATCTTAATTTTTCACATATAATTCGAATTTAACATTGTGTTAGTGAATTTGAAATTAGTATATCTATAATTCTACTTCGCAAACAGAGCATTTTAAACTGAATGAAATATTAGATATTTACAAAGACATTATCTGAACTACTTCCAAAATGTATGTTCAAGATGTTGAATTCTTTTATATCACAGGATCATATTTTATATCGTATTTCATTTTCATACATAAAAGAAATAATTTTATTTATCAATTCTTCAAGACACTCTTAGAAATATTACTAATCTTCACCTATACACATGTACATTTAATTATATCCACGTGGTTCACTCCGAAAATAATGCTTTTTGTTAACCCATGAGGACGAATGTTGACAGTATGGCAGTAGAGTTTGAACCTTCCTGCCAATAACCCATATTTTTTAAACATTAAATAACTCTCCGGTAAATTTCGTCTAACAAGTAAGTGTGAATGAAGCAGATGGTAAAAAAACAACATCCTTTGACATTTCTGGGAGTTTACGGCGGTTAGTCAGTGAATGTGTGCAGAGTTAGATAGTGGGTAATTCGTTTTAGCAGTGATGAAAGCAATGTGCGCAACAAACCAAGTTTCAAGTGGCCTTGCACAACTGTAAACTCACAAAATTAATTTATCTACGCGAATCGGCAGTTTACGTCCTGGAAATTATGCACGAAACTGAACGTTGGCTTTAATACCTTGGAAACAAGGTTGGCAACGTTAAATATCGTGCCATTTATGCAAGCCTGAAGCCACTGATGTTCGCAAAAAAGGGAAAGCAAACGAATGCAAGCCTTACAGGACCTGCTGAATCACCGAAGAGGAATAGTTTCATGCGATGTGATGTTATCACTACGATTCTGAATCAAAATGATTCCACGACGTAGAAACTTCCCCATCAATTGTTTATGGGTAGCCAATGATTGTGACTATAGGAAAAATAGCATTTTGTAGCTGAAATCTTAATCTATTCAGCAGCGTTATTGTACTCATTGTATCGGTTATCTGTTAGTGTTTCTGTGGAAATAACCCTAATGGATTCCTTTCAGAGCAATGCTTGTATTATATCTAGTTATAAAAGTATATAAGAGCTACCTTTGGAACTGTATGTAAATTCTAGCCTATTGTGTCTACTTTCAAACTAATGCTAATCAATCTATCTCATCTCCCCCTCCTATCAGCTGTAAGCTAAATGGTAGAGTATACTAGTCTTTTTAGACTTCAGTGAGAACTAGTCTAAAAGAAGAAAACTTCTGAATTACAAACGTTGAAACTGTAACTGGAAACTACTCCAATATCTTCCCCAAGAAAACATGGGAATTCACATATAATAAAGAAAAAGGATAGATAGATAGATAGATAGATAGATAGATAGATAGATAGATAGATAGATAGATAGGGACTTGTTTTTCGTGATAGAATGACACACGTTAAAAATAAAATTTTAAACAAAATATATCAGTATTTACATTATTCGGATTATTGTCCTCATTTTTGTTGCCATTTGTACGACGTTTCGGTCGTTGTACGCTCCGGCCTTCTTCAGGTGCTAGGAATTTCGAACCGAAAAACACAGTCCGAATAATCTAAATACTACCTCACCTCAGAAATATAGACAAAAACAAAACATAATATTTACTTTTTAAAATTTCAGTAAATAATAGTTCTAACAAGGCACGTTAATATGCTAGTAAAATTTATTTAGAATGTTTCGGGAATTTATTATATTAAAATGCATATAGTTGCCCGCCTTGATTAGTATTTTGTTAACACATTCTGTCATAAGGCTTTCTTGATTTCTTTTATTATGTTGATATTTTACACAATTTATAATGCAAATCAACGTATGGATAATGCATTTAGATATTTTTTACATTTACTCTTTAATTATAAGTACTGTTTATTCACATTTTTCAACAGATTTTAAAGAAATTTACTTTCAACCCTTTTCTTTTCTTCTGAAACGCTTATAGATTTCAATATCAAAGACACACCAGAATGACAGGTACGTTTTGGTCACATGTAATTAGTCACGTCATGATTTTGCTGGTATTCTAAAATTATAATATATAGTTTTAGTAAACACTTCCTGATTGCATTAAAAAAGGGATATAATATTTACCGATGCGCATGGTATTTCAGAGCCAAGAAAAAAGAGAGCTGGACAGGAACGCATAAAACGCTGAAACGTATTTCGACTTTTGCGCTCGCGAGAAGACGAATAATTACATTTACCGAATAGGTGAGCTGAGTCGCTTGATCACGTTAACCATCACTGTTATACTTGTTCAACTCAAATTGATGAGTGTTATGTAGAAAGACGACAGACCTTCGCTACACTAATTGCTGAAAATGACTCGTCCATCCGCGATGAGAAGGGACGGTTATCGCAAAGTGGGTCAAAGTGGTGCGTCTAAGTCGTACGCATTATCACACTGAACTACAGTATTCTCTATTACAATAATCCATGCATCTCGTGTGTTCTTCACTCAACGTTTTGCTTTAGTGCTTTCTTACAAAACTATGAGCGTTATACGAGCTTTATAACACTGGGTATATTACCTTTTGGTCTGTTTATTGATTTGAATTATTAATGAAATTAATCCCAATAATAAAACCGTCGTTCACTTATTATTTGTTTCATTTCATACATATAATTTGAAGAGTCGTAAATCTGATACTTTCTTAAATCGCAAAATCCTTCTGTGTTTTATAACAAATGTTTAGCAGTGTATATTAATTTAAAGAAATGATTATTACCAGTGCAAATGAAGTGTATAACATTTATATCCTCTAAACGGAAGATTATTGAAAAGTTGTTTGCCAAAATTCTTTCCCAATCTCTTCTCTCTTATTTTGTCAAGACATATGACTATTAAACAAAGTGACAAATTCATAATTAGATAGAATTCGAACTCACTTGACTGGTCCCATTTACGGTTCCTATAACTATTGTACCATTCCGTACTTTCGTACAAATTGTTGCATAATTTTTCACTTTCCTAAACACGGCAAATACAATCTTGGACAAACCATGAAGGATCTCTAGAAAAAAAAATGTAACGTGTACACTTTTGTTCAGCATTCTTTTGTATAAATAAAAGATTAACTCTTTCGTCTTTTCCCTTGCATAGTGAATTCGATCTTTGCTTGGTAAAGCTAAGTTTAGCAGATAAAAGGAAATAAATGTAAAGAATTAGTTTGGTATCATTATTTAATACCATGCTGTTCTTGTGAACTTCACAGAAGAGAATTATTTCATATTATCAGCAAGGAAGATCACCAGTAATTTTATATATATGCAAGAAAATATTCTGAAAATATATGATAAATTGTAAATGCCACACCTAGCGTGACTGAAAATGCTAAGGCCTATCAGAAAATGTTTAGTCTGAGGTCCCGTCTTGAAAATGCGAAAACCTATGAGAAAATATCTTACAAAGTAAAGCCTTCTAGAGTACTCTAGAAATACAGCTGATATTTTAATATGATAGCACTAAATAAATAATATAACAATATCGCAAATGTTTTTATTATTTCGGATCTTATTATTAAACTTTTCTTATATAAAGCACGAAAACACTACGAATACTTAAGGAATAATAAATCATTTAAATGTTACTTCCTTAAGCTTCTAAGGAAATGCAAATTAGTATCAAATGGATAAACTCGATAAGAATCAAGGTAAGAGAATAGTTAGTGGACTGCAGCAAATAAAGTATAATCTAATTTGAAGTAAAAAAAAGAAAAATAAATTTGATCGCGACAGGTTCACTTTGAATATTGCAACTGATTGAACTATGTACAAAACTATGACGCTAAACGCGCTAAAATATTGTAAGTGTAATTCTAAGTGCAATCGTTCGATTAAAAGTGTTTTTTTTTTTTGCTTTTACATTTTTCTAATTCCCTCTATCTATGTGATCTCATAGAATGAGTAGGTATAATGCAGTGGAAGACTCAATTCGTTCCATGATTTTACTATGAAGCCATTTTCCCTTAAAATGTCATATTGGACATTAACTTTCAAACAATTTAATACATACATGCATAAATCCACTTTGGTGCGTACAAAGTAACAAAAACATACTTTTTTTGGTTAAACCCATCACAGCTGTCTCAACTTGTTACATCATTTTATTACAAAAGCATTTGCCCTTAAAATGTCATAAAAAATACTTCCGAAGATAAAATTGTATGAATCTGCTCGCAAAAACTATATTCATTGATGTATATCATTATATAACTTGACATCAGATCTTGTTCTAAAATTTTAAAATAGAAAATGAAAACGTCATGTGTTTTAGAGCGTCTTGGAATAACTTGAAAAATTACAATAGTGGTAAAATACTTTTAAAGTCCCAAATATTACTTATTTGACGCTTAGAAAAATCCTATCAATTGCTAGATAGAGTAGGAAAATAAATACATCTTCCAACAGAGATATCATAATGTTCACTGCAAACACATGGGTATCAGAAGAAGCATTATCTGCACATTTGATTAATCAGAATTCTATCGAAAATTTGAAATTTCAGAATAAAATTTACTCTCTCTCAAAGTTAGCTTATATAATAAAACTCACATTAAACTTATTAAAATTAGTGACAGCTATTACTCTTCAAAACGATCACAATAAGATATAGTTGAATACTTTATTTGTTCTAAAAATTCTTCTGCCCAAGTCCATGTGATAAACTATATCATGTTATGTCTGATAAAATATAAATAAGAATATAAACAGACTTGATGCAGATAAGTCATCAGTTGAATTGAATTTTTCTTGACTTGAAAAATGCCGATCTCGTAAAAATTAATGAGCTCGTCGAAAGGACGTGCAAATAAATTATCTAAATCAGAAATTTTCAAATATTCCATTATGTCAAATCAACATAAATACTATAGTAATATATTGTTAAATTAATAGAAGTATTGTGAAATTAATAGAATAGATGAACATTATACTCATCTTTGTCATATCTTGCTGTTTGCAGACAAATAGATTTTGAGTCTTCGATGTTTATTTTAACATTTCACCTAAAGTAAAATGTACCATACAAGCAAAATGCATCATGATATCGTAATACACAATGTACCATTCAAGAAAAATATATCTTGATATCGAAATGTGCAATGTACTATTCGTGGAAAATACATCTTGATATCGTAATGAACAATGTACCAGTCACGCAAATGTACATCATGATATCGTAATGTACAATATACCATTTAAGCAAAATACATCATGATATCGTAGTGTACAATGTACCATTCAAATAAAATACATATTGATATCGTTAAGTGTACTTAACGATATCAATTCAAGCAAAATACATGCACCATTCAAGCAAAATACATCATGATATCGTATTGCTCAAAAGCAAAATTTGTCACATTTTGTATCAATCAGTTATTCAAAATATTAATTCCAGAATGAAATATCTCATTGATTTAATTTATATTTTCTTCGTTATAGTCACTAAGAATCTGGAAAACTTGAAATGAAAAATGTATAATATACACATTTATTAACGATTATTTAACATATATTAATGCCAACTGAAAACATAGAAACTTTAATGACGAGGTTAACGACGGCATTATATATAGTCCATGCAGTTTTTGAAAGTCTCTAAGTGCATGCGTGTGTGCGAAAAGAAATCAGCATCCCTATCAAGCTGATGGTCGACTAAGTAGTATTTCTTGCCACTATACTGTATAACCCGCAGACCGTTTCACATTAGGTGACAAAATTACTAGTGTATATAAACAAAACATCAGCTATGGCGGCTTCAAGCGCTCAAAATTAATACATTTATATAGTTAGATTTGATATATTGATATTCATATTACGACATGATAGTCTTTTCAAGGAAACAAATAAAGATCAAAATTCGCTTCTAGCCGAGAAATTTTTCTTTGTTTTTGATCTGCACTGTTTATTATGATAATAACATTTCGGATAGTTGCAGTGAATGCAACTGAAATACTCTTAATGAAAAAATATTTAATGAAAATTAATGGTGAATAACTCATAAATTTCTTTCAAATAGATTTATTTTTTATCAATAACATAATTAGGGAATCTGATATTCATAAATGTTTCTTTATATTTAGCTCTAAATAAATAAGTCGTGTGTGTGTGTGTGTGTGTGTGTGTGTGTGTGTGTGTGATATAATGATATCGGCAGCGTGATATGGTTCAGAGTTTTTGTTAATTGATATGTAGGAACAAAACAATATATTATATATCTTCAGGGATATTGTGTTCTTAAAATTTATTAAGTGTTCCAGGGTGGTAATTTCTAATGATTTTCATCAGTTGTCTAGAGCTTATTGATTGCAAGTATCATTTTGTTGACTTGTTAACACAAACCTAGTAGGTCAGTGGATTTTTTAAATCTTTTTTCTACATATTTCAGTAGTCAAGCAGAATTTGAAATAGAGTTCTGATAGTTTAAGAAGACACAAATATTGGATTAGTCGATTTTAGTGGCTGTATTGTTGTTTTTTAGCAATTATTTTTAGTTTCATTATTGATTGTTGGTTGGTATCAAAAGGTTCTTTTTATAAGTTCTCCTCTAAGTAGATCGCACAAGATGTATTGTAATTTATTTCTCAGATTGTTGCTTTTAAACTGACTTGTATTTATATTTCAAAATATTATTTATTGGATTTCAAATTTAGTACATAGATGGAAGTAAGGTATGATTGTCATATGCCTTCCTCGTCGATAATCACTAACGCATTTATATGCCGATTCAGAGATATTTATATTCTTCACATCTATGGACAGATACGAGTTATCTCTCTTAGATCGTGACGAATGGACAACAGTAAAAAATAAAAGTAAACAGATAAGATTACTGTTCAATCGATATGATCGAAATGTCTCCCAGGTCCGCTTCGTTATAAACACATGCACTGACCAACAATCTAAGGATGAACAACAAGGCGAAATGGCGTTTGGTATAAAATTTTAATATATGAACAAAATATTAAAATAATAAAAAAATAAGTCTGAGTAAGAATGTCCAATGACCCGAACCTCAGAACTTATCTTAGGTTTAACAGTAGAAGATAAAGTATGATCATATACAGCTTTTGATGACCCGGTTTTTGGGTTTAACAAAGAGAAAGACGTAAGAAAATGCTTAGAGGGAGGAAGGAGGTAAGAGAAGAAGGGCAAAGAAGAGAGAAGTGTGAGAGACAGCATAACAGCCCAGGTGGTGGGAGTTTTTTTAAACACTCTGGCCTGGAATTAGTAGTGGATAAAAATATCTGTATTAATGAAGTATAAGGCTATATTTTTTGTGGTGGGGTTGAAAAGATGGTGAAATCCTGTACATAAGCGTAAAAGTTATTATTAAAAAGGGGTTTTTATTAAACTTAATTTAAAATTAAAGGAGCACTGTTATAAAAAATATTTTGAACGTTGTTAATATTTTCTTCGTTCCTTATTTACTTACCCAAAATCAAATTTGTGCATAAAGTTTATTATATACAAAAGTGTATAATTATGCTCATATCTATATTATCATTATTAACACAGAAAATATAATTACGTTTACACCCTTGTGAAATTGAATTGAAGCAAAACGAATATCTTCAAAAGATCTTTCATATTTTCCCTGATTAAGCATACGTCGTCTCTTGGCGTTGTTTTCTCTTCCGACCGCATTTTTACATGTTGGGCTGATGGATCCAGTTTGTTTTTTCGCATTGATGAAACGGCTGACAATAATGTTTACAAGTGCGTTCGTGCAGCGTTACCGCTTTCATACGATTTCATGAAGTAACATTCATCGCAGACAATGGCAGTAGGATAACTAATCGACAGTCGAGACAATAGTGTCTGGGCATGATAAAAATCTGATGCAATCACGGATGACACAAAATTTTTCAAGGTTAAACAAATTTCATCATACACCTCAAAAACTTATTCATATTACTGCACACCACTGCAAGTGACCTAATCTGAGGAAAAAAAGAAATTGATTACTCCCTGTCACTCCAGTGGGTCTAAAACTGACTGTATGCTGAAAGAATGGAAACTAAAGCAGTTGTTTCAATTAATATACACAATCAATAAACGCTCACAAACGCGTACGTAACTATACACATTTTTAAACGCAGTGTTGTGTAAGTGGTAGTTAGGAAATAATCCATTTCATTGATTTGTGCAAGTGATAAATAATATAAAACGAATTAAATTATCTTATATGTCACCACCTTCTTCGTTACTACGAGGAATTAGCTGAACAAAAGTAACGAGAAACTCTTAAAAAACTTGTTTCGGAAGAAAACAGTGGTAATCTCTTTCATAGGAGACAATAGCGGCTAGAATCCCTTTCTTTTCGAAAAAATAATGACGAGTTATTTCTTTAAGACCAATAATAAAGAATTTTCTTTCTATACAATAGTGGTAAGAATATGTTGAAATACCGTTTCTCGTACGATCACCAACGCAACGCTGAACTTGCTTAATACCTAGATGAGTCACCGGCGCAGTAAACTTGGATTTGTAGGTAGTGTAATGGACAACGGCTAGGAATTGGAAATCGGAGAGACGTGTTCCTATTCAAGTCAAGTTCACTATAATCAGTTACGCGCTAATAAACTTGAGAAAGCTATGAATCCCCTCTTTTCCTCTCGTCTATGTGTTAATTAGTATTCCTTGTAAATCATTCTTTTCTACAAAATCTTTCACAATGGAAAATCATTTTCTGGCTTTAAATAACCTGAAAAGGATTGATAAGCCGTAAAATCAAATCAATTAATCAATCTTTCAAAAAAAAAAAATGACGTGAATCTAGCTTTAAAAATGATGGTTATATTTCATTCAAAAAATAATAACAAGAATATTTTCTGAATATAATCTCGACGTTATTGCTTCGAAAGAAGCAATAACGTCGAGATTATATTCAGAAAATTAAAAATAAAAGTTCTATTATTCAGAAACAATAATAGCGAGAATAACTTTTCTTTCGAAACTATAACGTCGAGAACAGATGTCGAGAATATATTCAGAAAATGGTTGATTAGATGTTCTTTCCTTCAGAAACAATACTGACTACAATCTTTTTTTCGAAACTATAATGGCGAGTATCCATTCTGTTTAAAAACAATTTCGTGAATCTTATTGTTTTATAAAAATATAATAACAAAAAGAATTCTCTTAAATAATGTAAAGAATCTTTTTTTAGAAAATATAACAGAGAGCTCCTATTTAGAAAAATAATGGTGAGAATCTCTTTGCTCTAAAAACAGCATAAAGCATTTTTAAAAAGGACAATTGAAAAAAGTGTAAAAGTGCAAATAAGTTATTTTAAAGTAATAATTGCGAGTTTTCTTTCGAAACAATAATAGCGAAGTATTTTATTTTAAAACAATCCAAATTTTCTGGTGAAATAATAATGACGAGAAAATATTATTTAAAAAAATTATTGGGATAGTCTGATATCTTTTAAAACAGTACTGGCAATAAACTCTGTTCTTTCGAGAAAATAATGGCAAGATAAATGCATGAGAAATACGAATGGCGAGTAATTTTCTTTCGAAGTAATGTTAATCTCTTTCTAAAAAATAATGGAGAAAATCTCTTTTCTTTTTAAACTAAAATGACAAGAGCCTCTTGTCTTTGAAAACAATAATGACGATTTTGATTTTTTAATCAAAAATAGCAAAATCACTTTCTTTTACAGAAGATAATGGCAAAATTCTCTTTGCTTTCTAACCACTAATGGCGAGAAACATTTTGCACTCTAAATATTAATGGTTAGGAGTTTCTTGAGAATAATAACAGGAATGCCTTTATTTTTAAAATAGAATAAGCAAGAATTACTTTCCTTTGAAAGCAAAAATGACGAAAATATTTCCTTGGAAATCTAGTTTTCTTTCTAAGGAATATTTGTGTAAAAATGACTTATATGTTATATACTCTTCGATGGAACGACGATTATTAATGCGACGACGGAGTTCCAAAACTTATCTTTTCTTTTATAAAATTACTTGCCTTTTTCACGCTGATAAAATGATGAGATTCTCACTTAACGTCCGTAACACGTATATATAAACAAATGTAGACAACATAAATTTTATTCGTTCTTCAGGTGACGTGGTGTAGAGTAAAATGTTGGTTCGGAGGTGTCAGCAGGCACGCATCGAGGGGCCAGATGCTGCACTCGTTCGCGGTTTTCTCTGTATCTAACTCGGTCTGGGTTCCGATCTTAAATGCTCATGGACTGCCCTTCACTACTAATCTGTCTCTTGTATAAGTCATCTTTCAGAACATTGTTTACATAATTTCAAGGCCCACATAATCTGAGCTTGGCTACGCTGGTTTCAAAACAAATATTTTCCTGACATGGTATTCATTTTGACAACAACCAAATATTTATCAATACAATGTCTATTTTTCATTTGCTAGCTAGTTTGCATATTTTTTACTGTTTCATAAAAATACACTTTCTCGCGAAATTATGCAATAGCTGAGACAAGAGAACAGAAACAGAAGAACCATTATTTAAAAACAATAATGACATGTTTTCTTTCGAAACAACAATGGTTAGTTTTTATTCGGAGTAATAATAGGTTGAATCTTTTTTCAGAAACAATAATGGCAAGAATCTCTTTTCGCTCAAAATGATACTGACGAGAATGTTTTCCTTTCCAAGCAGCAATTGTTAGAATCTCCCTTTTTATTTAGAAACAACTAGCATCATAGCCCAGCGTTGACCGTTCAACTCTGAACATTTTTAATTAGATGATTGATGCAGCGTGTTGCGATTTCCAAGCGCTTGTAATCGCTGCCTTACTTTAAAACTCAGTTATATAAATGAATAATTATTTATATAATTGTTGTTAAAAAATTTCATTCTTTTGTTTTGCGTAAATGTGAGATGATGTTTTGTGTAACATTGTAAACAACATTGCGTTTGTTTTTGTTTCAAAATTACGGGGGAAAATATTTATATTTTTTGTTGACCAAATGAATTTCAGAAATTTTCGAAGAATATTTAAAAGTGTAGACATGGTAAATTTTCTTTTTAGGACACGAAGGCTAATATCCCTTATATACGCAAACACACGCAAATAACTTTTTTTATACACACAAATAACGTTTTTCACTTGTTTCAATAACTTCTGAAATTAAGTACCGAAAAAATCACTTACTAATTTCTGCAAGAACATTTCTGTAAAGGAAGTAAATAGGCCCAAATTTTCTTCCTACGCCTAAAATCGTTCTGCAGCGAATGGCTCACACTAAGCCGGTGATGGCTGACAAAAAGAGCGAGAAGTCCGATTTTTTTCTGGTCGTTAACATCAACAAAAGGTTGGTTTCTTCAATATTTAATTACTGATTTGAGTTCATCGGAGCAGAAGCCGTGAAAGTATTTATAGAAGAGACACAGGGAAGCCACGTCGCGCCGGTGGGAGAGAGACTGCAGGCGGTCTGCCAAGTCGGTATCTATCACATCACAGACCCTCCTCTGAACCTTATCGAGAAGCCCGAGGAGAACAGCAGGGGTACCCGACCAGATATGGCAGCAGTATTCAATGCACGGGCGGATGGTAGATTTATAAATGTGCAGGATAGATTCAGACGGAAAAAACTTCCGGGCCCTACACAGAGAACCGACTTTCATAGCAGCGGATTTAGCAATGGATTCGAGATAGTCATTCCATTTGAGGTCCGCTGAAAGTGTGAGACCAAGGAGACGTAGTGTTTTACTCTCTGGGAGGCAAGCCTGGTCCATGGGAGGTAGGTGAGATTGTCGATGATAGTTAATTGAGAGTAGCTTCGTTTTTAGAAGCATTAAAATTTACTAGCCATTTCTTACCCCAGTTCAATATGGATTGGAGGTCTTTTTCAATCTCGGCAGCAAGGTTAGCTTTGACGCCTACACCAGATTTTTGTAGGAGGCGAGAGTAAACTGTGGTGTCATCGGCGTACAAACCTACTTGGGCTCTTATGGAATCAGGGAGATCATTAACGTATATCAAGAAGAGTGTAGGACCTAAGATGGAGCCTTGGGAGACACCCGCGTTTGTATGGTAGTTCTGGGAGGCATGTCCGTTTAATACCACCTTCATTGTGCGGTTAGAGAGGAATGACTGGATTAGTTCAAACAAACGTCCAGTTATACCATAGCTCTGCAGTTTACATAGAAGGCCAGCATGCCAAACTCTGTCGAACGCCTTAGATATATCCAATGCAACGGTTCGGGCTTCGCCATTCCTGTCGAGTGCCTGGTATATGTACTGGTATATATATATAGGTCGTTAGCATATCAGCGGTAGACCTGGTGAAGCGGAAACCATACTGCTTGTCGAGAGGAGCCTGTGTGCTGTGAAATGCTGAACCACCTCGGCGTTGATAATGGCTTCGAAGGGCGGTAATTTGCAGGGTCAGAGGGTTCTCCAGTGTTTTTAAATATAGGAACTACAGAGGAAGATTTCCAACAGGCAGGAAAGCAGGAAGCAGATAGGCAGAGGTTGTAGAGCTTAGAAAGGACAGAGGAGAGTTCAGGGGCACATTTCTTTAAGACTATGGTTGGGATTCCGTCACCACCGCTCGCTTTGTGAGGGTCAAGTTTTAAGATTATCTTAGAGACAAGCGAAGGTGTAATGCCTCATTCAGTTGTGCCTCGGTTCTAGGTGAGAAGTCGGGTGTAAAAACTCCAGATGAGTCCAGACTCGAATTGTTCGAGAAATTGCGGGCAAAGCATTCAGTCTTATCTGCTGGAGAGGTGAGGACCTCAAATTTGTTGATTAGCGGAGGTATTGTGGACTTGCTCTTGTTAAATACTCTTTTACAGAGTCGCCAGTAGTCTTTAGCGCCGAATTTAGAGCATGCTATGCGTTGCTTCATTCTGGCAGCAAACAACATCTTAGCTTCGTTAAGTATCCTTTTACACTTATTACGAGCTGAAGTGAAAAGGCGCCTGTTTTGGTCCGACGTGTAGTTACGATAGAGTCGGAAGAAATGATTCCGGTGGGCAATGGCAGCTGAGCAAGCGGGTGAGAACCGTGGAGACAAATGAGGTTTAAGCTGGAATTTCCTAGCAGGGATGAAGGCATCGATGCCAGCCTTAACCCAGGAGGAGACCTCGGATGCACATTCTTCGATGGGAAGACTAAAAACGTTGTTCCAAGGGATGTCACAGAGGAAGTCTCGGAACGAATCCTAGTCTGTTCTTTGAAAGCAGTAGGATATTCTACTTGTCCCGGGTTTCATGGGTCGGGCGGGAGTGGAGTGAAATATTGACGGACACTACAGTGTGGTCAGAGTTTCCGAGTGGGCAGAGTTGTCTGGTAGTGCAAGAATCTGGGATGGAAGTGAAGCAGAGGTCTAGAAGTGAGTCCCTTCCGTTAGGGTTGTCGGCAAAACGCGTGGGGAAGTCTACTACTTGCGTAAGGGATTGGGTGATTGAAAAGTTCATGGTGTGGACACCAGCAGGGTCGGTGACAGCGTTCTTCAGCCACTTGGTGTAGTGGGCGTTAAAGTCACCAAACACGAATACATGGGCAGAGAGATGGGAAGAAATGGCTTTGTCGATATTGTCAGAAATGATGTCAAGTAACGAACAGTCAGGGGAGGAAGGAGAGCGGTAGAGAAAGAAGAGATAGCTAATCGAGCTGAGAAGTGAGAGGCGGAAGCACATGAAAGAATGATCTGGGGATTCAAAAGATGACACCCTAGCTAAGGGAAGGTGTTCGCTGACATAGACACCAAGCCCATGCATATGAACATTGGAGTCCTTCCTGAAGAGGGGAAGTTAGCCAGGAACGTAGAACTCAGATGAGGGGATAGAAGGGTTAAGATTAGTTTCACATAGGGCTAATATATCAGGTGAGTTATTATGGAGGAATTAATCTATGCTGAGGAAGGTGGTGATGATGCCGCGTATGTTAGTGAAAGAGATGCAGACTGGTTTGGGCGTTTATTTTTGCTATTATGTTTTGCCACCATAGTGATTCAGTTAAGGAGAGGTCTTAGAATAGAATCAGTCGGTCAATCGTTTGCAACTTGTGAAGGATGGAGACTGGCGTGACCTACAACATAATGTGGCCTCGGGGTTGCCCACCGAACGTTCATGCAAGGACGCCCGTCCATGAGCGATATGGCACTACAAGAACCCCGGTATTATTCAACTGTTGATCAGAGCAGCCTCTCAAGACGCTACGCAAGAGTTCGGACTCCTAACTACCAGTCGGAAGCAGCAACCAGGAAACTGCCAACCCGGTACCCTCAGAATGTAAAGACGTTGCCACCATACTCCGTAACTGCAAAGAGCTTCCAGCTGAACTAACACTAAGACCGGAGAAGGGGGATGAACTGGGAACCCCTTCCTAAACAAGAAACAAGGTGATCACCTCTAAACTCCTTCAAAAGAAGTGGGTGGAGTGTGAGACAGGGCGATAGTAGGAACTATCTACTCCAATTAACAAAAAAGAAAGAAAAAAAAGTGACTGAGGTTTACAAAGTTTTAACTTGGTATAAGTCAAAAATAACCTTGAATTGCAAAATAATTTACACAAACTAAGTCACAAAAAAAAAAATCAAAGACGAACAAAAACCGAAAAAAAAAATTCCAAAAATTACAGAAAAACAGACTGAAAAATGGACTGAATCCCGGTTGACTTACCACAAGCAGCTAACACTGAAAAGTTGATTTAATTAAATTTCTTAAGACAAAAATAGAAATTAAACCATTTTTTACAGAATATAGTCGAGTTAAGCAGCATGCGTTCGCTGGCCAACCGTTACGAATTGAATGTCTCGAAGACAGAAATTTAACTCTTCTACAAGACAAAACTAATGGAAATAATTGAACCGTGACACTATTTATCTTAAGTCAAAAATAACCTTGAATTGCAAAATAATTTACACAAACTAAGTGACAAAAAAAAAAATCAAAGACGAACAAAAAACGAAAAAAAAAAAATTCCAAAAATTACAGAAAAACAGACTGAAAAATGGACTGAATCCATTTATATTTATACTGAATATATATATATATATAATGGTGAAAATCTATTATTATTCGAAATAGTAGTCATGATTGATCTTTTTAATAAATTATGACCAGTTTTCTTTCAAAACTCATTTTTCTTTCGAAAATGAAATGAACAATAACTGTTTTCCTTCGAAAACATTAATAGTGAGAATCTTTTAAATTAACAATAATAACTACAATATCTTTCGAGACAATGTTGGTAAGAAGCTTTCTTTTAGTGTCTGAAATCTTATTTTTACAATTAATAATGAAGAAAAATAATAGCCGGAACTTTAGATACAATAATTGCAAAAATCTCTTTTTATTCAAAACACTAATACCGAGAATTTTTCTTTTAGGGCCATAATGTTGAGCATCTTAAAAAACTATGTTGGTGAGTTTTCCTTTGGAAGATAACAGTGAGATCTCTTTCCATTAAACACTTTAAGGAAAACATAAATAATTCCATGTTTTCTTTTGAAATTATAATCGCAAGAATGTATTTTCTTTAAATAAAAATGATGAGGATTATATTCTTTAAAACATTAATGGTTACTTTTCATTTCAAAACAATATCGAAAAAAATGTTCATTCAAAAAACTGATGAAAGTAATCTTATTTATCTAGAATAAATTATGGGTAAAAGTAATGTTATCTTTCAAAAACGTAATAACTAAAACCTTTTCTTTAGAATCGATATAGTACAAACTCTTTTTAAAAAAATAATAACGGTGTTATTATTTAGTGCTATGATATTTTTCATGTCAATAATACGGAGAATCCATTGAAATTCGAAACAATGATTGAAAAGCTCTTATCAGAAATAATAATGACAAGTTTTCTTTCGAAACAATAATGTCAATAGTTCTTTCTCTAATTGTACGTACAGTGTTAATGCTTGTTCTTCGAAGAAAAGAATAATGGCGACAATGTGTTTTTTAAGAAACGATGGCGTTTTCCTTTCAGATTATATATGGCGAGGGTCAATGTATCTAGGAACAATGACGAATTACATTTTATTTAATAGACTCTTTCAAAAAATAATGCTGAGAATTATTAAAAAAACAATGAATAGTGTGTTTTTCTCTTCTTCAAAATAATAAGGCTAGTTGTCTTTCGAAGCAAGAATGTATTTTCTTTTTGCGGCAATAATAATAGTATAAGTCTTTAAAATCAATAATGGCGAATTTTCTTTCGAAATAACCATGGCAAAATATTTCAATAAAAACAATGATGGCGTTTTTTTTTCTCTCAAAATATAGTGATGAGAATCTCTTTCCTTTCAAAATAACTGCTGGAATTTACCTTTAAGAACAATAATGGCGAGTTGTTTTTCCAAATAATAACGTCGTGAATCTTTTATTTTATAAACTACTAATGACGAGATCCCTTTTCTAAAAATGGCAGTAATTGCAAAATCATTCTTTACAAACAATGGTGAGTTTTTATTTGCTACAGTGTGAAAATCGTTTTTCATTCAAAACTATTGCGTAAAATTATTTTCTTTCGAAACAATATACACCGAAGAAATCCACTAACCTTCAAAAAGGCTGAAAATATGTCAAGCACAACCGCACCAGCCTGTGCACACGTACCGGGTTTGAATAGAGGCAGTTGACATCACATTACCCAACCCAACTTGCATTCTGACATTTATTCAACAGGACTCTTCAAGCATCCTTCACCAGTTGGAAGTAATATTTTTGATCGAAAATTTTCACGGACTACACTACTTTCACTTGTGAACAAGTTAAGCAGTTTTTAGATGAGTGGGGAGCTTTCTAGCAGATTGTTCACAGCCAGCAAGGAATGTAAGTTTCAGAAAGGAGCGTGTCACAGCTGTACTGAATAATCAGTCATTCGATCATACTGCATAAAAGGTCTCTCTTGCTTTCAGAGTAATTTCGTCAACAAACAGTGACAGCAGCAAAGAGTTTTCCGAAAGCTGCACCAGTGCAAGTCACTCACTCAGTGGTTTCCCTTGAGGTCCTACCCACTACTTTTGGAAATATTTATAAAACAATAATGACCAAGCACTTTACTTTCGAAGCACTAAGGACACGAATCTTTATTTAAAAGCAAGAACGACTTCTCTTCTTTCGAATCAATAATGACGGAAAATACTTTTCTTTCAAAATCATTAAGGTGATTATCCCTTTTTTAGAAACAATACTCGCGAGAATATTTATATAAAATAAAAAAGATTAGTTTTCTTTTAAATTAATAAAGGCGATAATATTTCTTATGAAACAATAATGGTGAGTTTCTTTTCTTTAGAAAAATAATTGAGAAAATCTATTTCTTTCAAAGCAAAAACAGCAAGAAGCTTTTTCCACTGAAATAATAATGTGGATAATAAAAGTAGAAATGGTGAGTTTTGATTAAAAACAACAGTAGCATAAATATGTTTGTTTCTAAACAATAGTAGCGTGAATCACATCTTTTTTCGCGAAATTTATACAGTTTCCAAATTAATATGACCCGAAAACAAGAAGAGCTGCATCATGTTTCTAAGCCACATTCTTTTCGGATTAAAACACTAAACCAGATTCGTGTGTCCTTATCTGTATACACAATGCTTTATACGGATCTGAAAAAGAAAAGTAGAAAAGATGTAATACACTAATTGACCGTTCTCTTAAAAGTCAGTATTAGAAATTGATTTTTTATCTGGTTCCTTGTAACAATTCGAAGCACCATTTGGATCTAAACAACTGTTTCTACGACTAAGCAAGTTCTTATAGTTTCCTTATAATCACTAAATAACACAAGTTTTATTGATAAAATTAGGAAAATTTCTTGTTCATAAACAGGTTGCTGATTATACAATGATATTCTATATTTGTTTGTATTACATTGGTAAAAACATAATCCCCAAACTCATAAAAAACGTATAGCAGCCCCTCAGAAGGCTTTATTTGCTACTAAAATTAATAAAAATACATTAGCTGAAAATAAGGGTGCAATAGAATTAAAGTGTTTTAAAATCAGTTCGGTGCTATTTCAGTATATATAAGTTGCATGAATAAGAAATATTATGTGGATTTTACTTGTATGGTTGCATATACAAATATAAAATTACTAGCACATAAAATATTGTCAAATTTATACACAACCTAGAGAAATTCACGCAAACACGCACACACACACTTGTATGGTTGCATATGCAAATATAAAATTACTAGCACATAAAATATTGTCAAATCAACCATTCGTCCGTGCATGGAGTACTGCTGCCATATATGGTAAGGTGCCCCCGCTGTTCACCTCGGTGTTCTTGACAGGCTCCAAAGGAAAATCAGTAATGTGATAGGTACCGACTTGGCGGCTCGACTACAGCTACTTTCCCACCGACAGGATGTGGCTTCCCTTTGTCTGTTCTATAAATACTTCCATGGTTTCTGCTCCAACGAACTTAAGGCACTGGTGCCTCTGCAACAGGAGTTTACTCGCAACCGCGTCTCACCTATTAACAGTGAGATCAACGAAATGCAGACGATAATTCTACTCCTCTTGTTTTCCTGACGGCTACAACCTCCAGGAATTCAAATGCAAGGTCAATACTCATCTCTTAACCACTTGAACCTAGTTCTTTCCTCACCACACTGTATATCCTTTCCTTTCTCGCCACCTCTGTAACTGTCATCACACCTGTATTCCCTCCCTTCTCTTGCTCCTTTCTAAATGGTTTGTCCTTCTCTTCACTCTCTTCTATCTAGTGCTTTTACTCTTATGTAGCCCCCTTCACATCAGTGGCGTTACCGCTTTGCTCGGGGTGATATGATTAATATATATATATATGTGTGTGTGTGTGTGTGTGTGTGTGTGTGTGTGTGTGTGTGTGTGTGTGTGTGTGTGTATAGAAAAAACTACTAAAAAGTTGTAAGTTTAAAAATGTATTTTTCTTGACAGTATTTATTTATTTCTATTATTATATTTGATATTTCAGACCGTCCTCGGCCTTTCATCAGAAACAAATGATTTTAAAATTTAAATTAGAAGCGTCCGTCGCGAGAGCGTTCGTGGAGAGATTGTTTACATCACGTGACGCAGAAAGCGACAGATTTTTTTTAAAATATTTGTAAACCTAGACCTATCTTTAATAATACTTATAAATGTTGTTTTAAAGAAAAAATTTTAAGTCTATCTAAAAAAATGTTTAACTATTGAAATATTTATAAAGATTCAAAACACCTAAGTCCCTATTTAACCTTAACCTGTATGTATTTAATTTTAAAATCCAGTATTTTTCTTTCTTTCTACGTGAGTATGTAGAACTGAAATCAGAATCTATTAGTAAACATTTGCAGTTTTCTCATGTGTGTCCTGGTTGATTGAAGTGTTCTGCTATGGGTGAATACGGATTGTTTTTGGCGTATGCTTAGTATATGATTATTGAAACGGAATCTAAAGCTATTTCCAGATTCACGAATATATCCACTATTTGGACATATTAAACAGAAGATAAAATATATTATGTTTTGGCTGTCACAGGTGAGGCGTGGTGGGTGTAATTTGATGTTGGTGTTGGGTAGAGAAAATACTGCATCGTTTACGAATGTTTGCAAACTAAACAACAGGATTTCTGACATTTGAAATTCCCTGATAGGTTTTTATTTTTTAGATATATTTGGTAGAAGTGAGGATAGCTGATAGGTTGGGTGTTTGTTTCATTGCATTTATGGGTTGTTTATCAAAAATGTTTTTGATTTTTTGTTTGATTGGAGGTTCTTGTGTATATATATATATATATATATATATATATATATATATATATATATATATAAGTAAACCACATATACTTATATTCCTTATATGCATATTTTCATATTTATTATCTGATCACAAAATATGGAATCAGTTAATTTCATCAGAAAAAAATTTCGAGACGTATGTTCTTTCCCTCTTTACATTTTATTCTTCATTGTATGTTTCAATTTTTCCACAGTAATTCTATATAAAAATAGATCATGTGTAAATTTAAAGTACATGTAAGCATTTGAAGTTTATCAAATATATGTACGTGTTCAAATACTTCTTTCCCCAACCGACCCGAAAAACACTTCCGTGTGTCCAGCGAGTGATTGTTTTTTTAATAAAAATGCAAGAAAGCTGCTGTAATTTTTTTACAAATTATTAGCAATTCCATATACAGTAGCGGCCATAATATAAGGAACGGAAACAACAAAGACATAAATATGTGTATTACTTAAAGAGTAATGCATGATTAGCAATAAAATTTTTACCGAATAAAAATTAGGGTGTAATGCATAAATATTATACAAAGTTACAAAAAGTTACATAATAGTTTTTTTTTAATAATGATTAAATGGAACAAAGGAAATAAGCTACTAGACAAAAGTTAAGGAACGGTCTTATTAATACTTGACTGTGAACAAAGTATCAACAATTTTAATATTTGGTAATCATCCCCTTATTTTAAATGACTTCTCTGCATCGTCGACCACATGATCTAATTAATGTCTTGCAAAATTCAGCAGTAATTCCCTCCCATTCGTCTTTCATTAACTCCCATGGGTGATCCTGGTTTTTCGGGTTTCTTTTCTGAGCTCTTTCTCCGATTATCTTCCAAACATTTTCTATTGGATTCGGGTCAGGGCACTGGGCTTTGCCACTTCATTAGGGTGATTCCTTCTTCTTTAAATAATGCCATAACCTTCTGAGCCTTGTGGCAAAGTGCATTGTCCTGCATGAAAATAGAAGATTCATAAAGATTATGGTGTAATCTTGGACCACATGCTGCTGAAGAGCCTTTTGTAAATCTCAGCATTTATATTGTCATATACGCGGATGACAGGGCCAACTCCTGCAGACGAAATCATTCCCAACACCATCACACTGCCGCCACCAAACTTAACGGTTTTCTTGTCACATTGAGAAGAACATTTCACCTGTTCTACGGCGTACGTAAGTTTTGCCCTCAGAACCAAATATAGTAAACTTGTACTCGTCACTCAAATGAACTGTATCCCATTGTACGTCAATCCAAACATGTTTTCTCGCTTACTCCAGGCGTGCCCTTTGATTTCGCTTTGAAATGAAAGATTTCGAAGCTGGAATACATTGCATTTTTTTAACCTGCGAGCAACCTTGAGATCTTATTGATGTAGCAATTTCAAAACGGTTTTTTGTAGATATTCTAACAATTCTTAGATCTTCTCTTTTCGATGTTTTTGGAGGTCTGTCGGTTTTTTGTTTTGCATCTAACCTTTTATCGGTTTTATACCTTCTGCATACACGATGAACAACACTTTTAGACAAAGAACAATATAAGAAATTTCTGAAATTTACTTTTTTTCTTGATAGCAATACTGATTTTTTTTCTTCAAAAGAGAGTGTTTTGCGTGTAGAATTTGCCACATTGCTTCAAAATAAAGTTCTAATGATAAATGAACTTTTACTTATTGTTGAAAAGCTCCATCGAGTTTTTTAACAATGTAAATTAAAAGTTTATGCAAATTATTAACATCGTTCCTCAACTTTTGTCCAGAAGCTCATTTCCTTTGTTCCATTTAATTTTTATTAAAAAAAAACCTATTATGTAACTTTTTGTAATTTTGTATAATTTTTATGCATTACACCCTAATTTTTATTCGGTAAAAGTTTCATTGCTAATCATGCATGACTTTTTAAGTAATACACATATTTATGTTTTTGTTGTTTCCGTTTTTTATATTATGGCCGCTACTGTAGAAATATACTAGTGAAATCAGAAACATGAGACGAATAATTTTGGTCGTTAGCATGTCAGCAGTAGACCTGACGAAGCGGAAACCATGCTGTCTGTCGGAGAATAGGCAGTAGGCTGTGAGATGTTGAACGACTTCAGCATTGATTATGGCCTCAAACACTTTGCAAAAAATCGGTAGAAGGCTGATAGGGCGATAATTAGAGACTAGCGAAAGGTAATGTAAACGTCGCTCAGTTGAGCCTCAGTTCTAGGTGGGAAGTATGGTGTAGATTTTCCAAACGAATTAAGTGAGAAGTTGGAGAAGAATCTGCGATCAAAGCACTCAGCCTTGTCCGCTGTAGCTGTGAGGACCTCATATTTATTGATGAAAGGAAGGATTGATTAAAAATTTGCTGAGCCGCCAGTAATCTTTGGAGCCAAAATTGCCGACTGCTTCATTCTGTCAGCAAACAATAGCTTAGTGTCTTCTTACACTCATTACGAGCAGAGGGAAAAAATGACGCCTATTATGGTCAGACGCGTGTGATTCCTGTGAGCTATGGAGGCCGAGCGGGCAGGGACGAACCAGGGGTGCGAATAGGTTTTAAGCTGGAATTTCCTGGCTGGGATGAAAGCATCGATGCTAATTTTTACCCAGGAGGAAACCTCAGAATCAGTCTTCAACAGGGAGACTAACCAATTTCTTCTAAGGGACGTCGCACAGAAAATCTCGGAGTGCCTCCCAGTCCGCCCTTTGATAGTAGTAAAAGATTTTGCTGGTCGGAGGTGTCTGAGGGGAAGGGTATTGGAGAGAGATATTAACAGAAACCACAGCATGATCAGAGTTACCAAGAGGGCAAAGTTGTATGGCATGGTAAGAGTCAGAGTTAGAAGTGAAGCAGAGATCTAGAAGCGAAGCTTGTCATTCAGGCACACGTGTGGGGAAGTCCACAACTTGCGTTAGAGACTGGGTGATTGCAAAGTTCAGTGTGTGGATACCAGCAAGATCAGTAACAGCCATTTGGCATGGTGGGCATTAAAGTCACTGAACACAAACATGTTGCCGAACGGATGAGAGGCAAAGATATTGTCCAACAAGGAACAGGAGGGAGAGGAGGGAGAGCGATAGAAAAAGAAAACTAGCTGAGTTTAATTGAGCGAGACGGAGACACATGTTTGGATGGTAAAGGGATTCAAGAGAAACCCCCCTAGCCAGTTTGCTGATATAAACTTTTCAGTATAAATCTTCGATACCTGATTTTAAAATGAAATTTTTAAAATAAATAAGTTATATTTTAGCTTCAAAATTAGCTTTAATTGAAAGTCAAGAGATTAAATTTAGTAATTCCAGTAAACAAAATACACTGGCGTATTTTAAAGCGAAATTATATTGATTGGAATCTAACAGTTTTCAGATTAAAAAAAAAAAATTAAACGTACCGCCATTTTTTTGATTGGTCAACACATTATGCAAACAGTAACCGCATTGCTGTTTTAAAAATCTGGCAAAAGTAAAATATACGTCGCTGACACGTTATTGAAGTCAATCTTTTAAATTGAAACTTACCTTTATCTGATTTCAAACAATTTTACTTGCTTACTGTCTGAAATGTTCGGTAAGTTTTTATCAGTTACGGTAGTCCGATTATCAGTGCTTATCTCAAGTGTTGACAGCTTTAATGACAACCGGAAACTGTCAAGAAGGCTAAAGTAGGGAGGCCCAGAGGCGACAAAAATATACGAATGTAATTTTTTTATGTAAGGGAAGACAACCATTGAATTACGTGACCTTTTAATGATAAATATCACGTACGGCCATCCGTACAAATAAAGATACCGGCAATCAAAATGCACAGAAATAAAATGTTTTAATTATTTTAAAAATTGACGGGATCAATCATTTATATTAAGCTTTTAAATTTTCGATTAGTAATTGTAGTCTTCATGCATTAATTACATACCCTAGCCAGCCCAATAGAGGAATAAATTTAACAATAATTTTGAAACTTTTTATATATTATTTTTATATACAATTAAAAAATTAAAAAAAATGAAAATAATTCTTGTAAAAATTAATTATTCATTGAATTCTTTTCTTTTCAGACTATGATATGCTTAATATATATTGTTCATAAAAGCAATCAGACGTTTATCCACATAAAAATTGGCATAGTTATTGCATTTTTTGCAATTAGGACCTATTTTTTAGAAAGTCGGGGACTATTGGGGAAAAAAAACTGTTGATTAGCATTCCCCAATGACTCCTGAATTTAATTTAATTATATTAGGCTTATTGCTGCCCATTGTCGAATTTTTAAGCATTTCTGGAAATTTATTGATGGGGGTAACATATGTAAAAAATATATTTTTACCAATATTTTATACAAAATAATTATTTCAAAATTGATTTTAGTCAATTATGAATAAGTCCTGATATTTTCATCAAAATCCGACCATTATTTGATTTTTGCAAGAATTTCCAAATTAATGTGTCTTTCACGGTCAAAAAATTCTCTATTGTGCAATATTACGGTTTTTTTTACTTAATAAACGTTGCGTCAATTTAGGTTTCGCACTGACGTAAGAAAAAAAAAAGACTTTCTACAAAAATTTCGAACGTGTTAGAAATAATTATAACATTTAAAAAATAATTAAAAAATGCTTTGATCTATCCTCTTAATGATAATATAAACATTTTGCCGATAAAACCTTGGGGCCATTTTCCTTCATACTATGCTGTTTTTTCAGCGATTTTGTCGAGGTACCTAGGTTTAAGTGATTTTTGTGAGGCTGGTTTAACATTGTATTTGTAGCTGTGAGCATATATTGTTATTTATTGTAAGGAGAGGCTTCGGGTAGTGATAGAAGACGTTCATCAACTACGACATGTGTAGGAAGGAATCTGGCGCAGAGTGCAGCCTAGTATGGCCTCAGGTTCGCCAACCGGAGGAACGCGTAGGGACACCTATCCATGCGCGTCATGGCACTACAAGAACCTCTATAGTATGCAATTGTTGATCATAGCAGCCGCTCAAGACACTACGCAAGAGTTAGGGCTCCTCACTGCCAGTCGGAAATAGCAACCAGAAGCGGCCATAATATAAGGAACGGAAACAACAAAAACATATATATGTGTATTACTGATAAAGTAATGCATGATTAGCAATGAAATTTTTACCAAATACCTTTCTATAAAGGCAGAAGTATATGGCTGTGTCATTAGTGTAGATACCAGGTTGAGAGCTAATGTCATCGAGAATGTAATTAATGCATATTAGCAACTAAGTCGGACTATGGATAAGACCCTGGGAAGACAGCTGCGTTAGGACAAAAGAAACTGGAAGAGTGCCTGTTCAGGATTATTTTCATTTATCGATTTAATAAGAAATATTAGATCTGTTCAAAAGTTTATATGTAGACACTGTAACTTTTAAAGTTTGTGCAGAGAACCTGTTTGTCAAACCCTGTCAAAAGCTTTTGAGATGTACAAAGCTGTAACCCGGGTCTCACCATTCTTATCTAGTCCTTGATAGTCTCTTCCGCAATTATTGTTAGTACATCAGCAGTTGATCTGGAAAAACGAAATCCATATTCCTTGTTTGCAAAAAGGCCTTGTGATGAGGGATGCTTAACCAATTCAGGATTGATTAGAGTCACTAGGAGTTTCCCTAAAAGAGGTAGAACGCTAATAGGCTGATAGCCCTAGTTCTTAAAAACTGGAACAACAGATGATGAGGGAAAGAAAGAGGTGATAAGGTACTTATTATACAGTTTAGAGATAACAGGACCCAGTTTGGAAGCACGCTTCTTAATGATTATTACAGAGTTACCATCAGATCCACATGCTTTGTGGAGGTCCAGGTTAGAGATGCTAGCAGAAGCCATAGAAAGAGTTATATGCATATCCCTCAACATAAATTCAGTTCTAGGTGGGAAGTTAAGCGGTGCTATTTCAGATGAATCAAGGGTAAAGTTTAAGTAGAATTTACGGGCGAAACATTTAGCTATATCAGCAGAATGTGTTAACACTTCAAATTGCTTGAAGAGACGAGGAATAGAGAACTTACACTTATTTAATACATTATTATTTCGCCGTCAGTAATCACAAGAGCCAAAGTTTTAAGATGCAAAGCGGTGCCTCGTTATCTCAGCACGCAGACTTAGCTCCTTCAAGGACTCGATTACATATCAATTGCAATTGCATTTGACTCCCATTTGATTAAATGAATACATAAACTAAACTTATTTAATCCTTAACAAAATAATATAAAGTAGAATATAAGAATATAAAGTGAGTATTACAATTATAAATGTAAATTGATTTTTTATGCAAATATTTAACATAGCACGAATATCAACAGATGATATAATTTGTTTATATAGACAAATCCAGGCCGTTTACTCTATAACCAGAGTTAGACTATTCCCACTCTGGCCTGTCTGGTTTAATCCAGATTTCTTGCATTCTGTTTCATGTGATATATTGTCTCATTTTCTCTAGAATGGTGACATTTCCTGTCTTTCTGGATTGGTCTGGAATCGATAAATACAAAATAAATTACATCAAATGCTTTGGTGCAATTAATCCTGCCACTTTTATTCTATTACACAAAGTTAAGGGATTCTGTTTTCTCTTCAAGTGTTCTCTACGCAAGGTTAATTTTATTCTCTTTACCTTTGATATTATCAATGAATAGTTTCCTTTTCTCATTTTCTTACTGCGTCTATTATGTTTCTTATATTTTTTGGCATTTTGTCATTTGCTGGGTTGTTTCTAGTAGTTTTCATGTTTTCATTGCGTTATTGTGAGTATTTTAAAATCTAGATTAATAAAATCTAGAATCATATTTTTAAGTAGCTTCATCAGATTGAATCTTTCATATGAATGTTATGCATGGCACCGACCTCATTCATAAATATCTAAACTTTCTGTTAAAAGCCGCTTTCTGTTAAAAATAACTTTGATTGACTGAACTAACTTCGTACCTCGTGAATTGTCGCTGCATAATCACAAACAATGAACTGTACCAAATGGCAGAAAATACATCACTTGAGTACTTTCAACAAATAAAATAAATAGCACAGGTAACTGTAAGAGAAAGTAACATAATGAAGATGTGTAATACACTACTTCAAACAAAAGGTAAGAAACGAAACACCCATCAGCACTGAAAATATCGATAACAGTGGAGCCACTCTTATCGATTATTTCAGATCATAACACGGCTAAACATCGGTTCCCATACGATCACCAAAGTTAAGCAAAGTCGAGCCTGGTAAGAACCTAAATGAGCACTGACCAGCTTGGATGTACGATTGGTGTAATAAATAATGAATCAGAATTATTAAAACTAAAGATATCTGCTGGCTTTAAATTATCTGCGTGGAGTTGATAAGTTAAAGAAAAAGACTCAAAAGTTAACAGTGGACTTGAGAAATTATTCTATGTTCTTGACAAATTATTTTATGAGAATGATTGTATAAACTATAACCGAAAATACCTATGGCTGCTCGGTTAATGAATACCGAATGTTTCATTATAAAGACACAACTAATATTACCACGACCATTACCATTTCACCATGTCTACGTATTTGTAGCAGTCTTGATTGTTTTACTGCCTAGTAGTTCATTTATATGAAGAAGCACTAACCTTTTTTATACATTACTTAAAGTGCGCATTGAACAGCATTCATATGTAATAAATGCAATTATTTTTATCAACATTTACTGTACTTCTTTTTTTGTTTTCATTCAAGTACATTAAATGATTGTCCGTGTATTGACTAATTGGCATGCATTACAATTTTTAAGATTATTTCCAGCCGTCACATCTGTAATACTTTTCTTTGTTAATAATTATCTTTCGGTGGTCAACATTACTTTCTTGTTTTTTCATAGAGATAAAAATGAATCTTACTGCTGCTTCATTCATCTTGAGAAATTGAAAAACATCGATGATCATGTTGTAAACTAATCTTGCAGCAAATCAATGCTATTCGTTTCATAGTTTTGTTCGATGAAGAGCGGATTATTTTCTCCTTGGATTCCTTTTCTATAAACTTGCTGTTGTTCCTGCTAATCTTTCGCCTATTTTCCGTCAGCGCCAGGTAGAACCTAGGCTATGGGCTACAACTTAATATTGTACCTATTCTTGACCATGTTTTTCCATCATGAATGCGAACATGATCACCTATTTTGAGTGGGGGAAGCTCTCTGCAACCTTTTTCTTGGCGTTTATTCTTTTGTTTGCCTGAGTGCCTTACAGCCGAACGTTTGTTGATTGGCTGTGTTATAGTGGGGAGTGTGGTCTGTAACTCTCGCTTATGAGCAAGGCTGCCGGAGATAGTGTGTCTTTACCTGGTGTAGTATGTAGGGTTAGCATCGCCAAATGTGGATCCTTACCACTTTTGAAGCATTTGTGCAATGTTTTCTTTACAGTTTGGATTGTTCTCTCCACCAAACCATTAGACTGTGGAAGTTCTGGGCTGCTTGTGTTGTGAAAGAAATCTCATTCCTTTGAAAATCTCTTCTAGGTTTTTGATTAAAATTCTGAACCCTTGTCCGAGAATACAATTTTGGGGATTCCATGTTTAGAAAAAAATGTTCTTTCGCTGTACAATAGTGGACGCAGTAATGCCACCACCATGAAATAGTTTTTCCCAGTATTTTAAATAGTCAGTTCCCATCTTGCATCAGGGTTGGTCCGGCACCTCATGTTTCAGGAGTGGCTCAGTTGTAACACGTCTGCCAGCTGGTTGCTTGGTTCGCTGCCCCTATGGTCCGGAGCCTGCCACGATGATGATGTCGAAACGGCACCAGTTATAACGACGCTCTCGAGCCGCTAGTCGTGATGATCTCGTCACAGTAGCTGGTTCTCAAGACGTCTATTACAACAACAAACTCACTACCTACGCTGTGTTCTTTTGAAGTCACGTTGAGAAAACCCGGTGACCGTATTTCTATCATGTCAACCAGACCAGACACTTGGATACACTTGTGTTAAAATAAAATAATAATGATAAAATATAAATAAAAAATAATAAAATGAAAGAGTCACAGTTCTGAATCATGCCTTTTATCAGCATTCATGATTGGTCAGAATAGAGCTTGTCTGCCTATGGACATCGATTTTTCAATACGCTGCATTTATTCGCTCATGGAGGATGGGACTATGATTTGCTGTCCCTTGAGGGGTAGTCCATGATACTGTGATTTCATCCCTGAAATTGAAGTATGAACTGAGACAGGAATTAATATTATGATGGTGTTCTAGCCAAACAGCAGATACCTGCTGTGCTAATGTCTTCAGGGTTTGATCATTTACCGTCTCTGCCCTGAATTGATTTAACCATCTTTCACTAATTGGTAGTGACATTAAAATAGAGTTAGCAAGAAATTTGATTCCTGCATCCGGAATTTCATGAGGTGTGTTTTCTACAGCTGCCCGACTCAGGGTATCAGCTGCAAACATTAGCTTGCCTTTATAGTATTCCATATCAAAGTCATATTTCTGTAACCTCAGCAGAAATCTCTGAATTTGGGACGGTGCCTTGTTTATAGGTTTGGTGCAGATGCTTTTCAACCGCGTGTTTCTCAACCAAGAAATGCTGTCCATAGATGTACTCATAGAAGTTCTTACATGCCAACAGGATGGATGACATTTCCAGCTCAAGGGGGCAGTAATTTGTTTCCGCTGAGTTCAGGGAACTGCTATCATAGACCACTGGGAGCCATACATCAATATGCTTATGTTCAAGCATAACTCCTAGTCCAACTGATCGGAAATTTTGGATCAAAGTATTTCAGCGTGCGACTCTGTTTAACCAAGTTCTTTAGAGTCCTTATTGCATCTATTTGTTGTTTGTCAAATGATCATAGAGTGTAATTTTCCAAGGAGGAGGCATAGAGTGCCATTTGGGATGGATTTTCCCAGATAGGTGATCATGCCTAAGAAGTGCTGTAGTTCTTTTTTATTGTTTGGTTTGGACATGTTTTTATGGCCTTGCTTTTTTGTAGACCTGGTTCAATCTATTTGTCTGTTTTTTATTTATTTTATTTTATTTTATTTTTTTTGACTCAGGAAAGTGGCTTCATTACGATTGAATTGACACTTGGAAAGATTTAGCTTCATCCCAGATTTTCTTGTTGCTTGTAGAATCTCAATAGTTCTAGTTTTCAGTAGTTCTATAGTGATAACGTCATCCTGTGAGTTTTTGCATCCGTCGATATTTTTTATAATTGATACAATGTTTGAATGACATATTTCACTAGCACTGTGAATGCCATAAGGTGGGGGCGAGTTAAAGTTGAGGTGTTTGAGCTATCCTCATCGACCCGGACCTGCCAGAAGGCATTAGAAGCATTGGGCTTCGTGAAAGATTTCACTCCTGACATTTCATGTATAATGTCAGTTGCCATGGACAGTCTGTAATGTTCCCGTTTTATAGCTTTGTTGAGATTTCGTGAATCACGACATACCCGAAAAGGACTATTGGATTTTTCAACCACGACCAGTGATAATGAAGCTGTAAGGGAGATGGTTAATGTTTCTTGGTTCGGCCTTGTGTCATACTTAACCAAAATCCCTACAGCTTAAAAGTTTTATACATAATTATCATCAGAAGATTTTCATCAAAAGGTTGGTAGCAGGTTGGAAAGTGTGGAATAGTGTAAGAATAAAATATACATTTTTCATTTTAAAACAGAAATTTATTAAAAGAATAGAATAACAAGAATTCGTAAAAATTAATGTTCAATTAGAAAGTTGAGTTAAAGGGTATCAAGATTTGTAGAAAATATTCATAGTAGTAATTGTCGAAGGAGTATATGCGTACGTACGACGTATGTATGTGCTTGTTTGGTAAGAATGTCTTTGGATGGAGAAGAAGTAAAAGAAATCAGCATACGAGAAGGAAAGAGAAAGAGGACAAATGTCCGAGTCATTTGAAGCTTCTCCCGTTACATTTTAGCTTGTCGTCTATGCTGCTTCCATCTGACTGGCCGGTTGACGCTGATGAAGGTCATTTATATATAGTTCTTTTGAATTTGGCACTGGATCGCTAAGTCCTCAAGTCTTGGTCAAAAATCAATTTAACACCTGGTTGCGAAATCTGATTTTGATTTTTTCTTTAAGCACATGCTCAACTCTTTTTTCTGGTTGAGAAAAATCAGGAGTTCACACGTCATTGTGAATTTTTGTAAAAGTGAAGAAGAAGGTTGATTTTAATTCTTAATTTCCTATCAACTACAATGATACCCATTCTGTAGGCTACGTGACTGGAACTATCACACCCACACCCAGTTGTATCATTCATTCAAGTTCTGCTTATTTGCTTCTTTTGTGTTAAAAATGTAGGTTCCTATGAGGATTTATCACAGGATTTACTTGTGGATCCACTGTGATGTTGTGAGTATCTGATACTATTTCTAATTTTCCAAAGCAATTCTTGAAAGCGGAGAGATAATTTGGCTTGTTTGCGTCTACTTTGCAAACTCTTTTTATTCAGATCTGTACAAGATTAGAAACCAATCGGAGTGGGTGCATCTATGTCTGCTTCAATGAATAGAACATTATGTTTTATGTTTTGTGCAAAATCTGGGTAATGCATTTTCCTTGCACTAGTTTTGATGTTTTGTTATTCCTGTGGGTCTCAATTTGGGGAGATGCAGAAGGTTATTATAATCCTTTGTTGAAAGAATGCTGACCTGACTGCCAGAGCCAATTTTGAAGTCTATCTTAGCTTTGTTAACTTCCAAATTCGCTTGTGGTGATACCGAGCATGGCGAAGGACCGGATGTTTGCACTCTCAAGACCAGAAAGCAAATGCCCAAAACTGGTCGGTGCGCAGCCGGCTCCACACAGAGGTTCCGGCAAAAAGCTAAAAATTAACTAAATATCAAATTCCAGTTCGCGAGCCTACGCGAATTTTATTTATCGGCCAATGGGAAGTCCAGAATCAAATACGAGTGTGAATTCCCAAATAATCTGCTGGGATCCACAAAGACGATATAAAAAGCCGATACAGAAAGCATCGACGAGACAGAAAGAGACAGACAGAGAGAGACTTGAGAATGCACTAGCGTAATTAGCACTTCCCTTGACCCTGTCAAGTGATTTACTATGCTCGCCGCCCTTCCCTCTCCTTTTCTTCTTCGCTCTCTCTAAACTACCTACCGACCAAAGGAGCGGATACATCAAAGACATTCCTAATTAACAACGCTCCCATATTCATGCGCACAAATTCTCTTTTCAGCATTTTATTGCCATGAACTTTTAACGTCCGTTGGACCCATACTAAAAGGATTATTTTAATTGTAAAAACCTTAATTAATATGTGTATATATAAAATGTTGTTTCTATACTCAATTTACTTTTTGTGTTTTATAATCCCTTTTGATAACTTATAGTGCAACAACACACTACTCTCCACTAGAACGGATAATCACTATACACTGTCTAATCCATGGAAATGGCATCGACCTTGTATTTGCTAAAATCCTTCCAGTCATTTGGTGAGGATTTCGCAGAGATGCTGTCGACTGTCGTAGTTTTCACCATCTGGGGAGGATAGATCACTGTTTTCCTGATCTACTTTGTGCATAGATTTGTTCAAAGGACATCTACTGGCAAATTGATTGAATCTATGGCACTTGTTGAATTTCTGGTTGTAGGCGAGACAGTTACCTCGAAAGTGTAAAAAGGAACAAAATTTACAATTCTTAATTGTTTCTTTGCTGATAGAAAAATTATTATTTTTCTCACTTTTAGTAGATTGTCGGTGGTTGTTAGTTTTTTTAGACTTATTTGCGTGTAAAGCGCACAGATTTCAGTTCATTTTGTAACACTTCAAACTCTTTGTCTAGTTAGTTCTGCCATTCGTCCTGCATTCACAGTTTTCTCTAGAGTTAAATCCGTTTCCGATTATAATTTTACCTGTAAACACAGGTCTTTTGTACCTATAATGATGAGATCTCTAATATAGGCTATCGCAGAGATACCCTCAAATCACAATAGTGACTTACAAAAAGAACGATTCCGCTTTTTTCTGGCGATTCATTAAAAACTGGAAAAGGGAACGAGTAATGTTTTTTTTTCGAGGACTACAAGGTTCATCAAATGTTTGAAAGACTGTAGAAAAATTCGTACTTACCTCTGTGGATTTAAAAGTAATGTTGTAAATACGGCGACCTTGTTTGCCAACACATGTAAAGAGAATACTCGTTTTGACTTCGTTAGATTTTTCCAATTTCTCTGGGGCCGTTAAGTAAAGATTAAGTTCTTTGAATATTTCCCACTGTTCTGAGAGATTATTGGAGAGAAATCGAGTGTTCCAGGTGGAGTGAAATTCATTTTGAAAGAAGTAAGATAACAAACCGGTTTCGTGGTACTCAGAGCGACGCTGACACTATGTTATAATGTGAACACCATGTGTATTAGATATCAAAGATATCTTTAAGTATCTTACAGTGGAGATTAAAATAGTTTAGCTTTACCGGTTTAAGAGATTCGCCTTCATCAAGGGAACAGAGATATATTGGGTTAACACAATATATAATAGGATGACATAAGATAAGTACAACTTGTCATTATTACGATCGATGTTTATTTCTCGAATCTTACAGGAAGTGCCTTCCGCCCGAGCCCACTTCCGGCATTCAGCAGTCAATGCTGAATATACAATAGGATATACCATATGAAGGATTAGCAGATATACTTTTTCTTTTCTTTTTCTGTATAAAACGTCCAAGAATTAATAACAGACAGAATATCATTCTAGGATTTAATTCTTCAGACAGTTCTGAAGTTGCGGAGTGTAGCGAAAAGAGACCTTTTTACCAAATATCAAGGTTTTATTCAACATAAAAGACAGAGCAAACATAAGGCATATTCCAGATATGAACGCACGACAGAAAGAAAATGGCGGCCCATAAAAATGGCGGTTTATAAATGCAAAGATCACGTGAACTAACGTGAAGCCACGCAGTTCAAAAGTAAATGAGCATATCATAACACTCACCGCTACATTTTATTGATACTTCGGGTTACGGACGATCGCTCGTCCTCGTCTTGATGATTCGGGAAGAAATCTCAAAACATTTTTCTCTAAGTGAAATCGTTGCAGTTGCTCTGAATCCCAAGACTTCGGTTTGCCGACTGAAGTAGAGAACACATCATTTACTATGGTTACGTCTTTTGAAGATTCTTGTTGATCTGTAAACATTTCCGAGTTCGGTGATATATAGTAATCGGTGAAAATAGGAAAATCTGAATTTGTAAACGATGGATCAGTAGCAGGGAGACGAATTCTTGCGAAATTGGGAGGTGCTGATATTATTACTTGATTCTTTTGGATAAATGGATGCTTTTGCTACAACTGACGAAGCGACATAAGCCGCTGCATTGCGTTGGGCCATTTCGAAACTTCTCGCGGTTGCTACTGCACTATCCAAATTAATTTGATAGCTTTCTAGTAGTTTCTGTTGTATTGCCAGGGTGGTAAGGCCTGTTTGGCATGCTGAGAAACAATGACGTCTTCAAACTTGCAATCCTTGGAAAGATTTTTCAATGTTTGGAGGAACTGATCAATTGATTCACCTGGCTGCTGTTTTCTTGTGGCTAGTACATGATGAGCAAATACAGAATTAACAGGTTTGACGTATGTAGATTGAAGAATGCTAATGACGTTCTCGAATGTCATGCAGTTTGATATTAGAGAATAGACTTTAGGCGATATATAGTTAATCAATATACTGAGTTTATTAGAAGGATTGTCAGAGTGAGCTTCTATCAGAGATTCGATGCAATTGACAAGAGTACCAGTGATTCCATTCATCAGCGGTTGTCTCCTGCAATCCCTCAAATCGGCAGGGTCTCGGTATGTAATCCATTTTATGTTGAATAAATTCGTACAAGACTCCATCAGCCTCAAAGGCTTTATAGATTCTTTCGTCCTCACGAATATGGCATTGGGAATATGCGGACTTTAAATCTTGCTTGTTGAAAATCTTGTATTGAGATAGATGGCGTATAATGTTTAAAATTTTCGGAAGAAGAAAAACATCTAGATACGTGTAGTGGTTTGATAGTGGCAAAATAGTCAATGACCATGTGTCGCTTGTGCCTTTCGTTATGAGTAACCAAAACTTGGACTCGCCATAGGAAAGGTTTTATTCAACATAAAAGACAGAGCAAACATTAAGCATATTTGAGATATGAATGCTCGACAAAAAAAAAATTAAAAAAAAATAGCGCCCCCCAGTTGTTTATAAATACAAAGATCACGTGACCTAACGTGAACTAACATGAAGCCACGCAGTTCAAATGTAAATGAGCATATCATAACACGTAGCTCGTCTATCGTTTTGCGCATGAATATACGTGTATTCCATCCGAACTTGATGCTTTTCACTTGGTTATTTTCTAAACTTTATTTCTTAAAGGAAGTGGGTTTTATATGGCGTATTTCTTTTCAATACCGCTTTTCGAGTGGTGTTTTTGTTTATTTTCATCATCTACTGTGGTGTTTGTTTGTGCTTCTTTATGTCCCTATTTTACTGCAGAATTTGTTTTCTCTTGTAGCGTCTAGTTTTCTACTTTGTCCACTTTTCTAGTAATGTCTTTGCAAAATTGTCTCTCGCTTGCAAAAATTCAATTCTGCATGTATGGTCCAATCTTTTCTAAAATACTGTTTTAGTCATTCGTCTCTGGTTAACATTTTTTTTCATTTTCTCCACACTGATAAATGTTTCCATCTGTTTTATGTCGCATACATACTATATTATATGTATTCTATAACTTAGTATGGAACGCGTTCTTATCAATCGTGTCTTTTAATAATCTTCCCTAACATCAGTAGATCTGTTTTTTTAATCTGATTTCCTAAGCCGGTTTGTTATATTCCTTGTTAATCGTGACTATGCACATTCTTGCTGCCTTTCTTAGCGTAAATCGATCATTGAAATCTATTACGTTTCTTAGCATTAATTTATTGTGGAAATTCGATAATTTTTTCTGATTTTTACTTTTTCTAGTCCTTGAATGCTACGAAGATTTCTTCTTTTTCGATTTTTTTGTACTTGATTATTTTTTATTTTTTTCATTATGGTCGTCTTTGCATCGTATATTTTATTGGCTACTATTTGCTCACTTACGCTGACAAATTCTTTCATTGTTTATTTTCATTTGTCTTTTAAGTTATCTGCAGCTCTAAATCTAATATCCAGTTTCTTTTCAAAATACTATTATTTTGGTTATTATTTTCATTTTCATAGAAGATAATTATCACAAGAAATTAATATATACATATACCTCAGATTTTTATCTCTCGTATTTTCTCAGATTTCTCCGATACTAACTAGTCATAGTAATACTATTGCCAGGATAATATTTGATTTTTCACAAATGTGATTTTAACATCTTTCCGACTGATTTACAAGGATATTGTTATCACCTTCACGTTTCACAAATTGTCCCGTATCCGGTCAATATTCGAAAATTTGACCGTTCTTCTTTTATTCAGTTTATATTTCACAGTAAATGCTCTTCAGGTATTTTTGTGACTCGTAAATTGATTCGTTGATTGTTCTATTTCTCAAAGCAAAGGTACTTCCTTCGCTTTGAGATTTTTTTTTTTTTTGGCTGATGCTTTTCTTCATTTTGTTCTATTTAACTGGATTAGCCCCTAGTATTCCTAAAGATTTGTATAGTTTCCTGATAATTTCACCGCTGAGTTCTTCTTTTCCTTCTGTTGTTTCCTGTTTCTCTAGTGCATAACCAACATTCTATATTCCTCGATTTCAAACTCTATTCTGATGTACTGGCAGAAATTACAATCGTTCCAGTTTCTAATTCTTTTAATTTTTATAATTTTTTTTTACGTAATTGAACCATAATGATTACTTGGTTGAGTTTTTCCTGTGGATTCATAAATATATCCTCAATTGAATTGTTACTATAATAAAGTATAGACAGAGTATTAATCTGGAAATTGATTTTTCATAAGTTGACTTCATGAATTGATTTCCTGGATTTCTGTTCTCCAATTTCCAATTGTTATTATTATTATTATTATTATTATTATTATTATTATTATTATTATTATTATGTCATTTTTCATCATATTTCGATTTCTGCTTTGGTCTCACTACCAACCAAGTCTGCGGGGAGACCTAAGGCAGGTAGTGGCGTGTTGTTATGGCTCCATTTCATGTTTTTCTATCTTCCCTATCATCCCCAGCATTACATAGATAAAGTTTTCCTTCGTGTGTGGGCTGTACTTAATAAGACAATTTTTTGTATATCTCTTAAGCTGGGGTTTCCAGGGATTCTTTCAATGTGTTGTTTTGTTCCATTTTTTATCATTCCAAGTGCACCTACTATCACTGTCACAACTCTTGTTTTCAATTTCCACATTTTTTTTATTTCAATTTCCAGGTCTTTATATTTTGACAGTTTTTCAAATTCCTTGATTGCTATGTTACAATCCGCTGGACAAGCCATATCAATTAATAGACAAGTTTTCTCCTTCTGGTTTTTAACAATAATGTCTGGCCTGTTTGCTTCAATTTTTCTGTCTGTGTAGATGGTGTAATCCCATAGAATGGTTACATCTTCTATGTGTTGGTGTGATGTTCATACCAGTGTTTGTTTACAGCTTTTCCATAATGTTTGCATATTGCCCAATGTAAATATAGCTCAAATCTATCGTGGCGATTTTTATATTCATTTGGGACAAGCACAGAACAGCCTGAGATTAGGTGGTCTATTGTTTCTTGGTGTTTATCACAAAACCTGCATTTTGGATCCATATTATTATGCATAATATTTGCCTGAAAGTTTCTAGTGAAAAGACTTTGGTCTTGTGCTGCAAGAATAAAGCCTTCCGTTTCAGACTTTAATCCAGATGCACGTAACCATCGATGAGTATTAACTTTGTCAACATTGGATTTATTGGCACGTTCAGGCCATGCAGAGGTTTGTCTTGCCAGCACTGTTTCATCTGTTCAAGAGCTTTATCTTTGGCTTTCATTTTCATATTTTTTGCCGCAATAGTTGGTTCTTGGCTTCTGTTTTGCTTTTCTACAGAATCTACTAACTGTAAATCTTGTTTGTATTTACTGCCTTCTTTTATTATTGAATATTTTTTCTTTCTTTCTTCATGTTGCCTTACTAATTGTATCATCCAATCCTTTGTTGTTTCTATGTATGTTAGTAAGCCAATAGTTGTTGTCTTGTATGACAATTCCAGCTGGATAAGACCTCTTCCACCTTCTTTACGGGGTATGTATAGACGGTCTACATCAGCCTTTGGATGATGCATCTTATGCTTAGAAAGAATCTTTCTTGTTTTAGCATTCATTCGCCTGATGTCGTTTAGAGTCCAGTTTAAGATGTTAAAGCTATATTGGACAACTGGGATTGCAAGGCTATTAATGGCCATAACTCTGTTCTGTGAATTTAATTCAGTTTTTAATATCATTCGTAGCCTTCTATAGTACTCTTTACGCACTATTTCTTTCATTTTTTTATGGTGAATGTTTTCGCTCTCATTTACACCTAGGTATTTATAAGCTTCTTCTGGTTTCAATTCTTTTATTGTTACAGCAGGGTCTAAGCTAATTGGGGATGTTTCTTGTATTGATCCACGTAAAGCTGTAGCTTTAGCACATTTATTCAAATTAAATTTCATTCCAATATCTTCGCTGAAGTATTTTACAGTTTGCAGAAGACCTTCCAGCTCATTATCATTCTTAGCATATAACTTTAAGTCATCCATGTAAAATAGATGGCTTATTTTCTTTTGGCCTATTTTATAACCACATTTTGTCTTATTAAGTTGACTGGTTAGTGCTATTAATGATATGCAGAATAGTAAGGGAGATAAAGAATCACCTTGAAATATACCTCTTTTGATGTTTATTTCATCAGACTTATAGGTTCCATTTATATGATTGAGGTAAAGGGTTGTTTTCCATATAGACATGCACTGTTTGATGAAATTGATGATGACGGGCGATATCTTGTATATATTTAAAGTCTTTAAAATCCAGGAATGTGGCACACTATCGAATGCCTTTCGATAATCTATCCAGGCAGTACTAAGATTTTTCTTTGTACTGTAGCAGTTTTCCAGGATCATTTTGTTAATTAGCAATTAGTCTTTACATCCATAACAGCCACGTTTGCACCCTTTTTGTTCAAGCGGTATCATGTCATTTCTTTCTAAGAATAAATATGTCTGTTTTGTTAAAATAGATGTTAATAGTTTATATGTTGTCGGAAGACATGTAATTGGTCTGTAGTTTTCGGGTTGTTTGTGTCATCATTCTTGGGTAGAAGAAATGCAATTCCTTTGGTCATCCATGCAGGAATTTTAGTGGGATCGTCAACCATTTCTTGAAGTTCTTTTGCTAGTTTTTTATGTGCTGTATTTAAATAATATAGCTAAAAGTTAGGAATTTTATCTATACCTGGGTATTTCCAATTGTGTGCTTTTTTTAGTGCAAATTTAACATCATCTTCTGTAATTCCAGACCATGTCTGTTCTGGTTTATTTTTCATTCGTTCTATCTCTTGCGCAATCCAATGTACTTCCTTGCTATGTTCTTTAGGGCAAGCCCATATCTTTTCCCAGAACTGTGTGACTTCTTCCATTCTGGGGGGGGGGGGGCTGTCACTTCAATTCTTTTTTTACCTATTTCCCTGTAAAATCTCTTTGTATCAGTTTGAAAAATCTTGTTTTGTCTGTAAAATCTTGCTCTTTTCTCATAGCGCCTTATTCTTTGAGCCTTCAGTTGGATTTTTTGCTTTATTTTTTCTTTATTTGATAAGACTTCATTTTCTTTATTTGATAAGACTTTCTAATGTTATATTTTCTTTCGGTTCTTCTGCTTTTCCTAGTTTTTACATTTATTCCTCTACTCACTTCATCCAGTACTGATAGTTCACTTCTAAGTTGTTCGATTTCTTTTTCTATTTTTCTTTTCCAATGTGGATCTTCATGTCTGCGAGACTGCCTGGTTTTATTTTGATATTCAATTTTTTTGTTGCTGCTATTGCTGATGCATATATTGCTTCGTTATTATTATTATGTCATTTTTCATCATATTTCGATTTCTACTTTGGTCTCACTACCAACCAAGTCTGCGGGGAGACCTAAGGCAGGTAGTGGCGTGTTGTTATGGCTCCATTTCATGTTTTTCTATCTTCCCTATCATCCCCAGCATTACATAGATAAAGTTTTCCTTAGTGTGTGGGCTGTACTTAATAAGACAATTTTTTGTATATCTCTTAAGCTGGGGTTTCCAGGGATTCTTTCAATGTGTTGTTTTGTTCCATTTTTTATCATTCCAAGTGCACCTACTATCACTGTCACAACTCTTGTTTTCAATTTCCACATTTTTTCTATTTCAATTTCCAGGTCTTTATATTTTGACAGTTTTTCAAATTCCTTGATTGCTATGTTACAATCCGCTGGACAAGCCATATCAATTAATAGACAAGTTTTCTCCTTCTTGGTTTTTAACAATAATGTCTGGCCTGTTTGCTTCAATTTTTCTGTCTGTGTAGATGGTGTAATCCCATAGAATGGTTACATCTTCTATTTCTGTAACCGGTGCTGGGTGATGTTCATACCAGTGTTTGTTTACAGCTTTTCCATAATGTTTTCACATTGCCCAATGTAAATGTTGCCCAACTCTATCGTGGCGATTTTTATATTCATTTGGGGCAAGTACAGAACAACCTGAGATTAGATGGTCTATTGTTTCTTGGTCCACATTATTATGTATAATATTTGCCTGAATGTTCCTAGTGTAAAGTCTTTGGTCTTGCGCTGCAAGAATAAAGCCTTCAGGCTCAGACTTTAGTCCAGATGCACGTAACCATCGTTGAATATTAACTTTATCAACACTGGATTTATTAGCACGTTCGGGATATTGGCCATGCAGAGGCGTGTCTTGCCAGCGTTGTTTCATTTGTTCAAGAGCTTTATCTTTGGCTTTCTTTTTCATATGTTTTCCGCAATAGTTGGTTCTTGGCTTCTATTTTGCTTTTCTACAGAATCTACTAAATGTATATCTTGTTTGTATTTACTGCCTTGTTTTATTATTGAATATTTTTCTTTATTATTATTATTATTATTATTATCATTGTAGTTGCTGCTGTTGTTGAATTTTTATTTCAACTGTATATCTATATAACAATGAAGTAACAGCAAATTTTTTCACTGTTGTCCTGAGTACTCTGTTAATTTTAGTAATGACGTCATCTTGAAATCTTCCCGTCTTTCTGCAAGGCTTGATTGTTTTTGTTAGTCTTATCAGATACTCTATCCATTACGTTTAACAGATAATTTTAAAAATTAGCAAAAAAAAATTAAAAATTAATTTTAAAATTAGTTACGATATATATATATATATATATATATATATATATATCACAAATTGGTTAAAATTAAAAAAATAAATTTCATAAAGTATGTTATTGATTTCCTCTGCAAAAATATGTTTAATCGAATAGAAAGCTATCCAAGAGGATAAAATTGGTTCATTTAAATCGTAGGAATGTTGCTATATCTCTTTCTGTATATAAAATAGTAATGTGTATATACATTACATACATAATTATCACCGCAAAAATATTTGGAAAAATATTAATATTAATACATAAACATGTAAAATTTTACTTTGGCAAATTTTCATGCAGGCCCCTTACCACTTAAGAAAACCCGTCTATTGCGATGTCAGATGATTTCAAGTTTATCTTTCATGTTTTACTGATAACAGACAACGACGAATTTTAAAAAAGAGAATATCGCAAAGAAATGTCCAGTCATTAGGTATCTGATACATTCCTGTCTAGGTATTACATTATCGGTTTTGAGTTTCACCATTATGGTGCTTGAAATTAAACTGATATTTCGTATATCGTCAAGGAATTAAAGCAAATATCGAATTTATTTTCATATTTTCCATCGCAATAGAAATAAAAAGATGATGACATGAACAAGTGTGCATGTGTATGTGTGTGCGTGTATATATGTATGTGTGTGTGTAATTGTGACTTATATCCATCTATTTATTTAATATTCTAAGGGCAAATTACAGTAATAGGAAATTAACTGAAACTGAGATGTCAGATCAGGACCAATAATATTGTAGATTTTTATTTTTATTTTCAAAAGAATCTGTAAATATATAGGAGAAGCGCTAAACCAGGTGGGATTTTTTAGAAACCCTACCAGAAATATATAACTTCACAAATATTTAACAAAAACTATATTAGAAACATATAGATACGAACAATATATTTGAAAATAGCCCGCAATTTGATAATAAATAGTTTATAAATTATTTATTTTCTTTTTTAAGAGTTTAATTCATTTATTTTCTTTTTTATGTTTAATTCATGATTAGTCATACAGTTTCGGCATTCAAGGAATTTACTTTCAAATAATTAGAGCATAGTTTCTTCAATTAAATTTTGTCCGTAAGTAGACAACAAAAATTACTATAGAAAAATATTTCAGTAAATGACCAGAGAAAGAAATATAACAAATATTTTAAATTAACTGCATTTCAGTTTTCATTTCAGTCATTATATTTACAATGAAAATGACTTTAATCATACAGTGACCCTAACGCTACGAAAATATTATGAATGATGCTTGTGAGTGGTGGGGGATTATAGTAAATTTAGTAATAAACCGTAGTCGAGATCATGGTGTCAATGTAAACGCCTGAATCCATTCGTTGTCTGCATAGCGTTTTGAATTTAGAGAGGTCCTCCTCCTAGACTACTTGCTAATAAAGGCTGAAGAGCCCATTCAGTCATACTTTTTCACCCATAGACAAAGAAAAAAGAGAAGAATTCATACTATTCTCAAGGGTACTTTTTACGTAACTGAATGTAACAAACTCCACTGGAATTCGAACTTAACTCTCACAGTTCTAATTCCGAACTGCTATTCATTAAACCACCTGCACATACAAGAAATAACAATAATCATTGCTTAATTAATTATAAAATACATTTTGATAATTTTTTTTAATTAATAAACATGGGTTTTTAGCAATCACCTTGAGGAATTTAAATATTAAGTTCCGTCAGAAATAAAAACAGCCAAGCACAAAAATTCAGAACTGGGAAAAATGTACTTTTAAGTTAAATGTTTGAATGACAAGTATTTAAGGATAGAAACCATTAATGCTGATATTTGAAACAAATTTTCTTGATAAACTATACAAATTCAAACTATCTGAAGAAAAAAAAAACGTGAATTCCTGTGCAAAAATATTCTTTTGGCCACACTATTGTGAATAAGGTTCCAGTACTTGATAAAGATGTATATATAGGAAATGTTAAATAACAGATTTAACAGATAAAGGTATAATTGTCTAAATTCTGTCTCGATTTCTTGGCTATAATTCTAACGTGAAAGACTTTTCCATATTCAAAGACTTTGGTATTTCTTGGTACAGCCAAATAGGGCCGTAGAACAAGATTCTTCGAACGTGTTTGAAGCATGTTTCCCTATACTTCAATGGAAATTTCAATTAAAAACAAAGGGAACATTATTTTCTCAAATGATCACAATTTTGGATCTTATCGATGAATATAATTAATATACGAGAGACTTTTGTGAAAGTTTATTTATTGTGCTAGTTGTTTTCAAACCTGTCTTCAGTCACATATTAGGTTTAACGGAAATAAATACACACACGCGCGTACACACACACATACACACACAAACGGAGACCTCAATATGAAATTATAATTCATTGAATTTAAGATGTTTTTGATATCAAGAAATGAATAAAGAAAAAGTAAAAGAGGTATCCCAAAATAAGTTCAGTGGCGACCGAACTTATTTTGTGAAACTTGTGCGGCATAAAGACCATTCTTTCCTTGGGTATATATATATATATATATATATATATATATATATATATATATTAAAAAAGGAAGTGCATATAGGTAAAATCCTTCAAAAACCAGTTCCTACTAATATTATTTTTATTGATATTAAAAATGATCGGGGTAAACAGTATCATCGATTTAAAGAGCTAAATATGCATATTATATCAATAAATTCCGAAATATACATTCGTTGAATAGCTACTTCATCTAGAAAATTCTCGTTTCATCAAATCAAAAACAAAAATTTATTAATTCAAATATGGTATAAATTTGACATACCGGAAGAAACTCAAAACCATATCCATACTTAGGAAGCTAAAAAAAAGTGTGGGGGGGGGGGGGGGTTAAGAAAGAACAGAAAATTATTTAAAATTTGTCGTCCAGACATAAAAAAAAAGGGGCAGAGTCGTGGGCAGAGTCGTGGGCAGAGACAGATTCATGACACGTTATTCAAAGAAGACTTAGATTATGTCTGTATTAAAGAATAAAAAAATCAAAATTGAACCATGTCACAAGTGGTGAGGAAAACAAAAAAGAAAGGAAAAATGGGGTAGACAGTGGGAAGGTTAACGAAGAAATAAAACATGAAAAAATATTCTGTAGCCAAGGTGACAGGGCTTCAGATGGTGAAAGGAAGGGAAAGATAGATATATTTTTAAAAAAAGAAAAAGAAACAGAGGAAAGAATAGAGATTATATATTATATATCTCTGTTAAAAATTTAACAAAAAACAAATTTTGGAAAAAAAATTGGTTTAAAATAATAATAATATAGGATAGAGTTGTAGAGGGTTTAAAATCTACTAATAGAATTAAAATAAAATTGGGATAATAATAATAATAGGTCTTAAATAGGTCTTAAATGAGAAATAATATACATATATAGAAAAATCTGTTTTGCTGTATCACAGCTCATCAGTACGGTTAGACATCTGATTGCTTCTAGTCAGGATTGAAATTCGACCGAATTGATATTAGTCGGCGAATCTACCGCTGAGCTATGGGCGCTATATTGACCGAATTATATCAGTTTGTCGCCTTTCCTTTCTCAATTAGTACAGAAAGCGTATGGATATCTAAACAATGAAAACATATTAATAGAAATAAATTAGAGAAATAAACGAAAATAAAAAACTCAATTGAAATTAATTGAAGTACAATTTTGTTCACCTGCAAAAAATGAATCACGTTTTGTCATGTAAATTTTGTTAGGAAATAAGGTGTTTTCCGATGATACCCGATCATCGATGTAAGCAAACAAATGAGAATTCGTTAAAGGTAAGTTGATCACAAATGACACAAAATATGTTACATTCATTTGACAATGCGATTGTTTTTCTTTTCTGTGTTTTTGTTTTGTTTTTGTTTTTTGTTTTTTGTTTTTATTTAACTCTGAACTGGTACAATAATTACGGTGTAGCATGGTTTTTATTAAATATTTGTCGTCAAAAATTGTTCCGTGATGACAAAAATCACAAGCATTAAATTAATCCTAAATTTTGATATGATTCTTGTCTTCAAACAAAACATTAATGTTAAATATTATTGTCTAGTTAACCTGAAAACTCGAGTCATGTTCTTAGAAAGCCCGTCGGATCGAAATTTGCATATGCATGAATAGTCACAAACCCATTCAGAAATATCTAAACTTTCATCTGTATACAACCGCTTTCTCCAGTCAATTATCAAAAATAGATTTCAGCGAATGGAGCCTGTAGGTCTTTAACGAGGATCATCGTTTTTCGAACCTCTTAGACTTAGCGGAAACCACATGAGGACTTTCAACATCGGTCAGTCAGTCAGTTAAGTGCCATACGTGATACACGCTTGGGCGATCATGTCTCGAAAGAGACATGACTGACTGGGCAGAAGATTATCCCGCAGTAGGTTGCAATTGCTTTCTGCGGTAGACTGGTTGCCGACCAAGGCTATAGAACCCAATCTGTCCTGCTATTTCACCCATAACTGGAAGGAAGAGATGGATTAATACCTTTCCCAAGGGTATTTGCGCGTAAGTGAATACAATGGATTCAATTGCAATTCGAACTCGGCTCCCCGGTTTCTCGTTCCAAGCCGATATCCACTGTACCACAACGCACATCCTGATGGATATCACATGTAATTCGGGGAGAAAATAATGACATAATCAAGACATTCCACACCTTTTCAAATAAATGGTTAGAAAAATCCTCATCAGTACTGGAAAGCGAGATAAAATTTACTGAACTTGAGAAACCTATTTTCCTGAAAAATTATTAAAAGAAAGATTTTATAAATTTTAACCAACAGTAGCACTGGAAGCTCGGTCAATGAACACTAAATGTTTCCTTGTAAGGAAACTACAAATATTACCGTTTTACATAAAAATCAATGTTCTTAAACAAAATTCTCAGAAACAAAGATCCATATGAAGTAATTTTAAAAATCAATTTTGTCACAATAAAGTTAAATGTAAAGTTGATTCGTTATATTTTTCAATTTTGCAACGAACTTACGTGACCTTTGTGCCGTACCTTGAAATAGGTTTTCAATTACTCTATATCATCTAAGTATTTTGAATTTAGTGGCCGTTTTGAAATATCATTTAGTTCATATAATTGTTTTTTATGTCACATGTAATACGGTCTTATGAGTATTTAAATTTCGCATATTTTGGAATAAATTAAAAAAAATTAAGAACATATTTCCTGCACTATTTAATGACAGCAAGAATTAAATATTGATCTGAAGTATAGTTGTTTTGATATTTTAAGTTTCGGTTTATTTAGGTGATTAGTTGTACAATTTACAAGTTTCACTAAAATTCTCTGTTTATACCGACTGACAATCTGATAAAAGGTTTCTATTTTCATAGAATTATAGATAACAAAACCGCTCGTGCTCTTGCCAACATAAATGCCAACGTGAAAATAAATAACAAGCTCTTTTAATCGAGAATAAAGATTTTTAGCTGAATAAATTACAAATTTTTCGTAAATCTATGTCAAATTTCTATTTTATTTCTTAAAGGCATAACAAAATGCGTATACCAATAAACTGAGAAAGGTGTATATTCGAAACGGTCGATTTGATTGGATGATGGGTTGGCATAAAATGTAAAAGAATGTGTCTATAATTATTTTGATCTCCTTTCTGATAGAGAAAAAAAGACTGACTTTAAAAATATTGTCTTCAATCTCACTTTTTTATTTCACACTATCTATATAGAGGGTGTTGCGTGAGTGTGTGTATGAGTGTAAGTGCGAGGTGATCATGAAAAATTTCGGACGACAAATTTTTTGTATAATCAAATGACGGTTTTGTTTTTATTTTATTTTTTTATCCGAAAAATCGTGAAACACACACGAACACACGCACGCACGCGCGCACGCCGCAAGCACGCACGCACGAATACACACGCACACAATTCAATTGAAAAAAATTCGTTTCTATTTCCGAATATATAATGCATTATATTTGAATGGCTCGTTTAATTATATATATTTTGCAGTAACTTCTCTGATTATATTTTACTTTACAACAGATAAAATCTACATAATTATTATAAAAGAATTCACCACTTTTTAATGAGAGATGATTTATAAAAGTCACGTTCTGGAAGCATAGAATATGAATGGAAACTGAAATAAATAAACTAAAAGAAAAATATGTGTGAGTTACAAAATAATTATGCCAACATAGTGACATATAATATGCATTAAATATCTCAATTGTGCCAACTGAATTTATTGTAATATGTACATAAGACAAAACCACTGTTGTAACGCATGAAAATTATTTACGTGTAAAATATTATTGACATAGATTTCAAATAAACTTTATAAAAACTCAAAGAGAGAAAATATTCACACAGAAAAACTCATTATGTTCGTATAATGTTTCCATTTTGTCTTATTCTTATTGAAAATGATTATAACGATTTATTGCGTTGAAATATCAAGTAACAGTTTATGAAATGAATATCTTAATTAACATTGCTTGATATTTGTGAAAATTAAATAGACAATAAAATAAAACAGAAACAAAAAGTAAGTATTCATTTATATTTTTAAAATAAAAGTCAAAAATGAAAAACCTCAACTTACCATATCCATAATTTGTATAAGTGTAAAACCAAAATTAACAACCACATTTTTTGAAGAATTAAATACAGGTCTGACACTTGTGTCATAATTCTCAAATAGTTTTAAAAGAAGACGTTGCTCGTCTGGCAGTCTGTTTGCCTTTATGCATCCAACAGAACAATAAAGCATCATAACAGCCCAATGAAGGTGGGAGGGCATGGCGAAACAGAAAATGACCGATCAAGTTGGATAGACTTTATAGTTTGTCTATAAATACGACTGGCACATGCCAAGCGCCCACAAACGAAATTACATTTGCAATAAAACTTACTGTTCGAGAAACACTTTCTTTCCTACAAAAACAGATTTCGTCACTTCTTTCGTGAAACACTCAGGTATATTAAGAAAAAGTTATTACTCGATATTATTATTTTATTTTATCTTTACCAACTTTCCTCTTGCTTATAATAATAATAAGGTCAATATTTGTTCTTATTATTATTTAATTCAAGCAATTTTCAATTTTCGTTTCCAAAATGTGAACTTGTGTACCGTCCGTTTTTGAAAAAGCCGGTGAATAATGTCTTCCGATGTTAGCACTTGAGAGTGCAAGGCGTAGCAGACCACAACAGATATTCTGGTAGCAAGTAGCAGCATAAACCAATATCAGTTCTTTAGTCATACTCATGCACTTACGCACAAACACACCAAGCGTCCGCTTTCTTTGTAGAACAGATAGTTGTTGCGTGGCTTGTCCTCGTTTTCACTCTCCCTATTTTCTTTTGTTTTCCTTTTCTGCACCTCTGAAAATTGAAGCAAAGCCTGATAAAACATAACATAACATAACACTCACATTTCCTTCTGATATCAATCCAGCGGCTTCTTGAACTCACATTAATGCGTCACTCTTTCCTTTTTTTCTCAAAGAGAGAAAGTGAAGGAGAGAAAGAGTTAGAATGTCTAGGACGTCGCATTGTAAGGAAAGAGAGACATTTATCAACTAAAGTTTATTGTTAAACCAAATGCTTCTTTTTTATTATACTTTGGTTTTTATGTTTTGAACTTTAGTTTTTTTTCTTCTTCATTTGAAATAAGGATTATGCGGTTAAAATTTATTTTCATTATTAAGCATGTCTTGAGTAAATAACTCATTCGTACGTTTGAATTTTGTAGCTATATTGTTATTTATTGTAATTTACAACAGGACATTAAGGTGTAGAATAAAAATAAAACAACTGAGGGATAATTAACGTTAACATTTTGTTTAATGTTTAATTTCTAATGGTGCTAAACATATATGTACAATGTTGGACATAATGTTTGTTTTATTTTAGTTTTTTGTTGTTTTTTTTTTTACTTTTTCAGGTTTGTCAACGTTTGAGATCTTGAGAAAAAGACATCTGATTCTTAAAACCTTTCAAAATTTGTAACTTAAACAAAAATATAAAAAAATATTACTTGTCTGAATTCTAGTGTGTTTACGTCTACTTCGGTACTTTTTCAATTTCTGTTTTAGAACAAGTTGGAAAAATATTTTCTTTAACATTTCAAAGGACTGTTCAAATTTTTATAAATGTCATCAAAAAACATATTTCACGCTTGTGAGTTTAATACATATTTAGGAAATATCAAGTAAGAATGATAAAATGTGTCAATATCCCTTTTCAGTATATTGCTTTACACTTGTACGCTGTGAAGAACATTAATTGAAATAAATTTGTTCAAAAAATACAAAAATTACGAAAACGTATTCTTCATGATTTCCTGAGACATTTCTCACGTAATAATTAATTTTAAAAAGCATGTTCGTGCACTGAATCATACATATGTTTGCAACCATTTAAAAAAAATTCACACTGAGCCTTTCTTTATCAATTAAACTTTGTTTCTTATGGTTTCAGTGACGGTTATTACATTTTTAAATATTCATTCCGTCCCAGAAATGAATGAAAGAAAATAGTATAATCATTTACAAAAAGATTATTTTTCATTTAAGACAGCTTAGCAACTTTCAATAAGCATAATAATCAGAAAACATTGAAGTGATCATTAGAATACTACAAGCTATTTAAAAATAGAAATGTAACAACAATGCATATATAATGGTACGTCCTTTATTGATTAATTTAAAATGTTACAAAATAGACTAAATATATAAAAACGTAAGAACGATAAATGTTTTTAAATTGAAAATGCAGCAAATTTAACAATTTTTTTTCAAAACAACACTCTAGAAATAACTATTAAGTAAATACTTTTTAATCTAATCAAAAAGTAATCACTGTCTGATAAATTCCATCGGAAAAATGTTTATTCTTTTTACTTTGAAGGGATACATTGATTGTTTCTTGATCTCATTTTCAAAAATAAGACAACGTGCAGACGTAAGCAAAGTCAAAACATAAATAATAATATATTTTAAACATATCGAGGGTCAAAGAACTATGTAAAGTAATATGAGGATTAATAAAACCCAAAAATATCAATTCACTTCTATCTGCAGAATACACCCTGATATTACCTGTATATATATTTACTAATGATCTGAAAATGTTCTTAGATCCTTAATATAATACAGAAAGAGGGTAAAACCGAAGATATACTTTGGGGACGTCTATGGTGGGCTTCAGAAGTCTTCTGAAGTCAGTAACGACGACCGATCTTATATGAAGGACTTGATTGATAATTGAGAAGACTCTTTAAGAAATCCCACAGCTGGAACAGGTTTATAGGTTATATCTTGTCAAAAGTTTTCAATATTGGTATATAAATTAATCACAATAGTGATCATGATCGTTACTGTGATTAATTTATTATTGAACATTTCATAGATTTTTTGTGTAAAGATAATCAAGACTTTAGAAATCCATACGGTTTCTTTCTCAGGTTGTTTCTGTTGTGGTAATCAGCAACCTCCTTGTTGAGAATACCGTAAAAAGAATTGCTGATGACACTAAGAGTGCTGCTATGACAATATTGTAATGGCGATGAGTTATCACCGGCATTCTTGAAAACAGAGCATACAGCTGACATATTCCATAGTCTTAGGAAACGTTTATCCTCCAGACGGCGGTTGAACAACTTGGTGAGCTCTGGACTAAGTATAACCGGAGAAATTTTATCAGGACCATTAAGTTTCAGATAGTCAAGGCTTTTTATGAGTCTTGAAATTTCTCGAGCCAAGATAGAGATATTTCAATGTTTAGTCTTTGTGAGGTGAGTAGTTATTATATAACGTGGAGCTGAGGGACAAATTTAATTACAAATAGACTGAACTGACCAGGGTGTGATAACCTCAAGCTTATTTATAATAAAAAGCACTGATTTTTTGCCTCTAATGAATATCTTGTTTGTGTATCACGAGAATCGAGTTTTTTGTTTTTAACTTGTTTTCAACTTTTCAGGAACTTGTGGGAAAGAGGTCAGGTAGGTGAGCATGGTTCCCCGCTATATCAGGAACGCAAATAAGCGTAGCAGCGATCTGGCTCAGCTCGTAAGAGAGGAAGAAGGCATGAAAGTATTTAACTTCTTCATCTTCATTGAGAAAACTAAAATCATCTTATGGTGAATGTTGAAATCAGCAAAAATATGAATTCCAGACTCAAGATGATAAAAAAATCAAGAGTATTCTGTCAAATATCACGAGGACGATAGACAGTGAAAACAAGACATGAATGAATGGGAAATCTGTAACACTGTAATATGCACACATATTAAAAAAAAGTATCGACGAACCCTGGAATAGATATTTGGAGAATACCCGAAGTTGACGTAAAATTTGAATAAAGAGGCATTCCGATCACTTACCACCTCACAGCATATTGAAACGGTTTCAACAAAAAACACAAAGGATTTGAAAAAATCAGTCAAAGAGAAGTCAGAACGACGAAAGACTCGCCAAGAACGCGTGGAGTGAAGAAGCGTAAACACACAGAGATACTCTCTCTCTCTCTCTCTCTCTCTCTCTCTCTCTCTCTCTCTCTCTCTCTCTCTCTTTTTTTTTTTTCTATGGCTTACTTGGATGATATCATGGTGTTTTCTAAGACAACTGAGGAGCATTTTAAACACTTACAGAAGGTGTTCCATAGGTTGAGAGAGGGACTACCTCCAAATATGTGACACAAGATGGCGTGTTGAACTACATTTCGAGACGAGATGAAGAAAAAAGTCTAAAAATAGTAGTACCAAAATTATTAAGACATGAAAGGGTGGAACATATGGAGATTGATAGAACCTATGAGTTAATAGTCAGGAATTATTTTTGGCCTAGATTATATAATAATGTATTGAATTTTGTGAACAAGTGCATAACGTGTAAATCGCAGATAAAGATAATAGGATGCCCCTGGTGAGGAAAACAGATATTCCAAATTACCCATTTCAGAAGGTGAGCATGGATATTTCAGGACCCTATGGAGAAACTCCTCGTGAAAATTCGTATATAGTAAGCTTCGTGGACTGGCTGATGAATTCACCTGATAAAAGTGCACAAACATTATCAAATATAATACTTCAGAAGATATTCCTTGATATAGATCCCTGAGCTGTTGGTTACTGACAATGGCCTGGAGAATGTAAATCAGATTATGGAGGAGACTGAGAGAATTAAATACTATATACATTACCACCTCACCATAACATCCCCAGTAGAATGCGAAGGTAGAAAGATTCCACCAGACCCTAGCCGATATACTAGCGAAGTTTGCAGAAGAATTAGAGACTGAGAAAGAAATTATGATTACCCCAGAGAGTTTGAAAATAATAAAAGGCATCGACAATCATGGAGTTAGATCCCTTGAATGAAGCGGATAGTGAAGATGAGTAATGAAGGGTCGGATAGTTGGGAAGAAGAGGACGAGATTCCGTTAGCCCAGTTGAAACCGAAAGAACAACCAACTATAAAGTTACGACTGAGATAGGCAGTGAGAACTAAGGCCCCAGAATAGAAAAATAATAAGATTGATAAGATGTACCAGAAGAGCCTGAGAAGTAGGCCGGACTGCGGTTGTCGGGGTTTTCGGCAGTGAGAAAGGGCCTCCGTGCATGCGTGGTGCTGCTGGTTGTGGACCGAATCACTTTTTCAGGTAATTACACAATTCATTAAGAAAAATGACAGAAAGAAATGTAGGAATACAAGTCGACCCTCATCTTTATGTCGTTGCAGATATGAGCAAAGGAGAACAACTGATGGCTCTGATGCTGATTTTGACAGTAAGTTCCTGGGTACGTAGCGAAGATAGTATTTAAAATGATCAATGAGGTGATAGTATTTAAAATGATCAATGAGGACTAGATCAAAATGGTTGATAACCCTATTGATATACCTACAGAATAGTTATTGGCTCGTTTAGAAATTGAAATAGCGAAGCTAGATAAGCCTAGAATACAAGTAGCTCAGGATTACCTACAGAAGGAAGAGTATCGGCGTATAATGTATACTTTGGCACAAGAATCTATGATATTTGATAGACAATGGAAGGATATGAATCTATACCTGAAGGAGGTAGCGTTATTGCAGAATAGAAGCAAAAGCTTTTCTGCCTATTGAAGAGAAGGCAAAAAGTGTGCTATTCGAAACAGTATCAGAAGACGATGTAAGCGTGATTAGAGGAAAATTAGAAAATGTGGAAAAAAAAACAAAGAATGATAGCTCAAGTAGCTAGAGAAAGTATATTCATTCTTGACGGTAGCAAGTTGGATTTGGCCAAGTATAGAGGCAGCATAAATTATCTGATTTCCCATTTGTGGAGTTTTGGAGAAGTGGTGTTCAATGTAACATTATCCTTAGTAGAGGATTAGAGAGGTTACAACGATATTTTCAGTTGTTGTTGATAACAACAACTCAAATCCAAAGGACCAGTCAATCATTAATCTTCTTACTAGAGCGTGTGAGACCTCAGTTGGACATGTTATCTATGGGACTCCTGTCCCCAAGTATAATAACCCTAATCCGGTTAAGGGAAGTGTTGTTGGGAATACGGGTTAGATTACCTCATCACCTTAGGTTACCTGTAGATCCCGCCAAACACTTATGGAAGTATTATAGTGTTCTAGGATGTGTTACTTTATTGGAAAAAAAGAAGTTGTTAGTACTGGTATCATTTCCTCTGTTAGATAAGGATAGTACCTTCGAAATATATCAAGTAATAAATCTGCCTATTCCATATCCTAATACTAATCAAAACTTAGAAGCCGTAGATAGGTACAAGGTGGAAGCGGAATGTTTAGCTTTAAATTTGGCCCAAACAAAATTTATGTTGTTAAAGAGTGTAGAAGCAAGTAGATGCAAGCCTTAAGCACCTGTGTATCTGCAAGTTCAATCTATGTAACTGGTAGCAATGATCTGTGTGTGCTTAAATTATTTAAGAAAAATAAAGGAGGAATCAAGAAAAATTGTCAAATAGATGTATTACCCAGTGTTATATTACCTACAGCAATTAGCATAACAGATGAAATTTGGGAGATAGCCACCCAAAGAAAACAAAAGTTATCTAAGGTCTGTGAAGAAAAGCCCACTAAAACTATAAGACACGAGTGTTTATCGTAGAGTTACTAATGGATTGCGTAGCACATAGACCCTCGTTGACACTTCCCCCTTATTACCAGGCAGAAGAAAAAATTAAAGAAAAAGAATCTTTCTTAAAATTAGTGTCAACCAACGCTAGTAAATGGACAGAATTATGGGAACCCATAGTAAAGATATTTTATTTACCAGCCAATGGGAAACCCGGAATCAAATACAAGCATGAAATTCAAAACGAGCTTTTGATCCAAAAAGCGGATATAAAAAGCCGAGACAAAAAGCATCATCAGACAGAAGAACTCACAGGATAGAGTTACCAGTGCCTCCCCTTGACTTAAGTCGAGCGGCTACTATGCTGACCTCTTTCCTTCTTCCTGTCTCAAAAGCACTTATTGACCTCACGAGTGACCTCTTCAAAGACATTCCACACAAACCAACTTACTGACTTACTAACCTTAGAAGTGGCAACTTCAAAACGAATATTACTTACCTACAAGACGTCTTCACACTCTTAAGCCTTTAATCTCTTTCAGCTCATTATTTTCCATGAACATTCTAACCTCCGTTGGACCTTTACTTCAAGTATTGCTTTAATTGTAAAACATTAATTGACATGTGTATATATATAAATGTTATTTTATGCCTAAATTGCCTTTCTTGATTATATAATGATTTTATGAATTATAGTGGGCTATCTTTCACAAGGCCAAATTCCGTTAACCTGCAACGGTATACAATTACTCTTCACGACAACGGAAAAAGAATACATAAGATAAGATACCCGCTATGCTATAGTACAAAAGGTACTGATTACTGATTGAAATGTTAATTTTAGCTATAAACAGAAAACACGAACTTTTGTGAAGTTGACAAACTGTGTCAGAACTATTAATAGGAAAGAATCTAGAACAATGATATATGATACCTTAAACAACCGATGGATAAAGGGTGTATTTTCCTCTTCGAGATTTTTAATTTCAAATCGGGCTAGCGAAGATTTGTTTATAAACAATGCAAAGGGCAAGCTTAATAAATAAATTAAAATGCCTGTTGCGAGGAGAAGGGTCACAGCTAGATTACAATTGATGCTGCTTTTTCTCAATAAAAAGGCAGACCTTAAGTTGTTAGAAGGAGTTGGCTGCCGAGGAGTTGGTCTGACAAAAGAATAGTTGGGGTTTTGACTATCTTCAAATGCAGTCGAACTGAGTTGAGTGGTTTCAGAGACTGAAAGAAAACATCCTCTGTGTGTGTTGCTGATACTAAGACCGAAAAAACAAATTACTTCCGCTAATATCTACATCCCGTTACTGCTACAATTACTACCACTGAGAACGGGAACGTCGACGGTTGAAGTAGCTGCACTAAGAACGAACCAAAAAGGGTTAAACGAAAGCCACATCTCTCCTTTACAGAAATTATTTGAAGTATTTTGTTTTGTTTGGTTATAGTTCATAAACAAGAGACATTAATTTGTTTGCAACAAGGATTTTCTTGTTTGTATTTATATATAAAAACGATTGTCTTCCGAAAATCGAATCGACTTGGTTACATTTATTTTTCTGTTAAACCGATTCTCACCCGACAAACTTGCAGATCGACCAATGGGGAGTTTCAGATTTCTACGATCTGATAACTGCTCTCCAGGATCAAAAATCACAACGTGGCTGGAAGATGGCATCAAATCGACATTTGGAATAGCAGGTTTAGGCCGAACCTGTAATAAGGGACAATACAGGATCAACGGCCGTTCTTGAAGAGGACATCGATCCAGTGGGAACAGAATACGATGTTACAAGAGAACCCCTACAATTTGACATTATTCTATCTGATTTAGGCGAGCTTGTTAATTAATCATATGGTATATCCTTCTCATGCTTAAAATCAACCTGGATATCTTTTCTGTAAGGATAATTGTGTAAACAAATCCTAAATCTTGGGTGTTAATATTTTCTTACTTTGTTTAAAATAATTGATTTCATTATTTTCTGTGATCACAAACATTTTATACAGATAGAGTAAAAAGATCTGAATTCTAGTTCCTCGGAACCCAAGAAATTCGGACAACACATTAATCCTATCTTTTTCTTTTCGGCGGAAAGTGGATGGGATTACGATCTTGGTTTTGTTCAAATTTACTTAATCTTGGCGTTTGGTTCGATTCTTAATTTCATTTTATTATGTTAAAACATAAATTTTAACGCGTTTCATTGTAATTTTCTTCACAACCATTCACGCTACTCCCCTGAGAATTTTTATTATTATCTAACCAGTAGTCCCTACAAACCACCATTCTGTAATTTTATACATTTAAGCGTTTAAACATGGCCATTGCGCTGTTACAGGCAACAGAATCTACAGAAACTCCTCATGGAATGTAGTAATTTAATGCGAGAAGAAAAGAGTAAATATTAATTGTAAGATGACAGAATGTGTAGTTGTCATCAAAAGGGTGCAAACTACAATGTGGAGACACTAAAATCAAGCAAGTACAAAAATGTCAGTAACTCGGCCTTTCTTCAACAGAGGACAGAAAATGCGAAATTCGAAGCTAAATTCTTCTAAAAGCTAAGCGAAATATTAAACAGTAAAATTTCTTTAGAGGTAAAAAGAACTCAGTTGTTGTTCAGTACTTATATACAAAGGGGTATCAGCGTCTATAGATCCTAAACAACAATTTTGTTTTCATCATTTCACCCCAAGCAAATCATTCCACTGCCACTATTGCGCAGGGATTACATAAGGGAAAGTTATGAGAAAGAGTGGTTAGTTATAGGAAATGTCGGAAGGTGAAGGATGAGGATACCGAGGATGAGGGTTGAGTAGATGGGAAGAGTGTTTGAGAGAATGGATGCAAGTTAGTGTGATAAGAGGTATATGTTGACCTTACATTTAAATTCCTGGAGGTTGTAGCTGTCGGGGAAGGAAGTATAAGGAAGAGAATCCCACAGGCGGGAAGTGCAAGAAAAGAAGCTGTTAGAGTAGAAATTGCGGTTACATCTTATCTGCTTCACTGTAAAAGAGTGGGACCTAGTTGCTAATTTACTATCTTGTGCAAATTCATACCTAGGGGGCACTAGTGAAAGTATTTATAGAAGAGGCACAAGGAAACCAAATCACGCAAGTGAGAGAGTGACTGTAGCCGGGCTGCCAAGTCGTTATCGATCACATTACAGATTCTCCGTTGTATTTTGTCAAGAAGCCCGAGGAGAATAGCAGAGGCACCCGACCATATGTGGCAGCAGTATTCAATACACGGGCGGATGGTAGATTTATATACGTGCAGGATGGATTCAGACGGGTAAAACTTCCGGGCCCTGCACAGAGAACCGTCTTTCATAGCAGCGGATTTAGCAATGGATTCAAGATAATCATTCCACTTGAGGTCAGCTGAGAGTGTCAGGCCAAGGAGGCGTAGTGTTTTACTCTCGGGGAGGCAAACCTGTTTCATGCTAATGAGAGGTAGGAGCGATTGTCTATGATGGTTTATTGATAGAAGCTTTGTTTTGGAAGCATTAAAATTTACGAGCCATTTCTTACCCCAGTCCACTACGGATTGGAGGTCTTTCTCAAGCTCGGCAGCGAGATTCGATTTGTCGCCCACACCAGACTTTTGATCGAGGCGAGAGTAAACTGTGGTGTCATCGGCGTACATGCCTACTTGGGATCTTATAGCATCGGGGAGATCATTAACATAAAGAGCGTAGGACCTAGGATAGAGCCTTGAGGGACACCCGCGTTCGTATGCTAGTTTTGGGAGGCATGTCCGTTTAATACTACCTTCAATGTGCAATTAGAGAGGAATGACTGGATTAGGCCAAACAAATGTATGTATACCATATATCTATGTATACCATAGCTCCGCAGTTTGCGCAGAAGACCAGCATGCCAGACACTGTCGAACGCTTTGGAGATATCCAAGGCAACGGTTCGAGCTTCGCCATTCTTGTCGAGAGCCTGGTATATATACTCAGTGACGGTCGTTAGCATATCAGCAGTAGACCTGGTGAAGCGGAAACCATACTGTTTGTCCGAGAAAAGCCCGTGGGCTGGGAAATGCTGAATCACCACGGCGTTGATAATGGCTTCGAACACTTTGCCAAAGATCGGAAGAAGGCTGATAGGGCGGTAATTAGCGGGGTCCGAGAGTTCTCCAGTATTCTTAAATATAGGAACTACAGAGGAATATTTCCAACAGGAAGAAAAGCAGGAAGCAGATAGGCAGAAGTTTTAGAGCTTAAAGAAGACAGAGAAGAGTTCAGGGGCACATTTCTTCAAGACTGGGATCCCGTCCCCTCTGCTTGCTTTGTGAGAGTCAAAGTTTTGAGATTATGTTAGAGACCAGCGAGAGGGTAATGTGGACGTCATTCAGTTGAGCCTCAGTTCTATGTGGGAAGTCGGGTGTAGATAATTCAGACAAGAATCTGCGAGCAAAGCAGAGTAGACACCTTAATAGTAGACACCTCTGAGGAGGTGTCTACTATTAAGATGTAAAAAAATGGGAATTTTATATATTACAGGTGTTGTGCTAACAGCATTTAATATGTCAAAAAAATAAGTTGAAAAGATCAAAATACTTTTGGAAGAATGACCAAATTTAATATGTATAATTTTGTAAATTCCATATTTTTCTAAGTTAGCAGACAGTACCTGATGCACTACACTATCACATCCTAGTACAATATTAAAATGTGCAACATTGTCGCCACTTTAAGAATTTCTCCTTCTTTGTGTCTAGTACGCCTCTATCTATTTGCACAAGGTTCAATGTCGCTGCGTCAAAATTCTTTTCTCTCCCTGGTACGGAAATTCTTCCTTATTTTGTAACACCGAGAATTCGCTTATGCAAAACAGTAATAAATTTCATAAGCGAATTCTCGTCATCGGCCTGAAAAAAAAAGAAAAGAAAAAAAAACAAGATTCCTTTTGCAAGTCGTCAGCCCTGGTTTCAGTCCCGTGTCTCTCCCCGATGAACGACACTCGGCGCGACTCTTACTCACTTTCTTCGTACGATTTGCATGATGGCTGCTACAGCAATATATGCAATAATGCATTCTATATATTTTAGGGAATAATATTGATGCTTGGGCAAATAAAGCAGAATTTATATCTTCAAAAATATACTTAATATATATTGCCATTACTTTAAGGCAAGTAAAAATCAATATGTACATTTTAACCCTATTTTATGTTTGTCTCAGACATGTTTACTATAATCTGCCTTTTGAAAAGGCTTGATGAAAATAACTTGGTGCTTAGATAAGTTAGTAACTTTACTAAATTGTTGTTTGCTTTTTGTTTTGTTTTTTTTTAACATAAAGTATTTTTATCTTATGTTTTTACAGTGTGTCTAGCACTCAAATTTAAATATAGTTAAGATGATGCTCATTGATGTTTAGGTGTCTGCATAGCAATTTTATTGATGTCTAATTATGTGTTCACATGATAAGCCTTAATAACTAACATTGTTAACAGTTAATTAGCAAGTATAATGCATAAACAGAGATTTGAGCTAACCTACCATTTATTCTTTTTTATCCTTGAGGATCCAAGAATGAACATCGCTTTTAGCAAGACCCAGAACTGGGGAATTCTTTCTCAAAAGTTTGTTATTGAAATTATTGAAATACCTGAAATAATTGTACTCTTGAAGACTGATGATGACCAGTTATTGTTTTTTTTATGTTCAACTTGTTTTTTTTAATTTTACAATAAATCCGATAACTTAGAAGATCTTTCAAAGTACAACTAGTTTTAATTAATGGGTACACATGTGCGCAGCGAGAGATCAATTAATAAGCAATATTTAATTTTAAAAAAATTTAAATATTTGTGCATATGGAAATTAATGACTCAACAAGAAGTGTGCAGAAATAGATAACTAAAAGAACATAAACACAGCAGGCATACATAAAAAGGTATAAAAAGCAGAACTACATAACTTAAGAGGAAGTAATCAAAATAGAAAAAGAAAAGATACTTCAAGGATGGAACGAATAAACCAAAGAAAATTTTCATAATAACAAGAGATGAACCTATAATAGATAAAAACATGGAAACATCTGTAGTATTAAAATGTGATTAAGAGATGAGAAGCAAAGCAACAGTATTAGATGTGATTGTAAAATGGATACTGTCCGTCTTAGTCGATTTCGATATTGATAAGTTTACAAAATTAATGATGACAAATACCGAAAGACTTCAGGAGATCAATGTTTATAATGCTGTCAAAGAAAATAGGTTTCCAAATTAACTCTGTAAGACAATCAATTCGATGAGCCACATAACAAAACTCATAATAAATAGAACTTGTAGCAGAATGAAGTGAAAATAGGCCAATAATAGTGTATCTATGTTTAATGATCAGAACGATATAAGAGCGAGCTATACAAATGTAACGTTGTGGTGTAATGGATATCCTCTCGGCTTGAAAAATTGGAGTCAAGTTCAAATTCCAATCAAATTCGTTTCATTCACTTAAATACAAATATCCTTGGGAAAGGTATGAATCCATCTCTTCTCCCTCCAGCTATGGGTTGAATAGCAGGACAGATTTGGTTCTACAGCCTTGCTTGGCACCGGTCTACCGCAGAAAGTAATGGCAACCTACTGCGGGAAAATCTTCTGATTAGTCAGTCAGGTCTCGAAAGAGACATGATCGCCCATGCGTGTATCACGTGATGACACTTAACTGTCTAATACAAATATAGAAAGATCGATACCGAATTTTCAGAGATTGCTCAAAGTCATTTGATATACTGTTATATGAAAACCTATATGAAAAACTATATGAAATACTAGAAATGTTTGAATTACAGGATTAATATATTCGATAATCTCTACTGCTAACAAACCGCTTGCCTGCGAAGAGAAAGAAGCTTTTAGTGAATATATGAAAAACAGAAAAAGGACTAAGACAAGGAGGTGTTTTTCTTCTTCTTCTTCTTCTATGTGCTGTGTCCTTTCAGGAACTAGGCGATCATCGCCTTACACATCTCAGTATCCCTAGTGGCTCTTAGCACGCTTTCTGCTATTACCCCACCCGGACCCCTCTCTACCATCCACTTGCTCAAACCCGTCAATTATGTTACGCACTGCTTTCCCCTGTCTCTCTTTCTCTCTATCTGACCTGTAAGTGTTAAATCCTGCAAGCCCTCCTTCTTCATTACAAGGTATGGTATCCGCACCATTCTTCGGTAGAATCACATTTCGGTTGCTTCAATTTTTTTCTTCATCTTTAATGAGATTGTCCCGCATTCACTGCAATATTCAAAAAACAGACATTACATAGCAATCTAGTACTATCTTCTTTGTTACTAGAGAAATATTTCTCTCTCAATATTCTGCTTAGCTTCTGGAATGCATCCTTGGCTATTTCAGTTCACCTTCGGATCTCAGACTTTCCGTCTTCTGTTAAAACACTTCCCAGGTATTTAAATTTCTGTACCTGCTGGAATTTTGTATCCATTGCCTATAGTTGACATTTTGGGTTCCTCGTTTTACTGATGACCATGCATCCAGTATTCTTGTATTTTATTTGTAGCCCTTTCTTTTCGATTTCTTCAGCTACCTTCTGTAGGATGTTTTGTAGTTTCCTTTCCGTATCTGCTATCAACACTGTATCATTTGCATATCTTATATTTTTCAGATTGTGGCCGCCAATGATTAATCCTGGCATTACTTCTAGGGCTCTCAAAATACCCTCGCTGTAGAAATTGAATAGATCCGGTAAAAAGACACATCCTTGTTTTACCCCACTTTCTATTTTTTTATATATGATGGACTCTTTTCCTGTCCGTATGCAGGTGGTTTGTTACTAGTAGATCTTCTTGATTACTCTAATGTCTTTCCCAAATATGTCTAGGTTGCTGAACATTTCTATCCAGTCTTTGTATCGCAGTATGTTGAGTGCTTTACGTAGTCTATAAAACTCAGGTACACGTCCTTCTTCATTTGTATTGCCCTTTCTGATAGCATTCTAAACATAAATGTCGCGTTCCTTGATGAAACCGCACTCTTCTTGTCCTATCTCTGGCCTGCTTCTGATTACGCTTCTCGCTCTACTCATCAGGATTTGGATGATGAGTGTTGTTATGTGACACATTAATCTGATTGTTCGGGGAAGTTTGCACCTGGCTTCTTAGGCAATGATATGAAAATCGATCTGCTTAGGTCATACGGTATCTCGCCACTGTTATAGATTTCATTTATCATTTCTGTAATTTTCGCTACACCCAAATCTTGTAAAGCTGTCAGCATCTCCATTACAATGACGTCTGGTTCAGCTGCTTTGTTTCTATTCAGTTTGGCCATTGCAGCTTCCACTTCGGACTTTAATATTTCCGGCCCGTCAGTATCTCTGTGTATTATCGATGGCTCATTTATATATTCTTCCTATCACTGGGGTATTTCCTCTTTCTCTAACATGAGCGTTCCATCCTTTGATTTTATAATCAAAGGATGGAACGCTCATATCTTGTTGAGGAGCATGTTTTTTGTCCTGTCGGTCCCCTTATTTTGTACACTCCTTGTATGTCTCCTTTATTAATCGTGCTAAATCTCTGTATTTCTTCACATTTGTTGTTGAGCCATTCCTCTTTAGCCTGTCTTCATTTGCCCTTTATTTCCTTGAAGGAGTTTTCTTACCATATGTATTTAATCTACAAGGTGAGAGCATCAGGATCTACCAGGATTTATTATCAACAGACATACTTTTAACATAAGATATGTAGAGGACGCAGTACTGATAGCAAACTAAGAAAGGAAGCTGAAAATAACTCTTACAGAAGGTATCAAAGGAAAGCAAGACGAAAAGATTAACTATTAACTAAAAAGATTCAGCAAAAAGAAAAAAAATCAAGGTCATATCCAAAAGAAAGAAGAGACTTACAGCAATAGAGAGGTCGTAAAATCTGAGAATACGTTGGACGAACGAGGAAATTTTATGGGAAATAACAAATGCAAGGAAACTGATTTTTTAAAATATTGTTCACCTGGCACAAGGGCTATGATCCACACAATGTAGAGGATTACTGAATTAGATTGTTGTGCGCAGGGGCAGAAGTAGAGGGAAAATGTGAATATTATAAGGATATGTAGGATATATCTAGATATAGGTTGACCCTATACTTGAACAGATTAAGAGTGTAGTGGTCGGTGAAGAATCCTCTCTGCAGTCTTTTTCATAGAGTGAGAAAGAAGCTGTCTAAACAAAATTTCCTCCTCACTAAAGTAATACGAAAGGAAATTTGTATGAGATGACGTGTACATGACATAGTGCACCCTAGCTATGAAGGTCTGAACTAGTGGAATTAAACTTGTTTGAACATTTGCTATAGTAATAGCAATAAAATAGTGAAAGGCAAGCAACGTTTATTATGTGGATAAGATGCAGAAAGAATGGAGGACTGTTACCATATCTGAGCTGATGCTGCCCAGCCCCTACTGTGAAACCTTGAAAACAATTAAGCAGCCTCATGGGGGATTAATTATTTTCCACTCGCCAACAAAGTATAGAAGTAATAATCCATTCTTGGTTTAATGTGACTCTTGTAAAGAGAAAGCATGTCACTAGGAATAGTATTTTCTGAAACGATACAAGACACCAGCATTTTCCCAGTATCTTTAGTTATAGGACGAATTCCATTTGATGTCTGGAGTGAGTTTTAGTTCCAATAGAAGTTTGAGGCAAAGTGCCTCATTGAGAGTACGTCCGCTCATCAGAACTGAAGCAAATTTGGGGTTTTCTCGATAGTTATGAAATGCTATTATCTTGGTTTTGGATATATTCAATGATACAAGCCAGTATTTCCTCGTCATAAGGGCCATGTCAGCGAAAAGATCATGTACCAATCTCTGGTCATCCAGATTTTTGGAGGTGGACACATATGCTGTGGTACCACACGAAAATATATTTACTGAGGTTCTAAGAATGTTCCTGAACAGATAGTTAATATAAAGCAGAAAGATAGTAGGACCAAGGTGAGAGCCTTGTGAGATGCCAAAATTGATCGCATGGGCTTCAGCAGACTAGTCGTTAATAACTACTTTCTTTGATCTGTCTGATAATAAAGAGTTGACTATAACTAAAAAGGTTGTGCGGTAATCCCCTATGCCCCAATTTGTCAAAGAACTGCGAGATATTTTAGGCAATCGCTCTAGAAATGTGTTTACTATCAAGATTTTCACTGAATTGGATGTGTAGTAAGAGCCAATCAAACTAGTATTACCCCCATGCTAAGGTAACTCGTTAAATTGACGAAGAAGGACATAGTTACCACGAAACAGGTGTAATTAAATAGAAATAGGAGGTCATTGTATAAATGAGAACGTAAGATTCCTACCAAAACAGCCAAAGTCTAAAGTATGGCTTATAATTTCGATTAAGAATCTTTTTCGTTGAATCATCGTTTATTCGCTGATGATGCTAAATTCTGCTTTGGACTTTGATTCCATATGCTTAAACAGTGATGAATGTTAGCATAAAATCTCTGAAAATAATCTAATATAGTAGGTTTAAAATTCATCCTATTCGTAGGTTAAAATTTATTCCATTTGTATATTTCTAGGTAGTTGGTAAAGAGGAAAAGAATTAACGCTTTGTTTTTCATAAATAATATTCCATTTCTTGTTGAGTTGTGAGTCATGAAATTTCATTAATCATGTTGATTTCAAGTCTTGAAATTTAATTAACAAATTACATATTTTCCTGTACATATCATATATGTTCTTCAGTTGTATTTTGAATCTGTTTTCCAAAGAATCTTTTTCCATTTGAGATGTTATATCAAGACAATATGGATATGTATTTCCATATTACTTTTTACTGCCATAAAACATACGGTGACCATGTTCGGAAATACAATGGAATAGTGTTGATAATGGCATTGCGTGAGAACGATATGTTGGCGTGTATAACTGAGTAAACTTATTATCACATTATGTGTGTGATTGTGGTATTCATTTACTATGAATAATACTAATTGTGCACAGTAACACTAGTAAATTGATTGAGAATGCATGATGCGCATCAAATGTCTTAATGATCATTCGACTTTATTCGCAGAATAAATTTGGGTGTATTTCTGTTGAATACTATACTACCATACTACCATCTGCTGCATATTCTTTTCCATTTGTCATTAACTTTTCTACTCCCGTGTGCTCTCTCTCTCTCTCTCTCTCTCTCTCTCTCTCTCTCTCTCTCTTAACTTCTTCAACCATTGAGTCTCTGAGTCGAATCTGTAGAGTTAGGCAATTTCGCCTTCCAATATATAATTGTCTTCGACATTTGTACTCATGTTTTAATCTTTTAGCTGTTGAAAACTGCAATGCAAATCCTTTTCTCTCATCATAATAACCTCTACTCTTATTCTAACATTGTGTTTCTGAGTTGCATCTTAAACTCTGTCAACAGCACTTCTGCTTTTAAAACATTTTTAAGTACAAAATGTTACAATTCTTAATTGATATAATAATCACAAATCTCGCAATTTTCCTACTTTCCGATCACATGTTTGTATTCATTGTCAACACTGACATTTGTAAAATTAATTTCATCCAATTTAATTATGATCTGCATATGTTAATTACAATTTGCACATATCTACCGGTCAGATTTTGCATTAATTTAATGGATGCAATCAATAAACTGATAGAATCAATATTCTTCATCAAATATTTCAAAAACTTTTTCTCAAGAATATGGAATTACAAACTTCAAATTAATATCGATTCATTTTTTACATTATGATAATTCCAAAAATACCAATAGAGTTTCTAAAAACAAGGTTTGTACAAAAACCTACACGTTTTAACTTTGCTACGTGAAATTTATGAACATTTAGATAGATTTAATTCCTGTATCCATTCAGTCTATTTTTCAGTTAGTATTTCATCAGGAATATTTATTTTCCTGGTGTGGTGAGGTTTTATTCGAGACGAATAAAGTGCATTAATGGCCATCGTAGTATTTAACATTTATTTATTGAATCAATTGTATCGAAGATATTTAACCTTACTTTGCTTGATTAAATTACTAAATTGGCGAAAATGTTCACCTGAATTAGTCAGATATATGACAGAATTTTTACTTTTTTGTATTAAGATTAATGAACACCATGTTTATTGCTTTTTCCGTCATGCAACCTCGGGATTCAATCCTTTCAGAAACTTTCATTTTTTCCGGCAAATAGTCACTCTAGATACTTTTTGTATCTTACGAGAAACTGATTTCTTTTTTCATTAAGAGCTTTCTGCAAAGAGCTGTATTGTGACTTGAGGAAATGGTATCAGCGAAATACGGTGTTTAATTTAAAACAGTCCTGATATAGTATAAGAATTCCCACCTCGTCAACAAAGAAAGCGCAAGTAGTATTATTATTAAACGTGCGAGTAGCATAAACTTGATTGAATTCTATGGTCTTTAACCCTATCCTGGGAGCTTTTCATCCATTATTGCTTTCGATTGGTTGAATTGAAGACTGTATTTGTTTGATTAAATTCATTTGGTCTTCCAGTTGTGAAGCGATCACTTTCAGTCTCAACATATAAATACCATCACCTGCTTTGGATAAAACCTGCTTTATGAGGTTAGAAGACGGTTCATTTAGTTTTCTCTACCTTGAAAATATTCCGCCTGTCACAATATGCAAATTAAGCTTTGAAAGTGATTTGCCTTAGCTTTCGTATGTTTATGGCTTTCACATAATTAAAGCTTAATTTGCATATTTTGACTAAGTTGGCTACGCATCAAATATCTTTGGCTATTTTCAAAAAACATAGATTACACACATATAATCAACAGTTTTATTAACAGAGATAAAATAAAAGAGAAAAAGAAAATGATTCTAAAACAATAATAAATCAGTACAAAAGCTATACAATAGATGCTTAAACAACAGGTTATAATAAATATCTTCGGAAATTAATGCAATAAATATTTATACAAGGCAATATACAAAATTCATAATGGTGGTAATATAATGTGAACTTTACTTTCAATGCAATGATAATCGTCATTTTATGTATCCTTGATCCCTTTCGAGCATGATTTTGAAAATATAAACTACTAAAATTATTTTGAACTTTTGAGAATGATGTTTTTATTAGTTTTTCATGAGCAGAATCATTACTTAAGTAATTATAAAAATAGAAATGCAAGGAAGCTAATAAGTGTACGGTTGTGCTGACAGGAAATTCTGTCAAAAGTATGATTTAAAATCTACAAACCCACTAATATGAGTCTGTGCTTATGCATTGCTTGTTCAAATATTTTTTAAATATCCAGCATATTTTAAATATCCAGTAAATATTGTAGTTTAAGAATATGAAAAGAACATGTGGATTTTTTCCATATCAGTAAAGTTGAACGATGTAAATACCCAACATAATGCAAACACTAAGACTGAAAAAGTGAGTAGGCCTGCATTATATGAGTACGACCCAACGTTTTGTAAGATGTCGACTTTCTTTTTAACCTGATGGAACATGATACTTATGCCATATTTTTCAAAGAAAGTCAAAATATGCACACTTGCTCAAAGGATAACAAATGGTGGAATATTTCTAAATGAAAAATATCATTTACATTAATGCGAAATATTTTAACTCAAGTGACAGTATGATATTAGACACCAATCTAATCATACTTTTTGGTGAATACGAAATAAAAGTAATCCTCTTTTCTTCAAATTCGCGAGCCAGTGCAAAATTTATATTTTTACTAATAGAAAAAAGAATTGGAATCCGTACTGAAGAAAAAAGACCAAGACAAATTTCGTGAGCCTGTGTGAAAGATATTTTAACTAATGAAAAGAGACCGATTTATAAACTAAAAAAAGTAACAAGACGATGTCAAATCGTTTTTTGTTTTTTTTTTTTTTGTTTTTGCTTTTGTTTTTTATATAAATAGAGAAAGAAAGTTGAATCAAACACAGACGACGGAGCAGAGAACGGTCAACACCAGTCACGAGGTAGCAGAAATTGTCGACCGCCGATCAGACACAACTATCCCAACGACCCGTATTCGCATCCTCTCACTTTCTTTCTCGTGCTGCTTTCTTTCTCTCTCCTTCTTACTCTTCACCTAATCGTTGTTCATAACAGAAAGAGTGGAACAAAGACTTTACTATTATTTGTTGATACGCACAGCGAAATATAGATTTACTTTTTTCTGTACAAATCACATTTCGAACGGGTTCAAACAAACAAACTCTTTATTCTTTAAACTCTTTACTACTCTTTCTCTTAAAACATTTTTTTACAGTTTAATAATTTCATACATACAAATTGATGTTATGCTGTTCGATAAATAAATTTTAATTTGTTTATACAAAAAGTTTTATTGTGATAATTTTAAATTGTGGGGACTTCGGTTGTGTTTGGCACATGGGCAATTTGATAAACTTAACCCTGGTCTTTACACGTTCATATATTGGGTTTGAAAGACTAGAAGAGAGTGGCTGACAGTCTGTATAATACAGCCTGTTTTATAGCTGAATCATAAAACAACTAAGTATACGTTAAATGTACTATTTGTTAAATGTTAGTTCATTTAGATAACATTATTCACTATCAATTTAATTTTATTGAACATTACTTTTTTCTTGCAAGTACTCATCTATGAATATCTTCTGCTAGTGCTTCGAAAACACTGATATACAAATATATTTTTCTGTTAACATTGTTTCTGGTGTAAAAAAACTTATTTAATTAATACAAAGACAGGATGAATATGGCGATGATCAGTCATGGTATTACTTAGATTACCTCTGATCACACTAAAATAAAGTAAATATTACCAAGAGATTAAAGTCAAAATAATCCACATCATTTATTTTTATCTATTTATGAATCGTAAAAATGAAATTTCTAAAATTTAATTTAAGTAAAATGGAAACTTATATACATCTACTTAGTCATCCAAGTTTCTTTTTTATGGCGATTGTCATTTTTGTGACACAGTAATATAGATGATTGCATCTGTATCACTTTTATGCGAGCAATAATATCTATAAGCAGGATTAAATTAAATAAACCTTTAATCAATTTATTGATTCTTTAAATAACAAAATATCTTTATAAAAGAAATTGACTTATTGCTAACGTAAAATAAAGATATAGAGGTCAAGTGACAAGATCTTAATGTATAATTAATTCTTCACTAATATGTGCGTTGGTTGTTCAAATATAAAAAAAAATATCCAGCATATACTTCTGTTCAATTTAAATTAATCGGAAATTTAATATTAAACAATTTAATCAAAAAATGCTGATTTTTTCTGCATTATTTTGTAACTTTGCCCATTAGTAATAAGTAATTTCGTAAACCTGATTTGTCAATAGCAATTTTGATAAGCATCAAAAAGTATTCTATTTCAATATCTGTTCTCTTACATGACAAATAATTTTTTTTAGAAAATATTACAATTAAAATGATTTAATAAGCAAACGTAAACAAAATAAATGTATGTAACATCAGCCTTAATATCTCAATTTACTTGTTTACTTATCTGGGAATGTGCCTGATCAGTTCGGTAGCAAAGGACATATTTTCTTTTTAAATATCTAATCACACTTAAATAAAGAAAAAATACGCTAAGCAAATCCGTTCAATTAAATTAATTAAAATTAAAATCCTGTATGAGAGAATTTATCCGCTTTTAATCTATTTGTTATTTTATGTTTCAAATTAATTTATCTGATTTACTTTGACAAAGTTTGAAAAATGTTATGGTATACTGGGAGAAAATCACCGATATACAGATAATATATATATATATATATATATATATATATATATATGCGGATGACTATTTACGCTCTCACACCCTGATTGAGCACTCTGGAAGAAAGGTAGACTTTGAAAAACAGCAGTACGGCTGTGAATGCTGGACAATATCATCGAAAATGAGGAAAAAACTGGAAGCGGCCGAAATGTGGTTCTACAGAAGGATGCTACGGATATCGTGGACTGAGCATACAAGCAACGACGAAGTGTTAGAAAGAATGGCAACAAAAAGGAAATTGATGCTGAGCATCAGGAAGAGACAACTGAAGTTCCTGGGACATGCAATGAGGAAGGAGAGCCTGGAGAACCTGATACTGACTGGTCAGATAGAAGGAAGGAGAGACAGAGGAAGGCAGCGGATAACATATCTGCAGAGTCTGATCAGGTGGATGACGGAACGGGGGTTGCCAGGAGCAACAGGAGCAAACATACTAAGAGCCACAAGGGATAGGGAGACGTGGAGATCCATGATCGCCTACGTCCTGAAGGGACAGGGCACATAGAAGAAGAAGAAGAAGCTACTTTGGCATGTACGCATCGCTCATTTAGTAATGGATTAGAGCACTCTGGCTATTGGGCGAGTATAATGACAATATACACGCTAAAAAGTTTGCCTTCTTCTACCGAACGCCCATAGCCCAGGGGTAGAATCGCCGACTGACGCCAATTCGGTCGGGTTTCAATCCTGAGTTAAAAGCAATCGGAGTCTAACCGTACTGATGAGCTGTGATACAGCGAAACAGAGTGCGGATGACTATATATATATATAAATCTTGGATGCTCTAAAATATTATCTTGAGCTACCTAGCTCTCCTTGGCTCTCTCTTTACCCCTGTGTGTGTGCGTGTGTGTGTGTCACAGTTAGCTATAATAATACAGAACTTGAGAAATATCGTTGGTGATCATGTCTGAATTGCCATAACTTCTCAGGATAATATAGAGTAATGGTTTCCCGTTGTTTCTTCACGGCTTTGAATTCAGATTAGTTTACTGGCTAAGACTTCCTAATTTAACCTGTTATTTAACTCATAGCTGTCAGGGAAAAAAATTATTGCCGAAAGCATTTGTGAGAAAGCGAAGCAACAAATAAGATCTGAATTAAGAACTCGAATTATCGGTTCTGCTTTCCATATATTGGTTCTGAAGTAATAATTGGTATTGGCTTAAAAATGAAGTACATAAAAAACTTGTAAAAAAACACTACTTTTACACAACTCCTTGAATTTTATCAGTTTTGATCTTACATGGTAACAGCTGTCACTTTTTATGTCTATATGTTACTCATCGTTTGTATCATAGTTTGCTAGCAAAACCGATTTTTAAAAAAAGTTCAGGATATACATTTATTTATATGATAAATATACCATGTAAATTTCAGTTTATAAAATCTGATTTTATTAGAAATAATACAGTAGCTTATTTTATGATGTGAGATTTTATACAACTTTTTTTTCTTCGTCATATTATAAATACATCCATAAATATCTTAGCATATTTACTGACACTTTTTAATTTTGGATATATAATTACTGCCATGGTTGTTAAACTTATTTACGTTTAAAAGAGAAATAAGATATTGTAAAGTTATTGAATGATGGGAACACAATGTTGGAAAAGTGCAAACAACGATCAAAAAAGAACTTGAATACATTGACTAGGAAAACATCTGTAAGAATGTCACAAAAGTAAATATTAGGGAAACTTTAAAAAGGTAGTAAGCAATAAAGGTAAGCTGAATAGCAAGAAAATATTTGATGATGTCACGAATATAAGCAGACAGAAAAGATGCAGATTGTGAACATCAACTAATGACATAAAAACAATCAAAACTACGACATAAAAAAGAGTTAAGTGCAAGTTGGACGAAAACGTACATGACAACTATAAAAAGTATTTTTTTAGTGATGAATTTAGAGCTACATTTAATGGACTTGATGGCTTGTCGAGAGTTTGAGTACTTCAATAAAATAATCAACTGACACAACCTGGTATTCCTTATGTCTAGCGGATCATGAAAACGTAATAGCGACCTTACTCAACAGGAACCAGCAACGGCCTGTAAGGACAGCAAATACTCTTGACGAGTCTTAACGCGTATTGAATCAGCCGACTTTCGTTGCTCTGCCTCTAAAAATTCGACAAAATTGATTACGAATTTCTAAGAAAGCCCCTGAATAAGCATTCTCATCGGCCCCAAAAACAATAGATCCTATCATCACCAGCCCTCCACAGTCTCCTTAGACACATCGACAAAAGTCATCGCCAAAGTAACATAACTTTTTCTTCTCTGACAAAATAGATTTTTACATAATTACAAAACACCTGCTTCACATTTTTAAAAAAAGCTTACTAATTTATCCTCATCTAATAAAATGAACATTAGCATTTACCGTAACTAGCTCCCCTAACAAAACGAACAAAAAAGTTTATCTATTTTTATAATTATTTTACCCCAAGCAAGGCAAGGCCGCCATTGGTGCGCAGGAGGTTACAGTGAGAGAAAGAACGAGGTACAAGGGATATCGAAGAACCATAGGAGATAAAATTGGAATCAAGGAGATAGTGGATAACAACTGACGTTGCATTTAAACTTTTTAAAGATTGTAGCTATCAGGGAAGCAAGCAAAAACAAAGAAAATTCCACAAACGGTAAGTACTAGAAAAGTAACTTTTAAAGTAGAAGAGGAGGTTATATTTAACTATTTCGACGGTGAAAGAGTGGGACTTTGATGCTAATCTAGTAGCACGAGTAAACATTTATGGGAAAAGGGGAAAAAGCTCGTCAAAGCAGTTGCCATGAAAATAATCGTAAAAAAGACGGGGGAAGGCACATCACGTCGGTAAAAAAAGTGACTGAAAGTGAGCTGCTAAATCAAGACAGATATTGCATATCTGCCTTTAGGTTTTGTCAAGAACCTAAAGATGAATAGCAGTAACACTCGACCAGATATGACAACAATATTCAATGCACGGACGAATGGTAGATTTATAAATGTGCAAAATGAATTCTGACGAGAAAAACTTCCTGGCACGACACAGTGACCTAAACTTCCTAGCAGTAGATCTATATTCGATGTAGTGATTCCATTTGAGATCATTTAAGAATGTAAAGCCAGGAAGGTGAAATGAGTTACTCTCTAGGAGACTAGCATCATCCATTCTGATGGAAAGCAGGAAAATGTGTGTATGGTAGTTAAAGGAGAGCAGTTTCGTTTTAGAGCCATTAAAATTTACGAGTCATTTCCTATCCCATTCATTTACAGATTGTAGTGTTTTTTTAAAGGAAGCAGCCAGATTTACTATGGCAGATTTTTATCTATCCTTTTTTTGCAATGCAGTATTTTTTAAAGGTCTAAAACAAAATTATTTTCTTTGAACGTTTAAGAATCTTTGATAAAACGCATGATATTTATCAAAGCCAAAACTCTTGTATTCAGAACACTTTTTGTCTATTCCCTAACTTTTCCACTTCTGTGGGATTCAGCGTTAGCGCCGTGTATTCTAAAATTCTTTTTTAATCTCAATATCTCACTTACATTTTTTATGCCTTATTTACTTTACTATTTCTTTATGCTAAACACTAACAACGATAACAATCATATTGCGTCACAGATGTTTAGGGCTAGCGCTGCAGGTCCCTTCAAAGTTGATGCGTCTTTGACAATATACATTTTACATGTTGTCTAAATATTTAATGTTTAAATATTCATGTAAAATAAAAAAAAGCATAAATAAAGACAGGTACCTCCATTAAATCGCAAAAAACGGCATAGTAGAAAAAAGGTCCAAAACTTAATAAAACGAACTTTTTTCATCAAAATGTTTATAATATTATTAAGAGGAAATATCAAAGTAATTTTATTTATTTATTTTTTTTAATTTTTTAGTCCCTTCTAACATGTTTGAAATTTTGGCAGAAAATTTTGTTGTGATTTGAGTTAGCAGGACACGAAAATGTTACGACTGTTTACTATGGATCACGTAATGTGTACTCACGTATACATCTTTACACTCACACGCACATACGCATTCACGCATTTACATTGTGTATTTCACATCTACGCATTTGCTTCTGGATGGCGTGTTCTCATCTTCGAGACACGCGCCTTTCATTTATCTATCACGTGTTTTTTCCAGCACAATCTACTCCCGCATCGATCAGAAACCAGGTCTGGACGACAAAGTGAACCTCGCTGCCGTACTTGAAAGGGACCTCCAATCTGTAGTGACCTGGGGTAGGGAATGGTTGGTAAATTTCAATGCCTCCAAAACAAAGCTATTACCAACTAATCACCATAGACAATCGCATCTACCTCCCATTGGCTAGCCTCCCAGAGAGTAAAATACTACGCCTCCTTGGCCTTACACTCTCGGCGGACCTCAAATGGAATGACTATATTGAATCCATTGCCAAATCTGCTGCTATGAAAGTGGGCTCCCTGTGCAGGGCCCGGAAATTTTTCCCACCTGAATCTATTCATATAGAATATACATATATATATATATATACAAATCTACCATCCGCCCGTGTATTGAATATTGCTGCCATATCTGGTCGGGTGCCCCTGCTGCTCTCCTTGGGCTTCTTGGCAAAATACAAAGGAGGATCTGTAACGTGGTTGATACTGACTTGGCAGACCGGCTGCAGCCTGCTCTCACACCGGCGTGATGTGGCTTCCCTGTGCCTCTTCTACAAGTACTTTCATGGCTACTGCTCCGATGAGCTTAGATCACTGGTGCCGCCTAAGCACGAATTTACACGAGATACTAGATTAGCAACTAGGTCCCACCCTTTTACAGTTAAACAAATAAGATGTAACCGTAAATTCTACTCCAACAGCTTCTTTTCTCGCGCTTCCCGCCTGTGGAACTCCCTTCCACAAGTATGCTTTCCCGACAGTTACAATCTCCAGGTGTTTAAATGTAGAGTCAATAGACACCTCCTATCACACTAACTCCCAACTATTCTCACAACACTCTCATCTACCCAACCCTCATTCTCGGTATCCTTACCCGCCTATCACCCACCCTCTGTCATTTCCTATATTTAATCAGCCTTTCTCCACTCTACGTAGCCCCCTGCACAGTAGTGGCAGTGACATGCCTTGCTCGGGGTGAAACGCTTATAAAAAAAAAAAACCATTTTGGCGTGATTATTTAAGGAGACATACACACATCTTCTGGCAGTTACGCTCCCGCTACTGGCCGGCGATACCGGAAGAATATGCAGCAGTTTCCCAACTCGAGCGAGACCTCAGTGCTATCCATTATGGCAGAGGGAATGTAAGAATTATTTTTCTATATTTCAATTGAATGGAAATTATTTTTTAATATTCTATTGAAAAATATTTGCACAGTTGAATTTTTAATTAATTATAAGTTTTTGTTGCTATTGTTTAAGCGAATTTTTGTATTTAAAATTATATGAACGCTTAATCTTGACGGTTTCAGAATTTATTACAAAAGCTCCCTGTTTAGAGTATGGGCGTTTTTTTTCTTTTTTTTTTTTTTTTTTTTTTTGGTCTCAAGTACAAATTTGAAATATGTCGTTGGAACTGAGAATGCTTCCGTGGACATACGTACTAATTCAGAATTTATCGCAATGCGGTAAAATTAGCGTCTGCTAATTTTTTGTATACAGCTTGACAAAACATTTTTAGAAGGTATCAGCGCGTTAAATGCTACGGACGTGTCTGAAGTTCTCCGATTTCTTTTTGGATTTGGTCGAAAGAAATCGTTATTTATCTGGGATGTGAAAAAATATATTTTCGCAACATAATTTATTGTTTCTTAATTTAAAAATAGAGGTAGAATTATATTGTAAATTGCTTTAGTCGTATTTACAAATGCCCTCTATATTTATATATATTAACTGTGTTAATATGTAATTCATTTCAAGTTAATATTATAGTTCTCATAACTTGAATGTAAATGGCTTTTTTCACTTTTCGCCTACATTATAAAAGTCACTTATTTATTTAAAATAATAGGGATAAAATTACCCTTTTGTTTATATTATACGTCTTTGATTTACGTATATTATTATTTAAGAAAAAACATCGGTAAATTTTTTTCTATATGTAAAATTTTTAATATATTTTAGCTCAAAATTTAATATTGTTATTTGTGCTTTTATTAATACTGTCTTTTTCGATGTGTAAAAGGCAATGTAATTTGGTTTCCGTGTCGTGTATTTTACGGAAAATATTATCAACATTTTTGTATATGGTCAAAGGAAAGTAACTTATAACATTTCAGTAAGTCTTCCTTCTAAACTACTTGTAAAATTTATCTTTTATTAACTTTTTGTAAAAATCTGTTACACAGTTTATCTGTAATGGCATAAAGGAATTTTTAAGCAGACTTAATTTTATTGTATGCTTGATTGTTCTTTTTAACATTAAATAAATATTGTTTTTGGATTTGACTAACGGAATTTATAATTATTTTTTACAGATAACAGTAACAGTATTTCTTAAAACCCCTGAGAATTTTTATAATAATTAATTTCTCTTATTTTGCTTATATAAATTTCTTTTATTATTAATAAAAAGAAATTTATATTATTTTTTTCTCTTATTCTGCTGTGGTCTGATCCAAATAGATAAACATTTTTTTATAACAGATTTATATTTATATTTGAATTTTGTGTACCAATATGGGTACTGAATTTAAAAAGAGTTGCGCTAAATTAATTAAGAACATTGAATATTTAAAGGCTACTGTTAACCGTAATTTTGCTTCATTTTCTATTGATGAAGAAAATGAACAATCTTTTTATGTTTTTAAAAAAGGCATGTTTTCCTTCTTGGATTGACAGCAAAATAGAAGATCTACTGAATTTGCATTGGGATAAAGATCAAGATGCAGATGACTGTCACGATATAGTGGATGGAGGAGTTGTTTTTCGAAGAAGGATCACGACGAAGCTTGCGGAGATGGAGATGACATTTTGTAAAGATGCAGAAACTTCTTCAAGGACCCAGTCAACCGACTCAAGAAACGCCTCCCAAGATGTAACCGATGTTGCCGAGAATGAGCTGTCTTCTCATGTCATGGAAACGAACAAGATAAGTTTGACTTTAAAAATTTTCTTACTCAATTTGAAAACTTTGTGTCTAATGTAAAAGCCAACTCTTGTAAATTACAAATCTTGAAATTAAGAATTTATCCTTTGCAAGTAATTCAACGTCTGTCAATTTCAGATGTAAATTATTCAATAGCTATAGACTTTCTAAAATCTGAATTTTTAGATTTAGGTCTTATTAAAAAATATATTTTTAAAGACATTTTAAATGTTAAGTTTAGTAGTGACCATGATCATGTGGCAGTTAAAATTTTTCTGACTAAAATAAAAGCTGATTTAATTGAGCTAAAGTCCTCTTTTGAATTACATTTTTTAAGAGGGTTCTGCTGGTTCCGATTTGATGAGCCACATAATTTTTGATAATTTGCCCAATATATTAAAAAGGGAAATTATAAATCTGGCTGGTACCAATTATCCTAGCCTAAATTTTATCATGTACCAGTTTTCGGACATTATAAAGAAAATAGAATGTACTTCTATAAAGAATTTTATTAAACCCAAATTCCTCCTCATAATATACCTTATGTTACTCAAGGTAACAAGTCTAGTAAGACGTGCTTGAAAAGTTTCCACACAAAAATGTTACCAAAACAGAAGTATAAATGTAATTTATGTCCGTCAAAATTACCTGTAATGTCAATATGTAATACATATCCCTCTGTAGAAACTAAAATAAGAAGATGTAAGGATCTGGGTTTGTGTAACCGATGCGCCAGACCAGATCACTCATCTAAACAATGTTTAGGTGTTAAAGAGTTTTTTAGATCTTGTAAATTTTGTAGTAAAACTCATTTTTGAGCTCTTTGTCCTAATAAAGTCACTACTGCTTCGAATATTTGTTTGAGCTCGGCTCTCATAGAACATGACCTTCTCCTTCCGATGTTTCAAGTTATGGTAATTAAGAATGAAAATATCTTTAGGTTTAATTGTTTGATAGACACTGGATGTCAAAGGTCATATTTTTCTTTTAAAGTTTTAGAGAATCTAGCCTTATCTTATGAAGAAGTCCCTAAAATGAAGTTTGATGTTGAAACATTTATTGAACAAAAAACTAAGTCTCTTGGTGAGATAACTTTAAATTTACTTGTGGGAGATAAAAACATTATTAATAATAGTTTGATTGACGATAATCTTTGTTTAGATTTTTCGGTCAAGCATCTACCTAGAGTAGTTCAGGGCTTTAGCGATGCTGGATACAAATTGGCCGCTGATTTTTCTAACATAAAAAGAAATACAATCAATGTTGATGGACATATTGGTATTGTTAATTATTCAATAAATGGAACCTCTAAGAAAAATAAATTGCTTGAGAGGTGTAGCATGGAAGATATCCTCTGGAATAATTCCCTTTGGAGAAATATCAGCTGAAGAAAATATTGTTTCGGTTGGTAACGATTGTGTTCTCGAAAACAACTTTAGTACCATGGTCGCAGCTCACAATCCTAATATTAACAATTGGGTTAATTTTTTTAGACCCTAAACCATATCATGTTGACCCCTTTGGAAATATTTTTGAATATGGAGAGGAATTTAGAAAAGATGTTTTCTCTGGAATCTATTGGTATACAAGAAGAATCTTTGTGCGGGTATGATGACCAGAAAATTTAAAAAATTCCAAAGTTCTATTGTTTATGAAGATAATTCTTATTATGTAGATATTCTTTGGGATGAAGAAAAGCTTAGTAAGGTACCTTCAAATCATAATGTATCTTTAAGTGTGTTGCATAGAGTACTAGGTTCTCTAGAGAAGAAGGGCCTATTAGCTAATTACACGGAAACCTTTCTTGAACAAGAAAGGGAGGGTATAATAGAGCGATTCGTAGTGTCGTCAGAAATTTATCATAAATTCATATGGACCCCTCATCGTCCAGTAATTAAAGAAAATGAACTGTGTTCCACTAAAATTAGGCCAGTTTTTAATTGTTCGTTGAAAACTAACGGAGCTCCCTTTTTAAATGAAGCTGTTTATCCAGGAATAAATTTAATCAAAAATATGCTGGATCTTTTAATTTATTTCCGCAGTAACGAATATGTATTTCTAGCTGACATCCGCAAAGCATTCCTAATGATTAAATTAAAAACTGAAAAAGATAAGGATAGCTTCTGTTTTTTTATGAAAGTTGGTGATCAGTTGGTCAGTTTCCGATATACAATGTTAATTGTCGGATTGTGGCTAGCCCATTTATACTCAACTTCTTAATACAATTCCAATTTAAAAAGTTATCCGAACAACGAATGTGCGAAAATATTAAGCACAAGATTTTATGTGGATAACTTAATTTTCACTAGTAATTCTCCTGATTCATTATTAAAAAGCTATTGTGACTCTGTTATAATGGTATAATGGGTGAAGGAAATTTTCACCTTAGGTCTTGTAATTCAAATTCAGACAAACTAAGGAAACAAATGGTTGCTGACAATACTATGGTAGAGCATGGCAGTGACCTGGTAAAAAATGCTAAGTTATAAATATGCTTATCTAAAAGACGTTTTAAAGCTGAACGTTAAAATAATCAATTCTTCTGCAAATACTAAAAGGAAGATTTTGACTCAAACTCCTGGGGTGTTCGATCCTCTCTCTTTATGTTTACCTGTGACAGTGTGAGAAAAATTATTGCTGCGTGATTTGTGGAAATTGAAGCTTGGCTGGGATGATATAATACCAGCTGACAAGGTTAAAGAATGAAGAAATTTAGCTCCAGAATTAGCCATGTTAAGGAAATTTGCATTTCCTAGATTTGTGCATAAGGATGATTTACCTACTGATATATTTGTATTTTGTGACGCTTCTAAATCTGCCTATGGCTGTGCTATTTATCTTGTACAAAATGGAACATCTCTGTTTTTTGCCAAATCTAAAGTTGCCCCTATGATTCAGAAATCTCTTCCTACTTTGGAATTTTAGCCGTATATCTGGCAATTATGTGTTTAAAAAGCTTATTTAATATAATTTGCCGACATGTAATTAAAAGCATTTTTATAGCTGTAGATGCTCAAGTCGTCTTAGTTTGGTTGTTATCTTCTAAAGTTAATTGCAAAAATACTTTTGTCAACAACAGATTAAAAGATATTAGCCTGAATAGGGATGAATTATCTTCTAAATATGGTGTAAACATATGTTTTAGGTACGTTCCTTCATTACAAAATCCTGTTGACATTATAACTAGAGGTCTATCTAACAAGAAATTTAAGTCCTGTTTTGACTTTTGGGTAAGAGGCCCAGAGTAGATGAGTGAGAATCCTGTAAAGTGACCAGAGAGTGACTTAAAACGTCTGAGAGAAAATGACAAAAAGAGTTACGTACCGTAGTACAATGTATCTCTACTTCTTATCCTGTGAGGGAAATTGGTATTGTGAATTTGAATAAGTTTTCTAAATTATCCAAGTTAGTGAGAATAGTTACTATAGTATCCAGATTTATTAATAAGCTCAAGTGTTCATTATCAGATCCTGCCCACGATGCAAAGTTATATCTTATAAGAACAATATTATAAATCTGCAATAGAATTTCTGAACAATCCTAACTGTGGGGATGTTCCAAAATTTGTTAGCGAGCTGGAATTATTTTTAGATCTGGATCGAGTTATTCGATTTTGAGCTAGGATTGATAAATCCTGTAATATCACCTTTGAGGTGAAGCATCCTATTATTCTTCCCAAATATAGCGTCTTCACTGGTTTGGTGATTATTGATACCCATGAAAGATGTACACATTTAAGTATTGCTGCTACTCTAGCGTGGTTGAGATTAAGCGATTATTGGATTCCCCGAGCTAGACAATCTTTTAAAGCTTACTTGGCTAGTTGTTTTGTGTGTAAAAGATATAACGCACTTTCTTTTAAATACCCTAAATTAACAAATCTTCCAAAGTATAGGGTGAAGCCTTTCCTTCATACTGGAATGGATTTTGCTGGACCGTTATGGATCTATAGGAAGGAAGAAAATATAAAAGTTTACTTGCTTCTGTTCACATGCCATAATGTAAGTGCGATACATATTGAGCTGTTGGAGGATATGAACATGAAGTCCTTTGTTTTAGCTTTGATCAGATTTTCGAACCTGTATGGTATTCCTGAATACTTATATAGTGATAATTCTAGATCTTTCGTTTCTGGTTGTAACATTATAAATCAGTTTTTAAATTTTTCCGACTACCAAAATAGATTTGGAATTTTCCAAATTAAACATCTTGCTATTCCGCAATATTCCCCTTGGTTTGGTTGCGTATGAAGAGAATGATTAAAACCATAAAAAAAACTGTTTATATAAATCTATAGATAGAACCAAAATGAATTTTTATGAGCTGCTGACTTTGTTATCAGATATTCAAAGTACAATTAATTCTAGACCTACTTACAGATGTCCGTCTAATTCTGGTGTATATATCATTTCACCTATTAATTTCATCAATCCGTATGTTAAAGAAAGCCTAATGCTCAAAATAGAAAAAAGTAATGATTGCATTAAAACTCCTAATAGACTAGACATTGTAAATTCTCTTGATAATAGAGATAAACTGCTGAAAAAAATTCACAAATTTTGGTATGATGAATACCTTCTTAACTTGAGAGAACAATGCAAAAACTGTCATCAACAGCAATTTGTTAATAAACTGAAAGTTGATGACGTAGTGTTTATTAAAAATCCTGCTAAAACTCGACCCCATTGGCTTTTCGGTAGGGTCATAGATTTGATAATTGGTGACGATGGTAATGTGCGTTCAGCCAGTGTTAAAAAAGGTGATGATAGTATACAGATTCATTTCATCAAACATCTTTATCCTATGGAATTGTCATTAACACAAGGCCATCAAACGCAAGTTGTTGTTGATGAAGCAAAGTATTTTTCTCCTGATTCTACTATTAATCGAAATACCTAGTTTAATAGAAAAGGCTATACATGTAAAAAAAAAAAAAAAAATGAGCAGCCTCTGTGACCCATGCTAATTTTTTGTATACGTCAGCTTGACAAAACATTTTTAGAAGGTATCAGCGCGTTAAATGCTACGGACGTGTCTGAAGTTCTCCGATTTCTTTTTGGATTTGGTCGAAAGAAATCGTTATTTATCTGGGATGTGAAAAAATATATTTTCGCAACATAATATATTGTTTCTTAATTTAAAAATAGAGGTAGAATTATATTGTAAATCGTTTTAGTCGTATTTACAAATGCCCTCTATATTTATATATATTTACTGTGTTAATATGTAATTCATTTCAAGTTAATATTATAGTTCTCATAACTTGAATGTAAATGGCTCTTTTGACTTTTCTCCTACAATATAAAAGTCACTTATATATTTAATATAATAGGGATAAATTTACCCTTTTGTTTACGTATGTGATTAACAGTATTTCCTAAAACCCCTGAGAAATTTTATAATAATTAATTTCTCTTATTTTGCATATATAAATTTCTTTTATTATTAATAAAAAAGAAGTTTATATTATTTTTTTTTCTCTTAGGACATTCGTTTAAATCTTGCTCGCACACCCGCACTAATTTCAGTTCGCAATTAGGCGGCAATTTACTTCTTTAACACTTATGTGCACACACGCGCGCGCGCACACACACAAACACACACACACACACACACACACACACACACACATTTTCCAATTAGAAATTTCTTCAACTTAACAACAGTATGTACATTACATTGTTCTTCCTTTCAGGAACTTTATTCAAGTTATTAACTTACGGTCAAGTGACTTTCTCTTATGTTTCTTAACGTTACAAGGAAAACAACTTTTCCTTCACTATTTGCATGCTAGATTAACTCTATGTAACCTTTTGTTAATAATACATGTTTTAATTGTTATTTACTCCGGTGTCTTTGTCTTATTTCCTGTGCCATATTACGCCGAATCGAATCGTAATCCAAATATCATTCGCGGATACCCCGGTATCAGCTACATGACACACTTTTTTCCGGTTACAAATACATTAATTTGGAAATTCTCGCAAAAATCAAATAATTTTCGGATTTTAATGAAACTTTCAGAACTCATTCACAAAGGAATTAAATTATTTTTTAAATTATTATGTTTTAAAAATCTTGATAAAAACATTTTGTTTTTACCTCTGTTACCCCCTATTTATTTTCATTTTATTGTACATTTTGCAACAGTATCCGAAAATCTGCTTCGACGAGTAAACTAAAAAATGCAATAAAACTCTGATATTATTTAATTTGATAAGCTTTTAATTGCTTGAATAAATAATAAAAATGAAGGACATTACAGTCTGAAGAAAAAAAATTCGATCACTAATGAAATTTTAAAAGAATTGTTTACATTTTTCTTTTTGTTATTATAATAATTTATAAAGTTCTAAAAATATTTTTAAATCTTTAAAAGAACTGTTGCGGGTAGATTTTTTAGTTAAGACTTGATGATTATATTGCCTATCGAAAATTGAACATTTTAATAAAGAGTTTTCGTCAATCATATTTGTAAAATAATTTTAAAAAATTGTGTGTAAATATGTTCATTTTTATTAAGTACGGTGTTGCATAGAGGTCATAACAAGTTTTCATAGGGGTCATATAGATTGTAGAAGTTAAAAAGCGTTTTATACTATTCCTTTTACATGGGAAACCACAAAAAACTGCACTTTCACTTCATTATTTTAATGTTATTCTTTCTTATTAAATTGTAAAATTGTTTTAAAAGAAATTTATATTTTTTAATTTTTATTTCTTCAGAAAGAATATTCAAATGTCTAAACTAAAATTCTATGAAATAGTATATAACTGTTGAAAATATGATGTTAATTTTTTAATTTTACTATGTAGTTAAAAACAAAAAAAAAGAAATTAAAATTTGAAAATTTTACCATTTTCGCTAGATAGAATTTTGGCACGTTTAATCGCCATACTTATCGTTTTTGACAACCAGGACCTGTCAATAAATCATTCGTCACCTCCGATGATTCTGATACCGTACTTAAGAAAAATTTAGGCAGTAAGCCATACTACTTTTTGAAATCAGATAAGGTAATTTTCAATTTAAAACATTGACTTAAATAACGTGTCAGCGACGTATATTTTATTTTTAAAACAGAAATTTGGCTACTGTTTACGAAATGTGTTGATCAATAAAAAATGGCGGTAAATTTAATTTTTTTTTAATCAGAAACATTTTAGATTCCAATCAATATAATTTCAGTTTAAAATACACCAGTGTCTTTTGCTTACTGGAATTACTAAATTTAATCCCTATAGCTTTTAATTAAAGATAATTTTAAAGCTTGAAGATAACTTATTTATTTTTACAATTTCAGTTTAAATTTAGGTATCGAAAAATGACTAGTTGTACCTAAATAAAGAGCATCTAAAAATAAAGTGCATTATCATTCATTATTATACATTCAGTAAAGTTGAATATTTGTTGGGACGCCCGCACCTATTCGGCTATAATGGACTATTCCATTACTATGTAAAGTAATGGTGGCATCTACGTGGGAGAGTGCGCCTCACCAAGATTTTGGCCAAGATCTTGCAAAATCGTTTGCAATTAGTTGCCGAGTCTCTGTTGGGACCTGAGCAGACTTGTCCTGTGAAGGGCCGAACAATTCAGAGCAACCTACATCTGATACGCACGAAGCCGCGCTGATCCATTTAGATCAGTCCAAGGCATTTGATAGGGTTGACCATCGTTACCTGGCGGCTGTCCTGCAGGCAGCTGGATTCGAAACCAACTTCCGCCGCTGGATTAGCCTCCTGTATCAATCCCCGACGGCTGTGGTACAGGTGAACAGAAAGTTGTCGGGCGTTCTGGCGCTGTCTAGGTCGGTCCGACAGGGTTGTCCACTGTCGCCCCTACTTTATGCTTTGGCGTTGAAGCCCCTCCTTCGCCGGCTAAGAGACAGGGCGTGCAGTCCGGCCCTACGTGGAATCGCTGTCCCTGGTGGTGCTCGAGCCAGGGTTTCCGCGTACGCCGATGACGTCCCTACTTTCGTGTCCTCCCGCAGGGACATCGAGGTGGTACAGAAGGCGCTTGAACGGTACGAACAGGTGACAGGGGCCAAGATTAACCGCAACAAGTCGTCCGGCTTGCGGTTAGGCGCCTGGAAGGGTGTTACCCTCCCGGGGCCCTTCGACTGGACGGACGGCCCGGTCTGCATTCTTGGAGTGTGGTTCGGGCCCGGCCTACAGTTGGAGAAAAATTGGTCTGAAGTACTGGCAAAGGTAGGCGCGTCGGCCAAGACTTGGCGTCGAAGGAATTTGTCCTTAAAGGGTATGGCTGAGGCGTGTGCTACATACGTCTTTCCCATTATCCTTTACCAGTTGTCAGTACTTCCACTTTGTAAACGATATAGGAAGGCGATCGAGCGTTTGCTATTCTCCATTCTGTGGAGAGGACGCAAACACTATGTCGACAAATGTGTCTGTTACCAACGTCCGTGTCATGGGGGTGTGGGAATGCCATACCTGATGGGCCATAAGGTTGCGTCAATGTTGGTTTTTCTCAGGCGAGCGATTTCCGAAGACTCATTGCTTAGGGGGATAGTGAGGGACATGTTCCCTAGACTTACTATCACTCCCCCCATCTTGAGGCGGTGCCGTAAGCCTCGAGAGCGATCGAGTTTTCTCCTCGAATGTCTGGCGGCCCTGCGGGCCATTCCACGGTCCAGTGATCTTTCACGGCCTAGGAGAGTCTTCTATCGTGGGTTAGTGGAGGGCGTCGCCAAGGATCCATTACGTGATGTGCTCCGCTTGTCAGAGGACGAGTTTCGCTCGTTCTGGTCTTGGGCGGCAGGGAGTGATTATCTCAACAACTCTGAGTTTTCGCTCACCTGGCGATTAGCTCGGAATCGCTTGCCTCTCAATGACAAGGCCTTCATATGGCGCCTGGCGGATTTGCCAGATTGTGAACGCTGCAACCTTGGCTTGGAAGAAACGGCTTCGCACGCCTTCTACCATTCTACCATTCTACGATACGAGCAGTCAACTCGCCGACCCGGTCCCATAGAGGGCGAACTTGTGCTCATTGATCGTGCATTCGCCTGTGACAATGTGTCGCCCCCGTTTTCTGGGATGAAGCGTATGGTGTTTCTGTCGCTGCTGGCCACGGCTCGAATGGTGATTTGGACGACGCGAATGGAGGAAGTCTTGCGATGTCAACGTCTTTCACATCAGGATCTGATCTGCTATTTTGAGCTGAAGCTCAAAATAAAGATTAGAACTGATTGGAAACGTTTGACCCCGACAGACTTCAGCAAAAGGTGGGTAAATGTGGCGAGTTGGGTTCGCTTGAAAGGGGATAGTCTTGATTTTCTCTTTTAGATCTGCTGGTTGCATCGGGGTGGATTCCTGTGGAACCCTCCCCTGGTTAAGCTAGTTCTCTCTTGTGTGCCTAGTTAAAGTGAATGAATGTGTTCCTGGCCTGTACCCGGCTTTCTCTTTTGTTATGATCCATGTCGAGATTCCCAACCTCCCCAGTTTGTTTTGGTCTCCTTTTATCTCGGCTGGTTCAGCCTTTTATTGTCCCATTCCGCTAATTTTTTACCCCCTCCCCACTCCCTTAGCGAGTGTGCTTCTTGATTTCGCCGTTTGGCGGAATACAGCGGCCACTCGGTTTTTTCTGGGATGGCCGGTTCTTACTAACATTGATTATTATTTTAGTTCAAAATTTGTTGTATTTTTAGTTTATTTTTGGGTTCATCCCCCTCCCATCATTTCATTTTTCATTAAATATTTTATATCATATTGTACATATTATTGTATATATTATATTGTACATGAATACATTTTTATTGTCATGGGTTATTCTCCCTATTTTTAGGTGCCCCTTGTTAGTTTGTGGGATTGGGAGTAGATGGATAGCTTCTTTTGGTGACTGTGCAAATTGTAACGAATGAATGTGTCGTGATAGTGTTTAACTAGGTATAGGATAGTTAAGCGCTAACCAACCTCTCCCCCTCCCCTTTTTAGGCCTTGTGCCATAATTTTGTATATAATACAAAATAAAGAGAGTGCGCCTCACCGCCGATTTTCTTATTGAATTATTGCAAGTCGGATTATTACACGTATTTTTGTTATCCAAAGTTTAATTGTGAGTACCTGTTTTGTTACCTGTCTTCGTCGCGCGTGGCGCATTTGTGAACTTTTTCTTACATTTTTGTGTTTGAGGGGGGGTTGGGGGGCAAGTCAATAATGGCTTTGTCTCCCCAACCGTCTACTTCTGCTGTGGGCATGCCGGCGGTAACTCCTTCACCGTCGGTATGGAAAAATGCCCCTATTAAAAAAGACTCTAAGTACTACCTGCAAATGCAGGAAAAATACAAAGAATTCATAAATGACAATGAATTACTAGCTATACCGGAAGTCGTCAACGTTATGGCAAAGAAGACAATCTCCCTGCTGACAGCAGATGAAAAAACACGAAAGTTATTGCTGTCAGTAGGGAGAACATGGAAGAAGCATTAAAGATTCTTCACATTGTCCCTTGTGTGTTAGCAAGGAGGTCCCCAGCGATGTGTTACATTCTATTTAGCTCAGAAGTAGATGCAAATTATCTGGCTGGAAGTGTCATGACAGCCAAAGGTATTCGGTTTCAGACCGAATACCTGGGTACAAGAAAGACCAAAGTGACCATACATGGTGTGCCCGTAGAGGTTTCTTCTGATCACGTGGGTGCCTTTTTCGCAACTTTTGGAGCGGTGGAGGAGGTGGCACGTATGATGAGCAAGGCTCAGATAGCCACAGAAGATATGAATGTTAGCATTGTGCTGGACAGGGAAAACTTCCTAAAGGTCCCGGATGTTCTCATATACGGTGGAAGAAGATTGCTTGTGGTGGTGGAGGGAAGAAAGCCGCATTGCTGGGCGTGTGGCATGGCTGGTCACACGTTCAAGATGTGCCCAAAAAGGAACCCGGAAGTGACACCATAAACACCGCCGGTGTCAAAAGCACCAGTCACCCAGGAGGATAAGACGGACGCAAAAAGCGGTGAATGGACGGAGGTGGTTAGGAGGGGGAAGAAAGTTGCTTCCCCTGCTCAGCAACATGAAAAATCATCATCCCCCGAAAAGAAGAAGCCTCGCAAAGAGGTAAAGCAGTAGCAACAACAACAACAAAAAGAACAACAAATACATAAAGAACAACAAATACATAAAGAACAACAAGAAATGGAGCAGGAATTGCCTCCTCCACGTTCCTCATCTTTAAAGAGAGGACGGGAGGAGGAGGAGGTGGTGTCCCAAAAGAAGGGGAAGAAAGACTTCTTAGAACGTGGAAGATCAGAAAGAATCACGGTTGCTCCAAAGACCCAATCTGTCCCTACATCCCCGAGTAGAACTGTGCATGTCGAGGGGAGGAGTCAGTCTGCCTCCCCAGTGAGACATATACCTTCTCTTTCCTCCACACCACCCACACCCTCCTCCCAATCAGAACCTTCTTCCCCGAAATCTTATCATCCCTCCCCGAATAACTCCTCGAATCCAGATAAATCCCTCCTGAAAGGGGAAAAACAAAGAAAGAACATTTTTATAACAAAAGATATTTGTAAAATAGACAGACAGGCCTTAAAGAGGGACCTTTCTTCTTAGAAGAAGGCCCTCCTAAGGCCTCTTTTCAAACTTAAAAATATAGATGGAAAGTCCATCGAGTACCCTGCCAATTTCCCAGGCGCCCCCCGGGGTACTGACTTTAATCAGAAATACCGGGGGATCCAGAACAAAAGCCTGGGAATTTGTGCAGGGGGCTGTCGGGGCCTTTCCGAACATCCAAATGTGCCAAACGGGCACAAAATATCTTCAAAGGCTTTCACATTTCTGTGCCGGGAGGGTCGCCGTCATGCTCACCCATCATTATATAGGGCTGTAAAGCTAACGTTTCCCACGGACGTTGGCGGCATTGTCCAAGACGGACGAATTACGTCCGATATTGGTACAAGAAACCTTGGACAATCCGTCGGGGACCCTACTCCCATTGATATTCGCTCCGTATGTGACCAGAAGTAATTTTCTGCTTTCTCTTTTCAGGTCTAAATAGATGTCAATTAAGTTAGCCAGTATGAACGTGAAGGGCCTTAGGGATCGGAGTAAGGCTGCCCGCCTGCTTCGGGACCTCTTGTCCTTCGGCGTGGATGTCGCCGGGATCCAAGAGACTCACTTTGTTTGCAAGGTCGATGCCTGTGTGCTGTCTAACGACTTTGTCGTCTATTCAGCATATGGGAACCGGCTCGCCAGAGGAGTTTCTTTGCTGGTCAAGCGTACCCTGGACGCGAAGGTGGATCTTGTCCATGTCGGTGCCGAGGGCCGGCTGATCGTGGCCGATATTGCAGTGAAAAGCAATGCGTTTCGACTGGTTGCGATTTATGCGCCCAACGATCAGGAGGAGCGCGTCTCGTTTTTTCGGCGGCTGGAGCCCTTCCTGGTGGATTCCAAGCGACTCGTCTTAGTGGGGGACTGGAATGCCATCCTGGACCCCAAGTTGGATAGAGGGTGGGGAGCTAGAGGGAAGGTACGTGATCGTAGCTTGGTCGATCTCATCGAGGACTTCGGTCTAGTCGATATATACCGGGCCGATCACAAGGGCGGGAGAATGTGGACGTGGGCTAATAGTTGGCCTTCTACCAAGGTGGCTAGCTACCTTGATAGATTGTTAGTTCGTGAAGCCGAGCTAGATTTCTTAGATTGTCCCACGTTCCACTGGCTAGGTTACTCGGACCACAAACTCGTTTGTGCCCGGGTAAATTTAGAAAATAGGGTTAGAATGGCTGGTTACTGGAAGTTCAACGTGTCCTTACTGGACAGGCTGGACTTCCGGCGCCAGCTAATTAACTTACTGCAGCGGGCGTTAACTGGGGGAGTCATCGGGAATAAGTGGTGGGAGAACCTTAAGAATAGTATTAGGTCTTTCACCACCCAGTTCAGCAAACGGCTCAAACTAGATAAGGCTAACAAGGTGAAGACACTTAGATCTAATTACTCCCGGGAGGTGGCTGGTGGGGATCCCATAGAGATAGCCATAGCTAAGAAGGCCGTGGAACGGTCGAATAGCGATCGTTACATGGGCCAGGTAGTTAGACATAAGTTAAGCAAGATGTCTTCCGAAGCTGTGAACATGGGCGCAGAACTGCGCAAGGAAGAAATTCGCCGCGGAGGCGACCGGTACGTTCGAGAGGTTCGCAACCCAGAGGGACACACTCTGCGGTCGACTGGCGACATGTGCGAGGCGTTTCGGCGGCATTTCGAGATCCTGTTTACCAAGGAGCCTGGTCTCCGTGATGAGGAGTTTCCTAGCTATTTGGCTGACTTCCCCCGGCTTTTGCCGGCTGATGCAGCTAGCTGCGAGGGAGAGATTACGGAGGGCGAAGTCTACGTGGCGCTGAAGAAGGTCGGCAGAGGAAAATCGCCGGGTCTCGATGGTTTGCCCTATGAATTGTACTTGAGGCTGTCGCACATCTTTGTCCCGATTTTGACTGTCGTGTTCAACAACTGGTTACGGCAGGGGTCCATCCCCAACCGTTTCACCAGGGGTGTGATCACGCTGTTGAGAAAAGGCAAGGATGTGGGGAGGGAGCTAGAGGGTTACCGGTCCATAACTCTGCTAAACACAGAGTTAAGGATTTTGGCCAAGATCTTGCAAAATCGTTTGCAATTAGTTGCCGAGTCTCTGTTGGGACCTGAGCAGACTTGTGCTGTGAAGGGCCGAACAATTCAGAGCAACCTGCATCTGATACGCACGATCATAGAGGGGATAAAAGACGACGAAGAAGCCGCGCTGATCCATTTAGATCAGTCCAAGGCATTTGATAGGGTTGACCATCGTTAGCCGGCGGCTGTCCTGCAGGCAGCTGGATTCGAAACCAAATTCCGCCGCTGAATTAGCCACCTGTATCAATTCCCAACGGCTGTGGTACAGGTGAACGGAAAGTTGTCGAGCGTTCTGGCACTGTCTAGGTCGGTCCGACAGGGTTGTCCACTGTCGGCCCCTACTTTATTCTTTGGCGTTGGAGCCCCTCCTTCGCCGGCTAAGGGACAGGGCGTGCAGTCCGGCCCTACGTGGAATCGCTGTCCCTGGTGGTGCTCGAGCCAGGGTTTCTGCGTACGCCGTTGACGTCACTACTTTCGTGTCCTCCCGCAGGGACATCGAGGTGGTACAGAAGGCGCTTGAACGGTACGAACAGGTGACAGGGGCCAAGATTAACCGCAACAAGTCGTCCGGCTTGCGGTTAGGCGCCTGGAAGGGTGTTACCCTCCCGGGGCCCTTCGACTGGACGGACGGCCCGGTCTGCATTCTTGGAGTATGGTTCGGGCCCGACCTACAGTTGGAGAAAAATTGGTCTGAAGTACTGGCAAAGGTAGGCGCGTCGGCCAAGACTTGGCGCCGAAGGAATTTGTCCTTAAAGGGTATGGCTGAGGCGTGTGCTACATACGTCTTTCCCATTATCCTTTACCAGTTGTCAGTACTTCCACTTTGTAAACGACATAGGAAGGCGATCGAGCGTTTGCTATTCTCCATTCTATGGAGAGGACGCAAACACTATGTCGACAAACGTGTCTGTTACCAACGTCCGTGTCATGGGGGTCTGGGAATGCCATACCTGATGGGCCATAAGGTTGCGTCAAGGTTGGTTTTTCTCAGGCGAGCGATTTCCGAAGACATTGCTTAGGGGGATAGTGAGGGACATGTTCCCTAGACTTACTATCACTCCTCCCATCTTGAGGCGGTGCCGTAAGCCTCGAGAGCGATCGAGTTTTCTCCTCGAACGCCTGGCGGCCCTGCGGTCCAGTAATCTTTCACGGCCTAGGAGAGTCTTCTATCGTGGGTTAGTGGAGGGCGTCGCCAAGGATTCACTACGTGATGTGCTCCGCTTGTCGGAGGACGAGTTTCGCTCGTTCTGGTCTTGGGCGGCAGGGAGTGATTATCTCAACAACTCTGAGTTTTCGCTCACCTGGCGATTAGCTCGGAATCGCTTGCCTCTCAATGACAAGGCCTTCATATGGGGCCTGGCGGATTTGCCAGATTGTGAACGCTGCAACCTTGGCTTGGAAGAAACGGCTTCGCACGCCTTCTACCATTGTTCGTGGGTTCGCCCTCTATGGGACCGGGTCGGCGAGTTGACTGCTCGTATCGCGCCGCGAGAGCTTGTGCTCATTGATCGTGCATTCGCCTGTGACAATGTTTCTGGGATGAAGCGTATGGTGTTTCTGTCGCTGCTGGCCACGGCTCGAATGGTGATTTGGACGACGCGAATGGAGGAAGTCTTGCGAGGTCAGCGTCTTTCATATCAGGATCTGATCTGTTATTTTGAGCTGATGCTCAAAATAAAGATGAGAACTGATTGGAAACGTTTGACTTCGACAGACTTCAGCAAAAGGTGGGTAAATGTGGCGAGCCTGGTTCGCTTGAACGGGGCTAATCTTGATTTTCTTTTTTAGATCTGCTGGTTACATCGGGGTGGATTCCTGTGGAACCCTCCCCTGGTTAAGCTAGTTCTCTCTTGTGTACCTAGTTAAAGTGAATGAATGTGTTCCAGCCTGTACTCGGCTTTCTCTTTTGTTATGATCCATGTCGAGATTCCCAACCACCCCAGTTTGTTTTGGTCTCCTTTTATCTCGGCTGGTTCAGCCTTTTATTGTTCCATTCCGCTAATTTTTTACCCTCCTCCCCACTCCTTTAGCGAGTGTGCTTCTTGATTTCGCCGTTTGGCGGAATACAGCGGCCACTCGGTTTTCTGGGATGGCCGGTTCTTACTAATATGGATTATTATTTTAGTTCAAAAATTTGTTGTATTTTTAGTTTATTTTTGGGTTCATCCCCCTCCCATCATTTCATTTTTCATTAAATATTTTACATTATATTGTACAAATCATTGTATATATTATATTGTATATAAATACATTTTTATTGTCATGGGTTAATTTCCACACTTTTTAGGTGTCCCTTGTAAGTTTCTGGCATTGTGGTGTACGAAGGATTGGGAGTAGATGGATGGGTTCTTTTGGTGACTGTGCAAATTGTAACGAGTGAATGGATCGTGATAGTGTTTAGCTAGGTATAGGATAGTTAAGCGAGAACCAACCTCTTCCCCTCCCCTTTTAGGCCTTGTGCCATTTATTTTGTAATTTTTACAAAATAAATAGTGAGTGCGCCTCACCGCCGACTAGTTGTGGTCATTTCCAGACTTCCCTGACACTTGCTTTGGCGAGCGTTGGACTTTTTGTTGAAAAAAAAAAAAGGAAGCTTAATCACTTATTTGGACGTTATTTTAAAAGAAAGAAGTTTTTTGAACCGATAAGTTTATTTTTATTTATTTATTTTCGTTTATTTACTTTATTCTTTTCGTTTTTTATTTTTATTTTTCTAGCTTTTTGTTTTTAGTTTCGTATTTTTGGCGGCCATATTTGTTTTTGTTTAGGTCGACCGTTTGGAATTTATTCTTTTCGTTTTTCTCTTTGTTTTCAATATCAGTTTAGCCTTAAGTGCCATATTTAATTTTTTTTTAAAAACTATCTTTTTAACAGCATTTTTTTAGTTTTATTTGTTGACCAGAAACTGTTCACCTAGTTGTTTTTTTGTTTTTTTTTCCTCGTTAACTTTTCTTCTTTTTTTTTAAGCCCCTCCCCAGTTTTCTTTAGCGGGAGTAGCCTTTAGGCGTCTCTTCGCACATTTTGTTTGATTTATTTCTTTTTCTTACATAGTTAGTAACTTAATTCTTTGTAACAAGTTTATTTTTTTCCGGTTTCTTGAAACCTATTAACGTTTATTTTTAGACCCTCCCCCTATTTTCTTTACTTGACGTAACCTTTCAGGTGACTCTTTGTTTGTATTTTTTCGTATTTAAGTCTTTTGTAAAAGTGTAAAGTTTATTTTTCCTTGGTGTAAAGTTAATTAACGTTTATCGCCTTTTAGACGACCCTTTCTATTTTGCGTATTGAACTTTATTGTAAACCTGTAAAGTTTAGTTTGTTTGTGTAAAATGTAACGTTTACCGCCTTTTAGGCGACTATTTGTGTTTGCTTTGCTAATCCTCTCAAGAGGTTAATTGTTGCCATTTAAGGCTATTTTCTTCTCTTATATTTTTAAGAGATGAATTTTACCGCTAAAGGCAAGTTTTTATTTTCTAAAGCCGCTTTGTTATTTCAGATTGTATTTGCAGTTATAGGCTAATTTTATTTCGTAATTATTGTTGTTCTTGCCATTACTTTGTGAGGTTAATTTTTGTAACATATCTATTTATTAACCCCCCCCCCCCACACACACACCATTTTCCCCGTTTTTCCTACCCATCTCCATTCCTCTATTAATTACGGAGAAAAAAATATATATTGATCACGATAAGTAAATATAAATATGGCCGACTCAAGTCGGTCAGTTAAAAAAAAACGCATTTTTGACCCGCCCGGGAAGGGCCCACCCGATAAAAATAAAGAGGCCTATCCCCCTCTAAATGATTCAAACAATGAGACCAAAAATATGGTGGCCGAGAACGGCCAAAAGGTTGCAAACAATGACAAGGTGAAAAATGCCAGAGACAATAACAAAAATGCTGAGGCCGGGGAGTCTCCCTCTTGCTGGAATTCCCCACCTAGCTGCATCATAAACATTGCGGAGTTTCTGGAGAAGTCTAAAAGTTTCGACCATCTTTTGAAAGATGACGGACTTTTGGAAAACCCCCAGGAACTACAGAAGTTTGAAAAGCGAATGGTGTCGGTCTTCGTGGTGGACAAGCGTGCGTGCAAAATTTGTCGCTCCACGAAAGACACAGTGATCCGATCACTGGTGTCCCTAGGGGTTTAGCCCCAAAGAGTAATAAAAGGACCGGGTTTTTTCATGTGGGACGTACTGCTGCCCACACCAGAAGACTGTATGGAAGTAGTCAGCTAGGAAGCTAATAACGAAAGATCTTATCCTGAGAACAGAATATGAAGGCCGAAGGGGGACCAGCGTAGCAGTATATGAGGTGCCTCTTCATGTTGCCGGCGAACAACTGGCTTCATATTTTAAAAAAATATGGCCAAATACTGGCAGCCTCTTCCGACAACCTGAACGGGGGCTGGACATTCGACATTACGATCGATCGAGAAGCCTTCGTGTCCATCCCAAACTGCTTGGATTACTGCGGCCGGAAAATGCCGGTCATAGTGACCGGCCGAAAACCAACTTGCTGGAAGTGCGGGCAGACTGGTCATCTGTCCTCTTCCTGCCCAGAGAAGAAGGCCTCTGGTGATCCGGCCGCTGGCGACCAAAATACCCCTAAGCCTGACAACCGTAGTTCCGCAACGCCTGTAATGGGCCTAGTAGCGGCACGGCCCAGTGTCTCACGAACACCGGGTGGGTCTCGGCCCCCATCCTCCCAAATTCCGAAGCCTGCTGCAAGTGTAGTCAAGGACAAGGATGAGGGAGTATGGCATGTCGTTGCTAGAGGCAAAGGGAAGAGCCGAGCAGCGGTGCCTCAGTCCCCTGAAACTCCTAGGGATGACACCGACATTCCCACACCCTCTGGCAGCTCTAAGGGCGACATCCCGGCGGTTCATTAAGACAGGCCATTAAGCGATGTACAAAAACAGGCCGAACCAAACTGGGAGAAAATTGTACAGCTTAGAAAGTTAAAAAAAAGATCTGGAGAAAAAGAAAACAACAAAATTAGAATCTTCCCACTCTTCCCTCTCCGCCTCGTCTTCTCCCTCCCGGAAAAAAACCATGGCCCCTCCTCCCATGACAAAATCTCTGACCTCTTCCCCGTCGAAAATGACCTCCCGTAAAAATCAATCCCCAGTCCCTTCTCGTGTCCCTTCTACTCCTGCTTCTCCTGATGTTTCGCCCACTCCCACCCCAACACCTACTCCTTCTCTTTCTCCTCACAAAAGTAAGAGGCAAAGAAGCCCTGAAGCGGCGTCGGGGGAGGAAAAAAGGAAAAAGATGAAACCACCCTTCAATATTGGTGAGGACGTTTGCCGGGTATCTGAAGATACTGCGCAAAAGGCTATCAGCCATTCTAAGCGTTTAAAATCATTGCTTAAATTTCAAAAAATATTTGACAAAGATGTCGAAGACCCGAGAAACTTTCCAAATGCGAAGAGGATTTTGACGGTCGTGAGATCCGGAGCCGGAACTAGACAGATCTGGTCTATGCTAGGGGAGGCAAATGATTCATTTGCTACGAACCCTCCCTGCAGGGGGCCGTTGAGGCTTTCCCAAATATAAAAATGCCCCAAACGGGCACAAAATATCTACAAAGGCTTACGCATTTTTGTGCTGGGAGGGTCCCCGTCATCCTCCATCCTTCTTTATATAGGGCGGTTAAACTAACTTTCCCTACGGACGTCGGCGGCATTGTCCAAGACGGACGAATGACGACCGATATTGGTACAGGCAACCTTGTACAATCCGTCGGGGTCCCTTCTGCCATTGATTTTCGCTCCGTATGTGACCAGAAGTAATTTTCTGCTTTCTCTTTTCAGGTCTAAATAGATGTCAATTAAGTTAGCCAGTATGAACGTGAAGGGCCTTAGGGATCGGAGTAAGGCTGCCCGCCTGCTTCGGGACCTCTTGTCCTTCGGCGTGGATGTCGCCGGGATCCAAGAGACTCACTTTGTTTGCAAGGTCGATGCCTGTGTGCTGTCTAACGACTTTGTCGTCTATTCAGGATAAGGGAACCGGCTGGCCAGAGGGGTTTCTTTGCTGGTCAAGCGTACCCTGGACGCGAAGGTGGATCTTGTCCATGTCGGTGCCGAGGGCCCGCTGATCGTGGCCGATATTGCAGTAAAAAGCAATGCGTTTCGACTTGTTGCGGTTTATGCGCCCAACGACCAGGAGGAGCGCGTCTCGTAGTTTCGGCGGTTGGAGCACTTCCTGGTGGATTCCAAGCGACTCGTCTTAGTGGGGGACTGGAATGCCATCCTGGACCCCAAGTTAGATAGAGGGTGGGGAGCTAGAGGGAAGGTACGTGATCGTAGCTTGGTCGATCTGATCGAGGACTTCGGTTTAGTCGATAGATACTGGGCCGATCACAAGGGCGGGAGAATGTGGACGTGGGCTAATAGTTGGCTTTCTACCAAGGTGACTAACTACCTTGATAGAATGTTAGTTCGTGAAGCCGAGCTAGATTTCTTAGATCGTCCCACGTTCCACTGGCTAGGTTACTCGGACCACAAACTCGTTTGTGCCCGGGTAAATTTAGAAAATAGGGTTAGAATGGCTGGTTACTGGAAGTTTAACGTGTCCTTACTGGACAGGCTGGACTTCCGGCGCCAGCTAATTAACGTAGTGCAGCGGACGTTAACTGGGGTGTCATCGGGAATATGTGGTGGGAGAACCTTAAGAATAGTATTAGGTCTTTCACCACCCAGTTCAGCAAACGGCTCAAACTAGATAAGGCTCACAAGGTGAAGACACTTAGATCTAATTATTCCCCGGCGGTGGCTGGTGGGGATCCCATAGAGATAGCCATAGCTAAGGAGGCCGTGGAACGGTCGAATAGCGATCGTTACATGGGCCAGGTAGTTAGATATAAGTTAAGCAAGATGTCTTCCGAAGCTGTGAACATGGGCACAGAACTGCGCAAGGAAGAAATTCGCCGCGGAGGCGACCGGTACGTTCGAGAGGTTCGCAACCCAGAGGGACACACTCTTCGGTTGACTGGCGACATGTGCGAGGCGTTTCGGCGGCATTTCGAGATCCTGTTTACCAAGGAGCCTGGTCTCCGTGATGAGGAGTTTCCTAGCTATTTGGCTGATTTCCCCCGGCTTTTGCCGGCTGATGCAGCTAGCTGCGAGGGAGAGATTACGGAGGGCGAAGTCTACGCGGCTTTGAAGAAGGTCGGCAGAGGAAAATCGCCGGGTTTCGATGGTTTGCCCTATGAATTGTACTTGAGGCTGTCGCACATCTTTGTCCCGATTTTGACTGTCGTGTTCAACAACTGGTTGAAAAAAAAGTTTCTTGTACTGCTTTTTATTTTATTTTTTGTAAAGTTCAATTTGTTATTAGGTAAGCCATTCTTGGCTTTTTTCTTCTATATTTGAAACCTTTTTCTTTCAGATACATTTTTTTGTTGTTTCTCCTGCCGCTTTAAGCAAATTCCTTTAAATTAAAAAAAAAAAAAGCTTTTTCTACTGTTCCCCCTTTTTTGTAGGTGGGATTATTGTATCTCTCCCCAACAAGTTGTTTTTTGTGTATTTTAACCCCTCCTCTTTTGTAGGTGGGTTTATTTATTTTTGCCTTTAAGATTAATTCTCATTAAAAGTTTGTTTACACACGCACTCATTTTTATTTTTTGAAAGTTTATTACTTGATATTTTCAACCCACCTCTTACGTAGGTGGGACATTTGCATCATTATGTGATTCTGTGTATTTCATTTGACTATTTTCTTTTTATTTTTCCTCCTTTATCCATCCCCTGTAATTTTTCAAATAATCCCCACCTCCACCCTGCCTTCGTGTCATATTTTCCCCTCCCCATTCCCTCGCCATCTCTTGAAATAATTTCACAAAAATAGGAAAAAATGAGAGAGAGTTTAAAAGAAAAAGTCTTCATATAATGATGGCCGCCGCTGATCGGCCAGTGAGGAGGGACTTATTTGGGTCCTCCTCTAAGAAAGATCCGCCCGACAAAGCAAAGAAAGGGCTGGAAGCAACTGTGAAAAACCCTCAAAAAATTGACCAGAGCAACGAAAATACCCCAGCTAGGGAGAAAACAAAAGACTAAACTGAAAAGACAGCCGAGGAGTCGCCCTTTTGCTGGAAGTCCCCACCATCATGTATAATAAACCTCGCGGAGTTCTTGGAAAGGGCCAAAGGGTACGAACATCTTCTGAAAGAGGATGGTCTCTTAGAAAACCCCCAAGAATTACAGAAGTTTGAAAAGAGAATGGTGTCGGTCTTCGTGGTGGACAAGCGGTTACGCAAAATTTGTCGCTCCACGAAAGACCCAGTGATCCGTACACTGACGTCCCTGAGGGTCAAACCCCAAAGAATTATTAAGGGAACAGGGTCCTTCATGTGGGACATTCTGTTACCCCCCGCCAAGGATTGTGAGGAGATGGTTCGCCGTGACCTCATAACTAATGAACTAATAATCCGTACTGAGTATGAAGGCCGGCGAAGGACCAGAGTTGCAGTCTACGAGGTCCCTCCTCAAGTTGTTGGGGAACATCTAGCAGCCTTTCTTAGTAAATATGGCCAAATAGTTAGCGCCACTTCCGACAACTTGAGCCGGGGACGGAGCTTCGATATTATGCTCGATAGTTTGGCCTTTGTCTCCGTCCCCAACTGTTTGGACTTTTGTGGCCGGAAAATGCCGGTCATTGTGGCCGGCAGAAAACCAACCTGTTGGAAGTGTGGTGAGACTGGTCACCTTGCCGCTTCCTGTCCAGACAAAAGGCCTCTGGACTTCCGGCCACTACTAACGCAAATACCCCTCGGCCTGATACTGATAGTTCTGCGGCGCCTGTATTGAGCCTGCCAGCGGCACGCACCGGTAGGGTGTAACCTTCGGTTGGGGCTAGCCCTTCACAAACCCTGAACCCATCTCCTTCCGCAAGTGCGAGTCAGGAAAAGGAGGAAGGGGAGTGGTGTGTCGTTGGTAGAGGCAGAGGGAAGAGACAAACAGCTAGGCCTCAGTCTCATGAAGCCCCCAGGGATAATGGCACCTACATCCCCATTCCCGCTACCAGTTCCAAGGGCGACGACTCGTAAAGCGTCCGAAGTCCAAAAACTAAATGAGCCCAGCTGGGAAAAAATAATTAAAATAAAACAACTCAATGAGGAGCTGAAAAGAAAATCTGCAAACAAAAATCTAGCGATCCCAAGGTCCTCAATATCGGCCCCCTCCAGCCCTTCTGCAAAAAAAATAATGGCCCTTCCCCCAATGACTAGATCATTGACCCCTACCCCTTCCAAGATGACTTCTCTAAAACAAAAGAAAAACAAGTCCCCTCCTAATTACACCCCTGTTTCCAGTCCCATCTCCAGTCCCGATCCCACTCCATCTCATACATCAAAGCAATCGCCGAAGAAACTGGAAAAAAGAGAAAGAAGCCCTTCCTTAGAGGACTTAAAGGCCAAAAAAAAACCTAAGGCTTTATTCAACAAGGTAATGGACATTTGCAAAGTTTCTATAGAGCAAGCGGATCGAGCAATTGTGCTCTCCAATAAAACTAAACATTTTAAGACTCTCCTCAATTTTAAAAAAGTCTATGGAAAAGATGTGGAGGATCCAAGAAATTTTCCGAAAGCTAAACGGATCCTCACTGTTGTAAGAGCAGGTCAAGGTTCCCAAAAAGTGTGGGAAATGTTGGCGGAAGCCAACGAAAGTTCTCCTGCTGATCCGCCATTATCCTACATAAGGGATGATTTGTCAAATAAATTGTCACAATTTTATTCAGGGAGGCTCCCAATTTTTGTTCACCCCTCCCTATATAGAGCAGTGAAACTAACGTTTCCTTGGGACATTGGTGGCCTGTCTCTTGATGGCACTATCAAGACTGAGATGGGCCATGGCTCAATGGGACAGGCCGTCGGTGTCCTGGCACCTGACATGTTCGGTACAGTTCCTCAACCCTAATCAAACTTGCTAACCAGAGAACCATTTTCTCTGGTTAGCAAGTTTGAATGCCCGGGGGCTGAGGTCAGAGTCTCGGAGGGTGAGACTCCTTCATGATCTCCAGCGCCTCGGGGTGGATGTTTGCTGTTTGCAGGAGACCCGGTTTTTTGCTGGCGACTATGAGGGCATACTGTCTAGGGATTACGATCTCTATTCAGCATGTTTTGATGGTCGTTCAAGAGGTGTTTCCTGGCTAGTGAGCAAGTCTTTGGGTGCGGTGTGTGCGCTTGTCTTCGCGGATCCAGCGGGCAGGATTTGTGTGCTGGATATTACCATAAAGGAGAAGTCTTTTCGGCTCATTGGGGTTTATGCGCCCAATGACCATGCGGAGCGTCCTGCTTTGTTTCGGCGGCTCGAGTCGTTCTTTGGAACATCGAGGCGGGTAATTTTAGCGGGGGATTGAAATTCCGTCCTTGACCCTGAGAAAGATCGGATAGGAGAAAGATCGGGTACTAACAACCCGGATGTGAAACCATTTCGGGAATTTATCGATAGGAATGATCTTGTCGATAAATACCGAAATGTACACCCCCGGGAGGTAGTGTGGACTTGGACTAATAAAGGCAGCTCGGATTCGAAGGTACGCGCAAGCTACCTCGACCGAGTCCTAGTTAGGAGAGTCGACGTAGGGCTCTTAGGTTGTCCAAGTTTCCATTCGATAGTTTGCACGGATCATAGGCTCGTCCGGGTTCGTGTAAACTTAGATAAGCCTAAGGTTAAGTTGGCTGGATACTGGAAATTGAACGCGTCATTATTTGATAGTCAAGATTTCCAGGAACAGCTGTTACTAACACTAAAGCGGGAACTGACGTGGGCTGTGGTTGGGAATAAGTGGTGGGATACACTTAAATCCAAAATTAGGTTTGCTGCCGACTTTAGCCGTCGGCTCAACTTAGCTAATTTAACGGCGCAAACGGCAATAGAGAAAAAAGTCGATCGGGCAGTTAAATCCCGTAATAGTGGGGACATAGCCTTAGCTAGGGCCGAGATGGCCTCCTTGCTTATCAAGAAGGATCAAGCTCTGGTAGTTAGGGCTAGGTTAAAAAGAATGTCTTCTGAGGCAACGAATATGGCCGCAGAATTGCGTGCAGAGGAAGCTAGGCAAGCAGTCAATCAAGGACATCACATTGCCGGATGGTCGTGCCGTGACTACAGACGTGGGTATATGTGGGGCTTTTCGGGATTACTTCCAGGATCTTTTGACCAGGGAGCCCGGTCTGAGCTCTGCTCAGTTCGACACCTATTTGGCTGACTTTCCCCGTCTCGAGGCGGCTGAAACAGCTAGGTGCGAGGGGCCCATAACAGAGACGGAAATCTGGGATGCGCTGAAATTGGTTGGCCGGGACAAAACTCCAGGATTGGATGGTCTTCCCTACGAACTGTACTTGAGGCAGTCGTCCGTTTTTGTTCCTCTGCTGGCGCTCGTTTATAACAACTGGATGGAGCAGGGGTCTATACCTCGTCGCTTCACCAGGGGTGTAATCAAGTTGCTTCGCAAGAGCAAGGGCGGTGGGGGTGGCATAGATAATTATCGGCCTTTAACGATGTTAAATACTGATTTTTGCCAAGATCTTCGCCAGCCGTTTGCAGGCTGTCCTCCCTAGTCTGAGTGGCCCCGAGCAGACTTGTGCTGTGAAGGGCAGGGCTATTCAGGACAACCTTCATTTGGTACGCCTGATCCTCGAGAAAATCGACACTGAAGCCGCGCTGATCAATTTGGATCAGTCCAAGGCATTCGATAGGGTTGACCATCGGTTTTTGGAGTCTGTCCTTTCCGCCGCCGGTTTCGGGTCGTACTTTCGCTCCTGGATCCGACTGCTGTATGAGTCCCCCGGTGCGCTGGTGGAAGTGAATGGGGTAAAATCGAAGCCTTTCACATTATCTCGCTCCATTCGTCAAGGTTGTCCACTTTCGCCTTTGCTGTACGTTCTTGCGTTGGAGTCATTCCTTCGCAAGTTAAAGGCAAATCCGGTTCTTCGCGGAATTTCCGTACCTGGTGCTACCATCTCGGCCAGGTACTCCGCCTATGCTGACGACGTTTCGGTTTTTGTGTCGAGCAAAGCCGAGATTGACGAAGTTAGCAAAGAAATCAGATGTTACGAGACGGTGACAGGGGCCAAGAACAATGGCGATAAGTCTGTTGGCTTCCGATTAGGTGCGTGGAAGGGAGTTTCTCTTCCCGGACCTTTCCTCTGGACGGACGGGCCGATCAAGATTCTCGGCGTCTTTTTCGGTCCTGATCTCCAGTTGGAAATGAATTGGTCGGAGGTTCGAGAGAAGGCCGAGTGCGCAGATCGTCTGTGGACTCGGAGGAAGCTCTCCTTAAAGGGGAGGGCGGAAGTATGTGCTTCGCACATCTACCCGATTCTCCTTTACCGACTCTCGGTACTTCCCCTCCCGTGTGCCATTCGTTTGGGGTTAATTCAGCTCTTGTTCTCCTTCCTTTGGGTAGAAGGCAAGGCTCCCAAGGTACGTCGCGAGATCTGTTGCCTTCATCCATCTGAGGGCGGTCTGGGCATGCCTAGCGTTGAGATTCGTCAACACACGCTTCGCATTAGATTCCTGGATCGAATGTGTATGCTGGAGGATGAGAACAGCGCCCTCGTTAAAGAGGACGTCCATAAAAACTTTCCATCCTTGAGAAGTGTGCATTTGTCGGAGGAGGAGGCCGGTCGTACTCCTCGTGGCGAGTGCTCCTTCTATAAAGAATGTCGTTTGGCTCTCCAGTTTCTCTTGCGGGCTACGGATGGCCTCTCCAACGCCCAAGCGTTGTCTCTTAAGGTATTATATCGGGTATTAGTTAGGGGGGCCGTTCAAGATGAACTGATTGGCGAGCTCGGACTTACGAAGCAGGAGACTCGCTCTATATGGCCTTGGGTGCCTGTGTTGAAATGTCTCACTAACGATGAGGCATCACTCACCTGGCTGATGATTCGAGGGTCCCTCTGGGTCGGCAAGAAGCTTCATGCAGCGGGCCTAACTCCGAAATCAACCTGCGTGCGTTGTGGGCTGTCGGCGGAAACCGTCGATCATGCCTTCTTCCACTGCAGTGTTGTTCCTCCGTTGTGTAAGTTTCTTGAAGATCTCATGGTTCGTATACTGCGTGGAAAGTTCTTTGTCCTTGAGGCTAGTTCTGTTTGTAGCAATGTCGTACCTCCGTTATCTAGGGCTGAGCACTATGTGCTCTTTTGCTTACTAGGTGTTATGCAAGTCGTGATTTGGACGACGCGACAGAGGGAATTCTATGATGAGGAGAAGTTTACCTCTTCCCAACTGATCTTGTTCTTTAAGCATCAGCTTAAAGTCAAGATCAGGACGGAAAGAAAACGACTCACTCCATCTGAATTTGGCAAAAGTTGGGTGAGTCTTGCGCGTTTCTGTCGAGTGAAAGGTGCTGACCTGGAGTGGTTGTTTGATGCTGGTTAGGCATCAGGATATTGGGTGTACAGGGCAGAACATGTTCACCCCTTCCTTGTTAGGTTAGAGTAGGTAAATTTTGATTTTCTGTTTCTCGCTTTAAAGTTAACTTAGCTAGGTTATGATTGTTCATTGGTCCCCTTTTCTTTTTGTCCCCAGTTTTCTTTTTAGTTTAATCCCCCACCCCTTCCCACTTTAGGTGTTCAACAATTTTAGTTCTCCGGTGGATGCGTGGCGTCTTTCGTTATTTTTCAAGTGTGCTTTTCGTTTTTGTTATGGTGTATAAATGTGTGAATGATTGTGTGAGTGATTGCTGATCGGATAAGTGGCATTATTATATTTCTAAAGCCACGCATTATATTTCGTCCGGGGAAGTGATTTTGTTGTCACAGTCTTAGAGTAGGGGGGGGGGGGTTATTACTAATACGATTTTGTTTAGTTTCTTGTGTATATATTGTTTAACATTGTATATAAACATTTGGGGAATTTTTAATGTTGTTATTTTCTGCCCATGCCCTCCACTGAAAATTGTACATATGGGAGTTAAGTAGGACTACATAGAGAACCTGAGGTATTATGGTGGACGTGTTAAGAATGGTAAGTAAAAATGTGGTATTATGGTAAAAGGTTTATTGTAAGTGTGCCAGGGTCAACGAAAGTGAATAGCTAAGTTAAATTAGGACAGATGAAGACCAGCCTTCCCCATCCCCGTTTTAGGCCTTGTGCCACATTTGTACTTAGAGTACAATAAATAATGAGTGCGCCGCGCAGCCGGTTACGAGAGTTCTTTTTTTTATTGTCCAAAAGTTACATTTGGATTTTTGTGACCTGGATTATTTGTTACGTGTGAGTACGTCATTTTTGTTTAACATTGTTGTCTTGGTCGATCGTTTGTTTTATTTTGGACTTTTGTGTGAAAATATTTTTGTGTTGTGAGGGGGGGGGCAAGCCTAAATATGGCTTCGTCTCCATAGCCTTCAACCTCTGATGCCGTGCCGACGGTGACTCCCTCACCGTCAGTATGGGCAAAATCCCCTATGAAAAAGGATGCGCACTATTATGTGCAAATGCAAGAAAACTTTAAAGACTTTATTGTTGGAAACGAGTTAGTGGCTATACCGGAAGTGGTTAGTGTAATAGCAGCCAAGACGATCTCCCTGCTGACGTCGGACATAAAAACCCGAAAATTTATTGGTGTCAGCAGGGAGAGCATGGAAGAAGCCCTCAAGTCATTAAATATTGTCCTGTGCGTACTGGCAAGAAGGCCCGGTGCCATGTGGGATATTTTACTAAGCACGGAAAACGAAGCCAAAAACCTGGCCGGAAGTACCATGACAGCAAAAGGTATCAGGCTGCAAACGGAATACCTTGGCACAAGAAAAACTAGAATTACCGTACATGGTGTTCCAATAGAAATTTCTTGTGACCACATAGGGGCCTTTTTTGCTACTTTTGGTGCAGTCGAGGAGGTAGCACGTGTGACCAGCAAGGCCGGTGTGGCCACAGAAGATGTATACATCAGCGTCATTGTGGACCGGCAAAATTTTTTGAAGGTTCCCGACATTTTACTGTGTCGAGGACGGAAATTGTTCGTGGTTGTTGAAGGGAGGAAGCCACATTGTTGGGAATGCGGAATGGCGGGGCATATATACAAAATGTGCCCCGGAAGGAAACCCGCTGAAGAACAAGTTTCACCAGCATCACCGCGAATGAAAACTACATCGGTGGCCGAGCCAAAAACGGCCGTCCAAGCTAATGAGTGGACGGAAGTAGTGAGAAAGGGGAAAAAGGTGATTCCCCCACCTCAGCAGGAATCCCCAACCAAGACGAAAAAGAAGTCCCCAGAGAAAGTGCAACAACAAAAGCAGCAGGAATGCCGAAAACAACAACAACTACAGAAACAAAAACAGCAACAACAACCAGAAAAACAACAACAACAGCAAGACATGGAAGTGGAAATGCCTCCTCCACGGTCATCGCCCTTAAAGAGGGCTCGAGAGGAGGGAGAAGAGGTTACCATAAAGAAAGGAAAGAAGGAGGAGCGTGGCAGAGTGGAGCGGATCACAGCTACCCCCAGGAATCAATCCGCCCCTGCATCACATGTCAGAACTGTTTTTGTTGAGGGGAGGAGTCATTCTGCCTCCCCAGTGAGACATACACCTTCTCCTTCCCCCACACCTCCAACACCCTCCTCCCAACCAGAACCTTCCTCCCCGAAATCTGATCATCCCTCCCTGAATTCTGAAAAACCCTCCCCGAAACGGGAGAAACATAAAAAGAACGTTTTTTGCAGCGCAGATGTTTGCAGAATAGACAGACGGGCCTGAGAGGGACCTTTCTTCTCAGAAGAAAGGTCCCTCTCTAAAGCCTCTATTTAAACTTAAAACAATAGACGGAAAGTCCATCGAGGACCCTGCCAATTTCCCAGGCGACCCTTTAATCAGAAATACCGGGGGATCTAGAACTAAAGCCTGGGAATTTGTGCAGGGGGCCGTTGAGGCTTTCCCAAATATACAAATGGCCCAAACGGGCACTAAATACCTACAAAGGCTTTCGCATTTTTGCGCTGGGAGGGTCCCCGTCATCCTCCATCCTTCTTTATATAGGGCGGTTAAACTAACTTTCCCTACGGACGTCGGCGGCATTGTCCAAGACGGACGAATTACGTCCGATATTGGTACAGGCAACCTTGGACAATCCGTCGGGGTCCCTACTGCCACTGATTTTCGCGCCGTATGTGACCAGAAGTAGTTTTTCTGCTTTCTCTTTTCAGGTCTAAATAGATGTCAATTAAGTTAGCCAGTATGAACGTGAAGGGCCTTAGGGATCGGAGTAAGGCTGCCCGCCTGCTTCGGGACCTCTTGTCCTTCGGCGTGGATGTCGCCGGGATCCAAGAGACTCACTTTGTTTGCAAGGTCGATGCCTGTGTGCTGTCTAACGACTTTGTCGTCTATTCAGCATATGGGAACCGGCTGGCCAGAGGGGTTTCTTTGCTGGTCAAGCGCATCCTGGACGCGAAGGTGGATCTTGTCCATGTCGGTGCCGAGGGCCCGGCTGATCGTGGCCGATATTGCAGTGAAAAGAAATGCGTTTCGACTTGTTGCGGTTTATGCGCCCAACGACCAGGAGGAGCGCGTCTAGTATTTCCGGCGGTTGGAGCTCTTCCTGGTGGATTCAAAGCGACTCGTCTTAGTGGAGGACTGGAATGCCATCCTGGACCCCAAGTTAGATAGAGGGTGGGGAGCTAGAGGGAAGGCACGTGATCGTAGCTTGGTCGATCTGATCGAGGACTTCGGTTTAGTCGATAGATACCGGGCCGATCACAAGGGCGAGAGAATGTGGACGTGGGCTAATAGTTGGCCTTCTACCAAGGTGACTAGCTACCTTCATAGAATGTTAGTTCGTGAAACCGAGCTAGATTTCTTAGATTGTCCCACGTTCCACTGGCTAGGTTACTCGGACCACAAACTCGTTTGTGCCCGGGTAAATTTAGAAAATAGGGTTATAATGGCTGGTTACTGGAAGTTTAACGTGTCCTTACTGGACAGGCGGGACTTCCGGCGCCAGCTAATTAACGTAGTGCAGCGGACGTTAACTGGGGGAGTCATCGGAAATAAGTGGTGGGAAAACCTTAAGGATAGTATTAGGTCTTTCACCACCCAGTTCAGCAAACGGCTCAAACTAGATAAGGCTGACAAGGTGAATACACTTAGAGCTAATTACTCCCGGGCAGTGGCTGATGGGGATCCCCTAGAGATAGCCATAGCTAAGGAGGCCGTGGAACGGTCGAATAGCGATCGTTACATGGGCCAGGTAGTTAGACATAAGTTAAGCAAGATGTCTTCCGAAGCTGTGAACATGGGCGCAGAACTGCGCAAGGAAGAAATTCGCCGGTACATTCGAGAGGTTCGCAACCCAGAGGGACACACTCTGCGGTCGACTGACGACATGTGCGAGGCGTTTCGGCGGCATTTCGAGATCCTGTTTACCAAGGAGCCTGGTCTCTGTGATGAGGAGTTTCGTAGCTATTTGGCTGACTTCCTCCGGCTTTTGCCGGCTGATGCAGCTAGCTGCGAGGGAGAGATTACGGAGGGCGAAGTCTACGCGGCTTTGCAGAAGGTCGGCAGAGGCAAATCGCCGGGTCTCGATGGTTTGCCCTATGAATTGTACTTGAGGCTGTCGCACATCTTTGTCCCGATTTTAACTGTCGTGTTCAACAACTGGTTCCGGCAGGGGTCCATCCCCAACCGGTTCACCAGAGGTGTGATCACGCTGTTGAGAAAAGGCAAGGATGTGGGGAGGGAGATAGAGGGTTACCGGCCCATAACTCTGCTAAACACAGAGTTAAAGATTTTGGCCAAGATCTTGCAAAATCGTTTGCAATTAGTTGCCGAGTCTCTGTTGGGACCTGAGCAGACTTGTGCTGTGAAGGGCCGAACAATTCAGAGCAACCTGCATCTGATACGCACGATCATAGAGGGGATAAAAGACGACGAAGAAGCCGCGCTGATCCATTTAGATCAGTCCAAGGCATTTGATAGGGTTGACCATCGTTACCTGGCGGCTGTCCTGCAGGCAGCTGGATTCGAAACCAACCTTCCGCCGCTGGATTAGCCTCCTGTATCAATCCCAGACGGCTGTGGTACAGGTGAACGGAAAGTTGTCGGGCGTTCTGGCGCTGTCTAGGTCGGTCCGACAGGGTTGTCCACTGTAGCCCCTACTTTATTCTTAGGCTAAGGGACTGGGCGTGCAGTCCGGCCCTACGTGGAATCGCTGTCCCTGGTGGTGCTCGAGCCAGGGTTTCCGCGTACGCCGATGACATCACTACTTTCGTGTTCTCCCGGAGTGACATCGAGGTGGTAAAAAAGGCGCTTGAACGGTACGAACAGGAGGGGCCAAGATTAACCGCAACAAGTCGTCCGGCTTGCGGTTAGGCGCCTGGAAGGGTGTTACCCTCCCGGGGCCCTTCGACTGGACGGACGGCCCGGTCTGCATTCTTGGAGTGTGGTTCGGGCCCGACCTACAGTTGGAGAAAAATTGGTCTGAGGTACTGGCAAAGGTAGGCGCGTCGGCCAAGACTTGGCGTCGAAGGAATTTGTCCTTAAAGGGTATGGCTGAGGCGTGTGCTACATACGTCTTTCCCATTATCCTTTACCAGTTGTCAGTACTTTCACTTTGTAAACGGCATAGGAAGGCGATCGAGCGTTTGCTATTCTCCATTCTGTGGAGAGGACGCAAACACTATGTCGACAAACGTGTCTGTTACCAACGTCCATGTCATGGGGGTGTGGGAATGCCATACCTGATGGGCCATAAGTTTGCGTCAAGATTGGTTTTTCTCAGGCGAGCGATTTCCGAAGAGTCATTGCTTAGGTGGATAGTGAGGGACATGTTCCCTAGTCTTAATATCACTCCCCCCATCTCGATGCGGTGCCGTAAGCCTCGAGAGCGATCGAGTTTTCTCCTCGAATTTCTGGCGGGCCATTCCACGGTCCAGTGACCTTTCACGGCCTAGGAGAGTCTTCTATCGTGGGTTAGTGGGGGGCGTCGCCAAGGATCTATTACATGATGTGCTGCGATTGTCGGAGGATGAGTTTCTTTCCTTCTGGTCTTGGGCGCCAGGTAGTGATTATCTCAGCAACTCTGAGTTTTCGCTCACCTGGCGATTAGCTCGGAATCTCTTGCCTCTCAATGACAAGGCCTTCATATGGGGCCTGGCGGATTTGCCAGATTGTGAACGCTGCAACCTTGGCTTGGAAGAAACGGCTTCGCACGCCTTCTACCATTGTTCGCGGGTTCGCCCTCTATGGGACCGGGTCGGCGGTTTGCCTGCGAGAATGTGTCGCCCCCGTTCTCGGGGATGAAGCGTATGGTGTTTCTGTCGCTGCTAGCCACGGCTCGAATGGTGATTTGGACGACGCGAATGGAGGAAGTCTTGCGAGGTCAGCGTCTTTCACATCAGGATCTGATCTGCTATTTTGAGCTGATGCTCAAAATAAAGATTAGAACTGATTGGAAACGTTTGACTTCGACAGACTTCAGCAAAAGGTGGGTATATGTAGCAAGTCTGGTTCGCTTGAACGGGGCTAGTCTTGATTTTCTCTTTTAGATCTGCTGGTTGCATCGGGGTGGATTCCTCTGGAACCCTCCCCTGGTTAAGGTAGCTCTCTTTTGTGTACCTAGTTAAAGTGAATGAATGTGTTCGTAGCCTGTACCCGGCTTTCTCTTTAGTTATGATCCAATTCGAGATTCCCAACCTCCCCAGTTTGTTTTGGCCTTTTTTTATCTCGTCTGGTTCAGCTTTTTATTGTCCCACTCCATTAATTCTTTTATCCTCCTCCCCACTCCCTTAGCGAGTGTGCTTCTTGATTTCGCCTTTGGGCGGAATACAGCGGCTACTCTTTTTTCTGGGATGGACGGTTCTTACTAACATTGATTATTATTTTAGTTCAAAAATTTGTTGTATTTTTAGTTTATTTTTGGGTTCATTCCCCTCCCATCATTTCATTTTTCATTAAATATTTTATGATATTGTACATATATTATCTTGTACATTTATTTTATATTGTATATAAATATATTTTTATTGTCATAGGTTAACTTCCCCCACTTTTTACGTGCCCCTTGTAAGTTTCTGGCATTGTGGTGTATGAAGGAGTAGCAGTTGATGGATGGGTTCTTGTGGTGATTGTGCAAATTGTAATGAGTGAATGGGTCGTGATAGTGTTTAGCTAGGTATAAGATAGTTCAGTGAGTACCAACCTTCCCCCTCCCCTTTTAGGCCTTGTGCCACAATTTTTTGTATTTTTTACAAAAAATAGATAGAGTGTGCCGAGCAGCCGATCGACAAGTCAATCGTAGACTTCCGGTGACGACCCGGAAGTACGCATTGCTCATACTACGTCTTACGACGGTTGAGACGATTAACCTTTATTCTTGTATTGGATACTAATAACCTTTGTAAATACTATTTTCACGGAATACAACAATTAACCTATTCCTGTTGTTCAGTTATTTATCCTTACTCACGACATAACACTATTATTACCCAACTTGCCATAAAAGTAAAGCATAGTAATGCCATGCCTCACCAAATCTTAATCCAATGTAAAACTTGTGGTCAATCATTAAAGTGATATTAGATGTTGCTTGTCATTCTTACAATGGAAAACAACATTCACGCAAAAATTACTGGGAAGCAACAAATATATCTAATAAATCATGTTAAAGTGAAAATAAAAATGTTAACATAATCAATGGATAAAATATTGTTGAAGTTTATAGAGTTTCATTGCGCCAATATTAACATTTTGAATAAAATATTATTTTATTCATGTGTGTGTTGTGCTTTGTCATTCTCTAATATATGTTTGTGGGACTTCTATCTTTCAGATTTATTTACAAATATAAATTGATGATCCATTTAATTTTGTTTGCCTATTTAAAAAAAAAGAATAAAGTTATTTCAAGGTTTTTAATATAGATTGATTTTATAGACTAAGATGCCTATAATATATTTTTGTATATATTTTGAAAATTTCACCAATCAATTGTTTTTGTCAATCAATTTTTTACAGAAACACTGATTTGCGTGGTGCGTTGAAACATCTTTTCAGAAATAAGCTATTTTTAACAGAACTATTTTTAAAGCTGTTGTGAAATTTATAGCACTTTCACTGCGCTAAAACAACCAGTAAAAGAATAAGTAATAAAAGAACAAAACAATCGCAGAGTAAAACAATTTTCTGTTGAAAGATTTAATGATGACATTTTGAACAAGTTCTTTTCATACGCTCTTTCCACATTACGATATTAGATGCCATGCTTAACAAATTCCAAATATACTTTTGTTTTACATTATTTACAATTTTATTTACATTTACATCTTTATTGTCATGTTTACGACCTTCCAGCCTTCTTCCTTCTTGCTAGAAATTTTGAACGGGATCCTTTATTTTGATCACTGGGGTTGACGTCATGTAGTTATCTCCCCTTTAACTCCACTCTTTAAGTTATTTGTTCGCCACTGCTGTAGCCAGGTACTGAACTCACAACTCTTTTGAGTCAAGTCACTGAAACTAACTAACGCTCATGTCCTTGAGAACATCAGTGTATACATTTTGGGGACATAAAAATCTAATTTCTCAATAACCATTTTTACCAGAGGTCGTATTGCAAACTTTGAAGCTAATGATTTTCCCTAGCACTCCATATTGTATGGTTTCCATATTGTATTCATTTCTATGCTTGACTAGCTTAGGGTATTTTTATCGCTTAGAATTAGTGCTGACTCCTTAAGTTTACGCAGTTTCCAGTGGCGTTCCCTATCAATTATTTCAACTTCATCCCATAGGGAACGGTGATCCTTTTATCACTCCATATGCGGTCAGCTACGTCTGATTTTTCTATCTACCCTCGTGTTACGGCTTTGCGATGTTCTTGCAGGCTTACCTTAAGGGGGTGATCCGTTTCTTCGCTATATTTCTTTTCACAGCTACATGGAATGGCGTACACACAATCTTTAGTCATGTCCCCTTCTGCTAGAGGTCTTACTCGGGAGAGGTACCTATGAACCACTTTTGTAGGTCGTTTTGATGTTATATGGACCCCTAATTCTATTTTCTCCGATAACCGATAATCATAGAGAAGGTAGACTGATGCTCTTTTCTGAGAGTTGTTATCTTCATGCACCCTTCCTTCCACGTAGTTGTTACGTTGTAGGGTACTGCTTATACCGACCAATTCCTGTTCACATGTCTCTGGGTCGCTCGATACTAGAACCAGCGGAAGATCCCTTTCTTTACATTGTATGGATTTTGATTATTGATTATTACCACGAAATGAGCAAAGTTTCGGACTTGTGATGGTGACTTTCCTATTAGTGTGTTAAGTATATGCACAAAGAAATAACACAAGATGAGGACAACAGTCCGAACAATATAAATAATATAAATACTACCTCATCTCAGAATTATATACAAACACTTTTGTTTTCTTTCGCAACGTTATCTATGACTCTCTGACAATTCTTAACTTTTTAACATTGATTCTATTTTTGTTTGTTACTTAGAGCTGAAAATACAAAACGACACCCAAACATTTTACAAATACTTATTTAAAGCAAAAAATATTCATTATAAGGTCATAAACATATTTTATTTGGAAAATAGATCGCTGGAAAATAACTCTAATTGCTAAAAATGTATATAGATATTTAACAATTTCTATATTAATTCAATTTTTATTTCGATATCTTTATTAATTCAATGCTGTTTTAGTGGATATTTGTTTTTCAAATAGACGCATCGATTTTAATTATTTAAACAGCATTGTCTATCGGCCTGCGCTCTCTAAAAAACTTCATAAAATAAGTGCTCTTCAAACTTGCGTTCCCCGTTTGATTAGGTGTTCTCTATGACCATTCCATCATAGTTCAGCGGGGTTCTGTTTTCCCTTTCAGTAATGCATTGGTTATTCTCAAAAGTTCTATAGGGAGCTCGATCATGCTTATTAAATTGACTAAATGCCAAACATGATCGAACTCCTCACAAGTTAAGATTATTATCAGAAGGTGGGAAAGAATAAAAGTGCTCTGTTTGTATAAGTGGAAATTTATTTACAGAACATAGTAACATCAGTTTGTAGGAAGTGAAATTAAAATTATTAACTGTGGAAATGTTCAAAGAGAAAGTGTAGTACAGAGTTAAATGAATCCAGATTTCGTAGTTGTAGCGAAATGTGTATATACAAAGATTAACAGAGTAGTAATAAACTATATGTTCCTTTCTTTCTTTTGTGCCGTCGAGAATATGAAAAGGAAGGAAAAGTAACAAAAGAAAATTGAATTTATCGAAGTTCATTTTATGGGGTCAGTTGGCGTGTCTTATTGTTGTTGTTATTGTTGTCTTCTTTTTGTTAACGGCGAGAATGGTGAAGACAAAGAAAGAAAGAAAGAATATTTGTCAAGAACTTATGTCCGGTTCAGCGGCTTGAAATTTCTTTTGTCACATCGTGGCGGTGTCGTATCTGATCTCTGCTCCCATCTGACTGATTCCACACACGCACACACACACACTCTCTCTCTCTCTCTCTCTCTTTGTCTCTCTCTCTCTCTCTCTCTCTCTCTATATATATATATATATATATATATATATATATAACAAAGGGCTTTTTCCACGCAGGCTTGTTAACTTCTCTCAGTTTTGTAAATCGCTCCCTTTCATTGGTTAGAAAATAATCAACACTGGATCCTTCTGTGCGGGGTTATTCCTTTTTCCTATTGGTCAAAATTAGATTTGACACTGAATTGCAAAATTTGTAAACAATGAAGAGAAGAGAGTTACTTTTAATTCCGTATTCACTACAGTTCATATCTACACTGTTTCGCATTCGAAACATAAAGCAATTTTTAAATAATTAACATATGTAGTTTTATTACAACATTTTAATTATTTCAACATTATTTTTAGTGTTTGAAATAGAGGTCCTGTTTTTATTTTAAACAATGCATAGTACATCTGTTGATTCATTATTATGCATGTATGTATACACTTATTATTAAAATTCCAATAATTGTGGCAAAAGGCCGAAGAGGAAGTGAGTAAAAGCCAGTCATTACTTTCTATCCTATATCTAGCTCACCGGATTCACGACCCAAACACTCAATACAATTTGCTCATTCACTACTATAAAACATCCATCAACTTCGAATTCAAGTCTCGACCACCGCTCCGACCATTGCCAGTACCTACGACCAATTCTTCTCCAGCTGGATTCCAGGCCTGAACCACAATCCAAAAATGCAACCTCCTTCCAAGTCCCTAACCGCAAGCTTGAAGCTTGTTACGGTTAATTTTGACATCCGTAACCTTCTCGTACCATTCAAGCGCCTTCTGTACCATCTCAATATCTCTGCGGTACAACACAAAAATAAATACGTCATCAGCGTATGCAGAAACTCTGGCTCAAGTATCACCAGGGACACCGATTTCACGTAGGGCCGGACTACACGCCTTGTCCTTTAATCGACGAAGGAGAGGCTCTAACGTTAAAGTAGGTGGCCAGTGGGCAACCCTGACGAATCGTCCGATACAGTGCAAATACTCCAGACCGTTTCCCGCTCCTCTGTACCACAACACCGAGGGAGCGATACAGGAAGCAGATTCACTTGCAGAAGTCGGGTTTGAATTTGTTGGCACAGCAGCCTGGTAATAATAGTCGACCCTATCAAATGCCTTTGACAGAAGCAGGTTCCCCCCAGGGTGATCGATCCGATATCTATCGACGAGACAAAACTCGCCGATCAGATCAATCAAGCTACTATCGCCCGACCTCTCGCTAGCGCTCCGCCTTCTGTCTATTTTGGGTTTCAGGATGGTATTCCAGTCCCCCAGTACGACTAAGCACGAAGCAGCCACCAGGAACGGCCCTAACTGACGGAAAAAAGGGACACGCTCAGTTTGGTCGTTGGGCTTATAAACGGCATCTATCCGAAGCGAACTTCTGTTCATGGCAATATCAGCCTCTACCAACCGCCCCTACCCCTGCATCGATATGGACATTGTGGCTCTTCGACTTCATCAGTAATATGAGGTTTTCCGCATCAGAGACTAACACATTATATGAATGTTATTACTTTACATTAGGTACCGCCACTACATAGCTGGAAAAACAGCATAGTATGAAGAAAAAAAGGTCCGAAATTTAATAAAAACGAACTTTTCCCATCAAAATGTTTACGCTATTATTAAGAGGAAAAATCAAATTATTTTTTAATTATTTTTTAAAAAATGTTCATTCTTTATAACACGTTCGAAATTTTAATAAAATCTTGTTTTTATTTTCGTTAGCGTAACTCTCTTTTTTATCGGTGACAAACACATGAATTGGAAATTCTTGCAAAAATCAAATAACTGTCGGATTTTAATGAAGCTTTCAGAAATTATTTACAAATTAATGACAATATTTTTGAAATTATTATTTTTTAAAAATATTGAAATTTTTATTCTTAACATCTGTTAACCCCACGCTATGCTAGTTCATGAAATTTCAAGAAATTAAATTTTGTAGGCAAAAATGGTTTTATTAGTTAAACGCAAGACTCCTTAAGGAATGTAAATCATGTATTATTATTTTTCAGACATTCGACCTTTATTTCCGAGAATCTTTTCCTAATAGTAAAATAAAAAATGCAACAAAACAATGACATTATTTAATTTGATAAGTTTTTAATTGCTTTAATAATGTATGTTAAGCACATTATAGTCTGAAGAAAATTTTGATTAATAATAAAAATTTTCAATGAATTGTTTTCATTTTGTTAATTATAATAATTTATAAAGTTTCAAAAATATTTTAAAAACAATTCCAACATTTTTTGGCATTAGATTATTAAGTTATTAAGTGAAGATTCAGTTTACTAATCGAAAATTGAAAAGTTTAATACAAATCGTAGAGTCTTCGTATTTTAAACATAATATTTAACTTTCTTTTTATATTTGAATTTTTATGGTAATTTCTGTGTGTACATTTAAAAAGTCATATTTCACGGTTTCTTCTGGTCACTTATCTTATCTCGCATCTGTCTGGCTGTCATCACATTTCAAATTATACGGGAAAAGGTTAGAAAGACACCGTAATTAATGAATAGTTCTTTTATTAAAATTTCATGCTATAAATAGGTATTACTTGTGTAATTCAGATTAATTTCTGCTCGGATGAGCTTAAGTCACTGATGCCTCCTCAACAGGTGTTTACTCGTGCAACCAGACTGGCAACTGGGTCCCACCCATTCACAGTCAGGTTAGCCAAATGCAGACGACAATTCTATTCCTGCAGCTTCTTCTCTCGCACTTCCCGCCTGTGGAACTCGCTCCCGTATTCTTGCTTTCCTGACGGCTACAACCTCCAGAAATTTAAATGCAAAGTCAATACTCATCTACTAACCACTGGACTCTAGCTCTCTCCCCACCCCTGTATAACCCTCCCTTTCTCTCCACCTATGTATCTGTCATCGCACCTGCTTTCTATTGCTCCTTTCTAACTAGTTTGTACTCCTCACTCTTTTCTAATTAATCTTTTTACATTTATGTAACCCCCTGCACATCAGTGGCATTTCCGCCTTGCTCGGGATGAAATGATTAAAAAAAAAAAAAGTTAACTTTAAATTTGTTAATTTTCTAAAAATAACGTCTCACCGGTGTGTATTATATTTTTGCGAGACTTTTAAAACCGAGAATTAACTTTTGTTTACAAATGTTTCGATCACTTAAAAATTGCCGAAAAATTGGAAAAAATGTTTAAATCTCAAATATTTTATATTCCAATCAATATAATTCCTGTTTGAAATACACCTGAGTATTTTGCTTACTGGAAACAGTTAATTTAATCATTTAGCTTTCAATTACAACTAAAATAAAAGATTCATGAAAACGTTTTTTTATTTTTAAAAATTCAATTTAAAAACTAGGCATCGAAAATGAGATACCTGCTTAAAATGTGTGCGTGCGTGCTTTCAACTATGTCCCGTGGCACCATGGGAAAATATATTGTTGAATAATGATGTCAAAGTTAATCGCTGTCATAGTACATAGCACTGCGTCACTTCTATTAAGTAAAGGCAACTCCTGAATCCTTATTACAGAGTTATTTCTCTTGGTAAACTATTCATTTTTATTTATTCCTGTGAATTTTACGTGTGACTGAGATTCAACTAAAAAAAAGTTTTTACAAAAATTTATTCCCTATTTAATATGCTTCGACAATCAACGGTCAGAGAATGTAGTATACACAAGCTTAAAAAATTACTTCTCCTGAATGTCCTTTTAAAAATATCAAATTGATTTGCATCTCTCAAAAAAGTTTATGTTAATTGGCTTTTGAAAAAGGCAACGAAAATCACAAAGAATATTATTTTTCAGTTAACATATTTATATTTTCTTTCTTTTTCTATTACATCTTTCACATCTGAAATTATAAAAAAAAAAACCTAAAAATCTAATTTGCGTCAAGTAAAATGATGGGTTTTAGTAGGGTTTGACATGGTAGCTGTATCGCACATGTCTGTTCTTGTACATGTGGATTTTTTTGGCTCTAATTTCACATGGTTTTGTCTTCGGTTTACAATGCGCCATGTTAAATTTTTGTATCACTCTTTTTGTAAATCTCATCTGTATCATTTCTCCACTTGAATCCTAAGCCTAGAAATCTTGACAGTGTTCCTAAATCTTTCATTTTTAATCAGCTGCACAGAAAACTCTTGATCTTGTTGATTATGGTTTCACTGCTGGCAGCAGCTATGATGTCGTCAACCCAAATAATAATGATTTCAGTTGATTTATTTATGTAAAAGTAAATACAGGTGTCAAACAATGATTGTTTAAAATGTCCCAGTTTTTTTCCGTCATGTTTCAATCTATATAAAGATTTCTTCAGCTTGTAAACAAGGGGGTCTCAATTTTCTTGTTATATTTCGTAACCTCTAGATGTAGATGAGAATCTTTCTTGATAATCAATTTCGCCACATATCGTGCTTTGTGCTTCTCTTCTCCGTTTGGGCCTAATTTGACAGTGTATACCCACCTTCCACCCACTACTGATCGGTTTTCAGGTGGTGGTAAAACCTTATATGAGTTATTGCCTTTAAGAGCTACCATTTCTTCTTCCATAGTTTTCTGTTCTTAGTCATGTTCTTGAGATGATTTCGATTCTTTGTATGTCTCTCATTCGATAACAGTAGTCAACGTTGTACTTGATACTATTTTCTTCAGTGACAGTCTTCAAGGTAAGCAGGTTGTCTTTGCTCTCTTCTTGAATAAATGTTAGCGTTGATATTTTTTCGTTTTGTTCTCATTTTTCTTGGCGTAATTCTTTGTATTTCTATGGCACATAACGCTTGTTCGCATTGTTTATTTTGAGGTATGGAAGGATGACAAGGAAACCCACGCGTTATTTTTAACTAAACAAGATAAGGAATTTATTTACAAATTTACACATTTTAAATTTCAGTAGCTTGTTTCAGGAGAAGTAATCAAACATTAAATGTTCGTAGCTGCGATTTTAATTTCCAAGAAAAGAAAACGTTCATTGGACACGAAATAAATCCCAAAATGCTTAAAACAAACTGAGAGAGTTCTTTTGTCACATAAAAGTTATGAATAAAAAGATGTATTTTAATATTTTTGATATTTTTTATTTGTAATATATGTATATTTCATTTTCTTAGGAGTTCTTTTGGTATTCCGCTGCTATCATTGGACCTTGATAATGTATCAGCGTGTAATTTGACATCAGCGTCATTCAGACGCGTGATAATCTCTCTCTCTCTCTCTCTCTCTCTCTCTCTCTCTCTCTCTCTCTCTCTCTCTCCTTTTTAGCTTTATTCAACTTTCTATAGCCACTTTTCATTAGACAAAGTATGTTTATACATAGGTTCACTAAATTTTGTCTTGGTCTTTTCTTCAGCAAGGAACCAATCCCTTTTTCTATTGGTCAAATCAAAATAAATTTCGCACTGACTCGCGAATTTGAAAACAGTGAAGAAAAGAAAGTTATTTTTATTTAGTATTCACCATAATATCAGGGGAAAATACTGGGTATGCAGGACTTTCTAGGTCATATACGACGAATATCATCTTTTCACTACGTACGTCCAGTGACATTTTGTTCTGCACATATGTATAACATGTTGATCCGAAGTCCATACCTGTCTTGCGAATGCCTCTGATAGAATTTTATTAATTCTGTTATTATAGCATCGATTAAGGATATAAACCGAAGCCATTTCGGTATATGCTTTGGGTAGATTAGCTCTTATTAATGGACACCTTGCAATGTTGAATAGGAATCTCCGTAGTCTTTCTGTAGTGCTATTCTAATGTGTTGAATATAACACTGATTTATAATGTTTAATGTTCACATGGATCAGAAAACGCTTGAAAGTCTCACAAGTAAATTCGTTCCATCAGACCTAATAGGTTTGATAATGCCACGTTTGATAGTCGTCCACAAAAAAGGGCATATTCTTTTAAAGCTATGTTTTACAATGGGATATAGGACTGGCAAGATCGCAAAACTTTTTTATGTCACCACAGTTGCAAATGTTTTAAAACATGGGAGTAACCCTTTTAAAACTATAGCCATCAGGAGAGCTTCACTTATATTTTCTTCTGCGAACCTGGGAGAATTCGCTATTGTCGCTGCACTGATGACGTAGTCCGTTAGGCTTTCTTCTGTTGTTTTGGTTAAGGTTTTCAATACTGTAAAGTTTTTTTTTTTTTTTTTTTTTTTTTGACACGTGGTTTTCCTCAAGTAATGAATCTTTTAAAATCAGTAAAGCTTTTTTTTCTGATATCATTTCTTACTTCTCGAATGAAAAGAGAATTCTTTGTTTTAAGCATTGAATTAGCTCTGCCAACTCATCACCATCTTTGCATTCGTCTGACAGGTCAACTCCGGAAATAATAATTTTCAGAAATGTTTGCAGTCACATATATCCAATAAATTTTACATTTTTACTCCTCATAATTCAAATTTGTTTTCATTACCATTAAAACATATCTTTCTGAGATTCTAATGACTATAACTTGTTAACAGATTGGCGGAAACTATAACAGAAATAGGTAACAGAATGATAGATTGTAGTAACTATTTATTATATTTTAAAAACAGCGGAGAAGTAGAGAAAGTTTATTTTCAGGAATAAATATTCTAAAATATATCAATAGAAGGGAATTAATAAACATGGTCTTCAGTAAGGGTCATCTCCCCTATACCGTAAGTTCACTGATTTTGCGTTTTATTATGATAGTTTTCTTGAAACAATATAAATAAGATTTCGTGGAAATATTATATTTGCTTTTAACTTTTGAGGTAAAACATTGTTGATACGGTAGTTCTCAATGCTATTTAGTCTTCTCTCTAAAAATCGTTCATAATAGTTGCACTAATCAAAACAAATAATTGACACTAAACAATAAATTAATGAAATGTGTTTATTGTAGGTACCTCCACTTTTAAATGATAATTCGCGATAATTAATTTTCAAAATGATTTTTGATAAATAAATTTTTTTCTTGAGCTTTAATTTTAGTTTTAATTGAAAGCTAAATGATTACATTTACTATTTCTCGTAAAAATACTTTAATGTATTTCAAGTAGATATTATATTGATTGAATTCTCAACATTCTCGGTTTTAAATATCTTGCAAAAGTAAAATATACATCTGTAACACGTTATTTCTGGAAAATTAGCAAATTGAAGGTTAAATTAATCTGATTTACACAAGTATTATTTGTTTATAGCATGACATTTAGAACAAAATTATTTCTTAATCCCGGAGGTGTAAAGTGATTGATGTGCAAAGTGATTTATGACAGCCAGATGTGGTGATGAGCTAAGAATGTTTGACCAAACTTGACAATTTCTCCAAGATTTTTTACCTGTAAGGCGAAGAAACCAAAAAAAAAAAACAAAAAACAAAAATAACGTGACCTTTATATGTAACACAGCAAATACCATACTTAGAAAAATCTCCCTATACACAAAAAAGAAATTTAAAATTATTTTTAAAATCTTTTGGCTCGAAGATTTGTATTGGACTTTTCAATTTTCGATTATTACTTCATAATTTAATAACTTAACCGCGAGAAAGTTTAAAGAATTTTTAAAAATATTTTTAAAACTTTTTTGAATGATAAAATTTTTTTATTTTAGTAATTGTAATTTTTATTTTACTATTTGGATCATATTTTCATAAAGACAGCCAACTGCTTAAAAAAAAAGATGATTCACATTTCCAAAGGATTCCAAATAAAACAAATTTTCGATACAAAATTAAATTTCTAGAAATTTTATGAATTTATGTGGAGATGGGGTGTTAACAGATGTAAAAAGAAAACTTTTTACCAAGATTTTCTAACTAAATAATTTACAAAATAAGTTTATTCATTTGTAGAAGTCCTGAAAGTTTCATTAAAATCCGACAATTATTTGATTTTTACAAGAATTTTTAAATTAAAATGTTTTTCACCGGAAAAAAAATGTTGCGTAAGATTACATTATCCATTGTAAACTATGGTTACAATTTGGTTACCTGCTGACGAAAAACAAAACAAGATTTTTTTACCAAAATTTTGTGTTAGAAAGTGCTGTGACCTGGTTAGGGACCAGAAATAAAGACACAAAAACGGTATAGAGTTAAACAAATGTATTTACAAAGAACAATAATACAATGTGAGATGATCACCAGCGTCCGACTGTCAGAGCTATCTGCTCGTAATAGAAATCCTTGCACAAAGCTGTTGCTTATTTATAGTTTGGAAGAGTTTATCTTTGCATGGATAAATTACCATAGCACCCACTCCTAAGTATCAACCCCGCAAGAGTCATAATATTTTTTCTATTTGGATTAACGACAAAAAGTCCGTTATTTCCCTTTTTCTTTTTAAACCGCGCTGTTCTAGAGCTGCTTACGGTATTGGAATGTCAAAAGTATCATAAATGACATCCATTATTTCTTTCTCTTGAGGAGGACCGGTGTTAGTATCGTTTGAAAGGCGTTATTGATTTTATTTAAAAGTCTTTTGTGAGTAAAATGAGGACCTTTAATTTTGTAAACTATATTTACTACTTTTTTCTCAATTGTACGCATTTCTCAGAAAGACTTATTATCCCGAAACATCCGGAAAAAACTTTCTTTTCGGGTTGGTAGCGTTTTTAGGTACCATGCTTGTTCCTCCGGGTCTTGCTTGTTTGGGGAGTAGCTTGTCGAATACAGACCTGATTTTTCGCAAAAACATTACCTCGGTTGGGGGTAATGATGATGGTGTGTTGTCGTTGGGTGTGATTCTATACACCTGAAAGAATTGTTGTAGAGCTTTTTCTGTGGGTGTTCCCCTAGCTTTTTTCAGGGCTCTTTTCAGCGTGTCAACGAAACGGTCGGCATGTCCGTTGGACCTTGGGTGATATGGAGCGATCGTGATATGATTGATCTGGAAGGTTTCATAAAAATCCTTAAAATCGCTGGAAGTAAATTGTGTTCTATTGTCTAACATTAAGCAATCGACTACCCCAAATATGGCTAAAAATTCGTGTAGGAAATTTATTGTCACTTCTACATCTAAGAACATCAGGCCACTTAGAAAGACTATCTATAAGATAGTAGAATCCGTCTAGCGGGCCTGCAAAATCGATATGAATTCGAGACCATGGTCGGTACATTTTGTGCCAAGGACTATATTTGATTGGAGCTGCCAAGGCACAGAATTAACAGATTTTTACAATGTTTTCGATATCCTTATCCATGCTCGGCCAGTATACATAACTGCGCATAAGGTTTTTCATCCTTGTAATCCCTGGGTGGCCGACATGAAAATCTTTCCGAAACATCCTTTGTAGTGTTGTGGGAATGACGACACGCTCACTATATAGCAGTACTTCGTCACGTAGAGAGAAAATATCTGAAGTCTGTTGGTCCTTTTCATAAATTTTGTTTTTGGTTTGCCTGATAAACTCGTCGTTTTAGAGCTTCTCGTTTGATTTGGTCGATAGTTACAGGGAGTCCCCTTACTATGTTGCATAATATGGTTTTCAATTCTTCCTGTTTGAAGAGAAGCAATCACAGTATCAGTAAGAGGTTCTCTGTGTTTCATGGTTAATCTGGACAGAGATTTTAGACAATTTAAAAAGATTGTTCCTATCTCCGTAGTCTATTTGCTGTATGCACAGGTATAACTTTTTTAGAATCGAAAATGGTCAGTAACGGTTTATGGTCCATCTACAATGTAAAGTGTCTACCGTGAATGTACCGGATGAAATTTTGTTACTGCGAAAATAATCCCTAAGGACTCCTTCTCAATCCGCTAGTAATTCTTTTCCCCAGGAAAAAGTGGTCTCGACGCATGAGCTATTGTTTTGTGAGATCCATTTGGCATCTTGTGCATAATATATGCTCCAATGCCATAAAAACTGGGGTCACTAGCAACTATAATGTCCAGGTCTGGATTATAGCGAATGAGAAACAAGTCCGACGTCAAGACTTCCTTTATTTTGACGAATGCTTCGTGGCATTCAGGAGTCCACTTCCAGTCCTTGTCTTTTTTCAAAAGTTCGTTTAACGGAGTGCGTAAGTTGTGGATATTCGTTATAAACACCTGATTTGCTAATCCTAAGAAATTTCGTAAGGTAGAGACATTTTCGGGAGCTGTCATGTCCTTGATTGCTGTAGCCGTTCTGGATCTAGTTGTGTGTCATTTTATCGATAATTTAATACTTTCCATAAAAAAGTCGCATTTGGATTCTTTCAGTTTGACCCCGTACTCCTGAATTCTTGAAAAGATTTTATGAACATGTTCCTTATGCTGTTCTATATTTTGACTGATCATTAATATGTCGTCCAAATATGCAACCGCGAAGTCGAAGTTGCTCAGCATAGTGTCCGTCACTTGTTGGGAAAATTATGCCATTTGCTGCAGTGTCTGAAAGGAATCTATTAGTTGTTGCTATAATAATCACTTTTATTTTAAAACATATACCGGTTTTATTCCTGATTAGTCGTCCACAAAAAGTGGATATTTTTAAAGCTATGATTTACAATGGGATTTAGAACTGGCAAGATCGCAAAACTTTTTTTGTCACCACAGTTGCAAATGTTTTAAAACATGGGAGTAACCCTTTTAAAACTATAGCCATCAGGAGAGCTTCACTTATATCATGGCGCAACCTTTACCCCGAACGGTAGACATTTAAACTTGTACAACCCACGATGGGGGTTGATACAGAGCAACTTTCTTCCTTCACAGTAATTTGAAGATACGCGTCACTGAGGTCGATTTTTGAAAAAAAATACCTCTATTTGGTTTCGCGAAAAATTCTTCCAGTCAAGGTAATGTATAATGATAGTCTTTGAGTTCCGCACTAAGCCCCGTCGAGAAATCAGCGCAAACCCAGACCTCCATTGCTTTCTTCACATAGACGGTCGATGAAGCCCATTGACTGTACACAATTTTCGACAAGACACCGGTTCTTTCTATAGTCTGTCAAGTTCTTCATTTGTTTGTAGTAAAGATGAGAAAGGTACATTTCTTTTTTTAAACACTGGTTGGATGCCATCTTTTAATTAGAATTTTGCCGTCACACCGACCAAGGCCACCAGAAAAAATTTTTCCGGGAAAGTCTTTTCAAAATTTTTTATTAAATTATTTGCCTCGGTGATCAGATTTTCGAGTTGTTGGCAAAATTAATTAATTGGCATGTCCCACAACTTAAATTTCTTCATCCAGATGGTGCCGAATAATTTTTCTGTATTCTTTAATACGAATGTTTTTTTTAGTTTTAATGTCCTTCCTTGAAAAGTTACATTAGTTCTCCTTAAACATGATTTTCTTCCCTGGCCATTTTATTAGTTCTTAGCAAGATTGGTTTTCCCAGCTTTTTCTAAGTATAGATTTATGTAGATTTATGATTGTTAAATCTGAATTAGACTCTAATTGTAGTTTAATATTTTTATTTAGGATTTGTACTTGCACGTATTTCCTAATTTTAACCCGCGTTGTTCATCTGATTTTGTGTTTTTTACGCAGCTATTTACATTTTTTTCTCGCTGGGCAATGTCAGGTCTTGTGTCCGAGACGGCTACAATTTAGGCATTTTATATTCCGGTAAAGGCAGTTCTTATAATAATGTAGAGTCTTGGGGGAAAAGTTGTCTTCTTTCTTTTTTGATTGGTTTAGAAATTAAATTGATTTTTTGTTTTGTTTTGTTTTTTGGCGTATTTTTCTCATGCCAGATTCCTCGATATTTTTCGAATCTTGGCATACGCTTACGAATCTCTGACAGTCTTCCGCTATTTGTTGGAGATTAAAGTTTGGCTCATTTTCCTATTCAGAACTCTGCATCTAATTTCAGTGTCTTTAGCTGAAACGAGTCCCTGAACAAATATTAGGCACTTGAATTTATTCGCTCTCACTTCTGACAGTTTGTAATCATGGTAATTCTTGTTCACGACCGACGCGAATGTAGTGTAATCTTCACTATCCTTTTTTGGTTAAATTCATGCATTTCCATCTCTTATGAAAGAGTAAAGCTTTAAGACTAAGAAGTTCTGTAAGAAGTTTAACCGCTTCAGTAAATGTCAGTTCGCTTGTTTTATGGGGTAAAATATAGTTCACAAATTTGGTGTGATCAGTTTTTGAAGAAGAATGCGAACTTTCTTAGAGTCCGACCAATTTATGCAATCCTCGAATCTTCTAAAATAGGAGGCGAAAGTTATGTCCTCGTTCGGAGAACATGTAAAAATGTCTAATGCGCCCCAGATCGTGTTTTGTGAGAATCCACTTTCGTTTTCACTAATTTGTCCCCTGTTTGCCAGTTCAAGCAATTTTATTTGCTGTTATTGAGTTTAAAGTAGAATATCTTCGATTTTTTTATGTTTGATTTCAGTTTGCCTTTGAATTTTTAGTCGTTCTTTTTGTATATCCTGCTAATGTTGCTCTATTCATTTTTGCTGCTTAAGCTGCTTATCTTGTCATTTAAGTTCCCGTTGATTTTGCTGCTCAAGTTGGAACTTAAAAAATTTGAGCATGGCGGATTTAAATTCGTTTATGTTTGACCGTGTCTTTTTTAGGGTTAAATCGAATACTATTACAAAAGAAAAACTTTAGTAAACTGCAATAAAAATTAATTTAAGTGAATAAAAATAATTTTAATTGCTTACTTAATTTTATCATGTTTGGGGCCTTTTTTCTTCATAGAATGCTGTTTTTTTTTTCAGCGAATTAGTGAAGGTATCTATGTTAACTGACTTTATAGCCAAAGTAAATTGATTCATTTCACTGAAATAATCCAATATACCAAAATAGCAACTCTCTTTCTCGTTGATTTTTTCTTTGAACGAGTGATGAAATGGATTATTTTGTCATTCATTTTTATTTTTATCTTTTAATCTGCATTAACACACACACACACACACACACACACAAATAATCTGACAGTTTTGACCTGATTTCTGTTTGTGGAATCGTTAAAGATCTATTGAAGAGGAACATATTATATAACGAGATTTTTATTAATGCAATACGGTTAACTTAAAATACTGTGAAATGAATTGAAGATCTCAATATAGGCACCTCTACTAATTAGCTAAAAAACAGCATACCATGTTTTATCGTCAAAATGTTCATGTTGTTATTAAGAGGATATAATTTATATATATATATATATATATATAATATATGTTTTTATCAAGTTATTTTTTAATTATTTTTTTAATTTTTAATCCTTTCTAATCATATTTTTACCAGAGTTTTTAATTATGACAACTCATTTTTCCCAAGTGGAAAACATATTGATTTGGAAATTATTGCAAAAATCAAATATTGGTCGAATCTTAATAAAACTTTAAAAACTTGTTCCCAAATAAATACAATTATTTTTTAAATCATTATTTCTATGAACTGTTGATAAACATATCTTTTTTATATCTGTTACCCAGCCACTCCAGTTAATTTCTTGAAATAAACTATTGTCCGTAAACATTGTTTTATTAGTTAAATGCAGGACTCCCTGGAAAAGTAAATCACCTAATTTTTTTCAAACACTAGCTAGCTTTTCAGAAAATCTGCTCCGAATAGAGAAATAAAAAAAAAACAATAGAACTATGCCACATTTTAGAGAAGATTTTAATAACTTTGATAAATAAAGATATCATAGTTTGGAGAAAATATTTTCGATGAATAATTAATTTTTACAAGAATTGCTTTCATTTTTATTTTTTAATTATAGTAATTTATAAAGTTTAAAAATATTTAAAATGAGTTCCAATGAGTTCTGTCTCTATCAGCAGTGACAATTCTAGATTGGTGGGTGCAGAAGGTGACCAAGCCATCCTTCCCCAGAATTTTGGCTGGCTCCTGGGTTGGCCCCCTCACTTTTATAAGCTTCAAAAATTTATGAAACTGATCAGTCTCTGATTTTGATAAGATATGATCTTCAGCACTTTTTCATCTGTGTTTTCTTTTTCATTTAGCTTTTTAAGAACACATACAGACACCAGTTTGAAAGAAAAGCAAACATAATAAAACAACCAGATAGATAGAAACAGACATATAGTTAGGGAGGGAAAAAGACTTAATAGTCGTATTTTCATATCGGAAGGAAGACGTTAATTAAAATAATATCACCAACTTGATATGTAGATACATAGGCAGTCGGTGAATTATGGCCAAGTGAACGAATTGGTCATAAATTACGCTGATTGAGTTGCCCCACTCCTTAGGACCCTAAATGCACACTCCCACTTTGAGAGTTCCACAATCGCCACTGTGTATCAGGTTAATAAGTTATCACGTGAATATTATAGTTACGAATAGATAATTGAAAAACAATACAAATCTTCAAACACCAAGATTTTTAAATAATTAATTTGTGTGTGTGTGTGTGTGTGTGTATGTGTGTGTGTGTGCATTCAATTAAAGCTAAATGTAAGAAGGCTTTTTTATTTAAAAAAATTACTTGAAAACTTAGGTGTCAAAAATGAGTAGCGGTAGTGATAATAATTTTATTTTTATAATCATATCGACCCAAGCAAGGCATTTTACTGCCACTGTTTTGCAGGGGATTACATAGGAGGAAAGTTATGAGAAGAAGTGACAGGTTATAGGGGGTGTCAGGAAATGGGTAAGAGAAGGATGAGACGATTGATAAGAATTGAGTGGACGGAGAAAGGAGCATGAGAGAGAGGATGCAGGTTTGTGAGATAGGAGATGACTATTGACTTTACATTTAAATTCTGTCGGGGAAGCAAGTAAATGGAAGGAAATTCCACAAGCGGGAAGTGCGAGAAAAGAAGCTGAGAGTAGAATTTGCGTTTACAATTTCTTGATTTCAAAGTAAAAGGTTTAATGATTATATTACTAAACTTGGAAAACACTTCACAAATTTGAAATAACGCACATTCTCACTACTTTCGTCAAGATAAGATAAATTCAACTATATATATTTTATTGAACATTAATTTTTCATCGTGGCAAGCTATCCACTTAATTGATTGACTGGTGTAATCCCAATCAGGTAAAAAATGGACAACTTTTCATGTCAGGTCAAACTATATTTTGGCTGACTGTTAAGTTGCTTTTAGTCATTGAAGAAGGCCAAGGGATAAATGAAATATTTGTTTTCACGAACGGTGAATCAAAAAGCATAAAAATTACATTAAGTGTGTCGAATTTTTGTAAGATTTGATTGCACGTAAAATCCGAGCTTACATATTTTGCGGAGCCGAGATATGAGGTATGAATATCTGCAAACTTTTGTATGTGTGAAAATAGCAAAGACAATGAGGAAACGGTGGTAAACATGGAGAATTTCAACGTTAATTTTTATAATGATAAAAATGACGAGTAAACGGTAAGAAATCGGGAAAGATTGAAACTTCGGCAGCCAATGAGCAGGATCAACTCAGGCTGGAACGTTGTCGTCGGTCGGCGGAAACGTTGTCAATGTCTGGTATGAGCGGCTCAGGCTGGAATGTCGTCAGCAGTCGGCAGGAAAGGTACAGGCTGGAAATTACTGTCGTCGGCTTGTAGCATGAATGGCACTGGCTGGACCGTCGTTGTCGGTCAGCAGAAACGTCGTCAGCGTCTGGCAGGAATAGCACAAGGCTGGACGAGAGAAATGTTGCATGTATGACACAAGCTGGAAAGTCGTCAACGTCTGGGAGGAACGGCGCGGGCTGCAGTGTCATTAGCATCTGTCAGGAACGTCTGGCAAGGACGACACCGGCTGGAATGTCGTCAGCATCTGGCAGGAACGGCACAAGCTAAAATGTCACTGTCTGACAGAAGCGTCGCATGTATAGCATAAGCTGGAAACTGGTCAGCATCTGGCAAGATGGGCCCAGGCTGGAATGTCGTCGGCGTCTAGCAGGAACACTGCGGGCTGGAATGTTGTCAGCTCCTGGTAGGAACGGCACAGACTAAAACGAGTCTCGGCTGCAATTGAACTTAGTCCGAAGAGGACGGGTTCAACTATAGCCTATATATACACTCCCATGCAGTTAAACGGGATCACTGCAAGCTAGCACGTGCGAAAGCCACAGCAACTGAACAGTCGTCATCTCATTTGTCAGATCAACCGCAGATCTCAAGTGGACTAGACCATTCCACCTTCAAAGCAGTGTCAAAACTAAAGACGGACCGACTGCTAACTAAAATGTAATCGCTCGAGGGATTAACTGCGAGTAGCGGGATCGCTAACGAAGAGTACACCTAGCTGGATGTGGCTAGAGAGCAAAAAATCTATCCGAGAATAGATACTACACTTTGATCTTTGATACACTCAGGCCCCTGGTCAAAAATTATCCAGCATCCTCTAACGCAACAACAGGGTCTTAGCAAATCATAGATTGTCAAAGATTGCCATTGCTTGTCCAAGCTGGACATTGCCTTCCAAACCTACACACATTCCACCAGGTGGCGAGTGCTGCAGGTGGCGAGTGCTACAGGCGGCCAAAGAGCAGACAGTGAGCATCTGAGAACAGATACTACACTTTGATCCGAGATTTACTCTACTACCCTACTGGAGTGAGTTGTGACACAATGTCAGTTTTTAATGTGAGGAACCTGAGCAGGTACGCTCGGGTCGGATCACCCAGACCCTGCTTACGTGGTAAGTGGGTACAAAGCTGGTCTTAGCTGGTCATTGCTTGTCAAAGCTGGCCATTTTTGACGAAAGTGATGCTTATAATAAGGGTTTCAGCTTTTGGCAACATTCCTGGCTGCTGATTTTTGCGTGCGAGGTCAAGGTCAACCTTTTGTTCAAAATTATGACAAGTGGGAGTAGTGGGCTGTGACAAAGCTCTTCCCCAAGATAATTTGTCGTATCAATTAGAACAAGTCTTTATGCAAATTCCCAGAGAACTCTTCTAACTGATTTGGTCTTTTGGACAGGAGACATTGCAGTGTCGTAGAGTGTCCACAGTGCCAGGTTTGTCAGTGGGTGTCAAAGAATGTATAAAAGAAAGATAGGAGTACTGGCGTGAAGAGTGTTATGCGAAAAAAAAGGTAGAAAAACAAGATACAGGGCATGTCAGGGAAAGGATAAGAAAGGATGGGAGTCAAAGAGATAAGAGATAGAAATTGATGCTGCATTTAAACTTTTGGAGATTGTAGATATCAGGAAAGCAATTTATGGAAGGGAGTTCCACAAATGGGAAGTGCGAGAAAAGAAACTGTAATAGCAGAAGAGAAAGTTACATTTAACTATCTTGACGATAAAGGGTTGGATCTTGTTGCCACTCTACTTGCTTAAGTAAATTTCTGTAGAGGGGTCACTAGTTACATGCTTTATTTGGCTGGTTTAGTTTTGTTTCTTGAAATGTGAATGTACATTTTTAGGTTGTTTTGGCGAGGAAAGGCCTCAAGTGAAGGAAGAGAGACATGTGCAGGAAGAGAGTTAGTGCGAACTGCAGCATCGTGTGACCTCAGGGTTGCCCACCAAAAGTGCTTGCATGGACACCTATCCATGTGCATCATAGCACTGAAAGAACCCCTTTATTATGCAAATGTTGATCAGAGCAGCCACACTCAACTCTATGCAAGAGTTCCTTGCTGATTTTCTGAGTTTGCCACCTTACAAACATTCTATAATTTTTAGGGTAAGAACAGTATATCATTTTCAGGGTAGGTTCATCTTGAAATTGTGAGATAGAATATGAAAAAAATCTAGAAAATCACATAATATTAATCTATGACTATATTTCTATATCAAAAGTCAAAGGTAGAAAGTAAATGAAAATATAGTTTATTTAGATATTTTTCATTTGAAAAGTTTGAAACGATTGAAATATGTCTTATTTTAATATTTTCGTTTGTAAAGGTAGAAGGTAAATGGAAAGCTTATTTTCATATTTTTCATGAAAATAGTAAGAAAACTAAATAGTAATATAACTTATTTTGATATTTTCATTTGTAATGTAAGAAAGTAAATGGTAATATGGCTTATTTTGATATATTTAAATGTAAAAGTAGAAAGTAAATGGAACTTAGCCTATTTTGATACTTTTTCTTTAGAAAAGTTAAGGCTTTCAATTGAAAAATTTCCAAAACAGCAATATTTTGATTGTTTTTCACACTTTTCGAATGAAAAATATAAAAATAAGCTATAATTCTATTTGTTTTTTGCAAGTTATTGAAAAATTTTAAAATAATCAACATTTTGCTTGTTTCTTGGGTTATTCTAAAGTAAAACATCAAAATAAGCTATATTTCCATTTGTTTTCCAAGGTTTTCTATAGAAAAAATTCAAAATAATCTATATGTGATAGTTTTTCATACTTTTCTAATGAAAAGTGTTAAAGTCAGCTATATTTCTATATTTTGGAAACAATTATCTAAAAAAATTTTAAAAAATCACAATAATTCAAATATCCATTTGTTTTATAAGTTTTAAAAATCGCCTTATTTTGATTGATTTTCACACTTTGCTAATGATAAATATCAAGATAAGCCATATTTAGCGTGTTTATCTCGTTTTTCTAATGAAAAAAAATGTAAAATAAGCCATATTTCCATTTTTTTCCTAAGGTTTTTCATTGACAGAATTCAAAATAAGCAATATTTTGATTGTTTTTATCTCTTTTCTATTGAAATATATAAAAATCAGCTGTATTTTGATTGTTTTTCACATTTATCAAATGAAAAATATTAAGCCATATTTTGATTGTTTTTCACACGTTTTGAATAAAAACTATTAAAATAAGCTATAATTTTACCTGCCTTTGCAAGGTTAACTTTCTGGGCCCTCGGGTTGAATACTCATTATCTCGGCACTTTTTGTCCCCTGGGTGGTTATCCTCGTCACCAGAATGTATATCTAGCTCTTCCACTCCACGGGCCTATTCCGGCCAACGTGCACCAGACTTAGCACTTCCACCCTGGCCCCTCAACTTCTGGTGTCTTCCTCTTCGGGCTGAGGTGTTTATTCGGTCTCAGGGAGGTCCCTGAGCTTACGCGGGTCAGTCACTGGTTTAAATCTGCTTTCTGCCCACGTTGTGATTGTTAGATCCAGAAAGTAGAAGTGTTGTTCGTTCACGGTCGACTGAAGATGTAGACATAACTGGGGAACCGGTGTTAAACATTTAGAATACAGCAAAAAGAAATAGAAAGAAAAAAGTAATCTCTGTAGAAAGCCGAATAAACAACTGTTCGATGGTTGCACTGTTAATATTTTTTTTATATACAAGCAGAAAATAGAAAAAGAAAAAGATTACAGAAAGTAAAATTATTTTAGCATAACAACTCACACACCGGAGTCTAGAGAGAGAGAGAGAGAGAGAGGGAGAGAGAGAGAGAGAGAGTGTGTGTGTGTGGTTCACTTGTTGTTAAATCGTCTCAGAAGATATATAACTATTTTCAACAATGTTCTCCAGAATTTTTTGACAGAGTCAGTTCTTCTCAAATAAAACGCTGGGACCACGGTGCCTTGCAAAGATGCTGATACAAACGATGGATGATGCAATTCCAATTGTTGTCGGGTTGGTGACGAACATCAAGTTTCATGTACTCAGCGGTTTTTCACTGCAACCGCTACGACGATACTTCTCATAGTCCTTCGGCGACTATCAAATTTCAACAAATTTCATAATCTTTTTCTGTTCTTCCTCTTCCTTGTCCTCCCGTCGTCACCGCCAGAAACAAAAGTTACAATCTGCAACAAAGCCTCCGTCTGAACAACAGGACCAAATGCAACTAAAATATAAAATATATTATCCTCTCCTTTTTCATACAAAGACGTTTTCGGTTAGGTGGTTGGTTGGTCCGAATTGTCAGCAACCTTATTCAAGAGGGCGAGGTGACCTGTACACTCACACGGTTCTGGTCTCTCTTGTCAGCACCCCGCTCATTGGGGTAACCCGATATCACACGATCGTTCGCTTTAGCATTACGACGCCAAAATCAAGGTCCTCTCGGCTACTCAGCGCTATTTCAATTTCACTTGCAAAAAAATTATTTTTGTTCATTTCCACTGTTTTCCGATGACCCCAATTAAACGGCACTCAACTTACACTAGATCAGATTTCACCATTAGTAAACAAAATATATTTCGATGTTCAATCAACTCCAAAATCATTTTTATCAAATATTATTATTTCGTTTACCGTTATTGTTTTCTGATGACTCTTTTGTTTAGATAAGATTTCGATTTTTACCAGTAAACAATCACGCTGGTTTATTTCACTGTTCTATTTACTGCAATTTTTACCAAAAGAAAAATCATTAATATTGCCACATTTTCTGGAAATCAAAAATCTGTTTACACAAAATTTTTAATAAAAATTAAAAAGAAAGAAACAAACAATATGACATTTCGGCCGTTACGACCTTCTTCAGGTGAACCCTTTAAATGTGTATATGTGTTTTTCACACTTTTCTAAAGAAAAATGTAAAAGTGGGCCAAATTTTCATTTGTTTTCAAAATAAGTCATTTTAATTGTTTTTCATACTTTTCTAATGAAAATGTCAAAATCAGCTATATTTCTATTTGTTTTTGAAAGTTATTAATCGAAAAATTTCAAAATAAGCAATATTTTTACTTGTTTTTTTTCTATTGAGAAATGCTAAAGTAAGCCATATTTTGGTTGTTTTTTTCTAATAAATAATATCAATAGAAGCTATAATTTTATTTGCTTTTGCAACTTCATAATTAAGTATTTTAAAATTTGAAATTTGATTGTTTTTCACACTTAAAGAATGAAAAGAATGAAAAGTATCAAAATATGCTATAATTATTTATATATGTTTTTTCACACCATTAACTGAAGAATTGTTTTTCACACTTTTCTAATGAAAAAAATCAAAATAAGCCATATTCTGATTTTTCTGACACTTATGTTCTATAAAAAATCTCTAATTAAGCCATATTTCCATTTGGCAAAGGCTTCAAATTGAAAAATGCCATATTTTGATTGTTTTTCTCACTTTTTTCATGAAAATATGAAAAGCAGCTATATTATGATAGTGTTTCACATTTTTCAAATGATAAATATGAAAATAAGCCATATTTTGATATTATTTTACACATTTCTAATGAAAAACATCAGCATAATCTATATTTCTATTTGTTCAAACTATATGCTGACAGTTTTTTTAATAAAAAATATAAAACAAGCCATATTTTGATTGTTTTCACACTTTTTGAATGACAATATCAAAATAAGCTATAACCTTGTTTTTCAAAATTATCAATTGAAAATTTGCAAAATAAGCCATATTTTGCTTGTTTTTCTCAAGAAAAACACTCAAGAAAAACACTAAATGAACCATATTTGTTTTCAAAGGTTTAATGTCACAAATTAAGCCATATTTCGATTGTTTTTTTTTTCAATTTTTAAATGTAAAATATCAAAATAAGCTTTCACTCTATTTGTTTTTGCAAGTTATTAATTGAAAGATTTCTTTTGAAATCAATATCCTGCTTGTTTTTCTCAATTTTCTAATAAGCCAAATTTCTGTTTTCTTAGAATTTTATTTGAAAAATTTCAAGATAAGTCATATTTTTATTGTTTTTCCCATTTTTCAAATGAAAACATCAAAGTAAGCTGTAATTCTTGGTTTTTGCAAATTACTAATTTCAAAATTTCAAAATATGCCATGTTTTGATTGTTTTTCACAGTTTTCTAATGAAAAATATCAAAATAAGTTATAATTCTATTTGCTTTTGTAAGTTATTTGTAGAAAAAATTCCACATAAGCCACATTTAGTTACTTTTCACACTTTAGCAATGAAAAATATCAAGATAAGCTATTATTTGATTGTTTTTCTCACTTTTCTAATGAAAAACATGAAAATAAACCAAATATCAATTTGTTTATAATGCTTTTAAAAAATTTCAAAATTAGCCATATTTTGAGTGTTTCTCAAACTTTTCTAATGAAAAATACCAAAATAACTTATCAAATTATGCCTTATTTCTATTTGTTTTGTAAGGTTTTTAATTTATAAATTTCAAAATAAGTCATATTTTCATTGTTTTTTGCTTATTTCAAATAAAAATATCATAAACTATAATTTTATTAGTTTTTTTTTAAGGTTATTAATTGTAAAATTTAAAATAAGCTGTATTTTCTTTGTTCTTCTCCCTTTGCTAATGAAAAACATGAAAATAAACAATATACCATTAGTTTTTAATTTTAAAATTTCAAAACAAGAAATAATTTGCTAGTTTTTCTTACTTTTCTAATGAAAAGCATCAAAATAATCCATATTTCCTTGTTTTCTAAGATGTTTGATTGAAAAGTTTCTCATAGAAAACATGAAATTAAGCTATATTTTCATTTGTTTTCTAAGTTTTGTAATAGAAATATTTCGAAATAACCCATATTTTGCTTGTTTTTCACATTTTTCAAATGAAAAATATCAAAATGTGACATATTTTGATAGTTTTTCACAAAATTTTAATAAAAAATATAAAATAATTATTTTTTTAAAGTAATTAATTCAAAATATCAGACATATATTAATTGCTTTTTACACTTGTTGAATGAAAAATATCAAAGTATTTAGATTGTTTTTCACATATTTGAAAGAAAACAATTAATATAAGCCATATTTTGATAAATGAAAAATATCGAACAGGCTATATTTTGGTTGTTTTTCTCACTTTTCTAATGAAAAACATCAAAATAAGATGATAAATTTATTAATTTTGATATAGATAATAAATATGATAAATTTGATAAAATTGATTCTAAAATGTTTATTGAATAATTTAAAATAAGCGATATTTTGATTGTTTTTCACACTTTTGAATGGAAAATATCAAATCAAATAGAATTATACCTTATATTTTTATTTGATTTTGCAAGTTATTAATTGAAAAATTTCAAAATTAATGCCTATTTCAATTGTTTTTCTCACTTAATAAAACAACATAAAAATAAACCTAATATCCATTTGTTTTCTGAGGTTTATTGAAAAATTTCATATGCTATTTTCCATTTGCCTTTTGAGGTTCTTAATTGAAAAATTGAAAAAAAAAGTCATATTTTGATTGTTTTTCTTACATTTATACTGAAAAAATCAAAGTATAGCATACTTTCATTTGTTTTTTAAGGTTTTTAATAGAACATTTTCAAAATAAGCCATATTTTTCTTGTTTTTCTCTCTTTCGGAATGAAAAATATCAAAATAAGTCATATTTCCATTTGCTTCTTAGGTTATTAATTGAAAAATTTCAAAAAGGACACATTTTTATTGTTTTTCACACTTCTCTAATAAAAAATATAAAAATAGAGCATATTTTTTTGTTTTTCACTTTTCAAATGAAAAATATCTACATAAACTATAATTTTATATGTTTTTGCAAGTTATTAATTGAAAAATATAAAAATCAGCCATATTTTGATTGTTTTTAACTCTTTTCAAATGAAAAGTATCAAAATAAGCTATAATTTTATATATCTTTGCAATTTATTTATTGAAAAATATCAATATGAGCCATATTTAGATTGTTTTTCACACTTTTCAAATGTAAGAGCTGTAATTCTATATGTTTTTGCAATTATTGAAAAAATTCAAAACAAGCCATATTATGACATCCAAACCCTCCTTGTCTCAAAATTATGTTGCATGCACTAACTGACCATGAATTACTTGCACCTGAGTCTGCAGCTTTCACTTTGTTCTACCCCAGGTGATCAAAAATGTCAAATGATCAGTTGAAGATCATTCACTGTCTCTCTGCCTCTCCTGGAAACATGTGAGGGGTACCTCGTCCTCAGCTCCCCAATCTTCCTTCTACCTTTCCTGGAGTCACACTAAGAGTACTTCTTTATCAGCCTACCAATTACCCTAATCATCATCAGTGGCTGAGGTGGGCTGTGTCTGGGCCTTGCTCAGAGTAGTCTGCGGTTCCGTTTTCGTCCTTCAGTTTATTCCCAGCGCCCTCCCCAGCATGCCTTTGTCTTCAGAGTGTTCCCCGACCTCTCTTGGTGGTCTCATTCCCGGGGCAGCATGTTATGTTTATGTTCACTCTCACTTCCTCTTTCTGAATCCATGTCCTCTGGGGCCACCAGAGTTGCTCTCCTGATCAACTCCTCCTCCTCTCTTTAGTTAGGGCCAGGTTTTTCACTAGTCCACTCATTTAGTTGAATTGAATTGAATTAAATATTTGGTGTAGACCCTCTTAATTTTGCCAGCCAATTGATCCCAAATCACATAGGACACTTGTCCTGTCCTCTCAATAGTATGCTTCCCAACATTGGTCTAGTTTGCCCTTTCTCACATGAATTTTATAATAAACTAAATCTCCAATACTAAATTCTGATTTCTTATGTTCTTTATTCACCCAAACATTCCTTCATTTCTGGGCCTGAGCAATCCTCCTTCTGTACAAAAAGTTGATGCTGCTTCTCTTTTATTTGCTTGTGCTGTTCTACTCCCTTGTTTTTCATCCTAGATTTCAGGAGATTATCTATTGGCAGCACTACGTCTCTTCCAAACAGTATATAGTACGAGGAATGCTTTGAAGTATCGTTGACCATAAACTTCATGGTGGCCAGTTCTCCCGGTGCTCTCTGACAAGCTTTGCTAAAACATCAGCCAGAGTGCAGTGAAATCTTTCTAACTTAGCATGACTGTAGGGGTGATAGAGAGAGATAGTTATATGCTTCATGTGGAGCATCAGACTGATTTCATCACTGTATGATTTACATTTTCGGGTTTGTAATTGGTGACCAACTGTGTGGGGATCCCATATCTAGGGTACAACTCTCTCAACAACAAGCCAGACACAGTCCTAGCTGTCTTATCAGGGACTGCATAGGTCTTCGGCTAATTCATCAGCCAGTCCATGAAACTCACAATATATTTATTGCTCCTAACTGTCTCTCCGAGATGTCCAGATTCACCTTCTCAAAGGGATACTGGGGTATATCAACCTACTCCAGGTGGGATGTCTCACTCCCACAGCTATATGCCTGACATGTCACACAGCGAACGACATGGGCCACCACCTTTTTATATAGCTCTGGCCAGTAGTAGTTTCTACTGATCATCTCACAGGTTTTATCCACTCCCATATGACCCAGTTTCTCATGGGTCTTCTTTAATATTTCAGCCCTCAACATGCTAGGGATCACTAGTCTCTTATTTCCTTGTCTTTAATGGATAGGTAAAACAATATATCATCCTTTATCAGATAACTGTTGGTCTTCCCCATTTCTGCCTTCACACTGATAGTGGCTATCACTACGTCACCTTGATTTGCCCCAACTATCTCGGGCAAGTGGGGGTTCCTGTATGGCTCAAAGTCTCTCTTTGATTCTTTCTGGTCAGTTTTGCACCCTTTGGCCATTTATTACATGAACTCGGTACACCTTGCCATTCACTCCATCTTCCAGCTCCACTAACTCAGTCTCTAGTCTTTCTTGTATCAGGGACAACAGGTTTGCACAGGTGTTATCCTTTCTACCAGATATTTAATTTTGCAGTTATATCCAGTCAGTCAGTTAAGTGCCATACGTGATACACGCTTGGGCGATCATGTCTTGAAAGAAACATGACTGACTGGGCAGAAGATTATCCCGCAGTAGGTTGCCATTGCTTTATGCGGTAGACTGGTTGCCAACCAAGGCTATAGAACCCAATCTGTCCTGCTATTTAACCCATAACTGGAAGGAAGAGACAGATTAATACCTTTCCCAAGGGTATTTGCATGTAAGTGAATACAATGGATTCAACTGGAATTCGAACTCAGCTCCATGGTTTCTCGTTCCGAGCCAATATCCACTCAGCTTTAATGACCACTGCTGTATTTTCTTGTTCATTTAATCTGCTTCCAGCAGATATTTGAGTGGCTGGTGATCCGCCTTTATCATAAATATGGTGCCACTCAGGTAATAGTCCAGCTTTTGCACAGCATACATTATTACGCATGACTCTTTCTCTATCATGAGCCAAGTAGATCAGCACTTCTTCAGGTATCCCAGGCACAGGTCTCGTTTTGTCCAGGCATGGTTAGGTTAGTACTATACACCTGTCACTAGCGTCTGTATACAATTTGATGGGTTTGCTCATATCCAGGTCTCCAACAGCAGTATTGCTTTTAACTGTTTCTTTAAGGCTGTAAAAGGCCTTCTTGCAATCCTTTGTCCATTTGAACCTTGCATATTTCTTCATTAGAGCCATTATTGGCTCTGCCAGCAGTGAAAAGCCCAGAATAAACCTTTGATAATACCCAAAGGTGTCTATAAATCCCCACACCTGCCTAACTGTCTTGGGTGTAAACATGGCTCTTGTCACCTCTACCTTATCCAGGTCGGGCTTAATCCCATCCTGTCCTATAAGAAATCCCAGGTACTTCATCTCAGATTTCATAAACTGACATTTTGTCAGTTTCAACTTCAGCCTGTGTTCCCTCAGTCTATCAAACACCTCCTGTAGGTGCCTGAAGTGCTCCATCAGCGTCCTCGAAAACATGAGGATGCCATCTAGATACGCCATGGTTATTGCATTCAACTTCCTAAAATCTACACAGAACCTATTGCCTTCATCCTTCTTTTCTACTATCACTACTGGAAAGCTCTACAGCAAACTGGAGTGTTCTATAATGTTCACTTTCTACATATCATTCACTGCTTCTTCCACTACCTTTCTTTTTGTGGATCGGGATACTGTAGGGCATAAGTCGAATTGGAGGGTGGTCTTCTGTCTCTATTTTCATCCTGACTGTCTGATTTTGGTCCAGGTCCTTGTCTAAATTAGCCACAATATCGCTATACTCCTCTAACAGGTGCAACTTATCTTCCCCTTATGCTCACTGGGGGCCTCTACATCTCCTTTCTCAATGCAGTGGTGCCTCCTATCACAGGACCTGTCAGTGTCTCGATGGAAACTGATAAGTGCCAGAGAGGGTTAATGTATGAAGTGACTACAGTTTCTGGCTATAACAGCAGTGAGAACGAAATATCCCTGTATGAATCGTTGGCACAGTACCACTAGTAATGGCTAACGTGTCGGCTAAGATGGTAAATATCAAGAAGGGAACTGAAGTGGAAATGGCCAGGCCAGTGCGTCAGGTCATCCAGGTCGTGTTGGCTCCACTTCGTGGACCTTACCCAGTCATCTGTCAGCGTTAATTACAATTGCATTCTTCATGAAATTACATTCTTCAAAAATCTGAAGTTAATTTTACAATTTGTCATTCGTCCTCTTTTTCCTTCTCAGAGAGCAAAGGGAGAGCAACAGAAACCAAGAACCAGGGTTCTCTCCCCTCGCCAAATCATCTGGACATCGTCAAATTCAACATGTCATACAACAATGCCACGTGTTTCCCCTCTCTACTCCTATCGGCCACCCCTGTGTTTATTTCTCTCTTCATCACTCTCTCATCTCCTCCTAAGAAAAGAAAAATGTTTATTTTTCTGTGAACAAAAAGATATATACGCACAGAGATATTTTTCAACTTTCTAACTCTGGGTTTGAATCGAAGGCCCGTCAATATAATTTAACGTGTGTGCATAAAGGAACACTTACAGTGTTACAATATTTTGATTGTTTCTAATGAAAAACATCAAAATAATCTATATTTACATTTGTTTACTAAGCTTTCTGTTGCGACCAAAACGGTTTAAGAAATAACAAAACGTGTTATTCAAATATTGCATGTTTAACAGTAAATACAGCAGTATATGTTGGTTGTGTAGACTTCAATCAATTTGACTGTTTCCCCAAATAGGCCTATATAGACTCTTTAGAGGGAGGACACCACAACAAGTTTTAATCAAAAGATTTTAAAAAAAAGACATTTTTCTTGTTTTTCTTACTTTTCTAATAAAAAACATCAATATCAGCCATATTTCTATTTGTTTTCTAATGTTTTAATGGAAAAATCTGAAAATAACCCATACCTTGCAACGTTTTCTCAATTTTCTAATAAAAAAAACAAAATAAGCTGAATTTCCATTTGTTTTTAATTGAAAAATTTCAAAATAAGCCATATGTTGATTGTTTTTCACACTTTTCTAATGAAAAATAATAAAGCATATTTCCATTTCTGTTCGAAGGTTTTCAATTAAGAAATTTCAAAATAGGCCATAATTTGACAGTTTTTCATATTTTTTCTAATAAAAATTAGCTATATTTCTATTTTTTTCTGCAAGTTATTAATTGAAATATATCAAAATAAACCATATGTTGATTGATTTTCACACTTTTTGAATGAAAAATATCTAAATAATCTGTATTTGTTTTTGCAAGTTATACATTGAAATTTTTTTTAAAAAGGCCATATTTTGATTGTTTTTCACACTTAATTAAAAATATCAAAATAAGCTGTAATTTTCTTTTTTTTTTTTTTAAATAAGCCATATTTGGCTTATTTTACACACTTTTCCAAATTAATTTTACAAATTAAGCTATATTTTGATTGTTTTTCACACTTTTCAAATAAAAAAATTGATTGTTTTATTGAATGAAAAACAATCCAAATATGGGTAATTTTTATATTTTTCATTAGAAAAATGGGAAAAACAATCAAAATATGATTTATTTTGAAATTTGCCTATTAAAAACCTTAAAAAACAAATAGAAATATATCCTGTTTTGATAATTTTTATTATAAAAGTGAGAAAAACAAGCAAAATATAGCTTCTTTTGATATTTGTCATTGGAAAAGTGTAAAAAATAATAAAAATGTGGCTTATACTGATATTTTTAATCTGAAAAGTGTAAAAACCTATGAAAAATATGGCTTATTTTCATATTTTTCATTAGAAAAGATTTTTTTTTTTTAATCATGTCACCCCAAGCAAGGCATTCCACTGCCACTATAGCGCAGGGGGTTACACAGGGCGATAGATGAGTTAGGATGTACATAGGGGGAGAGTTGGAGAGAATGGGAGGGTTAGTGTGTTAGGAGGTGTCTACTGCCCTTACATTTAAACTCCTGGAGGTTATAGCCGTCGGGGAAGCAAGCATGCGGAAGGGAATTCCGCAGGTGGGAAGTGCGAGAAAAGAAGCTGTTGGAGTAGAAATTGTGGTTACATTTCATCGGTTTCATTGTAAAAGGGTGGGACCTAGTTGCCAATCTAGTATCTCATGCAAACTCACACCTAGGGGGCACCAGTGATTTAAGTTCATCAGAGCAGAAGCCATGAAAGTATTTATAGAAGAGGCACAGGGAAGCCACATCACGCCGGTGAGAGAGTGACTGCAGGCAGTCAGCTAAGTCGGTATCAATCACATTACAGATTCTTCACTGTATTTTGTCAAGAAGCCCGAGGAGAATAGCAGGGGCACCCGACCAGATGTGGCAACAGTATTCAAAACATGGGCGGATGGTAGATTTGTATAAGTGCAGGATAGATTCAGGCGGAAAGAATTTCCGGGCCCTGCACAGAGAGCCGACTTTCATAGCAGCAGATTTAGCAATGGATTCGATATAGTCATTCCACTTGAGGTCTGCTGAGAGTGTCAGGCCAAGCAGGCATAGTGTTTTACTCTCTGGGAGGCATGCCTGTTCCATGCTAATGGGAGGTAAGTGCGGTTGTCTGTGGTGGTTAATTGATAGCAGCTTCATTTTGGAAGAATTGAATTTTATGAGCCATTTCCTACCCCAATCCGCCACGGATTTGAGGTCCTTTTCAAGCTCAGCCACGAAGTTTGCCTTATCATCAACAAGTGTGAAAAACAAGCAAAATATGAATATTTTTAAAATTTTTCAATTGAAAACCTTATCAAGCAAATAGAAATATATTTTATTTTAATGTTTTTCATTAGGAAAGTGAGAAAAACAAGCAAAACTTGGCTTATTAAAATTCAATTTTTCAATTAAAAACCTTAGATAGCAATTGGAAATATGACTTATTTTGATGTGTTTCATTAGAAAAACAATCAAAATATGGTTTATGGTGAATTTTCTAATTAAATCCTCAGAAAACAAATGAAAATATAACTAAGAAATATCAAATGCTAGGGTAGCCAAGTGGGAGAAGAAGAAGGATATAAATGCTAGGGTGGCCAAGAAAAGTAGAGAGGTGAAGAACAGGGCATGTATGGTATGTCAACAGATAAGATAATAATTTTATAAAAAGCACAGAATTCTCTCCCTCATGGGAGAGAATTCTGTTTCTTTCTTTCATGTTTGTCTGTTATTCTTTCTCTCTCCACTCTCGGAGAAAGAAAGAAAGGAAACAATGGACAAATGGTAAAATTATCTGTAGATTTTTGAAAGAACCACCCATAAACGATAAAACTGTAATTAACACTGACATGTAAATATGTGCAGTCAACAAAGTAGAGCTGGGATGACGGGAATTTTGTGAAAATGAGCTGAACCAGACCAATGAAGTTAACGTTATATTTTAAATTTGCTCATTAAAAAATGAAATATGGAAATATGGCTTATTTTGATGTTTTTCAAAAGAAAAACAAGCAAAATATGGTTAATATTTAGATTTTTTTAATTAAAAACCTTAGAAAACAAATGGAAATATGGGTCATTTTGATATTTTTCATCTGAAAAGTGTGAAAACCTATAAAAAATATGGCTTATTTCATATTTCAAAATAAGACATATTTTGCTTGTTTTTCTTATTTATCTAATGAAAAACATCAAAATAAGTTATATTTTTCATTTGTTTTCTGTAGTATTTAATTAAAAGATTTCAAGATAAGCTATATTTTGCTTGTTTCTTACTTTACTAACAAAAAACATTAAAAGAAGCTATATTTCCATTTGTTTTCTAAGGTTTTTAATAGGAAAATTTCAAAATAAGCTATACTTCATTGGTTTGTTTCAATTTTCTAATGAAAAACATCAAAATAAGTCAAATTTTTATTTGTTTTCTACAGTTTTTAATTGCAAAATATCAACATAAGTCATATTTTTATTGTTTTTCACAAGTTTCTAATAAAAAATATTAAAGTAATTTGTTTTTGTCATTTATTAATTGAAAAATTTCCAAAAAGCCATATTTTGATTGTTTTTTACACTTTTTTATTAAAAAATATCAAAATAAGCTATAATTCTATTTTTTGCAAGTTATAAAGTGAAAAACTTCAAAAAAGACATATTTTGAGTAGTTTAAACTCTTTTTGAATAAAAAAATATCAACATTGTTGTACATTTTTCTAGTCCTCCACTAAAAACATCAGGAAAATTTTTTTTTACGTTCCCCATTGAGCTTTTTTTGATTCATCAGTTAAATTTTTGACTCTTTGACATAATGGTATATCCCAAAGTTGAAACTGTTCTAACCAATCAGTCCCAAACAAACTGCCTGTATTCTTCATAATATATGCCTTTAGTTTTAATGTTTTACCTTTGAATGACATGTTTGTTATAAGTTGGCCCATAAACTTAATAGGATTGACAATTACACCTGTAGCTATTTGATTCCTTCTTAACAAAGTCAGCTTAGCCAGTTTTTTTCATGTTAGATAATTAATTATTGATAAGTCAGAACACGATTCAAGCTATAGCCTTACATTTTTGTTAAATATTTGTACTTCAATATATTTCTTGATGTTATGGTTTTCTAGTTCATCAGATTTGGAAATGTTTACAAAATATTTTTCATCTTGTTCATAATCTTACATTGAGAACTTTTGTATCCCAATTTATTGCAATTAAAACATTTTTATCTCTAAAAGAACAATCTCTATGCCAATGTAATTGATAACACTTGAAATATGATCTTGACAGCAAAGTAACTTTATTTTTTGGTTGACCCTTTTTAATTTTTCTATTATTTTTTGTGTGTATTTTCTTTGGTGTATATTTTAAATGTAACTTTTTAATGCTCAAAGTTTTTGAATTCTCACTGATGCTAATGAAATGTTGTCAATTTTAGGCAACTTGCTGTAAAGTAACATCAAGCTCGTTTTCAAACTTGTTGAGTACCCGACAATGTATTGTGGCATCTTTCGCTGAAATTAAAATTTATAAATGAGAGAAGGGTTAAGTTTTTACTTTACATAATAAACACATCAAAATAAGCCATACTTTTGTTTGTTATCTAAGATTATTAATTGAAAAAAATTAAAATAAGCCAAATTTTGATTGTTTTTTTTAATAAAAAATATCAAAATATACTATAATTCTTTTTGCAAGTTGTTAATTGAAAAATTTCAGCATAAACCAAATTCTGATTGCTTTTCTCAATTTTCAAATAAAAAAATTCAATATAAGCCATATTTAGATTGTTTTTCACTCTTTTTTAATGAAAACTAAAATAATCCATAATTTTATTTGTTTCTCATATAGTTATTTAGAAAATTTCAAAACATGCCATATTTTAATTGTTTTCTCATTTTTCAATATTAAAAAAAATAATATTTCCGTAATTTACTCAAGTTTTTAATGGAAAATTTCAAAGTAAAACACATTTCAATAGTTTTGTCACTTTACAAATGAAAAACTATCAAAATAAGCCAGAGTTTTATTTGTTTCTTTTGGTTTTTAATTAGAAAATTTCAAAAAGAGCTTTATTTCAATTGTTTCTCTTACTTTCAAAATAAAAAATATCAAAATAAGCCATATTTATATTTGTTTTTGCAAGTTTTGGATTAAAAACTTTCAAAATAAGTCATGTTTTACACACTTTTCTAATGAAAAATAGCAAAGTAGGCCATATTTCTAATATGTTTGTAAATTTTATAATGACAAATATCAAAATAAGATATTTTCATTTGTTTTCTTGAGTTTATAATTGGAAAATATCAAATTAAGACAAATTTGTTGGTTTCCCTCACTTTTCAAATGAAGAATATTTGAAAACTTGACATTTCTATTTGTTTTCTCACATTTATTAAACAATCTCAAAATTTCTATTTCTTTTTTCATTTCAATAAAAAATATATTTTGATTGTTTCTCTCACTTTTCTGATTAAAATATCAAAATAAGTCATATGTTAATTATTTCATTTTCTAATGAAAATTTTACAAACTTCCATGTTTTTAATGCAAAATTTCTCATGATTTTAGTGCAAATTTCAAAGCCATAGGCTGCTTGTATTTCTCACTTTTGTAATAAAAATATCAAAATAAGCCATAATTCTATTTGTTTTCTTCAGTTTTTAATTGTAAAATTGCAAAATAAGCAATATTTCTTTTTTTTCTTTTGCTTTTTTAATGAAAGCTTTCAGAATAAGCCATATTTGCTTTATCAAGTTTTTAAATGAAGAATTTCCAAATAAGCCAAAATTCAATTGTTTCTCTCTTTTTTCAAATGAAAATTATCAAAATAAGTCATATATGCTTTGGTATAGTCACTTTTCTAATAAAAAATAGATAAAAAACCCATATATTCATGTTTTCTCATGATGTTAATTAAAATATTTCAAAAAAGCTATGTATACAAAGTTTTTGTAACTTTTCTAATGAAAAATATCAAAAAAGCTATATTTCTGTTTGTTTTCTTATGGTTTTAATAGAAAATTTCAAAACAAGCCATATTTTTGATAGTTTTTCTCACTTTTCAAATGAGAAAAAATATCAAAATATGCTATAATTCTATTAGTTTTCTTTGGTTTTTAATTGAAAAATTTTCAAAAAAGCATTTTTAAATGTCTCTCTTACTTTCTAAATAATAAAATACCAAAATAAGCCATAATTTTATTCTTTTCTCAAGTTATTACTTGAAAAAATTTCAAAATAAGCTATATTTTGAAAGTTTTTCTCACTTTTCAAAAGAAAAATATAAAAATAAACCAAAATTCAATTTGTTTCCTCACACTTTGAATTAAATGATTTCAAAGTAAGCCATATTTTGATAGTTTTTCTCTTTTTTCTAATTAAAGACCTCAAAATAAGCCATATTTCTATTTGTTTTCTAAGTTTTTTGTTTGAAAATTTTCAAAATTATTGATATTTTGAATGTTTTTCTCACTTTTTAATGAAATATATCAAACTAAGCAATATTTCTATTTGTCTTTTCAAGTGAATAATCAAAACATTTAAAAATAATCTATATTTCTATTATTTTTCTCATTGTCTGAATGAAAAATATTAAAGAAAGTTGTTTTTCATAAATTTCCAATTAATCCATATCTCGGTTATTTTTCTCATATTTCTATAAAAAACATGAAAATAAGCCACAACTTCATTTTTTTTCTCAGGTTTTTTTATTGAAAAATTTCAAAATAAGCCATATTTTTATTGATTTTCACACTTTTAAAACAAAAAATATCCAAATAAACCAAAATTTTATTTGTGTTCTGACGATTTAATTGAAAAATTTCAGAATAAGATATATTAGAATTTTTTTTCTCATATTTAAATAAAAAAATATTAAAATAAGCCATATTTCCATTTTTTATCATGCTTTTAGTTGATAATTTTCAAACTAAGTCAATATTCAATTGTTTCTCTCATTTTCAAATAAAAAATATCCAAAGCCATATTTCCATACATTTTTTTAATTTTTAATTAGAAAATTTTAAATCAAAGACATATTTACAAAAGTTTTTTCCGATGAAAAATATCAAATTAAATCATATTTGCAATTGATTTTTACATTGCTAATAGAAAATTTTGAAATAAGACATATTTTGATAGTTTTTCTCCCCTTTCAAATGAAAAAAATATCAAAATAAGAAATAAATCCATTTTTTTAAGTTTTTAATTGAAACATTTCAAAATAACCTATATTTCCATTGTTTTTCTCAAATTTTCAAATGAAAAATATAAAAATAAGTTAGTTTTTAAAATATTAAAAAACTCATGTAAGCATTTGTTACCTCACATTTTTAGTTGAAAAATTTCAAATGAATCCTACTTTTGATTGTTTGAAAAGTGAGAAACTTTTCAAATTAGGAATATCCAAATAAGCTTTTGTTAAAGTTTTAACTGAAAAATTTAATAATACGCCATATTTGGATTATTTTTATCACTTTTCAAATGAAAAATATTAAATAAAGCCAAAATTCCATGTTTTCACATGTTTTTAGTGAAAACTTATAAAATAAGCCATATTTTGATTACATTTCTCACTTATCTAATGAAAAATATCAAAATAAACTCTAATTCTATGTTTTCTTACTTTCTTGTTTGAAAAATTTCAAAATCAGTTATATTTCAACTGTTTTTCTCACTTTTCAAAGGAAGAATAACAAAATGAACCATAATCCACTTTCCTTTTTTCTTGTTTTTAATTGAAAAATATCAAAATAAGCCATATTTAATTGCTTTTCTCACTTTTTTAATAAAAAATATCAAAATAAGCCATAATTTCATTTGTTTTCTTAAATTTTTAATTAAAAAATTTCAAAATAAGCCATATTTTGAATCTTTTTCTAATTATCTAATAAAAAGTATCAAAATAAGCCATATTTCCATTTGTTTTCTCATGTTTTTAATTGAAAAATTTCATAATAATCCATATTTCAATTGGTTTTCTCACATTGTTTCAAATTTCAAAGCCATAATTCCATCTGGTGTTTTTATTTGAGAAATTTCAAAATAAGCCATATTTTGGTTGTATTACTCATGAAAAATATCAAATAAAGCCATAATTCTATGTGGTTTCACATGTTTTTAGTGAAAAATGACAAAATAGGCCATATTTTGATTGTTTCTCAATTTCCTTATGAAAAATATCAAAATGATTTTATATGTTTTCTTATTTTTTAAGGTATACAAGACAGTACTGTTAGCAGACATGGAAAGGAAACTACAAGGCCTTCTAGGTAGCTGAAGAAAGTAACAAGAAAAGACTAGAAATAAAGTGCAAGAAAACTGAATGCATGGTCATCAATAAAAAGGGTAGCCCAAAATGCCAAATACAGGTCAGGGATACCAGAATCAAGTAGGTACAAAAATTTAAATACCTGGGAAGTGTTCTAACAGAAGACAGAAAGTGTGACACAGAGATTAGAAGGCAAATTGACATGGCAAAGGATGCATTCCAGAAGCTGAGTAGAGTATTAAGAGACAGGAAAATTTTACTAGAAACAAAGAAGAGAGTACTGGATTCCTGTGTGATGTCAGTTCTTCAATATGGCAGTGAATGCTAGACAATCTCATCAAAGATGAGGGAAACTGAAATGTGGTTCTACAGAAGGATGCTTTGAATATCGAGCAATGATGAGGTTTTGAAAAAGATGGAAATGAAAAGGAAATTAATCAGGAAGAGTTAGCTAAAGTTTTTGGGACATGCAATGAGGAGGGCTTGGAGAACCTGATACTAATAGGTCAGATAGCGGGAAGGGGAAGGTAAGAGAGGGGAAAACAGCATGTGACATACTTGACGGGCCTAAGTGAATGGATAGCTGAATGGGGGTTATGTGTTGTAACAGGAGAAAGCATGCTAAGAGCCACTAGGGATAGGGAGACATGGAAGGCCATGATCACCAATATCCTAAAAGAAACAAGCCACATAGAAAAAAAGATTGACAAATTTCAAAAATTGCCATTATTCCATATATTTTGTGATTGAAAAATTTCAAAATAACCCATATTACAATTGATTTTCTCACTTTTCAAAGGTAGAATAACAAAATAAGCAATAATTCACTTTGTTTTTTGTTCATTTGTTTAATTGAAAAATTTCAAAACAAGCAATATTTTGATTTTTTTTCTCATTTTTTCTAATGAAAATTAACAAAATAAGCTATAATTCCATTTTGGTTTTTCATATTTTGAACTACAAATTCCAAAATAATCCACATTTTGATAGCTTTTCTCACTTTTTAATAAAAAACATTATAATAAGCCATATTTCTATTTATTTTCTAAGATTTTTAATTGAAATGTTTCCAAATAAACCATATTTTGCTTGTTTTTCTCATTTTTCTAGTAAAAAACATCAAAATAATTCATATTTTTATTTGTTTTCTAAGAATTTTAATTTCAAAATAAGTCATTATTTGAATACTTTTCACACTTTTGAAATGAAAAATAAAAAAATAAGCAAAGATTTTATTTCTGTTATAAAAGTTTAATTGAAATATTTCAAAATAAGCCATATCAGGATTGCTTTTCTCATTTTCAACTAAAACCTATTAAAATAAGCCATAATTTTATTTGTTTTCTTAAGTTTTAATTGAAAGATTTCAAAATAAGCCATATTTCAATTTTTTCTCACTTTTCTGATGAAAAATATCAAAACAAGCCATATTTTCATTCGATTTATCATGTTTTTAGTTTTAAATTTTCAAAATAAGCAAAAATTCAAATGTTTTGTTCTTTTTCAAATATCATATCTTTAAATAAAAAATTTCAAAAGAAGACGTATTTACAAAGATTTTCCAATGAAAAATATTAAATTAAATCATATTTCCATTTGCTTTTTACATTTTTGATAGAAAACTTTGAAATTTTCATAGTTTTTCTTACCTTTTCAAATGAGAAAATAACAAAATGAGCCATAATTTAATTAACTAAATTTAATTAACTAAATTAACATTTGGTTTTTAATTGAAAAAAATTTCAAAATAAGCATAGTTTCTCTTACTTTCCAAATAAAAAATATCAAAATAAAGTATAATTCACTTGTTTTCTCAAGTTTTTGCTTGAAAAATTTAAAAATAAGCCAAATTTCCATTGTTCACTTTTCAAATGAAAAATATTAAAGCTAAAATTCCACATGTTTTCACGCTATTTTAGTGAAAAATTACAAAATAAGCCATACTTTGATTGTTTCTCATTTATCTAATGAAAAATATCAAAATAAACCATAAATCTATGTTTTCTCACTTTTGTATTTGAAAATTTTCAAAATTAAACATATTTCAATTGTTTTTCTCACTTTTCAAAGGAAAAATAACAAAATGAGTCATATTTCAATTTCTTTTCTCTTGTTTTTTAATTGAAAATTGCAAAAAGCCATATTTTGATAGTTTTTCTTGTTTTCTAATGAAACGTATCAAAATAAGCCATATTTCCATTTGTTTTATCGCATTTTTAATTAAAAGTTTTCGAAATAAGCCAAGCTTCATTTGTTTATCTCTTTTTCCAAATGAAAAATATCAAAATAATTTATATTTGGTTTGCCTTACACACTTTTTGAATGAAAACTATCCAAAACAGCCATATTTCTGTTTTCTCATGTCTTTAATTTTAAAATTTCAAAATAAGCTGTATTTACAAGTTTTTATGTCTTTCCTATTGAAAAATATTAAAGCCATATTTCTATTTGTTTTTTATTTTCTAATGAAAAATGAAATTTGCATTTAAGTTTTTAAAATAAGCCATATTTTGATTATTTTTATCACTTCTCAAAAATTCCATGTGATTTCAAACGTTTTACAGTTAAAAAATATGACATATTTTGATTGAGTTTCTCACTTATCTTATGAAAAATATCAAAATAAGTCATAATTCCATTTTGTTTTCTTATTTTTTTTCTCACTTTTCAAAGGAAGAATAACATAATGATCCAAAATTCCATTTGCTTTCTCACATTTTCAATTAAAAATTTTCAAAATAAGCCATATTTTGATAGTAAATAAATAATAAAAATTAAGCCATATTTCCATTTGTTTTATAAGGTTTTAATTGAAATTTTTCACAACACACTTTATTTTGCTTGTTTTTCTCATTTTTCTGGTGAAAAATATCAAAATAATCCATATTTTTATTTGTTTTCTAAGGTTTTTAATTTAAAAACTTCAAAATAGGCAATATCTCTTTTGTTTTTTTCACTTTGGTAATGAAGAATATCAAAAATGCCTTTGTTTTCTCAGGTTTTTAATAGAAAGTCTTTTTAAAAAGCCATTATTTGATTACTTTTCACACTTTTGAAATGAAAAATATGAAAATCAGTCAAAATTATTTTTTAACTAAAACATTTCAAAATAAGCCATATTTTGATTGTTATTCTCACTTTTCAAATGAAAAAATTTCAAAAGAATCTATATTTTTATTGCTTTTCTCACTTTTAAAAACTATGCCATAATTTCATTTGTTTTCTAATATTTTTAATTGAACAATTTTAAAATAAGCTATATTTTAATTGCTTTTCTCACTTTTCTAATAAAAGTTGCAAAATAATCTATGTTTCAATTGTTTTTCTCAATTTTCAAATAAGAAATATAAAAATAAGCCTTATTTTCATTAGTTTTCTCAGGTTTTTAATTGCAAAATTATAAAATAACCAATATGTCATTTGTTTTTCTCATTTTCAAACAAAAAATTGATTTGACTGACCTATGGATGCTCAGGGACCTACAGTCAACCAATTGAGTTCGGTTAAGAATCCGAAGAGGAAGACGCCGGAGGTTAAGGGGCCAGGGTGGAAGTGTTAGGTCTGGTACATGTTGACTGGAATAGGCCCGTGGGGTGGAAGTGCTAAATATACGGTCTGTGATAAACAGTATTCGATCCGGGGTGGCTACAGAGTGTTAAATGTGGTGCTGTGATGACCAGGATTTGACCCGTGGAATTGCCACGACCATCTGAAAGAGGAGATAATGTTGCATTTGTTTTTGTCTTGTCGGGGCCGAGTAAGACCAGAAAGGACTCTAGTCTTCGAACTATATTGATCTGAAAGGGACATAAGGAGGAAAAGAAAACACCAGCAAAAGAAGGAGGAAAAAGAATCAAAGCACAGAGCAGCGGACTCAGGTAAGTCACTTTTTGGTTTTCTTTGTTCGTTCATTGCACTTAGATCTTCCAGTAATATTGTTGATTTTCTCGACTGTACACAGTTGAAGTGACACCACCGTATCAAGTATTTTTTCTTTCTTTCTGTCGTTGATCTCTATTCTCATGGGTAAGTAGTAATTGACAAGATGCTAGGATGAGCGTAACAGGATCAGATGCCACAGATAGTTCTTGGGAGGTGGGAATCCCCGAAATAACAATGGGTTTCAGGAGAGTGATAGGTATCATGAAGCTCCGACTTATAAAGGAAACCCTGCAAACTTGCACAAATGGATTCTGTCCATTAAAAAGAAGCAAGTGATTTATGGCCTATCGGACCAAGAAATGGTGCTTCTAGCTTACAACGCCGCAGCAGGGCAAGTGTTCAAGTGCATAGAGTGGGGAACAAAGAAAACCCGGCCCTGATGTGGACAGAGCTTAAATCCGCTCTGGTGTTGCAATATGCAAGTGAGCGTACGGCCATTGAGGCGATCAGAAATTTATTCTGGCTGCAGCAACAAGAAGGAGAAACTAATGGGAGAAAGAATTGCGGAGCTAGCGGCGTTAGCTTTTCCGGAGTTAGTGACTCGGAACAGTGGTCCTATTTAGGCCTTGTTGACCGATGTGTATGTGGACGCGATGAATGACAGGCACCTGAGGGGCAATGTTCTGAGAGGAGGACCGATCACCCTGGCTGCAGGAATAGAGGCAGCTCGGACCAGCGAACGACTCTGAGATAGAATAAGTGGGGGTGTAGGAAGGAACCCCCGAGGGGCCAAAGTGTTGATGAAAAAGGACAGGGAACGGATCCAGAGTCACCCGTCAAAAAGTAAGAGCAAAGGTGGACCCAGTGCAAGTAAGGCCACTGAGATGCTGGATATGTGGTGTGGTCGGGCACTTTTTGGCTAGTTGTTTTTTTTTTTTTTTTTTTTTTTTTTAATCATTTCACCCCGAGCAAGGCAGAAACGCCACTGATGTGCAGGGGGTTACATAAATGTAGAAAGATTAATTAGAAAAGAGTGAGGAGTACAAGCTAGTTAGAAAGGAACAATAGAAAACTGAGAAAGCAGGTGCAATGACAGGTACATGGGCGGAGAGAAAGGGAAGGTTATACAGGGGAGGGGAGAGAGCTAGAGGCCAGTGGTTAGTAGGTGAGTATTAACTTTGATTTTAAATTTCTGGAGGTCGTAGCCGTCAGGAAAGCAAGAATACGGGAGTGAGTTCCACAGGCGGGAAGTGCGAGGGAGGAAGCTGCTGGAGTAGAATTGTCGTCTGCGTTTGGCTAACCTGACTGTGAATGGGTGGGACCCAGTTGCCAGTCTGGTTGAACGGGTAAACACCTGTTGAGGAGGCATCAGTGACTTAAGCTCATCCGAGCAGAAGCCATGAAAGTATTTATAGAAGAGACAGAGGGAGGCCACATTTCGACGATGGGAAAGTGGCTGCAGACGAGTCGCCAGATCAGAACCTATCACATTACAGACTCTCCTTTGGAGCTTGTCAAGAACACTGAGGAGAACGGCAGGGGCACCTGACCATAAATGGCAGCAGTACTCCATGCACGGACGGATGGTTGACTTGTATATATGCAGGATGGATTCAGGTGGAAAAAACATCCTGGATCGACATAGTGACCCAATCTTCTTAGCAGTAGATTTTGCTATGGATTCAATATAGTGCTTCCATTTGAGGTCTGAGGACAGGGTAAGTCCGAGGAGGCGTAGTGTATTACTCTCCGGGAGAATCATCTGGTCCATGCTTATGGGAGGCAGAAGAGGTTGCCTGTAATGGTTGACAGACAACAGCTTGGTCTTCGAGGAATTGAAGTTGACAAGCCACTTCTTGCCCCAGTTCACCACAGAGTGTAGATCCCGCTCAAGGTCAGCAGCGAGATTATGTCTGTCCGCCACGACAGGTTTCTTACTGGAGCGGGAGTATATTGTAGTGTCATCTGCGTAGATGCCTACTTGGGACCTGATCTCATCTGGGAGGTCGTTGATGAAAATAAGGAAGAGCGTTGGGCCCAGGATAGAGCCTTGTGGGACACCAGCATTCGTGCTGTAGGACGAAGAGGCACGCCCATTCAGAACGACCTTCATTTTGCGGTTATTTAAGAAAGATTGGATTAGGTCAAGCAGGCGACCGGTAATACCATAACCGCGTAGTTTGCATAGGAGGCCAGGGTGCCAAACCCTGTCGAAAGCCTTGGAGATATCCAGAGCAACCGCGCGAGCCTCGTCAGACTCATCAAGGGCCTGTAGCATGTACTCCGTTACAGTAGTTAGCAGGTCGGCTGTGGACCTGTCAAATCGGAATCCATATTGCCTGTCGGAGAACAGTTTGTGGGCGGTGAGATGATGAACTATTTCAGCATTTATTATAGCCTCGAACACTTTCCCGAATATTGGTAGAAGACTGATCGGGCGATAGTTGGATGGGTCCGAGGGTTCACCACAGTTCTTAAAGACAGGAACGACTGAGGAGAATTTCCAGCATGCAGGAAAGCAGGAAGCAGAAAGGCAGTAGTTAAACAGTTTAGAGAGGACAGGGGAAAGTTCAGGGACACACCTCTTAAGGACTATCACCGGGATTCCATCGTCTCCACACGCCTTATGGGGGTCGAGTTTTGAAATTACTCTGGATACTATTGTCGGGGTAATATATACGTCGTGCAAAAAGTTAAGGAGCAAAAGTGTTGGCACTGTGAAAAAACAGGTCACCTAAGACGAACCTGTCCTCGCAGGAGAACGATGAACCACACTGAACGGAACAACCCTAACTCGGATTGAGGAGAGAAATGGGTTACTAGTCCGAGAAAAGATAGTCATCTGGCTCTATCCCATCCAGGAGGGCCCATAAACAGAAGTTGGTGCCCCTAGAAAAAGGTGAACTTTTGTTGCCGTCTCCCATTTGGGGAATGACTGGCTTAGACAGAATAAGGCGCAGATCCGTTTTGACCCCGTGTATCTGAGGAGGGCAAGATTATAACAGAAGGAGACCTGAACCTGTACCAAGTGTTCCCTACTGATAAGTATGATAATAGTGAAGAGGAAATAACTGTTGGTGAAGGGATCAGGGACTGTTCCCTTACTGTTAACCAAGGCTGCCAATAAAACTATTAAAATAAAGCAGGAGGAGGAGCTGGCACAGGCGTGCCCACCGAGAGAAGTCGAACAGGTGAGAGTATGGAATAATAATAGGCCTGGGAATAAGACAGGTAGCAATGAAATAAGGGATGAGAATATGACAGCTCTTGGGTGTTACAGGAGGAAATTGAGGGGGTTGCTGAACGATAATCAAGAGGTAATAACCATTACTGATAAGGAACTGGGACAGACAAAAACAGTTGAAAATTAGGAGAAGACGCAGTGAATGACACGATAGAATCAGGGATAATCGAAAGATCCAAATCTCCCTGGAGTTTTTCATTAGTGATTGTTGAGAAGAAAGATGGAGGACATAGGTTTTATGTGGATTTTCATCAATTAAATGCCATTACGAAAACACTGGCAGTGCCCCGTCCTTGATTGATGATATTCTACCGCTTTTAGGAAAGTCTAAATGTTTTTCCACCTTAAATTTGAGATCAGGATACTGGTAGGTAGCACTTAGCAAAAAGGATCAGGAAAAGACTGCTTTTACCTGCCACATGGGTCTCTTTAATTTTAGAGTATTGCCGTTTGAGTTAGCAAACGCCCTGAGTGTATTTAGTCAGTTAATGTCCATCGCATTGAATGGCACAGAGACATTTGTCATGGTGTATCTAGATGACATCATGGTGTTTTCAAAGTATTTGGGAGGGGATCATCACCAAATAGTTTTAGAGCAACAGCATACATTTTTTCGCAGGTGAGGAGGAGGATTCAAAGAACCCAGAAAAGGCAAAACGATAGAAGTTTCCTTCCTGATAGGTGATGTAGTGTATTATAAAATACACCTGGAGTATTTAATTGGAGTAGATAGACTAAACTATCGCCCGGTTCACACTCCACCCACATCTATTGAACAGGTGAAGAGGCTCATCCCTTGTTTCCTGTTTAGGATGCGGTTTCCGGTTTTCCCTTTTCAAGTCTTTTCACTTTTATTTTATTTTTTTTCTAATTGGAGTAGATAGACTAAACTAACGCCCGGTTCACACTCCACCCACATCTATTGAACAGGTGAAGAGGCTCATCCCTTGTTTTCTGTTTAGGATGCGGTTTCCGGTTTTCCCTTTCCCTTTTCAAGTCTTTTTACCCTTACGTAGCCCCCTGCGCATCAGTGGCGTTATCGCCTTGCTTGGGGTGATATGATTAAAAAAAAAATAAAAAAAAAAAAAACCTGAGAGAATGTAAATTAAATCCGAGATGGAGTCCATGCTATAGGATAGTCGAGCAGACGAGCCCGGTTTCCTTTGTGATATGGGACAAATTGACCAGGAAGGTAAAGAGAGTGCATGCGAATGATATAAAACTAGCTGAAATAGGAGAATGGAAAAGAGCTGAAACAAAAAAACCAAAAGGAAAGGCTGAGGAAAACTACGTTGGTAGAACCGGAAGGGTTAGAGACTGAGAATGAAAGTGAAGGGAGTGAGGAGATTGAAATTAGCCCAACTACCCTTTGAAGGCTGAGGGAGGTAAATCGGACCCCAGTGAGACATTATGAGAATGAAGAGATTGAGTCTAACCTTAGGGAAGAAGAAGAACTGAATGAATGGGAAGAAGAGGATGAAATTCCGTTAGCTCATTTCCAGAGTAAATAGCGGGCTGAAAAAAAGGCACCTAGTTTTAATGAGGAATTACCACTAAAATTGCGATTAAGGGAGGCGGTGCAGCCTGAGCCCCAAAACCAATACAGTGGTTGTGTTGAATGAGTGAAGGGCTCCCATGCATACACTGCGCTTGTGATAGTGTGGAACAGTGCTTGATGGATCGCTCTAAGATATAACCACCCAATAAAAACAATCAAAGAGAATAACTAAGACAAACTATTCTCTCCATTTCCTTGCAGACATAGATGAGAGGAGGCTCGTGGTACTGACAATGCTAGTTGTGTTAGCTAATACCTGGGAACACAGTGAGAATACTATATCTAAGAAGACTAGCGAAGTGGTTATAACTAGCTCAAAGTGGTTGATAACTTTGGTGATAAACCTGAAGCCGTATGAGAAGATACTGGGTCAGTTGAAGGTTGAAGTGGACAAACTAGATACAGCCAGGACACAAGTTGCCGGAGAATATTTTCACACCACGGAATACCACCTTATATTAGACCCCTTAGCTCAGGAATCACTAGTACTTGAGAGACAATGGAAAGATATGAGTTACTCTTTGAAAGGAATAAATTTGTTACGGACCAGGCAAAAGGGGGCAGTATAACCTAAAATGGGAAAGTCGTTAGGCATGTTGTTCAGTACAGTCTCCGAAGGTGAAATGAGAGTAATTAAAAGTAAATTAAAGGTGGTAGAACAGAGACAACAAGCAATGGCTCAGTCGGTTAAAGTGAGCATATCTATACACAATGTTACTCGGCTGGAATTGGCTAAGAATAAAGGAAGTATCAATTGGTTGATTTCTCACCTACAGGTTTTTAGAAAAGAAGTCATAAACGTAGCCACATCTGTAACAACCGAATTACAGAAATTAGTGGGGATTTTGCAAAGATATTTTCAATTATTAGCTATACTGAGTAAGATACGTCAAATAAGTCACTTTTTAAAGGTATTGTTAGAGCATGTGAAGGCACAATTAGACATGCGGTCACTGGGACACCTGTCTCCGAGTGTAATAGCTCCAGAATGATTGAGGAAAGTACTACTGGATATACAAGCCAAACTACCACATCATCTTAGATTACCTGTAGACGCCACCCAGCAGTTATGGAAGTATTATAGTGCCTTTGGGATGTGCTACCTTGCTGGAAGATGATGAACTGCTAGTGCTAGTGTCGGTTTCATTATTGGAGGGAGATAGTACCTTTGAAATTTATCAGGTGATGAGTCTACCCCTTCCCTATCCAAAACTAAAGCCAAAGATAGGAGCGGTGGCTAGGTACAAGGTCGAGACAAAATTTGTTGCCTTAAACCTAGCCAGGAACCAGTTTATGCTATTAACAAAGGGAAAGGCAGAAAATGCAAGAATGATGCCTTAGGTACCTGTGGATCTGTAAGTCCAATTTACGTGACATGTAGTACTGTGTGTACTAGATTTATTTAAGTAAAATAAGAAGGGAATTAGAGATCATTGTCAGGAAGAGATATTGGCTAATGTTATCCAAAGCAATCAGTGTCTCTGATGGAATCTGGGCGGTGGCCACACAAGAAGAGATCAAATTATCTCAGGGAAACCCACCACTACGATAAGAATTATTCCCCGGTTGTTTTTTTGTGGAGCTACTCATCGGTTGTGAAGCTCATGGTCTATCTATCTCTTTACCTCTCTACTACCAAGCAGAAGAGAAGTTTAAAGCGAATGAGGCTAATAGGAAGGAATGCCAGTGGATGGACGGGATTATACTCATTCCTAAGATGTCGCTAGAAAAGATGCAGGCGTTGTTAAAGCCAATTGATAAGATTGATCTTGGATGGTTGAAGTCGGAGTTAAATAGGATAGGTGCACCGAATTTGAGCTGGAGGGAGAATTTGGTTGCTATAATAACCTGGGCGACCGCTGTGGGAATTATACTATTGATAGTCATGGCCTTGCTAGTTTGGTGGTGGTTTAAAAGGTGTACGGTGTTGTCGACCGGGCAGAATAAACTGGCAAGGTAGTACATGAGTGAAGGAGAGATTCCAGTTAGAGCACTTTACCAAGGTATGTCTGACCAGAGTGTATTGGGACCCCTAACTGATATTGAAGAATAGTCCATGATTGAGGTGGAAGGGCCTGAACCAACAAAAGATTCAACAAAGCCTGTTGTGAAGGCGAGGCAAAATCGGGAGGACAGATTTACGAAATATACCGAATTTTCTTTTTATATTTGTTTTGTGAGACTGAAATAATTGGTAAGGAGTGTTGCGAGCTCCAGAAAAAACAAACAAACAAACAAAGAAAAAAACGAAAGAACACTCGAACTAGTGAACTATGTGAAAAGGTTCTATTGCACGAGATCACCAAAACAGTGAACTTTAACCAGAATTTGTATGTACGTATGTATCATAAGGTCAATGATAATGTAAATGGGCATAATGAGCCCAAAGAAGAACTGAGGACTCTACCTTGCATGCTGGAAGAGAGAAAGTTTTATTTTTGTTTCTCTATATTTTTTTATTTTATTTCATTTATATAGAAGGATGTGTGTCATTTACTAGTAAATGACAGACGGGTAGGGGAGAAATGTGACAAAGAGAGAGAGAGAGAAAGAGTCATGCACATACACACATTTAAAAGGTTCAAAATTCCTAGCACCTGAAGAAGGCCGAAGCATCATGTTATTCTTTCTTTCTTTTTAATGTGGCAATATTAAATTGAACGGTGAAATATACTAGCACATTACGTTTACTCGGAGTGAAATTTGATCCAGACATAAGATATGCCCGTTTAATTTGGAGTCATCAGAAGACAATGGGAATGAACGAAATAATATTTTTGATAAAAAGGATTTTGGAGTAGATTGAACATCGAAATGTATTTTGTTTACTAATTGTGAAATATGATCTATCGTAAATTAGGCCGTTATATTTGGGTCATCAGAGAAAATTGTGGTAAACGAAAATAATTTTTTCCAAGTGAAACTGAAATAGCGCTTAGTAAGCAAACTTACCTTTGGAGGTCATATAATTTTTGGCTATAGCAACAAACATTCATGATCACTTGTGATAAGCGCGTGGACAAAATTTGTGCCGACTATTCAACAGGTCTAAACGACCGCTTAAAATATGTAAATTACCCACTCCTGACAGCGGAAGGTATTTTTTGCAAATTTCAATGGAGGATGGATATTTTCAAAACTTGACCTGTCGGAAGCATACTTACAGATACTAGTAGATGAGAAATGCGCAGAATGGTTAACTATAAATACGCACAGAGGTCTTTATAAGATAAATAGGCTTCAATATGGTATAAAAATAGCGCCGACAATTTTTCAACAAGTCATGCTAGCGGTCTCGATTTTGCTACAGTGTACTTAGACGATATTCTGATTAAAAGTAAAAAAATATTTTGGAAGTATTTAAGAAAGTAAAGGAATATGGCTTGAAATTAAACCTAGAAAAATGTAATTTTTTCTGCCAAAAATTAAATACTTGAGTCAAGTGATCAATGAAAACGGCAGAAAACCCAATAATAATCCGGCGGGCGCAATAAAAATTATGCCGTAGAAGGTAGCTGCTTTGCTGTCATTTTTGGGTCTAGCAAATTATTATAATAGCTACAATCCAAACATGCACATATTAAGAGTTCCACTAAATCATCTTTTAAAAAAAGACGTGAAATTTAAATGGTCAGAGAAATGCCAAAAACCGTTCACAAAATTAAAAATGGCCCTGACCTCAGACTTAACATTGACACATTTTAACCCTAAAAAACAAATATATGCTGTGAGCGACACAAGCAATTATGGCGTTGGGACTGTGACTATTGGGACTATTACACAAAGAAGATGACGGTAAATTAAAACCGGTACATCATGTATCGAGAATGCTACTTCAAGCAGAATTAAACTATTCTCAGTTTGAGAAAGAGAGTTTAGCAATTGGAGTAGATAGACTAAACTATCACCCGGTTCACACTCCACCTACGTCTATTGAACAGGTGAAGAGGCTCATCCCTTGTTTCCTGTTTAGGATGCGGTTTCCGGTTTTCTCTTTTCCAATCTTTTCACTCCTATGTAGCCCCCTGCACATCAGTGGCGTTACCGCCTTGCTCGGGATGATATGATTAAAAAAAAAAAAAAAAAAATTTTTTTTTTACCCGGTAAAAATTCCATAAATACATATAAGGAGGGCATGTGAAAAAGCAGAAAATAAGGAGAAATATAGCTTTTTATTATTTTTCATTTAAAAAGGAAATAAAAAGAAATATAGTTGATTTTAATATTTTTTATTTGAAAAAGAAGAAACTAATGAGAAATAAAGCTGGTTTTATCATTTTTCATTTAAAAAAAAGAAAATAAGGAAATGTATAGCTGATTTTGTTATTTTTCATACAAAAAAGAAAAAAGTAAAGAGAAATAGAGCTGATTTTGTTATTTTTATTTAAAAAAGAGGAAACTAATGATAAATAATATGGAATTTGTTGCTTTTCTTTTAAAAAAAGTAGAAACAAAAAGGAATATACCTGATCTTGTAATTCTGCATTTGTAAAAGTAGAAAATAAATAGAAATGTAGCTGATTTTGTTACTTTTCATCTGAAAAAGAAGAAAGTAAGGAGAAATATAGCTGGCTTTGTCATTTTTCATTTCACTTACAAAAGGAACTAAGGAAAAATAATGCAGTTTCTAATATTTTTCATTTAGAAAAGAAGAAAATACAGAGAAATACAGCTGATTTTCTTATTTTCATTTGAAAAAGTTGAAATAAGTAAAAATACAGCTGATTTTGTCATTTTTCATTTGAAAAAGGGAAATAAGTAGAAATATTGCAGATTTTGTATTTTTCATCAGAAAAAAGTAGAGACTCAGGAAAGTATAGCTGATTTGGTTATTTTCATTAAAAAAAATGAAAATATGGAGAGTTTTAGCAGATTTTGTTCTTTTTCAAATGAAAAATAACAAAATCAGCTATATTTCTTCAATTTTTTTCAAATGAAAAATAACAAAATCAGCTTTATTTCTTCCAATAGTTTTTTCAAATGAAAAATAACAAAATCAGCTATATTTCTCCTGATTTTCTTTTTTTTCAAATTAGGAATCATAAAACCTGCCATATTTGTATATATTTTCTATTTTTCAAAAAGAAAAATAATAAAATCAGCTATGTTTCTCCTAAGTTTTGTTTCTATCAAAAGAAAAATAACAAAATTAACAATATTTCTTCCTTATTTTCTTTTTTCTTAAATGAAAAATTATAAAATCACCTGTGTTTCTCCTTATTTTCAAATGAAAAATAACAAAGTTTCAGCTTTTGTCAAATAAAAAAATGACCAACTCAGCTATATGTCTCCTTTGTTCCTTTTTTTTACAAATGAAACTAAAATAAGAATAATTCTCCTTAATTTCATGTTTTTTAAATGAAAAATAACAAAATCAACTATGTTCTTCCAATTTACTTCTTTTTCAAATAAAAAAAAGGATTTGCTATATTTCTCTATACTTTTCAAAATCAACTATATTTATCCCAATTTAATTCTTTGTGAAGTGAAAAATTACAAAATCAGTTGTTTCTCCAAATTTACTTCTCTTTCAAATGAAATATAACACAATCAGCTATATTTCTCCAAATATATTTTCTTTACAAATGAAAAATAACAAAATCAGCTAGTTCTCCTCATTTTCTACTTTTTTAAAAGAAAAGTAAAAACATCAGCTACGTTTCTCCAAATTTATTTCTTTTTCAAATGAAAAATGACAAAATCAAATATATTTTTTCCTTTCTTTACTTCTTTTTCAAATAAAAAATATCAAAATCAGCTATATTTCTTCAAACTTATTTTTTCAGATGAAATATAACAAAATTAGCTATATTTCTCCCAATTTTCTTTTTTTTCAAATGAAAAATTCCTTAATCAGTTATTTTTCTCCTCATTTTCTTTTTTCAAAAGAAAAGTAACAAAATCAGCTATATTTCTCCAAATTTACTTCAAATGAGAAATAACAAAATTAGCCATATTTCTCCTTGTTTTCATCTTTTTCAAATGAAAAATAAAATCAGCTATGTTTCTCCCAATTTACTTCTTTTTCATATAAAATATAACAAAATCAGATATATTTCTATTGATTTTTTATTTTCAAATAAAAAATAAAACAATCAGATATATTACTAAAAGAAAAATAATATATATAGTTATTTTTCTTTTTCAAATGTAACAACGAAATCAGTTTTAGTTTGCATTAGTTTCTTCTTTTTCAAATAAAATAACTGTTGTGGGATCTACCCTTTTTGTATATGATAATGAACTCGTCTGTGTAGACATATTCACCTGCCATAGAGAGTGGAGAGTAATTGTAGAGATCCATGCGAGTTATTGAAGCGTACCGGAACTGATATGTAAGTTACCGAGAGATACTGAAGTTACCCAGAGACTACCACATCAGAAGTCAGACTAGCTCTGAGCTGCACTCAGCTAGAATAATATACATGGATATACTATTTACAGCAACTTTACTTCAAGGCTTGTATATATTTATTTCTTACTAATAGTATTCCTAGATTTACTAAACTGCGTTCAAGTTTGTATATTTCGTTCAATATAGCCTACTTTTCTATCTCTATTTCTGTTTTGTTGTTCATTATTTTGTGCGGTTCCTCACTCGGTATCCACAATAAATTGGCAACAACACGTACATCACCACAACAAATTGGCGATGAAGACTTGAACTAACGTACACGTATACCACACAACAGCAGAACTCATACAGAACAACGTAAAAACCATAGTGCCATACAGGTTGACCACAAACAATTTGGCGACACTATCGCAGATAATCTGCTGGCATTACAACTTTGGAATGAAAAGAGTTAGAATGAAAAAAAATGTAAAAAGGAAATTGAAAGTCAATATTTCCCCCTTCAACAGGAAACTTCTTCCACAATATTTTTTTGTATGAGATTAATTGCCAGAAAGCAATAGTTAAAAAGTGAAATCCCTCACGGAATGAAAGCAGCAAACAATGGATGACTTTCAGAAAGGAATACTAGAAATCACAAAAAGAAGTGAAGAAAGACAAATAGAAGCACAAATTAAATTAGAGAAAAGACAAATGAAAATTCAAAAGGCAAATGAAGAAAGACAAAAGGAAATTCAAAAGGCAAATGACGAAAGATAAATGGAAATCCAAAGGTCGAACAAAGAAAGACAATTACAACTACAAGAACTATTACTAAAATTGACAATCAACATACAAGAAAGGAACATGGAAAAAGAGGCAATGTTTTTGCAAGATGCTGTGTAGAATGCGAACGAAAACTTTAAGTACTCTATTGATGAAGAGAACAATTTTGGGGAATATTACAGGTGACATGAAGACATTTTTAAAATCGATTGTCAGAACTGGACAGAAAAGAAAACGTTAAGGCTTTTGCCCCCAAAATTAGGTGAGGAGGACTACACTAAATTTGTAGATAATATTCTGTCAAAGAAGACAAATGACTTAACGTTTGATGAGGCAGTGACATGCCCCACTGAGCTATTTAGCCCAAACATTTCTTTGTTTAACAAAAGGCAGAAATGCCTTAATCTCATGAAAGATGAAAACAGGAACTATTCAACATTCGCAGCCATCATCAACAAACATTTTGACGACTTTAAATTAGTTGAGCTAACTCCAGACAACTTTTAAATGCCTTATAATTTGTTCAAGGATTAGTTGCTGCTAAAGACTGCGAAATGCGCAAACGAATGCTTACCAAACTCCAAAATGAAGCAGATTTAACACTACAACAACTATCAGAGGATTGCCAAAAATGCCTAAGTATTAAAAAAGACAGTAATGATTTTGAAGAATCAGGCATCACGCATATTTGTAAGTTAAAGAAAAATTTGTTTTTCACCCTCCCCCAAAGTAAAACAAGATTTTAATGACAAAATTACAATATATAAAGCAACTAGTGACAGAAGTCAAATAAAAACAAGCCCCCTCATCTGCATGTTACAGATGTGGTGGATTACATTGGGTTAGAGATTGTCGGTTCAAATACAAAAATTGCCTAGCATGTGGAAAGATGGGACACAAAGCAGCTGTATGTAGAAACAAAAACAGTCTAGTCGGGTAAGATCTACTAGAGTAGAATATGAAAACAAACAAAATACGAGGAAACATGTAGAACTTGAAATATTGAATAAGAAGATCAAACTACAATTAGATTCAGGTTTGGACTTAACAATAATCAACCTACAAACATGGCGGAAACTGATTAGTCCGATCATGTTACACACAAAAAAAAATTCTAAATCTGTAACAGGAAAACGGATCAACTTCGAAGGTAAAATACTTGTGAATGTGAAATTTCAGGGAAAAACCAAAAAATTAAAAATATACGTTATTAAAACCACAAACAACCTGGTAGAAACGGACTGGATGCAGAAGTTTAATGTATGGGATTTACCCATTAGTTTATTTTTCTAAAAAATAGAATGTGAGCATTCAGAATCCACGAAATTGAAGGAAGGATTATAGAAACAATTTCCAGAGGTATTCTCAAGTGGGTTAGGGCGATGCAACAAATTCGCAGCAAAGATCGAGCTAAAGCAGTATTTAAAAAAAGGAGAAACGTACCTTTCGCTACAATAGATAAAATAGATAAAGAGCTTGATAGACAAACTGGGATCACTTAAAAAATAGAATTTGGCATATGGGTGGCACCGCTAGTATGTGAAGAAAAAAATCTGTAGAAACCCGTGTGTGTGCAGATTTTTCCACTGGTTTAAACAATGCGATAAAAGATTATCATTAACCATTGCCAAGGTTGGAAGAAATATTCACCAGAGTTAATGGTCGGATAGTATTATCGAAAATTGACCTAAATGAGGCGTATCTACAGATTCCAGTTACAAAAGAGAGTACAAATATACTATACATAAACACGCACAAAGGACTCTATAAATACAACAGGTTACTATTTAGAATAAAAGTAGCTCCGGCAATTTTTCAGCAGACAATGGACACCATGCTTAAGGAACAAAACTTTGCCATTGCTTATCTAGATGACATTCTAGTCAAAAGTGATAGTATGGAGGACCACGCGACACATATTAAGGAGATTTTCAAAAGAATACAAGACTTTGAGTTCAAAGTAAAAGAGAATAGGTGTGATTTTTTCTTAAAGGAAATAAAATATTTAGGCCACTTTATTAACGAGAATGGCAGAAAACCAGACTCAAAGAGGGCATCAGCAATTTAAAACATGCCTGAGCCTAAAAACGTTGCGGAAATCCAAAGTTGTATCGGTCTTGCAAACTATTATGGAGAATTCACCCCTCAACGAATCACTGAAAACGTCCAGTGGAACTGGTCGGAGGATTGTAAAAATGCCTTTAGGGAAATTATAATGAAACTGATGTCAGACCTAGCACTGACACACTTAGACCCTAAACTAGAAATTATTATTGTAAGCGATGCAAGCTCACATGGTGTGGGAGCTTGTATTCTACATAAAATGCAGGACAGCACAAGAAAACCGGTAGCCCACGCATCGAGATCGCTGCTACCGGCTGAAAGAAATTCGCAAATAGAAAAAGAAGCTTTGGGCATAATATTTGCCATAACTCACTTTTATAAATATATATATGGAAGAGAGTTTATGCTACAAACGGATCATAAACCTCTCCTTACCATATTTGGATCAAAGAAAGGATTACCAGTCTACATCACAAATAGACTCCTGAGGTGGGGGACGATATTACTAAACTATAATTTCAAATTAAAATTCATATGATTGAAAAAAAATAGGACATGCAGATGGATTATCGAGACTGATACCTATGAAAAGTGAACCTTTAGAAGACTCGGTAATAGTGGCTTTGAGAGCCGAGGATGAAATCAGTAAAGTGTTAAGTAATACGGTGAGAGATTTACAGGTAACTCTATTAGAAATAAGAAGAGAAGCAAAAACAGACGAATTCGTAAATACCACAAAGAAAAAATTAGGAGATAAAGACAGCAACTTGGCAGACAATTTTTTAATTTGTGATAATGTTCTACAATGAAAGAGTGGTAACTATTACAAAGAAGAATTTTGAAGGATTTAGGACATCCAGTAAAAAAACCGCATAAAGGCACTTACGAGAAGTTACATGTACTGGCCTAACATGGATGATATTACGCAGATGGTGGAAAAATGTAAGGGCTGCACGGCGGCGGCAAAGTTACCACCTATCATACAGAAACCGTGGCCAAAAGTGGACAAACCTTGGTCGAGAGTCCATGCGAACTACGCAGGACCCATTGACGACTATTACTACTTAATAACGGTAGACAGTTTTAGTAAATGGCCTGAAGATTTCAGGTATAAAAATCCAACAACAGAAAATACCATAAACTGTTTACAAGAACTATTTGCGAGATTTTGCTTAGAATGAACAATGGGTACGCAATTTACCTGAAGTGACTTCCAAGAATTTTGCGAGACATACCAAGTAAAACATATAAAAATCAATCCTTACTATCCACGGTCTAACGGCTTAGCTGAAAGGTTCGTGGATACACTAAAGAGAGCATTAAAAAAAGCTGGGGATATACCAACGGAAAGAGTGTTACAACAATTTTTACAAATATACTGAATTACACCTCACAGAAACACACCATCTGCATTTTCACCAGCTGAGGTGATGTTTATGCGCAAAATACGGTCTGTTTTTGATAAATTGCTACCATGCAAAAATAAAACCTGAAATACACCCATAGTTATGAAAAGATCGTTCAAATCAGGTGAACGAGTTTACTTCAGAATGTTTAAAAAATAGTATGGCATATTGGGAACCGGGAACAATAGTAATCAGACTAGGAAATGTTATGTACACAATACAGGGAGAAAAATTTACCCACAGAAAACACATAAACCACATAAAGAAAAGATGGAGTGAGGAGCCAAGCACGTTACCCTCAGAAAACAATGACACGATGGAAGAAATTTTGGAAGCCTTTGAGATTCAGAGACTTCAAATAAATACAGAAATTAAAAGAACTCATAGAAAACAGAATTTTATGGAGCTACTAATCATACATCCCAAGCAGAAAAAATATTAACTACCTCCAAAAAAGAAGCTAGGGAGGGGGTGTTGTCAGATCTCCCCTTTTTTTATATGATAATGGAATCAACTGAGTAGACATATTCTCCTGCTGTAGAGAGTGGAGAGTAATCGTAGAGATCCATGCGAGCTATCGGAGAGTACCGGAACTGATACGTAAGTTACCAAGAGATACTGAAGTTATCCAGAGACTACCTCTTCAGAAATCAGACTAGCTCTGAGCTCCCTCAGCTAGAATAATATACACAGATATACTATTTACAACAACTTCACTTCAAGACTTGTATATATTTATTTCTTGCTAATAGTATTCCTGGATTTACTAACCTGCCTTCAAGTTTCTATATTACGTTCAATATAACCAACATTTCTATCACCATATCTGTTTTGTTGTTCATTATTTTGTGCAGTTTCTCACTCAGAATCCACAACAATAACAAAATCAGCTTAATTTCTCCTAATTTTCTTCAAAATCAGCTATAATTTTCCTTACTTTCTACTTTTTAAATAAATATAACAAAATCAACTACATTCCTCCTAAATTTATTTTCTTTTCTATCAAAGGAAAATAAATTAGCAATATATCTCCTTTTTTTCTTCTTTTTCAAAAGAAAAATACAAAATCACCTGTATTTCTACTTATTTATTACTTTTCCAAATAAAAAATAACAAAATCTGCTATATTTCTCCTTATGTTCTTTTTTAAATGACAAATAACAAAATCATCTATATTCTACAAATTTATTTCTCTTTCAAATGAAATATAAAAATCAGCTATATTTCTCCAAATTTACTTTCTTTACAAATGAAAAATAACAAAATCAGCTATGTTTCTCTAAATTTATTTCTTTTTTAAATAAAAATAATAAAATTTGCTATGTTTCTTCTTTTTTTTATCTTTTTCAAATGAAAAATAACAATCCAGCTATATTTCTCCAAATTTATTTCTTTTTCAAATGAAAAATAACAAAGTAAGCTATATTTTTCCTGATTTTCTAATTTTTTAAATATTAAATAAAATAATCAAATATATATCTCTGTATTTTCTTCTTTATCAAATGAGAAATCATAAAATGTCTACTTATGTTCTACTTTTTCAAAAAGAAAATTAATAAAATCAGATATGTTTCTCCATAGTTTTGTTTCTGTCAAAAGGAAAAATAACAAAACATTAAATATTAGTCCCTTTTTTCTTCTTCACCAAATGAAAAATTATAAAATCACCTGCATTTCTCCTTATTTTCTACTATTTCAAATGAAAAATAAGAAAATCTGCTATATTTCTCATTACTTTTTCTTTTTCAAATATATCAACAAAATCAGTTATAGTTTGCATTAGTTTCTTCTTTTTCAAATTAGGAGAAATTAGGCTGATTTTGTTAGTTTTTACTGGTAAAATCAGCTTAATTTCTCCTAATTTTCAAATGAAAATACACAATTAGCAAAATCTCTCCTTATTTTCTTCTTTTTCAAATGAGGAATCATAAAACCTGATATATTTCTACTTAATTTTTTCTCTTTAAATAAAAAATAACAAAATCAGCTATATTTTTCCTTAGTTTCTACTTTTTTTAAATGAAAATAACAAAATCAGGTATATTTCTCCTTTTTTTCTTCTATTTACAAAAATAAAATTAGCAATATATCTTCTATTTTCCTGTTTTTCGAATGAAAAAAATACAAAATCACCTTGTATTTCTACTTATTTTCTACTTTTACAAATAAAAAAATAACAAAATCTGCTATATTTCTCCTTATGTTCTTCTTTTTCAAATGATAAATAGCAAAATCAATTATATTTCTCCAAATTTATTTCTCTTTCAAATGAAATATAACAAAAGCAGCTATGTTTCTCTAAATTTGCTTTTTTTCAAATGAAAAACATCAAAGTCAAATATATTTTTCCTTTTTATCTTCTTTTTCAAATGAAAAATAACAAAATCAGCAATATTTCACAGCTGTAGTGTTCTAAATTTACTTTTTTTCAAATGAAAAACAAAAAAATCAGATATATTTCTCCTTATATTCTTCTTATTAAAAAGAAAAATGAATAAAATCAGCTATATTTCTCCAAATTTACTTCTTTTTCAAATGAAAAATGATGAAATTATATACTATATTTCTCTTTGTTTTCATCTTTTTCAAATGAAAAATAACAGAATCAGCTTTATTTCTCCAAATTTCTTTCTTAAATGAAAAATTAAAAAAATCAGCTATATTTCTCCAGATTTTCTAATTTTTCAAATAAAAAATTACAAAATCTTCAATATCTCTGCTTATTTTCTAAATTTTCACTGAAAAATAAAAAAATCAGCTATACTTCCCCTAAGTTTCAACTTTTTCAAATGAAAAATATCAGAATCAGCTATTTTTGTACTCATTTTCTTCTTTTTCCCCCCCAAAAAGTAACAAAACTGCTATATTTCTCCTTAGTTTCTTTTTTCACAATTGAAAGATAACTAAATCAGCTATATTTCTTCTGGTTTTCTTATTTTTCAAATAAAAAAAAACAAAATCAGATATATTTCTTTGTATTTTCTTCTTTTTTAAATGAAGAATCATAAAACCTGTTATATTTCTACTTATTTTCCACTTTTTCAAGGAGAAAAATAATAAAATCAGCTTCTTCTTAGTTTTGTTTCTATCAAAGGAAAAATAATGAAATTTATAATATTACTCCCTTATTTTCTTCTTTTTTAAATTAAAAATTATAAAATCACCTGAATTTCCTCTTTTTTTCTATTTTCGAATGATGATTAAGAAAATCTGCTCTATTTCTCATTAATTTTTCTTTTTAAAATGTAACAACAAAATCAGTTTTATTAGTTTCTTCTTTTTCAAAGAAAACAAATAACAAAATCAGCTTAATTTCTCCTAATTTTCCTATTTTTCAAGTGAAAAATACAAACTTAGCAAAGTTTCCAGTTATTTTCTTTTTTTCCAAATGGAAAATTAGAAAATCCTGTATATTTCTCCTTATTTTTTATTTTTTCAAATGAGGAATAATTAAAACCTGATATATTCCTACTTATTTTCTTTTCTTTAAATAAAAAATTACAAAATCAGCTATATTTCTCCTTTTTTCTTCTATTTAAAAAATAAAATAGCAATATATCTCCTTATTTTCTTCTTTTTCAAAATAAAAAATAAAAAATCACCTCCTTATTTTATACTTAAACAAATAAAAAAAATCTGCTATATTTCTCCTTAGTTTCTTGTTTTGCAAATGAAAAATAGGCTATATTTCACATTATTTTATCTTTTTGAAATGAAACAACAAAATCAATCTCATTAGTTACAACTTTTCAAATGAAAATGTACAAAATCTGCTACATTTCACCTTATTTTCTTCTTTTTCAAATGAAAACTAACATTAACAATATTTCTCTTTATTTTCTTCATTTTTCAAATGAAAAATTACAAAATCACCTATATCTCTGTTTATTTTCTAATTTTTCAAATGAAAAATAACAAAATCATCTATATTACTCCTAAGTAATATAGATGATTTTTACCTTTTCAAATGAAGCATGACAAACTCACCTATATTTCGTTTTTGTTTCTTTTTGTTTCAAATGAAAATAAGGAAGTAAGCCATAATTATCTTTAATTTCTTGTTTTTTAAATGAAAAATAACAAAATCAGCAATGTTTATTCCAATTTACTTCTTTTTCAAATCACAAATAGCAAAATTTGCTACATTATTCCATATTTTCTACTGTTTCAAAAGAAAAATATCACAATCAGCTATACTTCACAGAATTTACTTCTTTTTAAAATAAAAAAATTATAAAATCAACTGTTTCTCTAAATTTACTTCTCCTTCAAATGAAATATAACAAAATCATTTCTTCTTATGTTCGTCTTTTTCAAATGACAAATAATGAAATCAGGTCCAAATTTATTTCTCTTGCAAATGAAAAATAACAAAATCCACTCTAATTGTCCCAATTTGTTTCTTTTTGAAATGACAAATAACAAAATCAGATATATTTCGTTATTTTTTTCTTTTCTAAATGAAAAATTTAAAATCAGTTACTTTTCTCCTCATTTTCTTTTTTTCAAAAGAAAAGTAATAAAAATATTTTTCCAAATTTACTTCTTTTTCAAATGAAAAATAGCAAAATTAATTATATTTCTCCATCCTTTTGTCTTTTCCAAATGAAAAATAACAAAATCAGATATATTTTTTCAAATTTATTTCTTTTTGTCAAAGTGGCATCACCGATTCAACGGATTGAACTATTCCTAATACTACATATATTTCCCCTGACAAGAGGATAAAGCAGATCAGCAGATCAACAGATAAACCGGAGAGCAATAGGCAGAGATAGCCAAGACTGCTACCATACTACTATTGCAAGTCCCAGTTTTAGTATTACTTCCTAACCCATATTTATCATTCTACTGAGTTCCAAGTATTTGTTTTTTTCTGTGTTTAATATATAAATCGTTATTTCCTATTTTGGTTGTTGTTGTATTATTTCTTGCTGGACTCTTAACCGGGTCCACAACACCTTTTCAAATGAAAAATAACAGAATCAGAAAAATAACAGAATCAGTATACATATACTCCTGCCATAATGAGATACATCAGATCCATTAGAGTACTGTAGGAGAATTGTGACTGATCCGCAAGTTACCGATCAATACCAAAGTTACACAGAGAATACCACGTCAGTAATCATAGTAGCACTGAGCTCTACTCAGCTAACATAATATTACTCAGCAACCGTCAGTTACAACGTGGACATACTAATTCTAGCATGGCTTCATTTCAAAGACTTCTATATATATATATATTCCTACTAATCGTATTCCTTGATTACTTACCTGCATTCAAGTTGTATCTTTACGTTTAATATAACTTATTTTTCTATTTCAAATATCTGTTTTGTTGTTCATTATTTTTTGTGGTTCCTCAACTAAAATCCACAACAATATACATTTATATATGTATAATATATATCAATATCAGCTAGGCAAAACCTAGCTGATATTTTTATTTGTTATTTCTAAAAGAAAAGGATAAATATAGCAGATTTTGGTATTTTTCATTTGAAAAAGAAAAAAATTAATATATCTCATTTTATAATTTTTCATTTGAAAAAGAAGAAAATAAGGAAAAATATAGCTGGTGTTATTTTTCATTTCGAAAAGAAGTAAATTTAAAGAAATATAGCTGATTTTGATATTTTTCATTTGAAAAAGAGAATTAGGAGAAATATAGCAGATGTTTTCTTTTTTCTTTTTAAAAAAACATGTAAATATTGTGAAATATAGTTGATTTTGTTATTTTTCAATTAAAAAGCAGTAAAGTTGGAGAAATATAGCCATTTTTGTTATTTTTCTTAGAAAAAAAAAAGACAATAAGGGGAAATATGGCTGATATTTTTAATTTGAAAAAAGGAGTAATTCTGGGTAAATATATCTGATATTGTTATTTTTCATTGGGAAAAGTAGAAAATATGCAGAAATATAGATGATTTTATTTTTCATTTGAAAAAGAATAAAATAATATGAAATATATATGATTTTGTTATTTTTCATTTGAAACATTAAAAAAATGAGAAATATAGCTGATTTTCTTATCTTTCATTTGAAAAAGAAAGAAAATACTAAGAAATACAGCTGATTTTGTTATTTTACATTTAAAAAGATGTGAACATGGAGAAAAATAGCTGATTTTGTTACTTTATATTTGAAAAAGAAGTAAAATGTGGAGTAAATATGGAGAAGTATTGATGATTTTGTTATTTTTCATTTGAAATAAAAGTAAAATGAGAGAAATATAACTGATTTTGTTATTTTCTATTTGAAAATGAAAACAAATGTGGATAAATATATATGATTTTGTTATTTTTCATTTGACAAAGAACAAAATCAGGAGAAATACAGCTGATTTTATTTTAAATGAAAAATAACAAGATCATACATATTTTTCCTTATTTTTTTCATTTGAAAATAAAAGAATAACAAAATCAGATATATTTCTCCAAATTTACTAGTTTTTCAAATAAAAAAATAACAAAATCAGCAATGTTTCTCTAAATGTACATATTTTATTAATTGAAAATAACAAAATCAACTATATTTTGCTTTATTTCCTTTTATTAAAATAAAGAAAAACAAAATCCATTTTATTTTTCCTTGTTTTCATATTTTTCAAATAAAAACAATCAGCTATGTTTTTCTAAATTTACTTGTTTCAAATGAAAAATAACAAAATTAGCTGTTTCTTACAATTTAGTTCTTTACCAAATGACAAATAACAAAATTTGCTATATTTTTCCATATTTCCTACTTTTTCAAAAGAAAAATATCACAATCAGATATATTTCTCAGAATTTACTTCTTTTTGAAATGAAAAATAACAAAATCAGCTGTTTCATCAAATTTACTTCTCTTTCAAATGAAATATAACAAAATCAGCTATATTTCTCCAAATTTACTTCCTTTACAAATGAAAAATAACAAAATCAGCTATATTTCTTATGTTCCTCTTTTTCAAATGACTGTTGTGGGATCCATACTCACCTCAACATGGACTCACCCACTGCTATAATAGGTGTGTGATTGTAGCGGCCTAACTACTTTTTTTTTTTTTTTTGTTGGGTAATTAGAGCTTCTCAATTTTATATATGTACAAACAAGTGAACAAACAAGACACAAGACAGAGGTAAATAAATTTTAATTATAACAACAACAACTGTGAATTATAGAAAAGGGATAAAAATAAGTTATCTCCCTTTTACTGCAGATATTTGCAAAAATGAATGAAACACTTTTTTTTTAGAGATATGTATTTAAACAATAAAATATTTTTGAATTGTAAATGGCCCAAAGCCAATGTTCAAAAGTTTGTATGTAGACAAATAATTGAAACAGTTCAAATTGTGAGCTGGAAGTTTGTGAGTTGGAAAACAGTTTGTATGTTCAAATAATTTGATACAGTTCAAAGTTATGAATTGGAAGATCGTCTGCAGGCAAAGTGTGTGTGAATAAAAAAATGTCAAAAATACTTGCGGTTTAGCTGAGAAGTTGAAACAATAATAAATTATTATATCAGGAGAAAATGTTGAATGCAAAAAGCTGGTATTGCAAAGTTTTGAATATTTAACTTAACTTCTCAGTCAGGTAAAGATGAAGCTGGCTTACTTTCTTTTAAAAGAGTAGGCAAAAACATATATATATATATTGCCTTAAAAGAAAAGTGAGCTGGGAACAATAGGTCTGGTGGCTTCAAAGGAAACTTTCCAACTGGAGCTTGAAGAGCGGGAAGATTCCCGCTTTTTCGAAAGAGAGGCAAAATGCTGCTGCTGATGCAGAACAAACCAATGAAAAGTTTGGTTACAAAAAGAAGATGGTTTGATTTATTTTACAATTTTCCTTCTCGAACTTTCTATAAAATATTGGTGATACGAGGGTATCGTAGAGAGCTCGACAAATACCCCCACCAAGATTCTTAGTCCAAAAATAAGAATCTGAAAGGAAAAAGAGAGAGGAAAGAAGAAAAAATTACTTGACGAAATCAGTTTCAAGTTTAACAGGCCAATGGACCCGTCTTCCAGAACGAGTAGTTGAATGAGATTGAGCATCATATGACTTCTGCCGAGTAGGCACCGCTTCGGTCGGCGAAACAGGGGAAATATCAGACTTATGCAGGAATGCAGGCTTGAGACGATCTATTGCAATTGTGTCAGTGCGGCCATTAACCGAAACAGTAAAATATTTATCATTCCGCTGTAATACCTTATAAGGTCCAGAGTAAGTTGGTGTTGAGGGTTTACGCACTCCGTCTCGACGAATAAAAACAAATTCGCAAGACTGTAAACTCTGCGGTAAATAAACTGCACGATCGGTTGAGCGAGAAGGAGTGTAAGATAAGCACGACATTCTCCTTTTTAAATCCTTTACAAAATCAGATGTAGGAGAAAAATTCTTGGGGTCAGAAATTAGCTGACCAGGTAGTGTAAGGGATGTACCAAAAACTAATTCAGCCGTCGAGCAACGTAAATCTTCTTTGACAATATTTCTCAAAGAAAGCATAACAAGGGGTAATTTATCAATCCAAAGACGAGGATCATTATTGTCAATAAGGGAGGATTTCAAAGACCTGTGAAATCTTTCCACAATACCATTCGCGGAAGGATGGTAAGCGGAAGTAGTTATTTGTTTGGCACCTAAAAGTGTTAAGAATTCAGAAAATAATGCAGACTGAAATTGCGCACCACGATCGGTAGTAACGACTGAGGGACATCCAAATATTGATATCCACTCTCTGAGGATAGTTTGGGCTATAATATCTGCTGTCACAGACCGTAAGGGAACAGCTACGGGCCACCTTGTAAACCGATCTATGATAGTTAAGAGATATTGAAAACCATCCACAGAGGAGAGAGAACCAACTAAATCAATATGGATATGAGAAAATCTACCATCGGGTGGCGGGAAATTACCTATAGGGGACTTGGTATGCCTATGCACCTTGGATGTCTGACAGTGTAGGCACGACTGAACCCAAGTCTTAATATCTGAATTCATATTAGGCCAAACAAACCTGTCGGAAATAAGCTTGACGGTAGCTTTCCGACCAGGATGGGATAATGCATGAAAATGCTCGAAGAGGGATCTACGCATAGACTGCGGAACAAAAGGACGGGGACGTCCAGTACTGACATCACATGCAATAGTAGTAGTAGAGAAAGGAAGAGGGTGCTGTTCGATCCGAAGAGATGAATCGGAAAGAAATTGATTCTCGACATTATCATTTTGTTGTTCCCGAGCAAGAGTCTCTAAATCCAAAGTATTTGAACAAATATTATGCAGGGTAGATCTCGAGAGTGTATCAGCAACTGTATTGTCATCCCCCTGGATGTACCTAATATCCGTGGTAAACTGGGAAATATAATCCAGGTGACGACAGTCTCGCGGATTGATTTTGTCGGCCTTGGAATGGATAGCATACGTAAGTGGTTTATGATCCGTAAAAACTACAAAATTCCGTCCTTCCAACAAGTGACGGTAATGTCGAATAGACATGTATATGGCCAACAATTCTCTAGAAAAGGTGCTATACCTCTTTTGGGCAGCCGACAGCTTATGTGAGAAGAAAGACAAAGGTTGTTTAGCTCCCTTGGTTGTTTGATGTAACACAGCTCCAACGGCGTCAGACGAGGCGTCCGTTGTAAGGGAGAGAATAAAGTCCTTGTCATCAGAAATATACGTTAACTTCGTAAAGTTAACCAAGGCATTTTTAGCGTCATTAAATGACTGTAGTTGTTTATCCGTGAAAGATATGCTAGCATTTTTTTTTCTTTTGGTTTTGAAGTAAATCAGTCAAAGGTGATAAAATGCTGGAGCAGTGAGGAATATATTGACGATAGGAATTAACGAGACCCAAAAAACGACGAAGTTGTTGAAGAGACTGTGGTTGAGGAAATTTGCTGATGGTCTCTACTTTAGTAGACATCGGGGTGATGCCACTTTTATCCAAAATGTGTCCCAAGAATGTCAACTGAGAGGCAGCGAAAATACACTTCTCAGGGTTAATTTTCAAGCCGAAATGTTGTAGGCGATCAAAAACTTGTTTAATATGGGTGCGATGCGTAGCCATATCGCTGCTGGCGATGAGGACGTCGTCGATATAGGCGAAAGTAAAATCAAGACCACGCAATACTTCATCAATTAGTCGCTGAAACGATTGGGCAGCATTACGCAAACCGAACGGCATTCGCAGAAATTCGAACAACCCAAAAGGTGTGGTGATGGCTGTCTTAGGAATGTCTTCAGGAGCTACGGGGATTTGATGGAAGGCTTTTCGCAGATCCAGCTTGGTAAAAACACTGGCTCCTTGTACCGACGTCACAAAATCAAGTAAATTTGGTACTGGATAGCGGTCAGGAACAGTCTGAGCATTAAGTCTTCTGAAATCACCACAAGGACGCCATGTTCCAGGCTCCGATTTAGGGACCATATGTAATGGAGAAGCATAAGGGCTAGACGAAGGACGTATAATACCCAGGTCGATCATGTGCTGAAACTTACGCTTAGCTATTTTGTACTTATCAGGGTGCAGACGTCGAGGGTTTGAATGAACAGGAGGACCTTTTGTCTCTATGTGATGCGGTGCATAATGCTTTATAGGCTCTGTATAAGAAAAAGGTTTGACAAGGTCTGGATAGCCACTTAAAATGTCTTCTAATCCGGTAACGGAAGGCATGGCGGCACTGATGCCTAAAGAAGGAATATTCGATCTAGTGCCACGAACATGTATATTGGTATTGTCGTCTAACAGCGACCTAGATGCAAGGTTCACACTTAACTTGTAATGTGAAAGAAAATCTGCACCTAATATTGGAATTTTCACTTGTGCAATGGTAAAAATCCATGGGAAACTCCGTCGAAGACCTATATCAAGCGTTAAAGAGGCTTCGCCGTAGGTATTAATCTTAGTGCCGTTAGCAGCCTGTAATGAAAAATCTAAGTTGTTGGCCAGTACTTGGCGGGATAACACTTACTTGGGCACCGGTATCGACTAGAAAAGACATGCGTGATATTTTGTCATATATGAAAAATAGGCGGCAAATAGATTTACTGCTGGTGGTAGTAGCCGCGTTCATGGGCCACCAGCTAACTCGTTTCCAGCGTCTCTCGAACGCTGGGCGCCATTATCCGTATAATATTTACACGGTTTGATACATTTCTTAGCATTGGACGCATACTTGAAGTGGTACCAGCAATATTCCCCATGTGGCCGTTCGCGGGAAAGTGATCTGGTACGCGACAGGCTTCTATTTTTAATGCGGAACCTGCGTTCCATGTTATCGACGCGCAGTGTGATGGCGTCTATTTTCTTTATTAAAGTATCCATACTGGAAGAATCCACTGCAGGCGGTGCAAGAGAAAGGTTAGTTGGATGGACAGGCTGGTTTTCCAATATTTTATCAGCCATGTCCGCCAATACAGCTAGTTCGATTTTCTCTGAAATACTAGTCAATATTTGTGCTATTTGTGTGGGTAATTTGTCCATCCACAGCTTACGTAACACTGTGTCGGACATAAGAGTTGTTTCCTAGCAGGGTCTTCATACGTCTGAGCAACTGCGAAGGTTTATTGTCTAGCAATTGCAGGTTATTAAACAATTCATGCAGACGTCTATTTTCAGATTCGCCGGTCCTTGAAATGATTGTGTCACGAAGTAGATCGTATGGTTTGTCTGCCGGGACTTGGCTCAGGAGGTCGACAATGTCGATTGCTATATCAGGTGGCAATTTCTCGACCACGTATGCAAATCTGTCACGCTGTGACGTAATCTTTTTGGCAAAAAATATAGCATCAAGCTGAGCGAACCAGACTTGAATGTTGGACCTGCTAAAAACGGGCAGGTTAAGGAGGACCGGACCCACAGCAGAGCTGTCTACCATTATGAAAGGTTATCTTTTATCTTGCTCTATCAATATGTCCACGCGTACACACAAAATTGAGAAGAGAGAGGAGTCACCAAAAAATTAAAATACCCAACAGATTTGTGGAATGGCGGTAATTTCGCACGTCGGGGTCATCCAATTTGTAGCGGCCTAACTACTTTTTTTTTTTATTTGTTGGGTAATTAGAGCTTCTCAATTTTATATATGTACAAACAAGTGAACAAACAAGACACAAGACAGAGGTAAATAAATTTTAATTATAACAACAACAACTGTGAATTATAGAAAAGGGATAAAAATAAGTTATCTCCCTTTTACTGCAGATATTTGCAAAAATGAATGAAACACTTTTTTTTTAGAGATATGTATTTAAACAATAAAATATTTTTGAATTGTAAATGGCCCAAAGCCAATGTTCAAAAGTTTGTATGTAGACAAATAATTGAAACAGTTCAAATTGTGAGCTGGAAGTTTGTGAGTTGGAAAACAGTTTGTATGTTCAAATAATTTGATACAGTTCAAAGTTATGAATTGGAAGATCGTCTGCAGGCAAAGTGTGTGTGAATAAAAAAATGTCAAAAATACTTGCGGTTTAGCTGAGAAGTTGAAACAATAATAAATTATTATACCAGGAGAAAATGTTGAATGCAAAAAGCTGGTATTGCAAAGTTTTGAATATTTAACTTAACTTCTCAGTCAGGTAAAGATGAAGCTGGCTTACTTTCTTTTAAAAGAGTAGGCAAAAACATATATATATATATTGCCTTAAAAGAAAAGTGAGCTGGGAACAATAGGTCTGGTGGCTTCAAAGGAAACTTTCCAACTGGAGCTTGAAGAGCGGGAAGATTCCCGCTTTTTCGAAAGAGAGGCAAAATGCTGCTGCTGATGCAGAACAAACCAATGAAAAGTTTGGTTACAAAAAGAAGATGGTTTGATTTATTTTACAATTTTCCTTCTCGAACTTTCTATAAAATATTGGTGATACGAGGGTATCGTAGAGAGCTCGACATGATAACAGTAGAGGGGACTTATTGTACAAAAAGTTACATTTGGAATTTGTTTACGTGGAATCTTTGTTACCTGTGAGTACGTCATTTGTTTAACATTGTTGTATTTGTCTTGGTCGCTCGTTTGTTTTTATTTCTGAACTTTTTTGTGTAAAACGTTTTTCTGTTGTGAGTGGGGGTGCAGGTCCAATTATGGCTTCGTCCCCCCAGCCATCTACATCAGCGGCTATTCCGGCGGTGAACCTTTCGCCGTCGGTTTGGAAATGCACCTACAAAGAAAGACGGAAAGTACTACCTGCAAATGCAGGAGAAGTACAGAGATTTTTTTTTAAAGATAATGAACTTATCATTATCTCCGAAGTAGGAAAGCAAGTTGCCACTAGGACAATTTCTCTGCTGACGTCGGACCCAAAAACCCGGAAATTTGTGGGCGTCAGCAGGGAAAGTAATGAGGAGACGCTGAGGAGCCTAGGAATTAATTCAAAGGTCCTGGCAAGAAGATCCCGAGCCATGTCGTATGTTCTCCTTGGCTCCTAGATTGAAGCTAAGAAGTTGGCAGGAACTTGCCTACAAGCAAAGTGAGTGCGCCTACAGACGGAATACATGGAAACAAGGCGCACGCATATTATGATACATGGTGTACCTCTTGAAATCCACTGTGATCACGTCGGAGCCTATTTGTCGCAATTCGGAACGGTGGAGAAGATGAACAGAGTCATGAGCAAAGCCGGGATACTAACAGAGGACGTCAGCGTCTTCGTAATCGTAGATAGACCAAATTTTTTAGGAGTGCCTGACGTCCTCCTAAATGTAATGGTCGAAAGTTGTTTGTTGCCGTGAAGAGGCGTAGGCCACATTGTTAGTTTTGAGGAGCGGCGGGTCACCTGGCCAAGATGTGCCTCTCCAGAAAGCAGGAATGAAGGGGAGGCTAAAACAACAAAATCTCCGGTGACCCCGGCCACAAAAGAAACACCGGCGGTGCAGACGTAAAAATCAGCCTCCCCCACAAAGGCCGGATGGACGGAGGTGGTGAAAAGAGGGAGGAAGGAGGCTTCCCCTCCTTCAACGAATGCGGCTTCTCTCTCCAAGGAGGAAAAGAAGGCGCGACAACAACAACAACAACAACAAAAAAAACTACAACAGCAGAAACAACAGCAGTAGCAACAACAAGAACAGCAGAAAACAACAAATGGAATGCGAAGAGATGCCTCCTCCGCGTTTCTTATCTTTGAAAAGAGGAAGAGAGGAGGAGGAAGAAGGAGCGACAAAGAAAGGGAAAAAGGAAGAGCGTGGCAGGGCGGAACGGCCCATTTTAACGGCCAAACTCAGTCTGCTTTGGCATCACCCATCAGAATGACCTCTTTTGAGGGGAGGAGTAAATCTGCCTCCCCAGTTAGACACACTTCATCTCCATCTCCCACACCCTCCTCCAGTACAGATTCCCCTTTTTCCCAACCAGAAAAACCCTCCCCTAAAACTCCTCAACTCTCCCGTAATGCAGATAAACCGTCCACGAAGCATGAAAAGAAAAAAGAAAAAACATTTTTAATCACACACATGTGTGTAAAATTGATAGAAACTTGTTAAAAATGGGCCTTTCTTCTCAGAAGAAGGCCTTTCTTAAGCCCTTTTCAAATTATCCATAATCGAAGGAAAGTCGGTCGAGGACCCTGCAAATTTCCCAGGAACCCTCGGGGTGCTAATACTGATAAGAAATACCGGGGGTAACATAAAAGCCTGGGATTTTGTGCAGGGTCCGTCGAGGCGTTTCCAAAGATAAAAATGGCTCAACTATCTCATTTTTGTGCTGGTAGGGTCCCTGTAATTCTCCACCCCTCTCCTTTAAAGGGCCTTAAAACTAACGTTTCTCACGGACGTCGTCGACTTTGTCGTCTATTCAGCATATGGAAAGCGGCTGGCCAGAGGAGTTTCTTTGCTGGTTAAGCGTACCCTAGATGCGAAGGTGGATCTTGTCCATGTGCCAAGGGCCGACTGATTGTGGCTGATATTGCAGTGAAAAGCAATGCGTTTTGACTGGTTGCGGTTTATGCGCCCAACGACCGGGAGGAGCGTTTTTTCGGCGGTTGGAGCCCTTCCCGGTGGATTCAACGCTACTCGTCTTAGTGGGGGACTGAAATGCCATCGTGGACCCCAAGCTGGAGAGAGGGTAGGGAGCTAGAGGGAAGGCACGTGATCGTAGCTTAATCGATCTCATCGAACAGTTTGGGCTCGTCGATAGATACTGGGTTGATCACAAGGGTGGTAAGATGTGGACGTGGGCTAATAGTTGGCCTTCAACCCGGGTAGCTAGCTATCTGGATAGAATGTTAGTTCGTGAAGCCGACATTGATCTTTTTGATTGTCCCACATTCCACTGGTTAGGCTACTCGGACCACAAACTTGTTTGTGCCCGGGTAGATTTAGATAATAGGCCTAGAATGTCTGGTTACTGGAAGTTCAACGTTTTCTTACTGGACAGGCGGGACTTCCGGTGCCAGCTAATTAACTTAGTGCAGCGGGCGTTAACTGGGGGAGTCATTGGGAATAAGTGATGGGAGAATCTTAAGAATAGTATTAGGTCTTTCACCATCAAGTTCAGCAAACGGCCCAAACTAGATAAGACTGACAAGGTGAAGACACTTAGAGCTAATTACTCCTGGGCGGTGGCTGGTGGGGATCCCGGAGAAATAGCCATAGCTAAGGAGGCCCTGGAGCGGTCGAATAGCGGTCGGCAGAGGCAAATCGTCAGGTCTCGATGAATTGTGCTTGAGGCTGTCGCCCTATGAATTGTACTTGAGGCTGTCGCACATCGTTGTCCCGATTTTGACTGTCGTGTTCAACAACTGGTTCCGGCAGGGGTCCATTCCCAACCAGTTCACCAGGGGTGTGATCACGCTGTTGAGAAAAGGCAAAGATGTGGGGAAGGTGTTAGAGGGTTACCGGTCCATATCACTGCTAAACACAGAGTTAAAGATTTGGCCAAGATCTTGCAAAATCGTTTGCAATTAGTTGCCGAGTCTCTGTTGGGACCTGAGCAGACGTACTGTGAATGGCCGAATAATTCAGAGCAACCTGCATCTGATACGCACGATCATAGAGGGGATAAAAGACGACGAAGAAGCCGCGCTGATCAATTTGGATCAGTCCAAGGCATTTGATAGGATTGACCATCGTTACCTGGCGGCTGTCCTGCAGGTCGCTGAATTCGAAACCAACTTCCGTCACTGGATTAGCCTCCTGTATCAATCACCCACGGCTGTGGTACAAGTGAACGGATAGTTGTCGGGCGTTCAGATGCTATCAAGGTCTGTCCGACAGGGTTGTCCACTGTCGTCCCTACTTTGGCGTTGGAGCCCCTCCTTTGCCGGCTAAGGGACAGGGCGTGCAGGCCGGCCCTACGTGGAAATCACTGTCCCTGGTGGTGCTCGAGCCAGGGTTTCCGCGTACGTCGATGACGTCACTACTTTCGTGTCTTCCCGGAGTGACATCGAGGTGGTACAGAAGACGTTTTCTGTTTTAGATCTGGTTACATCGGGGTGCATTCCTTTGGAACCCTCTCCTGGTTAAGGTAGCTTTCTTTTGTGTACCTAGTTAATGTGAATGAATGTGTTCCTAGCCTGTACCCGGCTTTCTCTTTTGTTATGATCCAAATCGAGATTCCCAACCTCCCCAGTTTGTTTTGGCCTTCTTTTATCTCGGCTGGTTCAGCCTTTGATTGTCCCATTCCATTAATTATTCCCTCCCACTCCCTTAGCGAGTGTGCTTCTTGATTTCGCCGTTTGGCGGAATACAGCGACTCTTTTTCTGGGATGGACGAAGACCCGTCCATCCCAGAAAACTAACAATGTTTAAACTAACAATGTTTATTATTTTGTTTAAAAAAAATTGTATTTTTAGTTTGTTTTTGGGTTCATCCCCCTCCCATCATTTCATCTTTCATTAAATGTTTTAATGTATATTGTATATAAATGCATTTTTATTGTCCTCCTTTTTAGGTGCCCCTTGTAAATATGTGGTATTGTGGTGTGTGAAGGATGATGAATGGGTTCTCGTGGTGAATACGCAAATTGTAATGAGTGATTGGGTCGTGATAGTGTTTAGCTAGGAATAGGATAGTTAAGTGTGTACCATTCCTACCCCTACCCCTTTCGGCTTTGTGCCACAGTTTTCGTATTTTTACAAAAATAAATATTGACAGTCAGTAGCACTGTGCGCATGACCGCAGTCGACTACCAAGGACTATACTGGATTCGTAAGCTCTGCTTACTGTACCTTCTTCTTTGTAATCTTTTCTGTAAATACATCTTTCTTTAACCTACACCTCGAGTTCCGTGTTATATTTCCGTGGCCCCACTTTTGGGTCCACATCAATGACAAATAACAAAATCAGGTATATTTGTCCAAATTTATTTCTGTTCCAAATAATTAAATAAAAGATTCGCTACAATTGTACAAATTTACTTTTCAAAATGAAAAATACCAAAATCAGATATATTTCCTTATTTTCTTCTTTTCTAAATGAAAAATATAAAATCAGTTACTTTTCTGTTCATTTTCTACTGTTTCAAAAGAAAAATATCAAAATCGGCTATATTTCTCTAAATTTACTTCTTTTTGAAATGAAAAATAACAAAATATTCTATATTTTTCTAAATTTACTTTTTCTAATGAAAAATAACTAAATTAGTGTTGTGGGGCGTTACCTACTTAACTATGGATTCTTCCTACCAATATATAACTGAGAGTCAATATATTTACTCTTTTCTCTTGTATCTATTTTAATTTAATATATGTTATAAAGCTTACCACCGTGTTTCGGGTTATCATTTCGTGGTCCCATCACCTGTCCATATCAACTGGCGACGAGGATTTTGCACATCAACTGGCGATGAGGATTTCGAACATCAAGGAATACCCTACGCAATAAACCCAGTTAACTCCACTAGGAAATACGAGTTCATAAAAAGAATAAAAGAATACTCGCCCCTCATCAACTGGCAAACGGGAACTTCGAAAAACTAAAAACTAGTTTTCAGATCCACAGCAACGAACGAAGATTCTAACAGCGACTGACCAAGTGATAACCCCCACCCATCACATAAACTCTGTCGACAAACTTCGAAGTACCAAAAAATACCCCATCTAAACCAACCAGCAACTGTTTCTAAGAAAAATAAAAATGAAATAACTTTGAACAAATTCAAGTCAAAACGCCACATCAGGGAATAATCTACAAGTCCCTTCTAAAATTTTGGTGACGTAAAAAATAAGTGTGGGAAACTTCAAAAGTGTCGCATGAAAAATCTTCTACAAGCTCGGAACAACGGTATTACAGAAAAAAGAAAATATGTAAGTAGATTTTTTGTGGCCTCTCTTCTTTTGCGTACGTTTTAACTGTAATTACAGTTAGTTTGTTCTCTGTTTTTTCACGTAAAAATTGGTCGTTTTAGTCATGGACCAATGACTAAATGGAAGATTTTCAGAAAGTAATAATCCAATTGATGAAAGCTCAGATTATCAGCAAAAAAGTGACGAACAACAACAGAAAACCGAAGCGCGGTTACTTCTACAACAACAACTGTTTATGAAACTTCATAAATAGCAGAAAGATTTCCAAGATCATGCTCTTAAAAAAGCGAGGAATGTCAAAGTCAAATAGAAGAGTTACTGTAGAAATCATTAAATGGCAAACAAACATCTGAGAACGATACTGTATTTTCCCAGGGCACTATCTAGAGTACCATGGAAACTTTCGAATATGTACCCGAAGATGAAAAAATCTTCGATGCTTTCTACAGGCGGTACGAAGATTTATTCAACGTTGATTACAAAGAATGGCCAAATTTTTTAAAAAATCGACTATTACTAAGAAAATTGGGTACCGCAGAACACAGTAGGTTCGTTGACATTATCTTCCCCAAAAGAACAACGGACTTAGATTTCTCAGAAACAGTTAAGTGATTGTCGGAACTATTTGGGCCTAACACGCCACTCTTCCACAAGAGATGGAAGTGCCTAAATCTATTCAAGGAGGATCAGCAGGGCTATCTGACATTTGCGGCTACAGTAAATAAACACTGTAATGACTTTAAATTAGCAGAATGATCTGCTACGACATCAGATGTGTGATTTTTGCCCAGGGTTTAATCTCAGCTGGAGACGCTGAAATTAGACGCCGAGTGCTGACAAAATTAGAGAATGAGCCGGGTCTAACCTTCCAAAAATTGGCAGAGGACTGCCAGAGGGTTGTATCCGTAAAATGTGACTCTAGATATATCGAGGAGTCGGGAGTCACTCATTTAAAAATAATTAAGAGCAGACCAAAACACTACTCCCCAGAAAAAGAGAAAAGTAAATCTATGCGACCAAAATATCGTGACAAGCATACTACGAATAGACAAGAAAATTCACCACCAGGTCATGGTCTGCGGAAACATACACTGGATGAGGTTTTGCCCGTCCAAAAAGAAGAAAACCTATCAAAATTGTGGTAAAGCTGGCCATGTAACATCATGCTGCTGGTATGTTCAAAAATTTAGAAGACTAAAAAATAAAATTAGGCAGACGCAGTCAAGCGATAAAGAAGATGGAAATTTGTTAAATACGTAATTGTGCAAATATTTAGCTGTTACGAATGCAGATAGCCACACACACACCTAGACACATATATCAAAATTGGTCTCCGCGTGGCAACAGGGGATAGTCACGTGGGAGCCTAGAGTCACTTTTGGGATAGCAGGTCAAAAGTTGACTGACTCAAATACCCTTATTAACAGGTGTCTAGACAGTAACTAGACAGGGACCAGACATGAGGTCATGAAGCAGCAGGAGCTAAAGTTCGCGCCAAATACAAGTCACTAGGAAGCCAGTGATTTGAAATCAGTTGTGGACTAGACTTTGAATGGACAAGTTACGATTGCTGAGCGCTGATAACTTATGAATGTAAAAGGAGAAACGCATTTGTGATAATGACGTAATTCGACCAGTTCATCTCCGGATAAGAAATATAAGTATATATATATATATATTTATTCGTTAAAACAATAAGAAGACTAAACCGAATTGTTTATCAAGAAAGAAAGAAAGAAAGGTAGTGACGCAGAGAAGATAACGTTCGGATAAAGAGCAAGTGAAGAGACGAAATTGCAGAGATATTTATATGCTGAAAATACAACATTCGTTTGAAGAAAGAAGTAGAGAAGATTGCAGACATATTTATGGTAGCCGGACAGTGTTTGAATTCGAGTTTGTGTAAATAAGAAGAAAGAAAGAAAGACGCTGAAAATACAACATTAGTTTGAAGAAAGAAGTAAAGAATGTTGCAGATACATAAATGTATCTGCAACACGTGTTAGAATCCGAGTTTGCGTAAAGAAGAAAAAAAGAAAGAAAAGAGAAAAGAAAGAGAAAAGAAAAGACAGTAAAACAAAAAGTGAAGAAACTGACATAAAGATAAGTTATTATATTCTTAGGCCCGTGTTAGAAAATACGCACACATTCACGAATATTATGTCATCGCAAACACCATGCCATATGTCTAAATAATATTACATGAATCCTCTCGCATTTTTTTTATTATGTGTTAATTTTCTGCATTTGTATTCGTTCGTATTCTTTCATACTCGTTCGTATTTGTCGTAATTTGTTATTTCGACTAATTTGGTATTCGAACATAAGTTTTGAGATTCAGGTCATTAGACATTCTTACTCATACTTATCTTTTTTTTTTTTAATATTTTGCTCACATATTAACATTTTTATGCCCAAATCATATCTACTTGTTGTTCATCCTTGAATTGTTGGTCAATGCATTTGTTGATAAAGAACCGGACCTGGGAAGATTACAGTTCGTTTATATCAATCGAACAGTAATCTTATTGTTATCTTTGTTTATTATTGTTCATTTGTCATGATCTAGGAGAGATAACTCGTATCTGTCCATAGATGTGGAAAATGTAGATATCCCGAATCGGCGCGTAATTATACTAATGATTATCGTCGAAGAAGGCATATGACAAACAAAACGATAAAATTCCAGCTTGACAGTGGGTCCGACCTTACGATTATTAATTTGCGTACCTGGAGGCGACAGAAAAAGCTAACTTTATTAAGAACAAAGAAAACAGCACGTTCTGTAACAGTCGACAAAATTAATATTTTAGGTGAAGTATTTTTCGCTGTAACATTAAATGGAATAACGAAAAAATTAAAAGCTTATGTTATGAAAAATACAGAAAACTTATTTGGAACAGATTGGATTCAGAAGTTCAATCTGTGGGTGTCCAATAAATATGTTTTGTCGTAAAATAGAAAGTACCACAGTTGGCATCGAGGAACTGAAACAGGAACTCAAGCAAAAATTCCTTGATGTGTTTTCAGGCGAATTAGGAAAATGTACCAAGATAAAAGTTAAAAGATAACGCTCATCCCGTGTTTAAAAAGACAAGGATCATTCTGTTTTCGGCAGTGAACCAAATCAATGAAGAGTTAGACAGATTAGAAAATGCAGGTATCCTGTCTAAAATAGATTTCAATGAAAAAGAAAAAATCAAGCCAAATCAGATTATGTGCTAATTTCTCAACGGGATTGAACGCCGCACTAAAAGACCACCATTATCCTCTCCTTACCCCCGAAGAGATATTTAACGGTGGCAAGTTTTTTCTAAAATTGACTTATCGGATGCATATTTACAAATCCAGGTTGAGGAGAACTGTTCCAAACTTCTTTGTATAAATACACATAGAGGTTTGTATAAATTTAACAGATTGGATTTTGGAGTCAAGGTCGCGCCTGCTATCTTTCAGTAGATTATGGACACCATGCTGAGCGACTGTGATTTCGCAACTGCCTATCTTGATGATATCCTAATTACTAGTAAATCTGTGAAAGAACATCGGGAGCACCTACTAAACGTTTTTGACAAAATTCAAGAATACGGCTTCAAAGTCAAGGAGGCTAAATGTGATTTTTATTTGACGCAAATATAATATTTGGGACAGAAGTTTTGACGACCGGATCCAAACAGGGCTACGGCGATCAAGGACATGCCGGCCCCAGATAACGTGCAAGCACTACAAAGCTTCCTAGGCTTAGCGAATTTTTACCAGGTGTTCATTAAAAACATGCACAACTTGCGAGCTCCGTTAAACGAACTAGTAAAGAAAGATAAAACCTGGGAATGGACACCAGAATGCCAATCTGCATTCGAATAAATAAAGAACACACTCACTTCAGACCTTTCTCTCACTCACCATGACCCAAAGTTGGACATCATAGTCACAAGCAATGCCATCTCTTATGGCATCGGCGCCTGCATTTTACACAAACTTCCGGATGGAACGAGGAAACCCATCGCGCATGCGTTTCAAACTCTACTGCCTGCCTGGACAGATATATAGCTGACAATATTTAGGCTTGCAAAGGGTGCGCTTTCGCAGTTAAAGCTCCACCAGCCATGTGCAAACCATGGCCGGAGACTGACCAGCCGTGGCAGAGAATTCACGTCGATTTTGCGGATCAATTGGAAGACCATTACTACCTCATAGTCGTCGACAACCACACTAAATGGCCGAAAGTTCTTAGATGCAGAAGACTCACCACCGGGTGCACGATAGCTTTCCTTCATGAACTGTTCGCGCGTTTTGGCGTAGTGGATTGCGTGGTGACGGATAACAGAACGCAGTTCACGTCTGGGGAATTAAGAGTTCTGCGAAATGTTCCAAGTGAAACACATTACGACCCCACCATATCACCTGAGGTCCAACGAGCAGGCGGAGCGAATCGCGAACACCTTAAAACGAGCACTTAAAAAAGCACAGGGCACACCGACTGATAAGGCGCTGCAATAGTTTCTGCAGTTGTATAGAATTACACCAAACCCAAATACGCCAACGGGACTTTCAACTGCAGAAACGACGTTCACAAGAAGGATAAGATCAGTATTTGATAAGCTCATTCCAAAGCAGGCAAAATAAAAAAAACGGTTACCTTCCCTAGAAAACGTTACTCCTGCAGTGAGAAGTGTTGTTCAAAGTCTATAAAAGTAACATGACATTTTGGGAAGTAGGCAAAGAGTGGGAGATCTCGTATATATAATCCAAGGCCCAAGAATACACACAAGTGCCATCAGAACCAATTGAGGAAATGTTGGGCAACCAACATTAATGAATCACCACTGACCAATCAGGAGCTGATAGACACCATCTTTGAGAGTTTCGATCTCGAGGCACCCAAAGCTTCACCCAAAATAAGGCGATCTGGAAGAAAAAGAAAATTTGTGAATCCTTTGATTGTCGATCCAGAAGGGAAGAAATATTAAACAGCTTTTTGGGAAAAAGTTCTTGGAAGGGGGATGTTGTAGGGAACACTTAACTATGAACCCACTTAACTATGGCCTCTTCCTACCAGTATATTAACTGAGAGTTAATCACTCTGGTGGCTTCAGTTCAGTCTGTTTGTCTGTCTGTCATTAGTAAGCCAAGCTTATATTTACTCTTTTCTCTTATATCTATTTTTGACTTAATATATGTTGTTAACCTTATCGCCGTGTTTCAAGTTATCATTTCGTGGTCCTATAACCGGTTCACATAATTAGCTATATTTCTCCAAATTTACAACTTTTTAAATAAATAATAAAGACAATCAGCCATATATCTCCAAATTTACTTGTTTTTTCAAATGAAAAATAACAAAATCAACTATATTTCTACATAGTTGTTTTTTTTCAAATGAAAAATAACAAAATCAACTATAGTTCTACATATTTACTTCTTTTTCAAATATAATTTAACAAAATCAGCTATATTTCAATTTATTTATTTATTTTTTTTGCAAATAAAAATAATGAATTCAACTATTTTTCCCCATGTTCACATTTTTTAAATGTAAAATAACAAAATCAGCTATATTTCTCCTTATTTTCTTCCTTTTTAAATAAAAGATAAGAAAATCAGCTATATTTCTCATTTGTTTATTCTTTTTCAATTGAAAAATAACAAAACCAGCTATATTACTCCAAATGTACTTTTTTATCAAATGAAAAATTACCCATATTTTCACATATTTTCTTCTTTTCTAAATGAAAACTAAAAAATCAAATATATTTCTCCTGATTTTCTTCTTTGTCAAATGAAAAATAACAAAATAATATATATTACTCCCTATATTCTTCATTTTAAATGAAAAATAACAAAATCAGTTATATTTCTCCCTATTTCCTTTATTTTCAAATGTAATGTAACCAAATCAGCTATATTGCAAATTAATTTCTTTTTCAAATGGAAATGACAGAATCAGATATATTTGTTCAGATTTACTTCTTTTTAAAAAGAAAAATACGAAAATCAGGTACATTTCCACTTATTTTCTTCTTTTTTAAAGGAAGAATAATAAAATCAGCTACATTTCTCCTTATATAATTCTTTTTCTATGAAAAATAAAAATGTCAGCTACATTTCTACTGATTTTCTTCTTTTTGTGATGATAAGTTGTAACACCCCAACTGACCGTCCTAACAATTTCTCCGGCGGCCGCTCTCCACGCTGTGATGTTGCCGGAAGTTTGTTGAAAATGTCGGAGCCTCAAGCTGGGGGTACAAGATTGCACTATAAGGAACGCACTTCCACAACTTGAATGAGTTGAAAGGATGCTTTATTTCGTTTATACTAGAGCTAGCCTTTTCGGTTGGGGCAGGCGAATGTGACACACAGCTCTAACTCTAATTAATGGAGATCAACAAATCCGAGCTGACCGAAACAAGACGAACGGAGATTCTACTCACTCAACTGACTGACTCACTTAACTGACTCTCTCACTCTACTCTACTCTGAAAAATTACCTGAATTTATTTCAAATTTATCCGGAAATCCGGAAATGCTTTAGACCACTGGTGATAAACATTGGCGACTGTAAGTCTGAAATTTCAGTTATCTTTTTTTTTATCTTAATAAAGCTTCCGCCGGAAAATTCTTAATGTGTGGTCAAGATACAGTAAAAGACAGCCTTTGACCGGGTCATTCGAAAACCCACCCCCCGAACTTTCCTGAACTTTATCTCTTTATCACATTAAATCACTGAGTCAAATATTTACCGGAAGAGCGGTAGGATTTAAAACAGTAATCGCATACCGTTGTCTCTTCCACAATTTTCCTCATGAAAGAAAAAGCGTTTATTTATTTATTTATTTTTTTCCTCTTCTTTTTCACTTTTGTTAAATGTTTTTAAACTATTTTCTATTCTTAACCATTTTCTATTTTAATCTATTATAATAATATATATATATGCCTAGTTATCGTGTCACATTACCTCCCCCAACGGATCTTGTCATTTATGTCAATAAATTACAATAAACAAAAAAAAAAAAAAAACATGACACGATGCTTCTTCATGTCGACACGCCATCACCCACCAAAAATTATTTTGATTCCCCAGGGATATTCTCCTCCTCTCCACAACCATCAATTATGAAATTATTAATCCATACCATTTCTCTGTATTTCCCCAACCCATTTTTCTTTTTATTTCAACAACCAATTCCTCAATTTTTGTCTTCGTAGCCGGTGGCATCAATGAATCCACGCAGTTGGTTTGTTGCTACGTATGAGGGTCAATTCTTTGTTAACAAACACTTTTTCAACTAAGTGTTTTGCTTTCCGCTTTACTTCTTCCCTTTTATTCCTGGAAGAGACTCCACTCTTCGTTAATTCATCTCCTGTTACCATTTTCCAGCTACAAGTCTCTGGGCCTTCCCTGCATCACCCCCCCAATGAAACCTTGACATAATGGAAGTTTGCTGAGGACGTCCCCTCCCAATGGGGTCAATGGCGCCCGACAAAATGATTGAAGCATAGTTTACACAATAAATTCAAGAGAGGGGTGTTTCCACCCTCTATTCCAAAGAAGAAAAGAAATTTTAAAAAAATTAACACAAGGTGACAAAATAGTCATAACTCTGAGCAAGTCTATAAATATAGGAGCGATGTAACTGCTCCTCATTATCGGTCTCTTTTTTTTTTTTAACTATTTAAAGTTCTCCAAACATAGTCCATTTTCCCTTCTTTCTCTTTTTTTCTTTTAAACAAAACAACAAAAAAAGTAAATAAATGTTCCTAAAGTGTTTCTTTCTGTTTTTCTCAAAAATATTTTTTTTCATCATCATCATCCTTTTTTTCTTCTTTCAAACAAAACAACAAAAAAAGTAATTAAATGTCTCTAAAATGTTTCTGTTTTTCTCAAAAAAAAAATTTTTTTTTCACCATCATCCTTTTTTTTTTTGAAAACATATTTTTGTCGTTGTTGTACACACTCACTTAGTTTTTCTCTCTCTCATTTTTTTTAACGTAATAACACACACTATTCTTTTACCCCCTTTTGTTTTCAAACAGTCCTTTTTCATTCTTCTCTTTTTTTCACACCGTTTGCGTTGTTTCTATCTCTCTTTTTCTTTACCGTGGTTTTTCAAAATTCATACTTTTTTCATTCTCTTTTTTTTCGCACCGTTTACGTTGTTCCTATCTCTCTTTTTTTTCAATTTTCTTTTCAAAATTCGTACTTTTTATCTCAAAATAGTCACACATTTTTTTCCAATACATTTTTTTGTACGCGCACAGTTGTTTCTTGCTGTCTCCCTTCCTATTATTTTTTCCATTTTTTTTGTACACACCTTTTTCTCATTATTATATTCCATCTTCCTTTCTTTTTTTCTTTTAACCAAAACAACCAAAAAAAAGTAAATAAATGTTCCTAAAATGTTTCTTTCTGTTTTTCTCAAAAATATTTTTTCATCATCATCCCTTTTTCTTTTCAGTCCTTTTTTTTTCATTCTTCTCCTTTTTTTGTTTTTAAGTACCCATTCAGACCGTTTAAGTTGTCTCAATTTCTCTTTTTCTTTTTCTTTCTTTTCAAAATTTATACTTTTTTCTCTCAAAGTACTCACACATTTTTTTTTTAATGAATTCATTGTCCCCTTTTTTCTTCTTTTTTTCTCGATCGTACGGCCGTTACTGACCGTCCTAACAATTTCTCCGGCAGCCGTTCTCCACGCTGTGATGTTGCCGGAAGTTTGTTGAAAATGTCGGAGCCTCAAGCTGGGGGTACAAGATTGAACTATAACGAACGAACTTCCAAAACTTGGATGAGTTGAAAGGATGCTTTATTTTGTTTAGACTAAAGCTAGCCTTTTCGGTTGGGGCAGGCGAATGTGACACACAGCTTCAACTCTAATTAATGGAGATCAACAAATCCGAGCTGACCGAAACAAGACGAACGGAGATTCTACTCACTCAACTGACTGACTCACTTAACTGACTCTCTCACTCTACTCTACTCTGAAAAATTACCTGAATTTATTTCAAATTTATCCGGAAATCCGGAAATGCGGAAATGCTTTAGACCACTGGTGATAAACATTGGCGACTGTAAGTCTGAAATTTCAGTATTCTTTTTTTTTATCTTAATAAAGCTTCCGCCGGAAAATTCTTAATGTGTGGTCAAGATACAGTAAAAGACAGCCTTTGACCGGGTCATTCGAAAACCCACCCCCCGAACTTTCCTGAACTTTATCTCTTTATCACATTAAATCACTGAGTGATTTAATGTGATAATTTTAATTTACCGGAAGAGCGGTAGGATTTAAAACAGTAATCGGATACCCTTGTCTCTTCCACAATTTTCCTCATAAAAGAAAAAGCGTTTATTTATTTATTTTTTCCTCTTCTTTTTTACTTTTGTTAAATATGTTTTTAAACTATTTTCTATTCTTAACCATTTTCTATTTTAATCTATTATAATAAAATACATATATGCCTAGTCATCGTGTCACAAGTAAGAAAATCAGCTACATTTCTCCAACTTTACTTTTTTTAAATGAAAGAAATGAGCTATATTTCTCCAAATTTACTTCTTTTTGAAATGAAAAAAAAAAAACAAAATCAAATATATTTCATTATTTTCTTCTTTTCAAAATGAAAAATATAAAGTCAGTTATATTTTTCCTGATTTTCTTATTTGTCAAATAAAAAATACAACATCATATATATTTCTCTTTATGTTCCTCATTTTATAATGGAAAATAACAAAATCAGCTATATTTCACCAAATCTACTTTTTTTCAAATGTAAAATAACAAAATCATAATATGGAGAAAAATATTTCTCCGTATTTTGTTCCTTTTTAAATGAAATATAAGAAAATTAGCAATATCTTCTTCTTTTGTAAATGAAAAATATTATCAGGTATATTTCTCTATATTTTTTCCCAATGAAAAATAACATGATTAGGTGTATTTGTACAGATTTACTATTAAAAAAAATCAGGTACATTTTCCATTATTCTATTTTTTCTAAGGATAAAAATAACAAAATCTGCTATATTTTTCCTTATATAATTCTTTATCAATGAAAAATAAAAATCAGCAGTATTTCTTCTCATTTAGCACATTTTCAATTGAAAATAACAAATTCATCTATATTTCACCGTATTTTCTTCTTTTTCAAATGAAAAGAAATAAAAATCAGCCATATTTCTCATTCTGCTGTTTTTTTTCAAATGGAAAATAAAAAAATCAGCTATATTTTTCTTATTTTCTTTTTTCTAATGAAAAATAAAATAGGCTATATTTCTCCTTATTTTCTCCTTTTTAAAATAACAACACTAAATCAGATATTTTTCTAAATTTATTTTTTAATAAAAATTTAAAAAATTGGATATATTTCATTATGTTCTTCTTTTTCAAATGAAAAAGTAACAAAATCAGCTGTATTTCTCCAATTGTATCTCTTTGCCAAATGAGAAATTACAAAATCACCTACATTTCTACATATTTTCTTCTTTTTTAAATAAAAAAATATAAAATCAACACATGCCGAGCTTGATGAGTGTGAGTCATACGAACAAATAATAGTGCTGAGAAAATACAGAGAATAAACATTGTCAGTGGCTCACAAGAAACCATGGGCAGGACACCTAGGAGTTGCGAAAACCTACGATAAAATTACCCGATATTTTTACTGGCCCGGTATTATAAAAGATGTAAGAAAATTTTGCCAAACATGTAGAATATGTCAGATTGCGGGTAAACCAAGCTAACAGATTCCGAAAGCACCACTAAAACCAATCCCGGTGACCGAAGAACCGTTTAGTAGAATCCTAGTTGACTGCGTAGGGCTCTTACCACGAACCAAAATGGGCATAAATACATGCTAACCATGATGTGTGCTACCACCAGATATCCCGAGGCCGTTCCGCTAAGAAATATATCCCGCGAAGAAAATTATAAATGCTTTAGTAAACTTTTTTTACACGGATGGGCTTACCAAAAGTTATACAAACGGATCAAGGATCTAACTTCACCTCAAAATTATTTAAGCAAGTCACACGACAGTTAGGGATTAAACACAACAAGTCCAGCGCTTATCATCCACAGTCCCAGGGGGCACTAGAACGATTCCATGCCACCTTAAAAACCATGTTGAGAGCATATAGTACGGAAATCAAGAAGATTGGGATCAGGGCATACCCTTCGTACTATTCGCAGTACGCGAAGCAGTGCAGGAAACCCTATGGTGCAGTCCATTCGAGTTGATATTCGGACACCAGGTCAGAGGACCACTTAAGGTAATAAGAAAAAGATAGATGATATATCAACCCATGACGAACGATATGCACGAATATGTAGCAAAGATGAAAAGGACGTTGACAGCAATACAAGAGTTAACAAAAAAACACCTCCAGAGCAATCAAGAACACATGATAAGAAATCCAAAATCCGAGAATTTAAGGAAGGCGAAGAAGTACTCGTAATACTACCTTTAAACAGACAACCCTTTAAAGAGAAATATCAGGGTTCATTTAAAATACTGACAAAAGCCAGCAACCTAAATTACCTCAAACACACACCAAATCGACGGAAGAAGAAACTCCCATGCCACGTAAATATGTTAAAAACATATTGGAGAACCAACCCAAAATGATGGCACAAAGAAAGAGTGAAATAACAGAAAAACCGCACGAGGAAGATTACCCTAAGATGGAAAAGGACTCACCAATTAAATTGAAGAACTTCAAAATCTTAGATAACCTCGAGGAGAAATTAAAACACTTACCAGAGGGTGTAAGACAGAACTTAATGTCGACAATAAGGGAATACCGTGATCTATTTCCGGACACGCCTAGACAGAAAACGCGGCTGTGCATGACGTTGTATTGACCACAGAGCAATCCATTAGGCAACATCCGTACTGCCTAAATCCACAAACGTTAAAAATATTGAAGGAAGAAATAGAATATATGATGAGACATGGGATAATTGTACCAAGCCAAAGTGAATGGGCCTCACCCTCTGTACTGGTGCATAAACCAGATGGAACCGTAAGATTTTGTACTGATTACCGAAAACTAAACATCACGAAACCAGACGCATATCCGACTACCAGAATAGAAGATTGCATTGACAAGATCGGAAAATCCAAATACATCACCAAATTAAACCTTTTAAAGGGATACTGGGCAGTGCCCCTAACAGAAAGGGCGAAGGAAACTTCAGCGTTTATAACCCCAGACGGAACGTATCAATAAAAGGTTATGCCGTTCGGAATGCTAAACTCGCAAGTGACATTCGTACGCCTAATGAACAAGTGCTTATCAAACATTCCCGGAGTCGATGCATACATTGATGACATGGTGACCTATAGCAACACTAAGAAGAACACCTGGATAAAATCAAGAGGGTCTTTCAGAGATTAAGAGATGCGAAATAGACCGTCAATCTAGATAAAAGTGACTTTTGCTCCGCCTAGGACATGTAATAGGACAGGGAAGCGTCAAGCCGTTAGAAGCGAAAACAGAAGCCATAGCAAACTATCCACGCACCACCGACACCAGAAGCTTGAGAAGATTTCTAGGAATGGCAAATTACTACAGACGTTATTGTAAGAACCTTGAGGAAATAGCTGTACCTCTGACCAATTTAATAAGGGGACAAAAGTTAGTATAAACCCTAGAGTCTGAAAGAGCCCTGCAGGCGATTAAAGAAAGATTAAAATCAAATCCAATACTTAAGGCACCAGATTTTGACGAACCATTCCAAATGCATATAGATGCCAGCGACGTAGGAATAGGTGCAGTATTAATGCAAAAAAATGAAGATAATGAAATACATTCAAAGTTAAACAAATATCAGAAGTCATATTCTATTATTGAAAAGGAAGCATTGGCTTTAGTCTCAGCAGTGCTGCACTTTGAAATATACATAGCGAACTCCCTAGCCTCTACAATTATTTACACAGACCATAACCCATTAGTTTTCATAGATCGAATGGGGAATAAAAGCAGGAGATTTCAAAGTTGGAGCTTAATTTTACAGGATTAAAACCTTCAAATAAAGCACATTAGCGGGTCTGATATTAAAGTAGAAGACACCCTATCGAGATATTGAGCGAGCAAACGCAAACCTTAACCCCAGTTCATTTAAGTAAATAGAGAAAAAAAAACATGTTGATTAAAGACATTTATAAATAATGCTGAGGAGGAAAAAAAAGGATGGGAGAGAGCGAACAAAAGACAGACCGGAGGTCAAAACTGGAAAAAAAAAAAAAAAAAAAAAAAGATAAAAAATAGAGAAAGGAATATTTCACTATTCGTTGATGTATTTGATATTTTTCTTTTTTTTTCTTTTATGTTGGTGGGTGTTACGGATGTAAGCCAACAATAAATACCCACCCACTTCCCATATCACACCCACCTCTGATGTCATACATAAGCCACATGCGCTTGGCGGAAACAACAGGAGCAGCAGATAAAAGAAGCAAAGTGATTGACTGAGGATAGCCAATTAGCAAGCCGGAGAATACGCAGACCACGAGGTGGAACTTCAAAATATAGTCAGTAGCCGGCTGAATCTCGATAGATTAAGTCAGACTAATTGCGACTCTAAGAAATTAGACAAGACCATACATTCTCTGAGGCAGAAAACAAGTCATATCGTTCCAGTTGCCGAGAATCTAATAAAGATAGTCTATCGCAGAATATAGCCGTTGCACTCAAGGATCTCTAAAGAAAGAAGAAAGCCTGATACCAGAAAATATAATATAATTCTCAACCGTCTGAGGAAAGGAAGACGAGGACCGAAGCTGTTCATTTAAGTAGCCGTTGCATTCAAAAATCACTGAAGAATAATGAAGAAAGCCTGATGCCAGAAAATATAATTCCTAACCGTCAGAGAAACGGAAGACGAGAGCCGAAGCTATTCATTAAATTATAAAAACAAGAAAGAGAAAAGAAAAGAAAGAGAGAAAAGGGAAAAGAAGAGACGATAAGATAAGTCATTACATCCACCCCTGACGCATTTGAGCATTAGCCTACAATCACCACAAAATTATTACGTTCGCACAAACAATTTTACAAATGTCGAAATAGAATATAATTGTATGATCTGTGCTGCTTTGTTGTGTTATGGTTTATAGAATGGCGAGTGTTCTAAAAATAGAAAAAGATAGACACACTGACGCCAAGAATTAAAAATTGGGCGGCAAAATAAGGAACAGTTTCTTTTGGTAAGAGTAGGAGTAAGAAGTAGGAGTTAAAGAACATTAGTTTTGTGTAGGAGATTTGACCACTAGTCCTGAAGGGATAGGTTCGTTTACTACTAGCATCCCACAGTGAAGAGAATTTAGGTAGTCTGCTTCTGTATCCACACAAATTTTAAAGGTTGTAACTTGATGTAAAAACCTAAAGTTTTATACCAAAAATAAACATCATTAAGTTTTTTACTCTTCTCCCCCACCTGAGAGAGATGTGACACAAGGTCTTTTTTAATGTGGGGAACCTGAGCGCGTACGCCCAGGTACTAGTCAAATATTACCTATCCACCGCAGTTGATAGGTTCAGAACCGGTCTAAACTGGTCATAACTGGTCTTTTTTTGGTCATTTTGGATCCCAGCCGGAAGACCGGAGCCCTTCAACGGCAAAAGTTTGTGTTATCTTCTAATTATGCCAAAACTAAGCAACGCAACAGTGGTGACCACGACATACGAACAGAAAGCAACCTCATATACAAAAAATATATATATACACATATAAAAGGATAAATGGATAAATGGAGTAGACAGGAGAGGAAACGACTCATCAAGTCAATATCAAGGCACCGGAATTCATGGAAACTGCTGTAAATGGATGGTTTACGATATTAAAAGCCCCGTTTCACTTGCGAAATGTGACAGCGTCGAAAACAGTTTTATACAGTAATATCGTCGTTACAAGCCGAAGAAGAGGGTAAACTACAAAATGCTACCCTCGCATCACAAGACTACGAGGAATTAAAACAGACTGATAGAAGCTCACGAACAAACAAAACCGGAGCTTCTAGAAAAGTTAATTTCGGCTACGACTATTTCAGGACAACCGTCGACATATTTGCACGAAATGTTATCCGTAGCTAAACGGATAGGTATTAGCGACAACATAGTGAGGCACAAATTCCTGCAGGCATTACCGTCAACAATAGCTCCAGTAATATCCTCGCAAAAAGATTTAAACCATACCCAACTTGGCAGGTTAGCAAATGAACTGATGCCATTATTGAATAACGATAAGGCATTTGTTGTTCAGCGATCCTTATCTACTAAGAATAACTCACAAACAAATTATAAAGGAAAATACAGCCACTAAATGTCAGGCCGTATCGGAATAACCAACGGACAAAAATTTGCAGAGCACATATTTATTTCGCCAATGAAGCAAGAACATGTAAACCTTGGTGTAAATGGCCCAAAAAGAACAATCTACAAATGTTGCCTAGTTTCCGACCAGCAAAACGCCTACGGGAATTGATTCGGAAAACTAATAGGGCGAACAAGTTCAGTCCCACGAGGTTCACCGCTATTAGAAATTACCGCAAAATTAGGGGCTACCAAATTAAAATTTATTGTAGATACTGGCGCAAGTATCTCAATATTACCAACTTCTGTAGTAAATGGTATTACATTAAAACCAACTCCCATATCACTATCCACTGCAAATGAGGAGAAAATAAAATGCTACGGACAAGCGAGTTTGGAAATTGGAATACCCATTTTAAGGAGATCTTTTACTTTGACATTCGTGATCGCTGATATCACCAGCCCACTCCTTGGACTGGATTTCCTCAACAAGTTTGGTCTAATAGTAGATTGCAGTAACAAAACCATTTACGATCCTACAACAACCCAGAGAAAGAGTTTAAAACTATCTGCATTAGCGGTGAGTCTAGTCGTAAATGAAACTGAGCTCTCGTCATTCATACGGAACATGTTTAAAGAAAAATATCCGAACCTAATCACACCACATAAGAATAGTAACAAAAAACACTACGGTGTCTACCACAGAATTGACACAGGAAGCCATACGCCAGTATTTGCAAAACCCAGGCGGCTTAATGTAGAAAAACTGGAAGCCGCGCGTAGCGAATTTAAAACCCTACAAAAAGACGGAGTGATCTCCCTTTCCAAAAGCGAGTGGTCTAGCCCACTACATATGGTATCTAAACAAAGCGGAAGATTTAGATGTTGTGGAGACTATCGTTCTCTCAATAGCATAACCAAGACTGACAGGTACCGTATACCAAATTTAAACTCTTTTTCAGCAAAACTTGCGAACAAACGACGATTCTCCAAAATCGATTTGATTTCAGCCTACCACCAAATTAAAATGCATGCGGACGATGTAGCAAAAACTGCTCTCGCCACCCCATTTGGTCGTTATGCATATAACTATATGCCGTTTGGATGAAAATTGCGTCAGCTACATTTCAACGGTATATGGACAATAGTTTGGAAGACATTGATTGTGTTTTTATATATATTGATGACATTTTAATTTTCAGCAATGATGAGATTTCTCATAAAAAGACATTGAAACTGTTTTTAATATTTTAAATGAACACAATTTTTAAAAATTCAGCCACAAAATCTGTTTTCAATGGGAATTTCCTAAATGGCATTAAACCTACAACTAGTAAAATAGAAGAATTAAAATCTTTTCCTTACCCTAAGGACGCAAAAGGGCTACGGAGAAATACCATCAGCTAGATTTCTCACAGTCCACATAGATATAGTAGGACCACTCCCACCAGCAAAAAGCCCAAATAGCAGTTACATCAGCCCATATCGATATATCCTCACATGTATTGACCGCACAGCGAATTCACTGCAGCTAGTGTAGCTGAGGCTTTTATAAACATGTGGGTCACACGTTGGGGTGTCCGCTGCATGTTATAACCAGAGGCCGACAATTTGAAAGTGAGTTGTTTCGTGAAGTAGCAAAAATAATTGGTTTTTATAGACTACGTACGACAGCTTATCATCCTCAATGTAATGGTTTGATTGAGAGAATGCACAGGACCATTAAAACTGCTATTATAGCAGTAAAAGAGTCCTGGCTCTCAGATCTTCCAATAGTACTTCTTGGGATTCGCAGTATGCTCAATAGCTCTGATTTTTCTCCTTTTTATGCTATTACAGGCACACAATATTTGCTACCACAGCTACTAATAGATAGCACAAGCGAGGTGGCTATAACTCAAAAGTTCACAAGAGATTTACATAAAACCATGTCACAAACTGATGTGAGAGACTTCACCAAAAGAGTTAGTAAGTCCGCAAAATCTTATGTCCCAGAAAAACTTCAAACTTGTTATAAAGTTTGGATTAGAGTGGATCGTGTTCGAAGATCACTGGAGGCACTCTATTCACGTCCCTACACAGTCCTTCAGCGAACACTTAAATATTTTCTGGTTAAGATATGGATACTCATGTTTCTGTGGACAGGTTGAAACCATATATAGAAGTACAAAAACAAATAGTAGAGAAACAAGTAGAAGAAAAGATGAATAAAAACAAAACGCTTAGTGATTCAGAAAAAGAAATAAATACAAGAAATAAAAAAGAAGATTCTCCCATAATAAATACAAAATCTCGTTCAGGTCGAAAAGTTTCCTAGAAGAAATATAACGAGTACTATTATTATTCGTACACTCCGTTCTAAAGGGGGAACTTCTGTTATGGTTTATAAAATGGCGAGTGTTCTAAAAATAGAAAAAGATAGACACACTGACGCCAAGAATTCAAAATTGGACAGCAAAATAAGGAACCGTTTCTTTTGGTAGGAGTAGGAGTAAGAAGTAAGAGTTAAGGACATTAGTTTTGTGTAGGAGATTTGAAAAGAGGAGGATGCTAGTCAGTTGACCACTAGAGTCCAGAAGGGATAGGCTCGTTTACTACTAGCATCCCACAGTGAAGAGAATTTAGCTAGTCTGCTCCTGTATCCACACAAAATTTAAAGGCTGTAACTTGATGTAAAAACCTAAAGTTTGATACCAAAAATAAACATTATTAATTCAAGTTTGTGTTATCTTCTAATTATACCAAAACGAAGCAACACAACAGTTGGTTTGCTCCGTTTACCGCTCATCGTCTTACTATTGATTAAGAACAATATCATATTTATTCCTCATTCCCATATTTTTGTTATTCACTCCCTTTTCTTTGTTCATTAAATTGTTATATTTTATATTTGGTGTTTGTTCACTCATTCGTGGTCAACGCTCGGTTGAATATCTTAATAAATGGGGATCCGGAAACATTATTTTACTTTTATATCTTTGTCTATTCCGCCGATAATCTTTCAATGTAAGGAAGAAAACCCTAGCACTTTAGTGAAATATTAAAGTTCAAAGATAAAAGATTTGTCGCTGTGAAATATTCGATCCATACTAAGTCGGGTTCTATGACACTAATAAAAAACGGCTAAATCTGGATAAAATTTAGCATATTTCCTAATTTCTAAATACAATGCGGAAAACTGGAGTAATTGTTTTATAATTTTGATTTCTAAGAAAGAAGTACAAAATCACAAGACAATATTTTATGTTTCCTTATTTCTCAATAGAAAAAACTCAATCTTTTTAAAATGTTGTATATTAGCTTATGTCTGAAAAAAAGACTAATTCTGGTGAAAAATATTTGTAAATAAAGAGGTGAAAGTCTGGAAAACATTTTGTATGTTTCCTTATTTCTAAATAAAAAGGACAATATTTGGAGAAAATTTTGTGTTTATTACTGAATAAGAGTATTAAATCTAGAGAAGACATTCCATATTTTTAATTTCTACATAAAATACATAAACTTAGTGTAAATACTAGATATCTCAGTATTTCTGAACATAAATAAACTAATCAGAATAAAATTGTGTAGGTTTATTTATTTGTTAATAAAAAACAAAATCTGGAAAAAATGTTGCATACTTGCTTATTTTTTCATAAAAAAAGTCTAAATCTGGGGAAAAATTTGAATGTTTATTTATTTAGGAATAAAATTAATAAATGTAGAAAAAAGGTTGCAAATTTGCTTATTTCTAAAAATTTATTTAAAAATAAAACAGGAGGAAATATGCATATTTCATTATAACTGAATAAAAAATCAAAAGCTTGGTAAAATGTGCACGTTAACATATTTTGAAATGAAAAAAAATTAAACCGAGAGAAGACAACGAAAACCCCTAAAGTATATCAAAATATAAGTGTTTTCCATTGATACTAAGTTGTTTTCAACATATTTTAATAATTTTCATTAATGTATCTTAAGGATGAATAAAATTTCTCTAAATTTGAAAATTTCAAAGATTACCTTAAAAGCTATAGTTTTTTCTTGATTTCGGAGTAGTATTTCAATGTATTTGTAAAGGTTTTTAAATTACCGTAAAGTATCGAAAACCACTAAAATTCATTAAAATCTAAGTGTTTTCCATTGATACAAAATGTTTTCATCATGATTTAATAATTCTCAATAATTTGTCTCAAGGACAAATTAATTTTCTGATAGTTTGAAAATTTCAAAATTTTTGTTAAAAATATAGGTTTTTGTAGATTTTGAAACTTCAGTAAAATATCGAAGAGCCCTGAATATTTTTAAAATATCAATGTTTTCCATTGATAACAAATGGTTTCATCATGTTTTGATAATTTTGATTAATTCATCTTAAGGATGAATTAATTCTTTGAAAGTTTGAAAATTTCAAAAATTACCTTAACAACTATAGATTTCTTGATTTCGGAGTAGTTTTTAAACGTATCTGTAAAAGTTTAAACTTCCGTAAAGTATCAAAACCGTAAAGTTTTTTTAAAAATCCAAATGTTTTCCATTGATACCAAATGTTTTCATCGTGTTCTAATAATTTTCATTCATTTATCTTAAGAATAAATTAATTTTCAGAAAGATTGAATATTTAAAAATTTACCTTAAAAATATAGATTTTCTTGATTTCGGAGTGGTTTTTCAACATATTTCTAAAAGTTTTTAAACTTCCATAAATATCGAAAATCAATACAATTTCTTAAAATCTAAATGTGTTCCATTGATACCAAATGTTTTTATCATGTTTTAATAATTTTCATTAATTTATTTTAAGGATAAATTAATTTTCTGAAAAGTTAAAAATTTCAAAATCCACGTTAAAAACTATAGGCTAGTTGATTTTGAAACTTCCGTAAAATATCGAGGAACCATAAAATCTTTCAAAATCTAAGTGTTTCGCATTAATACCAAGTGGTTTCATCATGTTATCAATAATTTAACTTAAGGATAAATTAATTTTTTGAAACTCGTAAATTTCAAAATTTTCCTTAAAAATTAGAAATTTTTTTTATTTCGGTGTAGATTTTCAACGTACTTGTAAAAGTTTTATAATTTGACTTAAGGATAAATTAATCTTCTGAAAGTCTGAAAGCTTTAAACTTCCTGATATTGTACAAAAACGTCAAATATTTTAAAAACTAATTATTTTCTATTGATAACAAATATTTTCGTCATGTTTTAGAAATTTTTATTACTTTATTGTCATAATAAATTAATTCACTGAATGTTTGAATTTTCCAAAATTTACGTTAAAATCTATAGCATTTTGTTGATATTTAAACTTTCGTAAAATATCGAAAATCCGAAAACTTTTTTAAAATTCAAATGTTTTCCATTGATAGCAAGTAGTTTCATCATGTTTAACTTCTTTTTATTAATTTATCTTAAAGATGAATAAATATTCTGAGATATGGAAATTTTCAAAATTTACGTTAAAAACTATGACTTTTTCTGATTTCCGCGTAGTCTTTCAACGTATTTGTAAAAAAATTTAAAATTCCCTAAAATATCAAAAACACCTAGTTTTTTTTTAAATCTAAAGGTTTTCAAAATTTACGTTAAAAACTATGAATTTTGTTGATGTGGAACTTGAGTAAAGTATCGAAGACCCCTGAATTTTTCTAAGAATTAAGTATTTCCCATTGATTTCCCAAGTGATTTCATCATGTTTTAATAATTTTCATTAATTTGTTATAAGGGTGAATTAATTTTCTGAAACTGTTAAATTTTAAAATTTACCTTAAAATCTATAGATATTTATTGATTTTGGAGTAGTTTTTCAACGTATTTGTAACAGTTTTTGAACTTCCGTAAATTATCGAAAACACCTGAAATGTTTAAAAATCTAAGTATTTTCAATTGACACCGAAGGGTTTCATCATGTTTTAATAATTTTCATTAATGTTTCTTAAGGATGAATATATTTTCTAAGACATTGAAAATTTGAAAATTTACGTTAAAATATATAGAATTTTGTTGATTTAGGGGTTGTTTTTCAACGTATTTGTAAATAAATTTTAACTTCCGTAAATATCGAAAACTATTAAAATTTTTAAAAATCTAATTGTTTGAAATTGATGCCAAATATTTTCATCATGTCATAATAATTTTCATTAATTTATCATAAGGATAGAACAATTTTCTGAAAGTTTGTAAAGTTTCAAAATTTACGCCAAAATTTATAGCATTTTGTTGATAGCCAAACTTCCTGAAAACATCGAATACCCCTGAAATTTTTTAAAATCTAAAAGTTTTACATTGGTACCAAGTGGTTTCATCATGTTTAGGTTATTTCATTAATTTATCTTAGGGATGAAAAAAACATTTTTGAGATTCTGAATATTTCAAATTTAAGTAAAAACTATTGATTTGTCTTGATTTCGGCGTTGTTTTTCAACGTATTTGTAGAAGATTTTAAACTTCCGTAAAATATAGAAAACACATAAACCTTTTTAAAATTTAAGTGTTTTCCAATGATGCAAACGTTTTCATCATGTTTTTATAATTTTCAATTGTTTACCTTAAGGATAAATTAATTTTCTGAAAGTGTTTTCCATTATTACCAATTGGTTTCATCATGTTATAATAATTAATCTTAAGGATGGTTTAATTTTCCGAAACTAGTAAATTTCAAATTTACCTAAAATCTATAGTTTTTTCTTGATTTCGGAGGTATTTGATTTCGGAGGATTTCTAAAGGTATTTGTAACAGCTTTGAAACTTTCCTAATGTATACAAACCCGCAAAATTATATTTAAAATCTAAGTAATTTTCAAATGATACCAAATGTTTTCTTCATTTTTTAATATTTTTCATTAATTTATCTGAAGGATAAATTAATTTCTGAAAGTTTGAATATTTCAAAATTTAGCTTAAAAATTTTGTGTTTATTTCGAAAGTATCGAAGAACCCTAAAATCTTTTAAAATCTAAGTATTTTACATTGATACCGAGTGATTTCATCATGTTTTAATAATTTTCATTAATTTAACTTCAGGATGAATCAATTTTCTGAAACTTGTAAATTTCAAAATTTGCCTTAAAAACTATAGATATTTCTTGATTTCAGAGTAGGTTTTCAACATATTTGTAAAACTTTTTGAACTTCCGTAAATTTTTGAAAATACCTAAACTTTTTAAAATCTAAGTATTTACCATTAATAGCAATCAGTTGTATCCTGTTTCAGTTATTTTCATTAATTTAGCTTAGAGATAAATAATGTTTTTGAGACTTTGAATATTTCAAAATTTACGTTAATTTTTTTCATTTCAGTAATGATTTTCAGCGTAAATACTTCCGTAAAATAAAATCTAAGAGTTTTCCATTGATCCCCAATACTTTCATCATGTTATAATAATTTTTATTAATTTATCTTGCGAATAAATTAATTTTCTAGAATATTTCAAAATTTATGTTAAAAACTATAAGTTTTTGTTGATTATGAAAATTCCGTAACATATCAAAGAACCGTAATTTTTTTAAAATCTAAGTGTTTTCTATTGATAGCAAGTAGTTTTAACATGATATTGAAAATTTCAAACTTTACGTTCAAAGCTATAGGTTTTTCTTGATTTCCGCGTAGTTTTCCAACGTATTTGTAAAAGTTTTTTTAACTTCACTGAAATATAAAACCCGTAGAATTTTAAAATCTAAGTGTCGACCATTGAAACAAATGTTTTCATCATGTTATAATAACTTTCATTCATTTATGTTAAGGACAAAGTAATTTTCTGAAGTTTTGAAATTTTCAATATTTACGTAAAAAATTAGGTAATTTTGTTGATATTTAAACTTCTGTAAAATGTCAAAGACCCCTAAATCTTTTAAAATTCTAAGTGTTTTCCATTGATACCAAGTGGTTTCAACATGTTTCACTTATTTTCGTTCAATTATCTTAAGGATGATAAAATTTTCTGAGACATTGAAAATTTCAAAATTTACCTTAACAATTACAGATTTTCCTTGTTTTTCACGAAGTTTTTCCACGTATTTGTAGTTCTGAAAATTCCGTAAATTTTTCAAAAACCCTGAATTTTTTAATATCTAAGTGTTGTGCATTAATGCCAAATATTTTCATCATGTTATAACAATTTTCATTATTTTATCTTAAGAATACATTAATTTTCTGAATGTTGGAGATTTTCCAAAATTTTCGTTACAATCTATGGCAATTTGTTGATATTTAAACAACCGTAAAATATTGAAAACCCTTAAAAATGTTTTCAATCTAAGTGTTTTCCATTGATAGAAAGTAGTTTCATCATGATTCACATATTTTCAATAATTTATCTTAAGGATGAATAAATTTTATGAGACATTGAATATTTCAAATTTATGATATAAACTACAGCTTTTTCCTGATATTCGGATAGTTTTTCAACGTACTTGTAAAAATTCTGAAACTTCCTGAAATTACGGAAAACCTTAAATTTATTTTTAAATCTAAATATTCTCGAATTCTATTAAATGTTTTCATCTTTTTATAATAATTTTCATTAATTTGCCTTAAGGATAAATTAATTTTCTAGCAGTTTGAAATTTCCAAACTTTACGTTAAAAGCTATAACATTGTGTTGATATTTAAACTTCCGTAAAATATCGAAGACCCCTAAATTGTTTCAAAATCTAAATATTTTCCATTGATAACAAGTAGTTCCATCCTGTTCACTTATTTTCATTAATCTTCAAGATGAATAAGTTTTTTGAGACTTTGAATATTTCAAATTCAAGTTAAAAACTATAGATTTTTCTTGATTTTGCCATTGTTGTTCAGCGTATTTGTAAATGTTTCAAACTTCCGTAAAATATGGATAACACCTAAACTTTAAAAATTAAAATTTAAATGTTTTCCATTGATAAAAATGTTTTCATCATGTTTTAATAATTTTCAATTATTTATCTTAAGAATAAATTATTTTTCTGAAAGTTTGACAATTTCAAATTTACGTTAAAAACTATAGCTTTTTGCTGATATTCAAACTCCCGTAAAATATAGAGAGCTAATTTTTTTTTAATCTAAGTGTTTTCTATTATTACCAATTGGTTTCATCATGTTATAATAATTTTCATTAATTAATCTTAAGGATGTTTAATTTTCTGAAACGTGTAAATTCTAATATATACTTAAAGTTTTGATTTTTCTTGATATCAGAGTAGTTTTTAAAAGGATTTGTAACAGTTTTTAAAATTTCGTAAAGTAACCAAACCCGCATTTTTTAAAAATTCTAAGTATTTTCCAAAGATACCAAATGTTTTCATCACGTTATAATAATTTTCATTAAATTACCTTAAGGATAAATTAATTTTCTGAAAGTTAGAATATTTCAAAATTTAACTTAAAAATATTTTGTCGATATCGAAACTTCTGTAAAGTATCAAAAACCCTGAAATTCTTTAAAATCTAAGTATTTTCCATTGATACCAAGTGGTTTCATCATGTATTAATAATTTTCATTAATTATCTTAAAGAGGAATTAATATTCTGAAACTTGTAAATTTCAAAATTACCTTAAAAACTAAAGTTTTTCAGCATTTAGGAGTAGTTCTTCAACGTATTTGTAACAGTTTTTGAAATTCGGTAAATTTTCGAAAACCACTAAAAATTTTTAAATTCTAAGTATTTTTCATTTTCCACATGTTTCAGCTATTTTCTTTAGTTTAACTTCAGGATGAATAAATTTTATGACACTTTGAATATTTCAAAATTAATTTTGTTGATTTCGGTGTTGTTTTTAAACATAATTGTAAAAGATTTAAACTTCCGTAAAGTATCGAAACACCTAAAAAGTTTTAAAATCAAAGTGTTTTACATTGATACCCAATGATTTCATTATGCTATAATAATTTACATTAATTTATATTGAGGATAAATTAATTTTCTGAATTTTCAAAATTTACGTTAGAAACTATGTTTCACTTCATTATGAAAATTTCATAAAATATCGAAGACTCCTAAACTTTTTTTTCAAATCTATGTATTTTCCATTGATTTCAAATGTTTTCATGATGTTCCACTTATTTTCATTAGTTTATCTTAAGGATGAATTACTTTTCTGAGATATTGAAAATTATAAAATTTACGTTAAAAGCCAGTTTTTTCTTGATTCCAACGTATTTTCAAAAGTTTTTAAACTTCTCAAAAATACAAAAAACCTAACTGTTATGGAAATCTAAGTGTTTTCCATTGATACCAAATGTTTTCTACAAGCTATAATAATTTTCATTAATTTAAATAAGGATGGATTAATTTTCTGAAATTTGGAAATTTCCACTTTTACTATGTCATTTTGTTGATAAAATATAAAAAAATTTTAAAATGTAAAATATGGAAAACAACTACAATTTTTAAAATCTAACTGTTTTTCATTGATAGCAAGTGGTTTCATCATGTTTCATTTATTCTCGTTAACTTATCTTAAGAATGAATAAATTTTCTGAGACATTGAAAATATCAAACTTTACTTTAAATTTACTTTTTCCTTGATTTCCGCATATTTTTTAACGTATTTGTAAAAGATTAAGCATCACTAAAGTATAAAAACACATAAAATCTATTAAAATGTAAGTGTTGTCCATTGATACTAAATGTTTTCATTATGTTATAATTTTCAGTCTTTTATATTAAGGATAAATTAATTTTCTGAATATTTGAATTTTCCAAATTTTACGTTAAAATCTATAGAATTTTGTTGATATTTAAATTTTCGTCACCTATCGAAGACCCTTAAAACGTTTTAAAATCTAAATGTAATTCATTTATAGCTAGAAGTTTGATCATGTTTTACTTATTTTTGTTAATTTATCTTAAAGATGAATAAATTTTCTATGACACTGAATATTTCAAAATTTATGTTATGAACTATCGCTTTCTCATGATATACGCATATTTTTTCAACGTATTTTCAAATGTTCTCAAACTTCCTTAGAATATCGAAAGCCCCAGAATTTTTTATAATCTATATATTTTCCATTTATACGAAAGGTGTTCATCATGTTATAATAATTTTTATGAAATTGACTTAAGTATAAATTAATTTTCTTGATGTTAGAATATTCTAAACTTTACGTTAATATCTACAGCATTTTGTTGATATTCAAACTTCCGTAAAATATCAAAGACCATTAATATTTTTTAAATCTAAGAGTTTCTATTGATAGCAGGGAGTTTCATTATGTTTCACCTATTTTCGTTAATTTAACTTAAAGATGAATAAATTTTCTGAGACACTGAAAATGTCAAAATTTGCGTTAAATTTCAAAATTTAAGTTAAAATATATATTTTTTACTTCATTTCCGCGTAATTCTACAACGTATTTGTAAATGTATTTAAAATTACCTAAAATAACAAAAACACCTAAAAATTTTAAAATCTAAGTGTTTTCCATTGATAACAAATGTTTTCATCAGGTTATGATAGTTTCCAATAATTTGACTTAAGGATAAATTAATTTTCGGAAAGTTTGAAATTTCGAAAATTTACTTTAAAATCAAGAGATTTTGACATTCAAACTTCCGTAAATATCGGAGACACCTACAGTTTTTACAGTTTTTCGTTGACTTCCGTGTAGTTTTTCAATGTATTTGCAAAAGTTTTTAAAGCTTCCGGAAATTATCGAAAAGCTCTAAATTTTTAAAAATCTAAGTGATACAAAATATTTTCATCATGTTATAGTAATTTGCATTATTTTATTTAAGGAGAAATTAATTTTCTGAATGTTTGCATTTTCCAAAATGTACGTTAGAATCTATAGCATTTTCTTGATATTTAAATTTCTGTGAAATATCAAAGGTCCTAAAATCTTTTAAAATATAACTGTTTTTCATTGATAGGAAATAGTTTCATCATGTTTCAATTATTTTCATTAAATTATTTTAAGGATGAATAAAATCACTTGGACATTGAAAATTTGAACGTTTACGTTAGAAACTATAGTTTTATCTTGATATTCGGAAAGTTTTTCAACAAATTTTTAAAAAATTTAAAAATTCCGTAAGGATGAATAAATTTTCTGAGAGGTTGAAAATTTCAAAATTTATTTTAAAAACAATTGCTTTTTCTTGATTTCAGCATCGTTTTTCAAAGTATTTGTAAAAGAATTTAAAATTCCGTAAATTATCCAAACCCCCTAAATGGTTTTAAATCTAAGTGTTTTCCATTGATACTAAAAGTTTTCATCATGTTTTCATAATTTTCATTAATTTATCTTAAGGATCAATTAATTTTCTGGAAGTTTGAATAATTCAAAACTTTCGTTACAAACTATCGTTACAAAATATCGAAGTCCTCTAAAAGTTTTCCATTAATAGCAAGAGTTTTCACTTACTTTCAGTAATTTATTTTAAGGATGATTTAATTTTCTGGGACATTGAAAATATTTAAATTTACGATAGAATCTTTAGCCTTTTCTTGATTTCCGAATAGTTTTCCAACTATTTGAAAAAGATTTTAAATTTCCGTAAATATCAAAACGCCAAAAACTTTTCAAAATCTCAATGTTATCCATTGATACAAAATGTTTTCCTCATGTTATAATAATTTTCATTAATTTATCTTAAAGAAAAATTAATTTTCTGAAAGTTTGAATTTTCCAAAATTTACGTTAAAAATATAGCATTTTGTTGACATTTACACTTCCGCAAAATATCGAAATGTTTAAAATAAGTGATCAGAAGTAGTCTCATCATATTACACTTATTTTCAATAACTTATCTAGAGTATAAATAAATTTTCTGAGAAAATGAAAATTTCGAATTTTACCTTAAAAACTATAGTTCTTTTTTTTTTATTTCAGTGTACATTTTCAAAGTATTTATAAAAGTACAATCTTCCGTAAATATAAAAAATCCCTATTTTTTTAATAATCTAAATGTTTTTCATTGATACCCAATGTTTTATCAAGTTACAATAATTTGTCTTAATTCATCTTATGGATAAATTAATTTTCTGGAAGTTTGAATATGTCAAAATTTACGTAAGCAAAGGAAGTATGAATTTATTTTGTGAAAATTGGTATTTTCAAAATTTATGTTATAAACTATAGCATTTTGATGATATTCAAACTTCCAAAAATATAGCAGACCCTTATTTTTTTTAAATCTAAGAGTTATCCATTGATACCAAGTGGTTTCATCATATTTCACTTATTTTCATTAATTTATCCCAAGGAGGAATACATTTTCTGAGACTTTGAAAATTTCAAAATATTCGTTAAATTTATAGCTTTTTAGTTTCGCATAATTTTTTAACCTATTTGCAAATGTTGCTAAACGAGTCAAAAACCCCTAAATTTTAAAAAATCTCACCATTGATACCTAACGTTTTCATCATGTTATAATAATTTTCATTAATTCATCTGAAGGATAAATTATATTTTTGAAATTTTGAAATTTTCAATATTTACGGTTAAACTGATAGCGTTTTGATAATATTCAAACATCGGCAAAATGTCAAAGACCCATAAGCTTTTTAAAAAATATATGTGTTTCCCATTGATAAAAATTGGTTTTATCATGTTTCTCTTATTTTTTATTCATTCATACTAAGGATGAATTGATTTTCTGAGACTCTGAAAATTTCAAAATTTTCATTAAAACCTGTGACTTTTTAGTTGATTTTGCATAGTTTTCCACTTGTTTGTAAAAAAAGTTTAAACGTCAGTAAAGAATCAAAAACCATAAAATTTTAAAATCTAAGCGTTTCCCATTGATACCTAATGTTTTCATCATATCATGTTAATTTTCTTTAATTCATCTGAAAGATAAATTTTGTTTCTGAAATTCTGAAATTTTCAGAAATTACGTTAAAACCTATAGCATTTTTCTGATATTCAAACTTTTGTAAAATTTCGAAGACAAAAAAGTTTTAAAAATCTATGTGTATTTATTAATAACAAGGGATTTCATCATGTTGCACTTATTTTCATTAATTTATTCTAAATATGAATTAATTTTTCTGTGACTAATTATTTCAAAATTTGCATTTAGTTGATTTCGCATAGTTTTTCAACGTATTTCTAATACTACTTATGACTTAGTTTAATTAGTTAAACTTCTAAAATGTTTAAAAATCTAAGCGTTTCACACTGATACCTAATGTTTTCATCATATCATAACAATTTTCATGAATTTATCTGAAGGATCAATTAATTTTCTGAAAGTTTGGAATTTTCAAAATTTGCGTTAAAACTATAGCATTTTGATATTCATTATTCCAGAAAAGTATCGAAGACCTCAAAATTTTTTAAATCTCTAAGTGTTTTCCACTCATTATGTTTCACTGTTTTATTAATTCATGCTAGATGAATTAATTTTCGGAGACTGAAAGTTTCAAATTTTTCCATAAAACTACAGCTTTTTATTGAGTTCGCATATTTTTTCAACGTATTTGGAAAAGTTATTAAACTTACGTAAAATATCGAAACCACTGTAATATATTTTAAAATATAAGCGTTTCCCATTGATACCGAAACTTTTCATCACGTAATAATAATTTTCATTAATTTATCTAAGGTATAAATTAATCTTTTCTAAGTTTAGAATTTTCATATTTTACGATAAAATCTGTAGCATTTTGATAATTTTCAAATTTAGTAAAATATCAAAGACCCCTACAATTTTTTGTAATCTAAGTGTTATTACATTGATACCAAGTAGTTCCATCCTGTTTCATTATATTCATTAATTTATCCTAAGGTTAAGTAAAACTCCTGAGACTCTGAAAATTTCAAAATTTGCATTAATATCTATAACACTTGAGTTGATTTCGTATTTCAACGTATTTGGAAATTTTTTAAAAATTCCGTTAATTATTGAAAACCCTAATATTTTTAAAAATCTAAAATTTTCTCATTAATCCGTAATGTTCTAAACATTTTCATTAATGTTTCTAAAGGATAAATTATTTTTCTAAACGTTGGAATTTTCAACATTTTCGTCAAGCGTTACAGCAACTTGACTTCAGTAAAATAGAAAACCCCTAAAAGTTTTTTAAAACTAAGTTTTTCCTTTGATACCAAGTAGTTTCATCATGTTTCACTTATTTCGTTAACTTATACCAAGGATGATTTAATTTTCTGAGATTCGGATTATTTCAATATTTGCCATAAAAAAACTTTTAATTTCGGTAAATTACCGAACACCACTAAGATATTTTAAATATCAAAATGTTTTCCACTGTGAGAAAATCGTTTCATCATTTTTTACTTATTTTCTTTAAATTATCTTAAAATGAATAAATTTTCTGAGACATTGAAAATTTCAAAATTTATGATATTCGCATAGATTTTCCACTTATTAGTAAAAGTTCTGAAACATCCTTAAAATTTCGAAAATCCCTGAAAGTTTTTGTAATCTATATATTTTCCATTGATACCAAATGTTTTCATCATATTATAATAATTTTCATTAATTTATCTTCAGGATAAATTAATTTTATGAATGTTAGAATTTTCCAAAATTTACGTTAAAGTCTATAGCATTTTGCATTTTCCGTAAAATATCGAAGACCCTAAGATTATTTAAAAATTATAGCTTTTTAGTTGATTTCGCATATTTTTTCAAAGTATTTGAAAAAATTTTTAAAATTTCTAAAATTTCGACAAACACTTAAATTTTTAAAAATCTAAGCGTTTCTCTTTGATACCTAATGTTTTCATGATGTTTTAATAATTTTCATTAAATTATCTGAAGGTTAAATTAATTTTCTAATGGTTTCGTATGTTCAAAATTTACGTTAAAAACTATAGAAATGTGATGATATTGAAACTACCGTAAAATATCGAAGACCCTTAAAATTTTTAAAAATCTGTTTTCCATTGATACCAAGTGGTTTCATCATGTTTCACTTATTGCCATTAATTTTTTCTGAGAATGAATTAATTTTCTGAGACCCTGAATATTTCAAACTTTCAGTTAAAAACTATAGCTTTTTAGTTGATTTCGCATATCTTTCAAAGTATTTGTTAAAGTTTTAATCTTTCGCAAACATCGATAACCACTTAAACTTTTAAAAATCTAAGCGTTTCCCTTTGATACCTAATGTTTTCATGATGTTACAATCATGTTCATTAAATTATCTGAAGGACAAATTAATTTTCTGAAAGTTTCGTATTTTCAAAATTTACGTTAAAACTATAGTATTTCGATGATATTCAAACTTCCGTAATATATTAATATATATATTTTTAAAAAAAATCTAAGTGTTTTCTATTCATACCAAGTGATTTCGTCATGTTTTACTTATTTTCACTAATTCATCCAAAGGATGAATTAATTTTCTGATTGAGTATTTCTAAATTTGCGTTAAAACCTAAAGCTCTTTATTTGATTTCGCATAAATTTTTAACGTATTTGCATGTTTTTGTAAAGTATCGAAAACCCCGAAGATTTTTGAAAATCTAATCGTTTCCAATTGATACTTAATGTTTTCATCATGCTGTAATAATTTTCATTAATTTATCTGAAGGATAAATTAACTTTCTTAAAGTTTGGAAAATGCAAAATTTAAGTTCAAATCTATAGCATTTTGATTACATTCAAACTTCCGTCAAATATCGAAAATCCCAGAAATATTTTAAAATCTCAGTGTTTTCCATTGATACTAAGTGGTCTCATCATGTTTCACTTATTTTCATTAATTTATCCTAAGGATGAATAAATTTTCTGTGACTCTGAATCTGTCAATATTTACCTTTATAACTATAAGTTTTTACTTGATTTCGCATAGTTTTCAACATATTTGTAAAAGTTTGTAAACTTTCGAAAAGTATCGAAATCCATTAAAACTTGTTTTTGAAAATCTAAGTGTTATCCATAGATAGCAAATTGTTTCAACATGTTTCAGCTGTTTTCATAAATTTATCATAAAGATTAACTTATTTTCTGGGATTTCAAATGTTTCAAAATTCAAGTTAAAACCTATAGCAAATAGTTGATTTCAACGTTTTTTTCTACGTATTTGTAAATGTATTTAAACTTCAATAAAGTATCGAATACACCTATAAATGTCTTAAATCCGAATGTTTCCCATTGCATATAACCGTTTTCATGATGTTATAAAAAATTTTCATTAATTTATATTAAGGATAAATCAATTTTATGAAATTTTGAATTTTTCAGAAATTAGATTAAAAATCTATACCAATTATCTTGATATTTAAACTTCCGTAAAATAAAGGAGACCCCTAATTTTTTAAAAATCTAAGTGCTTTCCATTGATACCAAGTGGTTCAAACTTGGTACAGTAGGTTTCATTAATTAATATTGAATTTTGAAAAATTCGATGTCCTAGAAATTTAGTTCATTTTTAAGATTAATTAGTTTTCATTAAAAAACTAATGTACCAAGTTTGAAGTGAAAAAATATAGCAAAACGTTAATAAACTTCCGTTACGTATCAAAAATCTCGGAAATATTTATGAATCTAATTGTTTAAAAATAAAACCAAAAGTTTTTAAGCAGGTTATAATAATTTTTATTAATTTCTTTGAAACCAAAAATAATTTTCAGAAAGTCTGAAATTTTTAAAATTTACGTTAAAATCTATCGCATTTTGGAGATATTCCAACGTCCGTAAAATACAGAAGACACCTAAAATTTTTTAATATCTATGTCATTTCTATTCATACCAAGAGGTTTCATCAGGTTTTACTTATTTCATTAATTTATAATGAAGATGAAATAATTTTCTGAGACTCTGAAAATTTCAAAATTTGCTTTTTAGTTGATTTCGCAGATTTTTTAAACATATTTGTAAAAGAAATTAAACTTCCGGAAAATATCAAAAACACCCAAAATTTTCTTAAATCTAAGAGTTTCCCACTGATAATTAATGTTTTCATTATGTTATAATAATTTTATTAATTTATCTGAAAGATAAATTAATTTTCTGAGAGTTTGAAATATTCAAAATTTACGTTAAAATATATTGCATTTTGGAGATATTCAAACTTCCGAAAAATATTGAAGAATATTAAAATTTTTTTAAACTTTAAGTGTTTTCTAATTCATCATGTTTCACTTATTTTCATGAATTTATCTTAAGGATGAATTAATTTTCTAAGACTTAGTGAATTTCAAAATTTACCTGAAAAAGCATTTTTGCTTATTTTGCATAGATTTTCAACGTATTTGGAATAAATATCGAAACCTCCAAATATTTTTTCAAATCTAAGCGTTTCCCATTGTTACCTAATGTTTTCATCATGTTATAATAATTTTTATTAATTCATCTGAAAGTTAAGTTAATTTTTTAAAAGTTTGAAATTGTCAAATTTTACGTCATAAATCTATTGAATTTTGGAGATATTCAAAACCCCAGAAAATATTGAAGACACTAAAACTTTTTTAATATCTAAGTGTTTTCTATTCACACCAAGTGGTTTCAACTTGTTTCACTTATTTTCATTTCAGTTTTTAAATTTCCGTAAAGTATTGAAAACCCAAAATATTTTAAAAATCTAAGCGTTTCCCATTGATACCTAATGTTTTCATTATGTTATAATAAATTTTATTAATTTATCTGAAAAAAAAGTTAATTATCTGAATGTTTGAAATTTTCAATATTTACGTTAATATCTATTGCATTTTGGATTTATTCAAATTTCCGAAAAATAGAAAAGACCCTTAATTTTTTTTTAATATTTAAATGCATTCTACACATAACAAATAGTTTCATCATGTTTCACTTATTTTCATTAATTTATCCTAAGGATAAAGTACATTACTGAGACTCTGAATATTTACATCAACAGTATAGCTTTTTACCTTTTGCACAGTTTTTCAACGTATATTTAAAGCTGTTAACCTTCCGTAAACTATCGAAAACCTTAAGAATTTTCTAAAATCTAAGCATTTTCCATTTATACCAAATGTTTTTTTTATGTCGTAATAATTTTCCTTACATTGTCAGAAGGATATATTAATTTTCTGAAACTTTGAAATTTCATAATTTACGTTAAAATCTATAGCATTTTGAAGATATTCAAACTTACGAAAAAGACAAAAATCAAATATATATAAATTCTTTTAATATCTAAGTGTTTTCTGTTCCTACCAAGTGGTTTCATCATGCTTTACTGATTTTCAACATGTTTTACTTTTTTTCATTAATTCTTTAATTTATCCCAAGGATGAATTAATTTTTAGAGAATTTGAATATTGCTTTCAAATGCATTGCTGATGACGCAATAACTTTAATTTAGTGAAGTATCGAAAAAACCTAAACAATTTTAAAAATCTAAGCGTTTCACACAGATACCTCATGTTTTCATTATGTTATAATATTTTTTAAAATTATCTGAAACATATATTAATTTTCTGAAAGTTTGAAGTTTTCAAAATTCAGTTAAAATCTATTGCATTTTGTAGATATTCTAACTTCCAAAAATAACGAAGACCTTTAAAGTTTTTTAATATCCAAGTGTTATCTATTCATACAACATGTTTTCAACATGTTTCACTTTTTTTCCATTCATTTATCCTGAGGATGAATTCATTTTCTGAGACTCTGAATATTCCAAAATATACATTCAAGTGTATAGCTTGTTATCTGATTTCGCTTAGTTTTTCAACGTATTTAATATCTGTTTTCTATCACACCAATAGGTTTCATCATGTTTCAGTTTTTTGCATTAATTCATCCTGAGGCTGCATTAATTTTTTGAGACTTTGAAAATATCAAAATTTGCCTTGAAAAATATAGCATTTTAGCTGATTTCACAAATATTTTGAACATATTAGGAAAAGTATTTAAACTTTCCTACAATACCGAAAACCCGATAAAAGTTTTAAAATCTAAGCGCTTCGCATTGATACATAATGTTTTAAATATTTTTTTATCATTTTTTAAAATTTATTTGATGGAAAAATTAATTTTCTGAAAGTTTGAAATTTTCAAAATTTACGTTAAAGTCTATTGCATTTTTGAGATATTCAAACTTTCGAAAAATATGGAAGACACATAAAAAGTTTTAATACCTCAGTGTTTTCAATTCATACCAAGTGCTTTCAATATTTTTCACTTATTTTCATCAATTTATACTAAGGGTAAATTACTTTACTGAGACTCTGAAAATTTTCAATATATAACTCAAAAAGTATAGCTTTTAGTCGCTTTTGCATAGTTTTCAACGTGTTTGGAAATTGTTTAAAATTTCCGTAAATTACTGAAAAACCCAAAAAGTGTTTAAAAACTAAGCGTTTCCAATTGATACGTAATGTATCCAAAAACTAAATTCATTTTTTGAAAGATTGAAATTTTCAAAATTTACGTTATAATCTATTGCATTTTGGAGATGTTCAAACATCAGAAAAATATCGAAGACCGTTAAAATTTTTTAATCACAAAATGTTTTCTATTCACACCATGTGGTTTCATTATGTTTTATTTATTTTCATTAATTCATCCTGAGGATGAATTCATTTTCTGAGACTCTGAAAATATCAAAATATACCTCAAATGAATAGCTTTTTACATGATTTTGCATACTTTTTCAACGTATTTGGAAAAGTTTTTAATCTTCGGTAAACTATCGAAAACATTAATTTTTTTAAAATCTAAGATTATCTCTTGATACGTAAGTTTCACATTATGTCAGAAGAATTATTAATAATTTATCTAAATGATAAACTAATTTTCAGAATGTTTGGTCTTTTCAAAATGTATGTTAACGTCTATTCAATTTTGGAGATATTCAAACTTCCAAAAATAGCGAAGAAACTTAAATGTTTTTAATATCTAATTGTTTTCAATTCATACAAAGTGGTTTCATCATGTTTTACTTATTTTCATTAATTTATCCTAAGGATGAATTAATTTTCTGACACTCTGAAAATTTCAAAATATACCTCAAATATATCGCTTTTTATTTGATTTCGCATAGATTTTCAACGTATTTGTTAAAGTTGTTAAAATTCTGCAAATCATCAAAAATCCAAAACAGATTTTAAAATGTGAGCGTATCCCATTGATACCTAATGTCTTCATTCGGTTACGATAATATTGATTAATTTATTTGAAAAAAAAATATTATCTTAAAGATTGAAAGGTTCAAATTTACGTTAAAATCTTTAGCATTTTGGAGATATCTAAACGTTTCAATTCAGATAAATTAATAAAAAATATTATAACATGATGAGAACATTAGGTAACAATAAGAAACGCTTAGATTTTAAAAAATTTTTTGAGTTTTCGATACTTTACATAAGTTTAAAAAATGAAGAAATACGTTGAAAAACTATGCTAAATCAGCTAAAAAGCGATAGTTTTGAGGTATATTTTGAAATTTTGAGGGTCTCAGAAAATTAATTCATCCTCAGGAGAAATAAATGAAAATAAGTGAAACATGTTGAAACCACTTGCTATGAATAGAAAACACTAAGATATTTAAAAAATTTTAGGGTCTTCAATATTTTTCTGGGAGTTTGAATATCTGGAAAATGCAATAGATTTATTACGTAAATTTTGAAAAATTCAAACTTTCAGAAAATTAATTTATCTTTCAGATAAATTAATAGAAATTATTTTAACATGATGAGAACATTAGGTAAGAATAGGAAACGCTTAGATTTTACAAAATTTTTGGAGTTTTCGATACATTACAGAAGTTTAAAAAATGAGAAATAAGTTGAAAAACTATGCGAAATCAGCTAAAAAGCGATAGTTATTGAGGTATATTTTGAAATTTTCAGAGTCTCAGAAGATTAATTCATCCTTACGAGAAATTACTGAAAATAAGTGAAACATGTTGAAACCACTTGCTACGAAAAGAAAACACTTAGATATTAAAAAAATTTGAGGGTCTTCAATATTTTCTGGGAGTTTGAAAATCTCGAAAATGCAATAGATTTATTACGTAAATTTTGAAAATTTCAAACTTTCAGAAAATTAATTTATCTTTCAGATAAAATAATAAAAATTGTTATACCATGTTGATAACATTAGGTAACAATAGGTCACGCTTAGATTTTAAAATAATTTTGCAGTTTTCGATATTTTACTGAAGTTTAAAAAATGAAGAAATACGTTGAAAAACTATGCGAAATAAGCTAAAAAGCGATAGATTTTGAGGTATATTTTGAAATTTTCAGAGTCTCAGAAAATTAATTCATCCTTAGGATGAATTAATGAAAATAGGTGAAACATGTTGAAACCACTTGGTATGAATAGAAAACAATTAGGTATTAAAAAAATTTTAGGGTCTTCAATATTTTCTGGGAGTTTGAATATCTCGAAAGTGCAATAGATTTATTACGTAAATTTTGAAAATTTCAAAGTTTCAGAAAATTAATTTATCTTTCAGATAAATTAATAAAAATTGTGATATATCATGTTGATAACATTAAGGAACAATAGGAAACGCTTAGATTTTTAAAAATTTTTGGAGGTTTCGATACTTTACAGAAGTTTAAAAACTTTGAAAATTACGTTGAAAAACTATGCAAAATCAGCTAAAAAGTGATACTTTTTGAGGTATATTTTGAAATTTCAGTGTTTCAGAAAATTAATTCATCCTTTGGAGAAATTAATGAAAAACAGTGAAACATGTTGAAACCACTTGGAATGAATAGAAAACACTTAGATATTAAAAAAATTTTAGGGTCTTCAATATTTTCTGGGAGTGTGAATATCTCGAAAATGCAATAGATTTATTACGTAAATTTTGAAAATTTCAAACTTTCAGTAAATTAATTTATCTTTCAGATAAATTAATAAAAACTGTGATATATCATGTTGATAACATTAGGTAACAATAGGAAACGCTTAGATTTTTAAAAAGTTTAGGAGGTTTCGATACTTTACAGAAGTTTAAAAACTTTGAAAATTACGTTGAAAAACTATGCAAAATCAGCTAAAAAGTGATACTTTTTGAGGTATATTTTGAAATTTTCAGAGTCTCAGAAAATTAATTCAACCTTAGGAAAAATTAATGAAAATAGGTGAAACATGTTGAAACCACTTGGAATGAATAGAAAACACTTAGATATTAAAAAAATTTTAGGGTCTTCAATATTTTCTGGGAGTTTGAATATCTCGAAAATGCAATAGATTTATTACGTAAATTTTGAAAATTTCAAAGTTTCAGAAAATTAATTTATCTTTCAGATAAATTAATAAAAATTGTTATATCATGTTGATAACATTAGGTAACAATAGGATACGCTTAGATTTTTAAAAAATTTTGGAGGTTTCGATACTTTACAGAAGTTTAAAAACTTTGAAAATTACGTTGAAAAACTATGCGAAATCAGCTAAAAAGTGATACTTTTTGAGGTATATTTTGAAATATTCAGAGTCTCAGAAAATTAATTCATCCTTAGGATAAATTAATGAAAATAGGTGAAACATGTTGAAACCACTTGCTATGAATAGAAAACACTTAGATATTAAAAAAATTTTAGGGTCTTCAATATTTTCTGGGAGTTTGAATATCTCGAAAATGCAATAGTTTTATTAAGTAAATTTTGAAAATTTCAAAGTTTCAGAAAATTAATTTATCTTTCAGATAAATTAATAAAAATTGTTATATCATGTTGATAACATTAGGTAACAATAGGAAACGCTTAGATTTTAAAAAAATTTTGGAGGTTTCTATACTTTACAGAAGTTTAAAAACTTTGAAAATTACGTTGAAAAACTATGAGAAATCAGCTAAAAAGTGATACTTTTTGAGGTATATTTTGAAATTTTCAGAGTCTCAGAAAATTAATTCATCCTTAGGATAAATTAATGAAAATAGGTGAAACATGTTGAAACCACTTGCTATGAATAGAAAACACTTAGATATTAAAAAAATTTTAAGGTCTTCAATATTTTCTGGGAGTTTGAAAATCTCGAAAATGCAATAGATTTATTACGTAAATTTTGAAAATTTCAAAGTTTCAGAAAATTAATTTATCTTTCAGATAAATTAATAAAAATTGTTATATCATGTTGATAACATTAGGTAAAAATAGGAAACGCTTAGATTTTAAAAAAAATTTTGGAGGTTTCGATACTTTACAGAAGTTTAAAAACTTTGAAAATTACGTTGAAAAACTATGCGAAATCAGCTAAAAAGTGATACTTTTTGAGGTATATTTTGAAATTTTCAGAGTCTCAGAAAATTAATTCATCCTTAGGATAAATTAATGAAAATAGGTGAAACATGTTGAAACCACTTGCTATGAATAGAAAACACTTAGATATTAAAAAACTTTTAGGGTCTTCAATATTTTCTGGGAATTTGAAAATCTCGAAAATGCAATAGATTTATTACGTAAATTTTGAAAATTTCAAAGTTTCAGAAAATTAATTTATCTTTCAGATAAATTAATAAAAATTGTTATATCATGTTGATAACATTAGGTAACAATAGGAAACGCTTAGATTTTATAAAAATTTTGGAGGTTTCGATACTTTACAGAAGTTTAAAAACTTTGAAAATTACGTTGAAAAACTATGCGAAATCAGCTAAAAAGTGATACTTTTTGAGGTATATTTTGAAATATTCAGAGTCTCAGAAAATTAATTCAACCTTAGGATAAATTAAAAAAATGAAAATAGGTGAAACATATTGAGACTACTTGCTATGAATAGAAAAAAATTAGATATTAAAAAAATTTTAGGGTCTTCAATATTTTCTGGGAGTTTGAATATCTCGAAAATGCAATAGATTTATTACGTAAATTTTGAAAATTTCAAAGTTTCAGAAAATTAATTTATCTTTCAGATAAATTAATAAAAATTGTTATATCATGTTGATAACATTAGGTAACAATAGGAAACGCTTAGATTTTAAAAAATTTTGGAGGTTTCGATACTTTACAGAAGTTTAAAAACTTTGAAAATTACGTTGAAAAACTATGCGAAATCAGCTAAAAAGTGATACTTTTTTGAGGTATATTTTGAAATTTTCAGAGTCTCAGAAAATTAATTCATCCTTAGGATAAATTAATGAAAACAGGTCAAACATGTTGAAACCACTTGCTATGAATAGAAAACACTTAGATATTAAAAAAATTTTAGGGTCTTCAATAATTTTCTGGGAGTTTGAATATCTCGAAAATGCAATAGATTTATTAAGTAAATTTTGAAAATTTCAAAGTTTCAGAAAATTAATTTATCTTTCAGACAAATTAATAAAAATTGTTATATCATGTTGATAACATTAGGTAACAATAGGAAACGCTTAGATTTTAAAAAAATTTTGGAGGTTTCGATACTTTACAGAAGTTTAAAAACTTTGAAAATTACGTTGAAAAACTATGCGAAATCAGCTAAAAAGTGATACTTTTTGAGGTATATTTTGAAATTTTCAGAGTCTCAGAAAATTAATTCATCCTTAGGATAAATTAATAAAAATAGGTGAAACATGTTGAAACTACTTGCTATGAATAGAAAACACTTAGATATTAAAAAAATTTTAGGGTCTTCAATATTTTCTGGGAGTTTGAAAATCTCGAAAATGCAATAGATTTATTACGTAAATTTTGAAAATTTCAAAGTTTCAGAAAATTAATTTATCTTTCAGATAAATTAATAAAAATTGTTATATCATGTTGATAACATTAGGTAACAATAGGAAACGCTTAGATTTTATAAAAATTTTGGAGGTTTCGATACTTTACAGAAGTTTAAAAACTTTGAAAATTACGTTGAAAAACTATGCGAAATCAGCTAAAAAGTGATACTTTTTGAGGTATATTTTGAAATTTTCAGAGTCTCAGAAAATTAATTCATCCTTAGGATAAATTAATGAAAATAGGTGAAACATGTTGAAACCACTTGCTATGAATAGAAAACACTTAGATATTAAAAAAATTTTAGGGTCTTCAATATTTTCTGGGAATTTGAAAATCTCGAAAATGCAATAGATTTATTACGTAAATTTTGAAAATTTCAAAGTTTCAGAAAATTAATTTATCTTTCAGATAAATTAATAAAAATTGTTATATCATGTTGATAACATTAGGTAACAATAGGAAACGCTTAGATTTTAAAAAATTTTGGAGGTTTCGATACTTTACAGAAGTTTAAAAACTTTGAAAATTACGTTGAAAAACTATGCGAAATCAGCTAAAAAGTGATACTTTTTGAGGTATATTTTGAAATTTTCAGAGTCTCAGAAAATTAATTCATCCTTAGGATAAATTAATGAAAACAGGTCAAACATGTTGAAACCACTTGCTATGAATAGAAAACACTTAGATATTAAAAAAATTTTAGGGTCTTCAATATTTTCTGGGAGTTTGAATATCTCGAAAATGCAATAGATTTATTAAGTAAATTTTGAAAATTTCAAAGTTTCAGAAAATTAATTTATCTTTCAGACAAATTAATAAAAATTGTTATATCATGTTGATAACATTAGGTAACAATAGGAAACGCTTAGATTTTAAAAAAATTTTGGAGGTTTCGATACTTTACAGAAGTTTAAAAACTTTGAAAATTACGTTGAAAAACTATGCGAAATCAGCTAAAAAGTGATACTTTTTGAGGTATATTTTGAAATTTTCAGAGTCTCAGAAAATTAATTCATCCTTAGGATAAATTAATAAAAATAGGTGAAACATGTTGAAACTACTTGCTATGAATAGAAAACACTTAGATATTAAAAAAATTTTAGGGTCTTCAATATTTTCTGGGAGTTTGAAAATCTCGAAAATGCAATAGATTTATTAACGTAAATTTTGAAAATTTCAAAGTTTCAGAAAATTAATTTATCTTTCAGATAAATTAATAAAAATTGTTATATCATGTTGATAACATTAGGTAACAATAGGAAACGCTTAGATTTTATAAAAATTTTGGAGGTTTCGATACTTTACAGAAGTTTAAAAACTTTGAAAATTTACGTTGAAAAACTATGCGAAATCAGCTAAAAAGTGATACTTTTTGAGGTATATTTTGAAATTTTCAGAGTCTCAGAAAATTAATTCATCCTTAGGATAAATTAATGAAAATAGGTGAAACATGTTGAAACCACTTGCTATGAATAGAAAACACTTAGATATTAAAAAAATTTTAGGGTCTTCAATATTTTCTGGGAATTTGAAAATCTCGAAAATGCAATAGATTTATTACGTAAATTTTGAAAATTTCAAAGTTTCAGAAAATTAATTTATCTTTCAGATAAATTAATAAAAATTGTTATATCATGTTGATAACATTAGGTAACAATAGGAAACGCTTAGATTTTATAAAAATTTTGGAGGTTTCGATACTTTACAGAAGTGTAAAAACTTTGAAAATTACGTTGAAAAACTATGCGAAATCAGCTAAAAAGTGATACTTTTTTGAGGTATATTTTGAAATATTCAGAGTCTCAGAAAATTAATTCAACCTTAGGATAAATTGATGAAAATAGGTGAAACATATTGAGACTACTTGCTATGAATAGAAAAAAATTAGATATTAAAAAAATTTTAGGGTCTTCAATATTTTCTGGGAGTTTGAATATCTCGAAAATGCAATAGATTTATTAACGTAAATTTTGAAAATTTCAAAGTTTCAGAAAATTAATTTATCTTTCAGATAAATTAATAAAAATTGTTATATCATGTTGATAACATTAGGTAACAATAGGAAACGCTTAGATTTTAAAAAATTTTGGAGGTTTCGATACTTTACAGAAGTTTAAAAACTTTGAAAATTACGTTGAAAAACTATGCGAAATCAGCTAAAAAGTGATACTTTTTGAGGTATATTTTGAAATTTTCAGAGTCTCAGAAAATTAATTCATCCTTAGGATAAATTAATGAAAACAGGTCAAACATGTTGAAACCACTTGCTATGAATAGAAAACACTTAGATATTAAAAAAATTTTAGGGTCTTCAATATTTTCTGGGAGTTTGAAAATATCTCGAAAATGCAATAGATTTATTAAGTAAATTTTGAAAATTTCAAAGTTTCAGAAAATTAATTTATCTTTCAGACAAATTAATAAAAATTGTTATATCATGTTGATAACATTAGGTAACAATAGGAAACGCTTAGATTTTAAAAAAATTTTGGAGGTTTCGATACTTTACAGAAGTTTAAAAACTTTGAAAATTACGTTGAAAAACTATGCGAAATCAGCTAAAAAGTGATACTTTTTGAGGTATATTTTGAAATTTTCAGAGTCTCAGAAAATTAATTCATCCTTAGGATAAATTAATAAAAATAGGTGAAACATGTTGAAACTACTTGCTATGAATAGAAAACACTTAGATATTAAAAAAATTTTAGGGTCTTCAATATTTTCTGGGAGTTTGAAAATCTCGTAAATGCAATAGATTTATTAAGTTAAATTTTGAAAATTTCAAAGTTTCAGAAAATTAATTTATCTTTCAGATAAATTAATAAAAATTGTTATATCATGTTGATAACATTAGGTAACAATAGGAAACGCTTAGATTTTAAAAAAATTTTTGAGGTTTCGATACTTTACAGAAGTTTAAAAACTTTGAAAATTTACGTTGAAAAACTATGCGAAATCAGCTAAAAAGTGATACTTTTTTAGGTATATTTTGAAATTTTCAGAGTCTCAGAAAATTAATTCATCCTTAGGATAAATTAATGAAAATAGGTGAAACATGTTGAGACCACTTGCTATGAATAGAAAACACTTAGATATTAAAAAAATTTTAGGGTCTTCAATATTTTCTGGGAGTTTGAATATCTCGAAAATGCAATAGATTTATTACGTAAATTTTGAAAATTTCAAAGTTTCAGAAAATTAATTTATCTTTCAGATAAGTTAATAAAAATTGTTATATCATGTTGATAACATTAGGTAACAATAGGAAACGCTTAGATTTTAAAAATTTTTGGAGGTTTCGATACTTTACAGAAGTTTAAAACTTTGAACATTACGTTGAAAAACTATGCGAAATCAGCTAAAAAGTGATACTTTTTTGAGGTATATTTTGAAATTTTCAGAGTCTCAGAAAATTAATTCATCCTTAGGATAAATTAATGAAAATAGGTGAAAAATGTTGAGACCACTTGCTATGAATAGAAAACACTTAGATATTAAAAAAAATTTTAGGGTCTTCACTATTTTCTGGGAGTTTGAATATCTCGAAAATGCAATAGATTTATTACGTAAATTTTGAAAATTTCAAAGTTTCAGAAAATTAATTTATCTTTCAGATAAATTAATAAAAATTGTTATATCATGTTGATAACATTAGGTAACAATAGGAAACGCTTAGATTTTTAAAAATTTTGGAGGTTTCGATACTTTACAGAAGTTTAAAACTTTGAAAATTACGTTGAAAAACTATGCGAAATCAGCTAAAAAGTGATACTTTTTGAGGTATATTTTGAAATTTTCAGAGTCTCAGAAAATTAATTCATCCTTAGGATAAATTAATGAAAATAGGTGAAAAATGTTGAGACCACTTGCTATGAATAGAAAACACTTAGATATTAAAAAAATTTTAGGGTCTTCACTATTTTCTGGGAGTTTGAAAATATCTCGAAAATGCAATAGATTTATTACGTAAATTTTGAAAATTTCAAAGTTTCAGAAAATTAATTTATCTTTCAGATAAATTAATAAAAATTGTTATATCATGTTGATAACATTAGGTAACAATAGGAAACGCTTAGATTTTATAAAAATTTTGGAGATTTCGATACTTTACAGAAATTTAAAAACTTTGAAAATTACGTTGAAAAACTATGCGAAATCAGCTAAAAAGTGATACTTTTTTGAGGTATA